>OU744363.1:7200000-8400000 GCA_916610255.1 Lasioglossum lativentre | reverse complement strand
TTCGTTTGTCCACTTTTGTCCTGTTGCGGCGATCTAGGCAAGAAAGTGTACTAGAGCGAGATTGCTACCTTCAGATTATGGTCGAAGGAGAAAACAGATAAACCCAAACTTCTTCTAATAATAGCTTCCTTTGAGTAACGTGTCTCCTTAAATATTTACACGGTCATTTCTCTCGACATGAAAAAGCAATCTTTTTTTTTTAAAGCGATCATGTAACAACGCGTACGGAATTATTATTTTCTACATCATTTACGAAACAATACGAAATGTGTAAAAACTTTATGGGAACGATAAAGCGCAAGAGATTGCCGTTCACGATAAAATTAATGAATATTCGTAGGACCGATAAGGATCACGAACAAAAGTGAACAACGTTATTACCGTTACATCGTTAGCCGTAAACCCAGTCCGTTTAAATTTGCATATCCATCGTGTAAAACGTGTAATTACGAAAAATCGAACGAAAGATCTTCTCGATCGTTATTAGGTGAAAAAGCAATGCGATATCGGAGTCGTAAAACTGCAGGGAAGAAACGATGTCGCTACCGGTTGAACCGCGGACGATCATAGTTGAAAGCGTGCTCGGAGACTCATAAAATAATAACAACTCGTAAGTTTATGCCCAGCACCGCGACGTATTTCAGGTATTTTAGAAAGTGAATGGACATTAAATAGTTTTCTGTTCTCTTCATCTCGTTCCCCGTTTTACGAGTCTTTGTTTCGAATTCACTTGGCCATATAAGAGCGTCAGCCATTTCCCCTCGGTGTGCACGATGTTTTCCTTCGAGACTATGTCCCTCGTATGCACACACACATACGCGAAACCTCGAACGTAAACGCGAACGCTTCCTCGGGAAGAGAGAAAGTCGACGGGAACCGCGCGTCGCGGGACGACGATGGCAATGAATCTTCTTTTACTTCCATTTCCGGAATTGTGGGTCAAGTTCTTGCCCGAAAACCAACCCATGGCCGGTCGCTCTAAGCGCGCCTCTCTCGAAGGCGAAAGTCACTTCCACCGTTTTTTTTTTTTTCTTTCATCTTCACGATTTCGACGCCGCAGACGACGCGACGGATCCGTGGATTCTTTTTCTCGTCAAATTTCTATCCACGGGAGAGTCGCCTTAACGCGCACCGGTCGCATAAATCATACCTTTCTAAATACAACAAATACTCTGCGAATCTCTGTGTCCTCGCAGCACATAAAATCTTGAAAAAGATGCTGATTTATTCATTTTATTTTTTTACCGAAACCACCATATTTTTGTAAGGAATAAGCCGTATTTATTTGTAAAATTGACAGACGTGTTTGTCGCGGGCGCGCTCGTTTCGATCTGCCTTCTTTTTCAATTCATTGGCAATTGTAATTTTACAATTCTTCTGTTATTTGCGTTATGTATGTGCACACGTGCATACATACGATACACACATACATCATTAACCCTATATTTTTTGACTAATTTTTCTAATGTTTCTACTGTTTGAAATTTCACCTACTTATTTTTCCATAAATGCATGAAATCCGCAGTCTAACGGCAAGCACTGATGTGAAATCACAAACAACAATCGCTCGGTGTAATAATTTAATGAGAAATTGATTTAATACAATCGTATGATAAATTGACGTGCCAGCGAACAATAAAACGGTGCACATAGTGAACTCGTATTGTTAACATGATTGTCGTCCCTTCTTTCACTATTCAACTTTCATTCATTCATCGCTCGTACGAAATTACTTAACTCCCACACATATATAATGTAAATGGATGAACAATGGAGACTCTGAACAATAAACTCGACTTTTTATGCGTCCTACTAACACGTTTAGAAACGTGTAAAACGAACGCAGCTTTTTTATTGCGTGCAATTAATGTACCTTACAAAATATAACGATGCGATTTTATTTTATGTTATTCTTTATTGTATTTAGTATTACATTGATCCAAGCATTTACTGCTTTTGACACAGGTGCGATTTTCGAAAGTGATAGACGCGAGTTAAGAAATCATTGCAAGAATGTACGCGCGAATCAGATACAATTAAGGAGTTTAATAGAATTTTACGCACATAATTATTCTCCAATTAAGTTAGAAAGGCGCATAGCTCTTTTTTCGTACGAACTCCCGAGAGTTTAGTCTTTGTCGTTCATTGTTTAATCGTTAGACATAACAAGAAAATCGTAGACATTTTCTCTAGCTTTCCTACAGCCGGTTTGCAGATGGAAAAAATAACATTTCCGCGACGAAATCGTTGTTTCAGCTGGGCAGTTTCTACGATTATGACGAGGCAGAACCTAATTCCGAGTGAGGACGACTCACGCATGATCCACGCTTTGATCCCGATGTGGGACATGTGCAATCACGTGAATGGGAGAGTGAGTTTCCACGATCATGATCGAACATGCGGTTTTAACGACCACTAGCGATGGGTCTTTGAGTGTTTTGGGTTCGAGTAGTTTGAAGCTCGAATCGCCTTGAACCTGTGTCCTCTTTCCTGAAGTCTTCGAGCCTTTGAAGGATATTAGTTAAAATATAAAATTAAAATTGCTTTTTAAAATTAATAAATGTTATATCTTTTAATTGAAACCAAAATGTAGGTAAATTATTGTTAATAATGCTCCTGCTGGTCCTAGCATCAAGCCACTAGAGCCGGATTCTGTTTGAAGAAATTCCATCTGAATGCTACTCCGTTAGTTCGAAGATACTTTGAAAACTTTGAGCATACAGTACTCGAATGACTCTAATACCCATCGCTAATGACGACGTGCGTTTTCATGTCCGCTTGTTTTCGTTTCAGATCACCACCGATTTCAACGCGACGACCAACTGCTGCGAGTGTTACGCTCTGAGGAACTTCAAGAAAGGAGAACAAATATTCATTAGTTACGGGCCTAGAACGAATTCCGACTTCTTCGTCCACTCCGGATTCGTGTACATGGACAACAAAGAAGTAATGCTACTCGTCGTGCTAATGAATACTCGGAAAAAGTTTCCCCAAATAATTCACTTCTGATAGACGAGCTTTTACTAGCAGACAAAACCTATTGCCATCGGGAAGAATGAATACTTTCATCGTTTAAGCGAAAATAATATTTTAACGTTCTTCTCTGTGCTTCTAAAAATGTACTCGACACGTAAAACGATCTTTCTTTATGATGTATTCAAAGTTTCAATACTGAAAATTAATTGTGAAGAAAAATGAAAAGGAATTAATAATATTGGTTAAACTGGTCAATATTAGATAGAAATATTTAGAAGATGGTTAAAAATATTTTATAAAGGACATAAAATATAAGAATTAAGCTTACTCAGGCCAGTGACTGTATTAGAAAGAGATTATACCAATTGACTCGAACAATTTTAAGCATTAATATAATCTGCACAAACACGTTAGATATTATGCTAGTTTTATTTCTACAGAAGACGCACTTTCTTTAATACTACCATAATTGTACGATAATGTTTATCTGGCCAAGTCCTCACTTTAGTAAAGATGACTTACATTTTTTTGTAATTAGAAAACCATCCGTGCTCTTTCAGGATGGTTTCAAGCTCCGACTGGGAATTAGCAAAGCCGATTCCCTGCAAAGGGAGCGCATCGAATTACTAAACAAACTGGACTTGCCGCCGGTGGGCGAGTTCCTGCTAAAGCCAGGAACGGAGCCAATCTCGGATCTGCTGTTGGCGTTTCTCAGGGTGTTCAGCATGCGTAAACAGGAACTGACGCATTGGCTCCGCTCGGACCGGGTTAACGATTTGAAGCACATGGACTGCGCTCTAGAGACAGTCGTCGAGGAGAACGTCAGGAAATTTCTGCTTACCAGGCTGCAGCTTCTAATTGCTAATTACCCGACGACTCTGAAGGTGAAAGTGAAACGAAAATATAATCTGCACCGCGGTTACGACTGCCTATCGGCGTCAAAATCATGATTCTTATGCTCGTTTTACTAATTAAATTTTTCTTTTCTTTGTTTATTTCAGGAAGATCTGCAAGTACTCGAGACATCGTTACCGCAAATTAAAAAGTTAGCCATCCAGTTAAGAGTAACAGAGAAGAAAATTCTTTTAGCCGCGCTCGAGTACGTGGAACAGTGGATCAAAGCTTAAAAACGAATCAGATACGAATTTTACCGTACTAAAACGAAAGATACCATTTTTTTCTCATTGTTAAAAGGATTTTCTAACGTGTATCGGCATTACTAATCTTGTGTTTGCTTCTTCACAATTTGTGGCTAACCCCTGGATGGCGGATGTGCTTAACGACTTCAAAGGTGGAGATGCCTAAGTCCATACAAATCCTTGTTAGAGTAGATTACGGATTTTTATGCATTTGTCGTATATGCAAATTTATAAAATGCTAATTATAGTATTTCTATTTTTTCCTCCAAGAAATTCAGTCAACAAAAGTCGGGACTGCTTCTTTTGGGACATCTCTTCCTCTAGCTTATAGAGTATAGAGGATATATTACAAATACTGAAAGTAAAAAATTCTCATTTCAAAATGGGAATTCGCATAAAGATTCGCAAACTACTCATCAGTTTTTCTAGAAATATTATCGAGCTTACTTCTCCGAAATACATCGATTCTCTCTTGTTAGACCTAATATAAATAACTACCAACTTAAGTTAACCGCCAGAAAATGAGACCCTGCCATCCGTGGGTTGTGAAGCAAACAGTCATCCCTCTCCGAGTGTGTCGTTACTTCTTTTGTATTTATTCGTGTGCTAATGGCTGCAGGGCAGCAAAACCGTTGTCGAATTTCGGCCGTAATCAAGGATATGATTTATGAATGTATCGCAGTATTTTTTGTTTTCCACGGTGCTTCTCATACTTGCAGAATAAACTTGATATGGCTAATGTAATTAGGCTAATGGAGTATTTTATTATTGATTGAATTATAACATTAAATAAATTTTTTCTTTGTCATTTTTACAAATTCCTTGCCATGGAGATGTCAAGTTTATTCTAGCGGGTAACTATGAAAACAAACTTCTTTTTTGTGGTTCTGAATTTATATAAATTTGAATTGTCTATTGTGCAATACCTGGAAAAACCTTGTCAGTGCGATCGTACTAATTCTTTGAAGATTAATTTCTTTAGCATTTACTATATTATTTATTGAAGGATATAGACTTCCTTGGACGTTATTTTCATTAAAGAATTAGCACGACCATAATCACGACAGTTTTATCAGGTATTTCATGTATAAAACAACATAGAGGAATAAGTGACAAACGGAAAAGGGAGCAACGGTATGAAATACATTGAAGTGTATGTGAACCTTCAACAGATTCTATATATGTGTACGTGTATTACCAACCATACAATGCAATGTCAAGTATAATTGCGTGTTTCAAGATATTTTTGCTCTTCGTAAAACTCGATCGACCGGGTCATGTACTAACAGAGTTCTAACATCGTGATTGCAAGAACTTACAGACTTTTATTTCAGCTTTGATAAAAAACTGAAAAAAAGACGAAAAAATATGAACATGTACAAATAAAATGTTACTACTCATGAATATTTATTTTTCACAGAGGATAGTTAAGAGATCTAATTCTTTATGCGAGCTATCGTGCATATTACACAGACCTACGATAATCATACTTACGAATGATTGTAACCCGTAAGATTTACCGATGTATTTGTGAAATTCTATCAGTACGCATAAAACTAAGACAAACAGCGAGTTCCAGACGTTTTCCAGCCATTCGAACTTTCATCGTATCATGTTTACCCCGGACAATTATGCAGTAATTTTAACGAAAAAATTTACGCTTATAAATAAAATCCTATAGAGAATCGTAAATGCATGAAAATGTTTTACAAACACGTTCAGACAATTAATATAACGAAGAGTAATCAGTAAACCATGAATCTTTATGCAGACATAGATTATTCTACCTTATTTTGTAGAAATGGAAATTTAATAAGAATTTATTTCTTTTATTGAAAGTTTTAAAGCAGTAACAGTAAAATAAATATTTTACTATATTCTGCAGACTTAGAATATTCTATGGAAGTGTAAGATCCGCAGACTAATAATTAGGTAGAGTAAGAAATTAGATGGTGCTACAGCAGGACTGATAGCTCTGTATTGCTCTCTCGATACATAGGGGCAGACATGATACAGCCAAATATGCAAACTTCAGATTTAGCTTAACGTTTATATCTCCCACTAATACAAAACACAGAGAATGTATGATACGGTGATTATATTACTTCAACAAACCGCTAGAAAATTACCTTGCTATCTGATCGAAAAAGTTCAACGCGCAGAGTATTCGCATGAGATTCTTAGTTATGTATATTCTTAAAATAATATTATCAACTCTGTGACAATATTTAGTGTCCGGTTAAGCGAGCGATATTCTGTATCTTACACGACCGCTAAAAAAATATACAAGTATATATGTTCATCCCTGTGTCAAGTGAGGTGAAACTGTGATACAGTTTATTTCGAGAACTTTTTGATCAGATAATATCGAATACATGCTCTATCAATAATTTATAAGTTGTTCATCGCCAGTCATGTTTAATTGTACTTAATATATACTACAGAGTGACTGATCCTTACCAACGGCACGTTTTATTATTATTACAATTAACTCTTAAATATTAGTCTCAGATCCTTTACAATTTCATTTGTATTCATCTTCTTTCTCTACTTTAGCCGATATTAGTATCTTAAATTCATAGCGCGTTCTGGAATTCGACTTTAGCTTTCGAAGTATTTATATTATTGTTTTTGTTCGCATAACTCGCAGTCTGCTCTTTCAGTTGGCGGAGTAACATCTCGCTAATAGACTCCTCTTTCGGATCATCGTTATACCCGTCTTCGGTCTGAACTTCTTGCTTCACATTTGGAACATTGTGATCTTCTTGAAGATGTAGTACGAGGGAAGGTAAGGCATAAAATATTTTGTCGCAAAGATTACATTGGAATGTTTTTCCATCTGCTGCCTGCAAACAGTGGAGATAATCTTTCATGGTACTGAATGTCTGTCTATGTAACGCCAGGTGCTTCTCGTGGTCCATAGCGAGAATGAATTCGTAAGAACAAATTGGACACTTCAAATTGTGCTTTGTCCACATAGTGTGTGTTTTTAATCTGTGTAAACTGTCGTAGACTTTTCCACAAATTGCACACTTCATGCATTTGTGATTTTTTAGTGTCTCTCTGCTTTCGTATAGTCCACTGCATTCCTTGCATTGGTAGGTTCGTTCTCTTCTGCAGGCATGTTTGAGCCAATGTTTCTCCAATTGTGGCAACAGATCGAACACTAACTTGCACATTGAACATACGAATCTTCCCTGGTGATCTCTTTTCATAGTAAAGTTAGATCCCCGTATGTCCCAGTGTTTCTCAAAATTATTTTTACGCAATAAATTTTCGTTACAAAATTCACACTGATTCTGATGTTTGGATAAATGAGTAAATAACATTCCTGGTTCAGTGTTCGTGTAGTCACAAAAGGAGCATACAAAAGTATCGTCTTCCTCGTACATGTGCGAGTACAAGTGTTTCTCAAATGAGTGAGAAGTAAAAAATATTGCACCACATGCTGAACATTTTAGGTATGGCTTACCATCCTCCGAGTAATACAAAGGCAAAGATGTAAAATTTTGTATCCGGCTGACATTACCTTTAGAATCTGTCATGTTTTCATCCATGGCATACTCCTCGTAATCTATATCTTCCATAGATGACATGTGATCATCAATTTCAGGAGAAATGATTGAATGCTCTTCCTCCTTTATTTCAACTATTGGCTCATGTTTCGGTAGAAACTTTCTTAACAACAATACTTTACTGTTATGTCGTTTAGAACGATGATGCGATTTAGTTTTCTTAGTATTCAAGGAACGTTTGCTGGACAATTTCTTTGTCATTAGTGCATTGTCCGATTCCAATTGAGTTAATAGAAAAAATTCTTTACTACTCGGCGCAGAATTCATACATGAAAGAGGTGACTCAACTTTCACATTGTTCCAATCCGTAATAGTAGACTCGCTCCTAAGTTCGGAGTTATTTGCCATAGAAAGAAGCTCGGAGGATACACCATGTTCTTGAGAATCAATATCATCATCGTCGTCGTCATCGTCATCGTCGTCCTCTGACGACATAAGAGCTGTGCCCAGCATTTGTTCACCAGTTATCTGATATTTGTTCTTTTCGTAGTGTTCTCCGCCGATCCTACTTTCGCTAGTTTCCTCATCTTCCATTGTGTCTTTTGAAAAATCTTTGCATTCCACGTCCTCCAATGTTAACATCCTACATTCGCGGAACTCCTGTAGCTTGTTCGAACGATTACTGCAATAGAAAAAGCAAATTGTTACCACAATCATGGGATGTTTACACAGTAAATTCTCAGGAGTGGAACATAACCTTTTTATCGCTCGTTTGCCGCATTACGTTCTTTTATGGTGGTGGATCGTAAATACACGAAATTACGTGAAAATTGTCACTGATCGATTTCTGTAATCGGACAGGTGAATTCTACTCACATACAGGTACTTAATTTGACTCTTCCGTGAGATGATTTTCGTGGAGCAAACATTGATTTGTATCTGCGTGGAATTCTTCAAAGTCGCATCGGCAGACGGGAAGAAAGAAGCGTATCCTCAAGAAAGGGATCCGTTATTCAATGTTCCGAATCCTCGTGATCCATGGTGCTTCGAATTCTCATAATTATTCACACACGAATAACTTTGATCAGCTGTTTTCAGATTATACAAAATTGACAGGACGTTTCAGAGCGCGTCCAACCGATGACCTGTCTCCGGAGACACAGAAAGTAACTCTCAACTTCATCTTTCTAGATTTCTTTGTTGCACAACTGTACTTGCCATCTAAAATAAAAAAGAATCACGAAAAATTCGTTTCGGATCTGTTTATAAATAAAAATCGATTTCAATCCGTGCAGCATAATATTGTTCACGACACTGCATAACGCATTACATGATGTGAAAGGTCCATCACTCTTTTATGCATTCGACAGAAGGTTGAGAAACACTTTCATAGGAACAGGGCGTATAACTGTATACATACACGCCATAGGGAGACTTGGCGATTTATGAGAACACGTAGTAGGTGTTACAATTAAAATATTTTTACACTCGTGGCCGCGTTTTATACGAATATAATGCAAAACAAGTAGGATCAGGCTTTAATATATTTATTGTTATGTTAAACATATATATGTATTTCACATATTCAAACAAAAAAGATATGGTACAGTTAAAAAACTTAACAATCGAAAAAAAAATAACAGTAGTTGACTTTCAATCGGAAGCTTATCACTAATTCTTTGCACTTGATCTATATATCTAGATTTAATAATTAAGTAAAAATTATTCTTTTGTCGATGCATTACATATATATATATATTAAGATTGTAGATATTATCGACTATTTAGAAGTAATAATACAGTTACTGAAATAATGTTAATGGCATTGTAAAAAAATTGAACGCATTCATTTTGCACGCCACAGAGAAAGTAAATAAATCTTACACACGGCAATTAATTCAAAATATTAATTTTTTCGAAAATATAATTGTACCGTATTGTTTTATGAGAAATACTATTAAATATTGTGGCGTATTTTATATATTCTCATTGCAATTAATAACTACCGTTACAACATGATCAACATTGGAAACATTGTTCAGTTACCATCCGACGTTAGGATTCTTTTCATTCGTAAAAAATATATCCTAAAAATTGCAACGATAATTGCGTTTGCACCCGACAGGTGCCGAAACTTCATGAAATGAGCAGGCTGGGCATGGAACCCCCATCTATCGTACGATCTCCTAAATACACCGTTGTGGCATGAAAGGTGCGAGCAGTAATAAAGAAAGTCGAATACTTTGAAATTATGTCGCAGCATATTCATTTAACCTAAGCCACCGCAAAATTTAACAGTGTCTCATTCCATTTTTACCAAAATCATACTTAGTCGTAAAAACAAATGTTTCCAACCAGTATAAGAAGACGACAATTCTACCCGTATTTCTACTGTCATTTATGTCTTGTGTAGGAACCGTACAAAGACAGGTCAGGTTCCTGGACTCAATGGTAATAGGAAGACATGAATCCTTGTATGACGCGCCAGTTTCTTTTAAATGTAATTGTGTTCTTACTTATTTAAAAGCTTAATTGCTCCATTATATTAATCATATTCTATAACTGCATTGTTACCGTGGTATAACAAAGTCCTCGTATAAACTATAAAAATTTTACCGTAACGAGAGATACGAAAAGCGTTTTTACCGATAGACTGCAATTTCAACGTGACGACATTGAAGCAAAATGAATATCGAGTTTAATTTTGATTCGTTACTAATTCGTGTGTCTGACACGAATGCATAAAAATTAACAGTCTACTAGCACACTTTATTTTCCTTGCAATGTCCAATATTGTTTCAAGCGTTGATTTTTTCACTTAGCATTTTTCTAGCCCGATGACTCATTCGATTCTTACCCAAGTTCCAACGTTCAATCTTCGCTTCGTTTCTTGTGATCGTGACCATGACCATGACCATGCCCATGCCCATGCCCATGACCGTGACCATGGCCATGATCATGACCGTGACCGTGATCATGAGCTGGAGCGTGGATGTGCGGATACCCGAAATTGTGAGCATAACCATGACCATATCCGTGGCCGTACCCGTGTCCGAACGCGTGGCCATACCCGTGACCATGTCCGTGGCCGAACTCATGACCGTATCCATGACCGTATCCATGACCATATCCGTGACCATATCCGTGACCTGCTCCGTGACCAAATCCGTGACCTAATCCGTGACCTAGTCCGTGACCGTAACCACCACCGATTCCGTGTCCCGAGAAGTGACCGCCGTGGATCGGCGGGTAAAAGTGACCGCCGCCATAACCGCGAGCGTAAATGCCTCCTGGGAACGGAGCAGGGCCATAAAGGGAAATCGGCGGTGGATGCACCGGAAATGGAACTGGCACCGGTACCGGCACCGGGAACGCTTGCTTCACCGGAACCGGATACGGTTGGTGTACCGGCACCGCCACGGGGTGTTTCACTGGTACCGGCACCGGTCGTTCTACCGGTATTGGAACCGCCTAAACAACAAGCGAATTCTAACATTATACCGTCGCATTCAATACATGAAAGCGATTCAAAGAAGTACGCTCTCCTATAGAATGTTTGTTGAAATTATTGAATTTTCAAATTAGCCAAGGTTCGAATACTACTGATTGCTTTGAGAAATTAAATGATTAAGGAACATAGTTAAGAACCATCCCTTACCTCGGGTACCGGATACGGAACCGGATATGGTTTGTGAATGATCTTCTCGACCGGCACAGGGACCACCTTCTCCACTGGCACGTGGTACGGTTTTTCGATGATTACCGGTTCAGGTACCGGAACTGGTTTTTCCAAGACTATGTGCTTTGTGATGTACACTGGAACCGTTTTTAAAGAAATGGCTGCTGCTCTACCGTACGGTAGACCACCATACAATCTATATAAAAATAAACGCGTCGTTTAATTATATTTCTGATGTCATCGATAAGCGAATACAGTTTATTTTAAAAGAATAGTTTTCAGATTATCGTATTATTACCCTCCTTGGGATAAATCGAAAGAGGGGAACTTCAATCCTTTCCAACCATGATCGCCTGCCCACGGAAGTCCATGACCGTATCCATGTTGATTCGGTATACCAACCCATCCACCAGTGTCGAGGATACCACGTTTACTTTGTTTGGATTCGCTCGATTCGGTCGATTCCGTCGAGAACACGGAGCCGCAAAAAAGTATCAGAAATAGCTAAAATTCAATTCATTTCAAACTCGTTATCAGGAATTTCTAGTGGCTCGCAATAAATAATAACATTTCTTCTTAATACAATTTGTGAAACTATAACGATTATTAAATAACGAGATGTATGTTCACACTTTTTTCAATTTTATTCGGTAATTATGGATGACTCGATTAATATTTAAAAGAACTTAACAAAATGTTAAAGACTGTCGAGCATAAATGCTGACAGAACTGATAGGATAAAGTTCTGTCATTTCGTTAATTTTTACTATATTTTTAGTTTTCTTGTTTCAGACAATTATAAGCGCGGTCATGTTTCCCACCGTTTCGAGCCGTTCTCGCCGAGGCGAGATAATATCGGCGTTTACACTTAAAATTATCTTCGAAAACGATGATACTTATCGAACGATGAACGAAAATGAAATGGACCGAAGTGAGAAATAGGAAAAAAAGAACTGCACGTAGAACGGCATCACTTCACGAAGAGACGATACTTAGGCACCAGGTGAATTCTGTTTGCGTGTTCTTACCGGGATCACAGACATTGTTCTGTCGTCGAGAAGAAACTGTTCGAATCCTCGAGAAAACGGTAGCTTTATATATTTGCTCTCCAGTCTGGTGGACAGACCGATGAATCTGGATAGAGGTCCAGGTCAGGTTCCTGTCTTTGACTGGATCAGGAACTCGGCCTTGTCAATTGGTTCGTCTAGCGTTTCCGGTGAAGAAAGTAGTCAAGAGCCGTAACGAATCTGGTTCACGTTTAATGCTATACTTGGAATTTGTGTGTAATGCTCTTATGCTTTCGGCGTAAATCACACTTGTAATGACGATCTCAAGCAATTATTTAGCAATTTCGCGAGTGACTGATTATACAGAATGTCGCTTGTGGAGATCATATTTTTTAATAATTTAAGAATCTATCGGATTGACCATAAGTTTCGCATGTCAAAGGAAATTATCTATCCTTCTTTCAGGTCGAGTATGTCACCTACACCTAGAACACTGGTGAAGACGTCATCCATCGATTTGGTCTACCTCAAATATAAAATTTTTAGCATTATACATCACTTCGTAGAAGTTTTACGCCTATAATCAGTAAATGTCCAAGTCACTATAATAACTCCTACTAAAAAGAAGTTTCGTTACAAAAAAAATATATCAAATATGCCAAAATTGAAGTGACTTTTTATGAAAATATTTCAATTCGAAATGTTAGTAGAAGTTTTTGGATAATTCATGTTAAAATTAAAAGCCTCGTTTATGTTTGACTTACAAAATTAATTAATGAGGGTGTGTATTTTCTAGGAGGTGTGTAATGCTGTTGCAAACATAGAGTAGAGTAGAGAATGCGTTTATATGTCAAAGTATAACTACAATTAAAGTTTTACATATTTTATTACATTAATCATGGTATTATACTATTCAATTACCGTGTACATAATTAATCGACAACAGTTTCCTTGTGAAACAACTACTCAGGAAATTGTACAAACGATTCTTCTACAAAGACAGGAAATTATAGTGGCTAGGTGTTCAATAATGCAGAACGCACGGAAAAACGAAATTCATTCATCGACCTAAGCGGAAGTCAATTAAGAATTAATTAATTCGAATCGTCCAACTTGACCGCTATATTTCGTCACTGTAACAGGGCGTTCTTAGACACGTTCGAGCGTGTTATGGAATCGCCGGGGAGCATAACAATGAATAATGAATGACAGGTAGCGGCCGGCATTAGAAGTGGCTCAGACGTATTAGAAAATGAAAGTTAGGAAAGTTCGCGGATGCGGCCAACGCGGAAACCTGCTAATGCCTCTGGTGCAAGAAAAGCCGAAGCTGGTTTCGTTGATCTCGTTAACGGAGCAAAGACACCACATCGACGAATTGGCCCGAAGAATGCGATTCTTCGCGATGCGAGTCACGATCATTTCGATGAAATAATATCTGCATCGCCTTCCATAGAAATACCAACGATTCCTTTTCAAATATTATAATTTTGTTAGGAAAGTAAGGAAAGAACACGATCCTTCAACACTATTGGCAACATTTTTAGTATACAGTCGAACTTCTGGGTCTGTTGCGACTAGACTGATTAGACTGCTCTTTGCGAGTCGATTTTTAGGAAAAGGTATCGAGAAAAATCATTTATCATATTTCAAAGAAGTTAACAAATATTACACTTATTGGATATAAAATCTACAAATTAGTGGGAACCTAAAAGTTTCACCTAATTTTTAAATTTCTACATATTTAGTAAACATTAACCCTTAGCGGTCGGAGCTATTTTAAATCAAAAACGAAAGATTTTTCCATTCCAGAATATTTTCTTTCTATACAATTTTTTTTTCATTTTTGCATATGAAACTGATTTAATATCTCATTTAATATGTAATTGTCTAGTAATTTATTAAATACGAACAAAAATAATAATGTGAACAATATGTTTAAAAATGGCATAGCAATTTTCAGTGGCGCCTCAGAGTCGCCATCTGACCGCTAAGGGTTAATAATCTCTGACATCGCAAGAATTTTTTTAATGCGAATTGCAATGTTATGAATAAAATTGTAGTAACATTTCGTGCTTCACCTAATCGAGAGTTTCTTTCCCTATACAGGGTGTTCGACTACAGGTGGGAGAAAATTTAAGGGGTGGTTCTCCAATATATTGTCATGGAGAACCACCCCTTAAATTTTCTCCCACCCGTAGTCGAACACCCTGTATGTGGGTCAGTGTATCTGGGGCAAAGCCAGTATTAATTTTGCCGGATTCAGCGATCTAGTATAAACATAAATATCCAGTTCTAGAAGGGAAGATATGCCGCTGGCAGGTTTGTGACATAGTAGTCGAAGCGTTCGCGCTGACTAATCCACTTTTCACGCTTACGCAAAGGACATTAGTATTCTCGGGCTTGTCAGAGGCCTGCTTCCGCGAGGATGTCGAGAAACAGATGAAAAAGCGTAACGAGACCGTCAACGGCGCATAGCCAGGCTGATATGGACGCGTGTCACGATTGTCGACGCGCCGGCTCTTATTAATTTGAATCTTCACGTAGAGAATTTTCACCGGGTAGCTATCTCACGATCTCCGGAACGCGGACTGTCATTTCTAACGATGATGCTCCCCCGTATTTGTCGTTGCAGCCGTCCTCTACCGCCGCGAGAGGTGTCTTCCTTCGGCGCACGAAAGAAAAGCGGTCGTGACCGCCATTTGGCCATCACCCAGGATTGGTAGCAGCGAAAGTCCATTGACAACGACGCCCGCTCGTCTTCATAGTATCATGTCTTGCCGGCCTGTGCCCTATAAATATATATGGGGGTCACAAGCAACAAGCAAACGCAGTTTTCCTTCGGCCCCGTAGCTGCCAACTAGGATTTCGGCAGCCGACTGCGCCGCCATCATGAAGTTGCTTCTGGTACTTGTTCTCACAATATTCTTCACATTTCAACAAAAATGTTGAACAATCGACGATAGACGTGTTGCGATAATTACGTATTTGGAATTGATAAATATTTGGCTAGTTTGTTCGATAGCTTTTAATCGGTAAAAATTCAATAGATCTGTATAATCTCGTTATATCTTGCGACTGCTTTGTTTTCAGATTTTGTCACTGTTCTTGGTAGCCACTGCAGCAATCACAGTCGACAAGCGGGAGAAGAAGAGCTCTATTGCTTCGAAGAAACATGACAAGAGAGGTCTCTTGAATTTGGGATATGGTCTGCCACCTGAACAGGTGTTCGGACCTCCTGAACCAGCACCTGTCTACGAATCGCCAGTTCCTGAAGGTGTGCCTATAGGTCTGGAAGCTGCTGCACCACCTCCTCCAGGCATAGCGCATCCACCTCGTTAGTATACTTTTCCATTATTTCAGTTAATTTGATCGGATCTATCGAAATTCGTGTGATATTTGATATTTCCATCGCAACGCTAACTCGATATATGGCAAGGGGTTAATCATTGAATTTGCCAAATTCTACAAAAATATTTCAATTTTTTATTGAGATGCATTGAACACCAGAAACTTTTTAGCTGTTTATATGAAAATATTCATACAGTTGGTGATCAAGTAATTGGAGCCACAGTATGAAAAATATTACCCATATTTAATTTAATATTTACATTTTAATATCTCATTAAATACTTTATAAAAATCACAAGAATCCGGCATAGCAAGGCTTTCATATGGAAATTAATTGTTCTAATGAAAATCTATTTGTGGGCTTTGTGTATTTATTATTTATGGGGCAACCTTGGATAGGTCAACGACAAAATAGCAGAAATCATTGTATATTGACACGATCTGTGTTCCGCTGTTCCAGCAGCCATTCCGGTACCCGTGCCGCACCCAGTTCCGCAGCCATTGCCGATACCCGTGCCGCAGCCGATTCCGCACCCGTTTCCAGTGACGAAGCACGTGGCAATACCGGTGCCGGTTGATCGGGCAGTTCCGGTTCCAGTGGACCGTCTAGTTCCGGTGCCGGTAGCGGTTCCGGTACCAAAGCCATACCCCGTCCACGTGGAAAAGCTGGTGCACGTCGACAGACCGGTACCAGTGCCGGTCGACAGACCCGTCCACGTTCCAGTGGATCGACCCGTCGCTGTTCCGGTGGCGGTACCCAAACCGTACCCGGTGCCCTTCGAGAAGGTCGTCCACGTGGACAGACCGTACCCCGTCCACGTGGCTGTGCCCTATCACGTGCCCAAACCGTACCCCGTACCCGTCGCCATTCACGCGCACAAAACCCATGGCTGGCGCCTATGGTGATCGCTCCCACCACCTAGGCTCCCATTGGTTGCTGCTTTGATTAATTGTAACACATTACCTACTATAATTTCATCATTTTTAGAAATTTATGGTCCATGGCTAAACACTTTTTAATGGATCCTTCAACAGAAATTTCAATTGTGAACCAAGTCACCCGCTGGTAACGCGTCGTCTGAGAATTTTGTTGGTGATTATAAACTAATAGATGTGTATATTTAATAATGTTTTGATATTAAAACACAGTGGTCACCCCTATATGGCCACTATAGTATTTTTGTTAATGCGTTGGTAATTATTTTCCACCCACCTTGGACATTTTCTATTTGCTTCCATTGTGTGTGAACCGTGTAAAGTATTACTAACCGGGAATCGAAAACTTTTATGCCTGTAAATGGAGAATGTGTCCTCGAAGAGGTTAACTAGAAGCGTCGGTTTCATTTTCAATAGGTTCGATCGAAACGATCGACTATAATTTAGAAGGTTTCCGCATACTATTATCATATAGAGCTAAAGGAGTACAGTCGCGTGCGGAAAAAGAGCAATATCCATATATCACACCTAACAGTTTATAGAATATTTAGCCACATCGACGACGCAGAAATAGCGTTTATTCCAACAACTGCGCTACTATGTCCTTGTCGTCGTCATGAATCTACTGATAATTTAATTAAATGAGATAGTAATAGAGAGTTTTACGCCTAAACGCGTCTTTATACGGGAAACATTTATGAATATCAGCGGGGTGTGAAGGTCATAGTCGTACTATAACTATACCGTTCAGTTATCTTATAGGATTCTTCCGGCTTCCGCCTATTCATATTTGTTTAGAACAGCCTGGATAAATGAAATATTTCGTAAAAGATCAATTAGTCGCGGTAGTTCAATATTTAATATGATAATTATTATTTGGAATTAATTGATATGATGATTAAATGTGTGATGTATAAATTACTAGTTATTACACAGTTTCTTTAATAGTATAGAATGCAATATTAACGTCACTTGAAATAATTGCAGGTTCGAACATAGCGTTTACAGGATAATTATCGTTTCCCAGACTCGTCAATCACGAACATGCCTTCTTTTGTGAATAAAAAAAAACGATCCAATTTACTGTTTTTTACTATGAATCTTTATGCTTCTATGGCGTGTGGAAATTTTACAACATACGAAGAAGCGTCTCTATATCAACCGAAGCAGTATTATTTTCGTTTTATTTTGTTTAGCTGCGGAACAAACATAAACGAATAAACTTCGTGACATATCGTTGCAGTGTTAAACTTCCGGAACATTTGAAAGTATACCCGCACCGATGTACCTACATGAAATTTTTAGAGAACATCACTAAGGTTCTTGTTTCTACAAGTAGCCTTGTACCCAGTAGCCTCATATTTAATACAATGTAAGGCGTTTCACTTGACACCAGAGAACTACGTAGCGTCTCTGGAAGAAATCCATACCACGAACTAGGCAGACGAACATCTGTTCCAGCTAATACATTTCTCTTTGTTGTTGTTGCATTCGACAAACTCTAGAATTCGAATAGACTGAACATTGAAACCGTAAACAATAAATTTCAGTTTAGTATTAAAGCTTTTTTCACGACAATCTACAACTATGATAAAAAATGCTCGTTGTGGTTCAATTCTGGTCTTACAGTGAAATTAATAATTAATATCGTCACGATTAAGCAATCAAGTTAGACAAATAAGTTCTACAAGATCAGGTGTTAGAATTTAGATTTTGAGGAAAAGATGTAATTAACAATTCTCATATGTATGTTCCTCGTTATACGTAGGATCCTGTGATGGTTATTTACTAATTTTCCTACCATCTACGCTCAAAAAATAGTCTTCAAAAAATAGTCTTCTTCTAGATAGACTACAGTCATTTTACAAGGTTCCAAGACAGTTGTTTGTATTCATTGTTGTCAATTATATGTGGCTTATCCTCAGTCACTTCTTATTTAAAGTCATCATGACATAATAAAAATCATTGTAATACAACATGGAACGGAAACTGTAAACGTGTTATACAAGTATACAGTGATAGTTGGATTGCGATCTATGGTTCCTTTTGATGGATAAATTGATTGATTGATCCTCGTGATGATTAGAATACGATACAGTTAAAAAAATTTTCGATGTTTGACCTTGATTTTTTAAGATAAATTATTAATACTGCTTAACAAAAAAGACGTCAGCTGGATACGATTTTTGAAGATGCATTTATTAAAGGCGAGATGGAACCAAGGAACAAGTACTAAAATTGTATAAAAAATTCATAAAAATCGATAAATTTTTCAGACAGCTTCCATAAATTCTCTAAATGTCTCTACTATTTTGTGTTCGATCCACTCATTGTCAGTTTCGTCATGAATGCATACAATCCGCAACCTGATTATGGAATAGCCTATTGTAAAATTACCAAGTACGTACACAGCGACTCTTAATAATATTCGGACACTCTTAAAAAGACGCTCGCTTATTTAATATTGGACCATACGACTTGGATTTTTTAAGAAGTCGAAACAATTAGTTTACTACATGACGTGAAAACAAAAATTCTGAAATACCGTCTTTTATAACTTTTTTCATGTGAGCCTCTATCGAAAATTCAACAAAACACGTGTTTTACATCTGCGTCAATCATTCCGAAAATTTCATCAAATCGGTCAATGTTGCAAACAGCTAATAAATCTAAGGATTCTTCCAATGCCTGTCGTTTTTTTCGCAGCAAACCGGTTTTGACGATACGTTCAGAATATGTATAATTATAAAATGTATTTTAAAAATTGTCAATATAAGCCCGCATAAAAAAATTTTGTAATTCCGACCAATTTTTCCACAAATGACGTTCAAATCATGTAGTACATTAATTGTTGACTAACTTCTCAAAAAAACGTCCAAATATTGTACGGTTCAATATGAAAAAAGTGGTGTTTTTAAGAGTGTTCGAATATTAATAAAGGTCACCGTATAACCACGTGGCAACGATTGTGTTAACGCGTTTAAATGTCACATAGCAAATGAAAAACTGATTGTTGCCACAGTGGGGGTGGAGACGTGACAGATGGTGTTGGTGCGCCGGTTCCTCAACGACCGGATCGCGCAGTCTTTTGTCGCTACTAAACCAAGAGGGACCGGCCTGGATCGAGGCACCGTAAGAATCTGGCTGTCGTTGATCGCATCGTCTTCGCTAGTCGTGATCTCATCAAGGTGTGCGAACGGTTTCGAGAGCGATTTAAAAGCAGAAAATCGGAGAATGTGGATTCCTGCCCCTAGATACCGTATCGACGGTTTGCTAGGGCCGCGGAGGAGTCTTGCGGAGTCCTTGCTGTTTAAGAATCACGGACGAAGCGGAAAGCTTTTCTCGCGAGAAACGATCAAAGAATGCGTGTCGCAAAACACGCGTACAATCTAGCCGCTCGTCTTTTTCGTCGGAGCATCAACCTTAGCGTATACTCGTCGTTTCTGGGCCTCCTCTCGTTCGTAACAGCCGGCCAAAAGCTCCGGAATAAGCTACCAAATTGCAAGGTCTCCGAGATTTGATAAAAAAAAGAAATGTTTCATCGGATTTCGGCGAAATTGCACCCTCGAATGCAATAGCAAGTGTCCATAAAACAGGCAACAAGTTATATGAATAATTGTTCAACTCTTCTGCTGCGAGAGCCTCGACGAAACGATCGAGTCTATTTTCGAGTGCTATATTTTTGGATTACTTTTCGGTTTCTTTGGTCCGTATTTTTCTATACTGTGTGCTGTGTATTTTCGGAATTCGAATATGGAATAGTGTTGACGAGACCATCGTCGAAGCGATTCGAAGGTGAAGTTGTTCGATTATTTTCATTTCTGTTCTATGCATCGAGAAATTTCAAAAATTCTTGGTCAGCTGGTCTCTCAAAAATTGGAACAGTGTTTGTAGAAATATAATCGCCACGACACTCGCTATTCCATTTTTGACTGCGGTTTGTTTGTCTACAAACCGAGTCCTTATACGCGCGAACAGTTAAATAAAATTTCCCTCTTACTTTTTATGTGATTATACTATTCCAGCATGTATGATTATATCGATACCTATTTACCTCCTTCCGGCCAAAAATGAAAATTATTTTATATGCTCCTTTGCTTCTTTGAAATTAAATTAATTCATTCCACGAGTGACTCCTGCTGTTGCTTCTTTGCACGTTGCTCTCCAATTTGATATTTTTCTTACCAACCGCAACGAATGGATAGAGACTGTATTAAACAACGCGATTTTATTGAATAATTGAAAAATTTACGTTTATGGTTCTGTCTAGTATTTATCCACTATGAAGCCGAAAAAAATGGGAATCATCGGCGGGAGCATGTTCAGTTTCGGACTATTCTTCCTAACTTTCATCATGCCGGTGCTTGTTAGAATGCAGGTCAAGAGAGTAAGTGCTGAAACGCGTTCGTTTCATGTTGTTTTTCTTTCTCGTGAAAAAACTATTAAAACAATAAAGATTTATTGTTGATTGTGACGTCTGCTTTCGTTGATCCTTACATATGGTTCCCAATGTGGATTTCGTCATCTAATCATCAGGCTCGAAAATTGTTGATAATACAAATTAACGCTTCAATAAAGAAAATATTCGATCAATATTTAATAACGTCCTTTCATTACTTCGAATAAGCTGTGTTTCAATAAATTGGAAAAAGATGATTGTCACGTTCATGATCGCCATTAACGTAACTCTGCTTTCCGCAGGTGTTCCACACCCAATCATTATTACCGTGACACGGTTCTATTTTTACTATTGTTTCCTTCAACGTGTCTTTTATACGTATACTTTTGCTTTTCATCTCTCCATGATTCGCCCAAGTCTCGCCACCAAATAACAATTTGTGCTTCTGTCGATTAATAACTTCCTTTTCCCCAAATTAACAAATTGCAAAATGATTCCGAGTTTAATATTTCTACATAAAAGTTTCGATATTGATATCGTCTTAATGTGATAAAACGTAACTTATAGCGTTTCAGATTATCCTTATTGTTAGTTTATTTTTACGTACTATACATATTTGTTCCTTCCCTTTAATTTTGCTTTCACGCAATCATTTATTTAGCGTTGCCATCGCTTTATTATAAAATTGATTAAATATTCTGTTATATGGTACCCTGTGTGTTTTGTACTAATATCGGTGAAAAGTTGGCGAGAGCACCAAAATAAATGTTTGAACTAAGTATTCGAATGAGGAGTACCCCAGCGAAATTGAATTTGATAGACGACCATATTTCTCATTACAGCAAGTATCACTTAGGAAACCAGGTTCTCAGATGCGGGATTTGTGGACGAATCTTCCTTTGCCGTTGGATTTTAAAATTCACCTGTTCAACGTGACGAATCCTGTAGAAATAACGGCGGGAGAGAAACCGATTCTTCAGGAAGTGGGTCCATATCTTTACGAGTGAGCGCCTTTATGATTTTTATAGTCGTTTACCCGTTGATCCTGCCAGAAAAATATCTCTTGAAAGTGAAATCGTTTCCTGAATGGAAAATTAAATTTTTTAAATTAATTATCCCGAAAGAAGTCGCTTCTCTAAATAATCGTTAAGCAACAAAAATTACCATTCGACTTTCTCTGTAAATCGTAATAGACGGTAAAAAATGTATTACATGCAACGAATATTTAGTAACGTATTGCGCTCTGTAAATCATCCGAACGAGCCATTAAATTGTCATTGTAAAAATTCTTTGTACGTATACTAAATCATTCGAAATAATTATCGGTTTTCAGCCAGTACAAGGAAAAGGTGGATCAAGTCGAACGCGACGAAGACGACAGCATAGAGTATGGTATAAAAACTACCTGGTACTTCAATCCTTCCGGGAGCAACGGACTAACAGGCGAAGAGGAGATCATACTGCCTAATTTGCTAGCCCTAATGCTGATTAAAGTAGTCTTGAAGGAACAACCGGGTGTAATAGGAGTCGCCGGTGAGTATATGCTGTCTACACGAATTGTACCTTTTCTCGAAAGAAAGCAAAATTTTCTTGATTCCTTTTTCTTGATACCGAATGAACGCGTTCTCGTAGTGTTTTTAACCCTTTGCACTCGGAGCTACTTTAACTAAAAAACGAAAGATTTTTCCATTCTAAAATATTTCCATTCGATACAATTTTTTTCATTTTTTGCATATGAAATTGATATAATATCTCACGTAACATGTAAATGTCTAGTAGTTTATTAACTACGAACAAAAATAATAGTGTGAACAATACTTTTAAAAATGGCATAGCAATTTTCAGTGGTGCCTCCTTAGGGTTAACCCTTAGCACTCGGATGTCGACTCTGAGGCACCATTGAAAATTGCTATGCCATTCTTAAAAATATTGTTCACATTATTATTTTTGTTCGTATTTAATAAACTACTAGACATTTATATATTACCTGAGATATTATATCAGTTTCATATGCAAAAAAAAATTGTATAGAATGGAAAAATCTTTCGTTTTTGAGTTAAAATAGTTCTGAGTGCAAAGGGTTAAAATAATGTACCGCCATTTTTTGCGATTTTTAGTGCTGCGTAGGTCCGGCGTTAATGATTGTACGAATATAATTGATGCAGCAGCAACGAATATTCGCAGCTCCGATGATTGTTAAATATTTTGTTTGCGGATTTGTTTCTCAACGGTCGCGGGAAACTTATCTACGAGAATACCGGTAGAAATCGATTGTTGACCGAGTATAACACCCCAGTCCGCTATCTTCTTGACGTATTTGTTTCCCGGGAAGCATAGATCGGATATTCTCACACTACGATCGGAAGCGAAGGTTGGTTTGGCCTTAGCTAACTATTCTAGAGACTGCCAAGCTGTGTCACTGGTGTGATTTACTTATAACACGAGTACGGCAGATAACGCGACAAACAGTACTTACATTTTACATTTACAATGAGAATTCGATTAATTTCCACAACCTTCCACTTGATCCATCACCTATGAAAGGCTGTCTCTGCTCCATAGTCATTTATTTTACAAGGGTCTGTATGCCGTGTACATTATACACATCAATAGGCATTCTATTTTCAATTTTTCTAATTTCTTTTTTTTTCCCCCGTTTACTTTTTTCATTACTATTTTTGTCGTCCATATATATTGATTCAGTCGAATTCGCTCGAACCGTTTCAATAAAAATGTCGATACGCTTTCATCGAACGAACATTCCGCACAGGCAAAGCAATTGATAGCATCTTCAGAAAGCCCCCAACGATCTTCATGAAAGTGAAAGCGAAAGATTTCCTTTTCGACGGTGTCCCTATCGACTGTAACGTCAAGGACTTCGCTGGAAGCACGATTTGTGGCGCTCTGAAGGACAGGAAGGATTTAATACCGATTGGCAACAATATATACTTATTGTCCTTGTTCGGCACGGTACGCAAGTATATTTCAACAGTTAATTAATGTGTACGCATGTTTGCGATTTCGCAAGAATCGGGAAAATTTTTTATTTAATTCCCCTTTTGGGAATATTCTTTTAATCAATCTTCTAAGTTCCACATATATGTATATAAAATGCAACGTCATTGACTATTCCACTTCGAGACCTTTTAGGGAAGGTATAAATATGTTTTTCCATTTTTAACGTACAGAACAGCAAAAACTCTTCTGCCTACATGTATACTATCGTTTTTATTTTAAACTTTAATATTCATTACTAGACTGCGAATTTTATGCATTTATGAAAAAAATGGGTGGATGTAATTTAAAACAGTAAAAACATTAAGACAATTTAAGAACGTCCATATGTTATTTTCGATTTATTAAAATTGTTAAAAAAAGAAAGTGGTTTCTGTGTCTTGTAATTGACGAAAAAAAAATTTATATTGCATAAAGATCCGCAGTCTATTCATTACGCTTCGCTCAAACGTAAAATCAATATGTTATTTGTAATCCAAATGCAAATGTTAAATATTATTTTGAATTTTACCCCCCTCTTTGTAATAGACACCGTCGTTAATAATAATAATCCGTTGTTCGGGTATTACATCGTTATAACAATAATTGTAATCCTAATTGGTCGTTGAACGAGCAGAAAAATAACAGCGTTGATCCTGGACGTTTACGGGTGGTGCGCGGGAGGAAAAATTACAAGGATCTGGGACGTGTGATCGAATTCAATGGAGAGCCAGCATTAACCATTTATAACGGAGAATACTGTAACACGTTAAATGGAACCGATGCGACGATTTTCCCGCCGTTGATGACGAAGGAGGACAGCATCGTCTCCTTCTCCCCGGAGATTTGCAGAAGTGTCACTGCTCCTTATCGTTACGATACCAAAATCAAAGGTATTATCACTAAAATGCAAACTGTGAAACCTGAGAAGTGCCAATTCTTTCCTAGTCAACTATTTCAATGCACCGGTTCATTACACACAATTTTTAGACACAAATAAGCTGATCTTTAAGGTCCCATCGATATAATTTCCGTCTACATATTTAATTTTACAAAAAAGGGGGGGGCAATAACTTTGTCCATCTTGAATATTTCCGTTACTTGTAATAATACGAACAAATGATATACAGGGTGCGGCGCAAATTAGTCCCCACGATTTTTCAGCCCCTTCGGATGGTCGGACAGAAAAATGTTTCGTACCAAAGTTAATCAGTATTTTTAACCGACAAGAAATTGCAATATTTTAAATTAAAAAAAAAATCTTTTAAAGGAACTGGGTATTTTTAACTTCATAATATTGTAGGCGACGTCGAAACGAATTCAACGACCTGCTATACGATGACTTTCAGATGACCTTGAAAGAAAATATCGCCATGAATCAATTGCCAGAGTATTTGAAATATTTCGACGGTACGTAATAGCAACGCCTCGCATTTAGAGGTAAACAAATGAACGTAAACATTGCTTCAGAACTTAACTCACAAAAAACGAAATTTAACAAATAAAACTTATTAAATGCGAGGCGTTGCTATTACGTGCCGTCGAAATATTTCAAATATTCTGGCAATTGATTCATGGCGATATTATCTTTCAAGGTCATCTGAAAGTCATTGCATAGCAGGTCGTTGAATTCGTTTCGACGTCGCCTACACTATTATGAAATTAAAAATACCCAGTTCCATTAAAAGATATGACAGCGACCTTGATTTTTTTTTAAATTTAAAATATTGCAATTTCTTGTCGGTTAAATACTGATTAATTTTTCTGTCCGACCATCCGAAGGGGCTGAAAAATCGTGGGGACTAATTTGCGCCGCACCCTCTATACAAAAGTTGCATGGTATAGAGGGGGAAATATTGTGATCTAAACACTTTTTATATGCGCAAAGGCGTTTCGGAGATTTCAAGGTCACTTTCATTTTTTTAAATGGAAAGATCTACTTTTTTACCATGAACCATCTCCATTCACCATCTTGCGCTTATCTTGTGTTGTTATTATTATTATTATTGTGTTACAGGCGTCCACACATATCATTTTTCGGCTGATTACGGGGACATGAAATCAAACCCGGATGAACAATGCTTTTGTCCTACGCCGGATACGTGTTTAGACAAGGATTTGATGGATTTGGAGCCATGCGTCGGGGTTCCTCTTATCGGCTCTCAACCGCACTTTCTTGGAGCCGAGCAGAAATATTTGGAAATGGTTGGTGGAATGACTCCAGATCCGGTACGCAACCACATTATCGTTAATACACCTTTATACATAGAATACAGGAATATTTACAACAAAGCGAAACGAAAATCTCGATATCATTGGTACAAGACTACTAAATCAAAATACTATTTACGATTAATACAGCATTTATTCAAAATATTTTATGTAGAATTCAACGAGATCGATATCTCCGGTATATACCGTGTCTCGTTTACAGGAACTACACGATCTATCCATGGACTTCGATCCACTGACAGCTACCCCCATCAGTGCTCACAAGAGGTTACAGTTCAACATGTTTCTTGGTCCAGTAGAAAAAATTAAATTGCTGAAGAAATTCCCCGAATGCCTGTTTCCGCTTTTCTGGGTGGATGAAGGTATCCTGCTTCACGGCCCATTGTTGTCCCAAGTGAAGCTAGTGCACACGTTGCTAGGGTTGGTCGGGTAAAGTATCTCTTTTTTAAACTTTTTCATAGACTTATATCCGTTTGAAGTGATCGATATAATTTTTGAGAGGATTTCTGACGGGTCGTTTGGACGTTTGTTATTCAGGATCATAAAATACGTGTTGATTGTGGGTGGCGCTGGTCTGGGTGGCTTGGCAGGCTATTTGCATTACAAAAACCGAGACAAGAACTCGCTGGACGTGACCAAAGTGACGCCCGAGTCGCGAAATGGAAAGGACGTGGAGAAAAAATGGCCGCCGCAACAGCAGATGAACATCAGTACGATACAGACACAGAGCGCCGCTGTGCCCCCTAATTTGGACGTAAATTAAACATAGTATCATTTAGTTACTCTTGCTCGAAATCTAGCGAGAAAATCGACAAAGCTGGTACTATCTTTTGCTTCGAATTCGAGTTTGTTCTGTAAGCGTACGAACGAAATCGAAAGATATAAAACCATCGTCAAAATCGAAATGGCGTTTCGTTGTTACGGGCCACCTATTTATTTCGTAAATATTATAAATATTATACAATTCATGTGCGCCATATTTCGTTCTTGATTTATTTTAGTAGATAGTCGACGTACTCGATAAGCTAATGGCACACTGTAAAGGCGAAGAAGTTTGTCGACGAGTGTTGACAATGTTACGTTAAAAATTTAAATTAAGAGATTAGCAGTTCCTATCTGTCGATTGCTCATATTTTAACCCACAAATGTTTTTTTTTTTGTAAAAATTCACCTATTCTCTTGTTTAGATAGTGCAAAGTTTTGTATATGTCTTTACGATTGTGTTGTAAATTTGTTGCATTTATTGAAAATATCGAATTTAAGTATAAAACGAAAATGGAGAAAATATCGATCGAGAATCTTTCGTGTAACTATTTTTTAGTAGCCTATGAGGGTTAATCGTAATTATAAGGATCTTAATGGAACAATAAATAAATGACATATTTTTTAAACTTTCACGATCATTTCTGTCAAATACCAAGGACGAATAAAACTATTTACACTCTTTAAAATCTACACAATTTCTTTTAGCCGCGACACCGTCGCGTCGTCTCTCTTTCATGCTATTTTCGCTATCCAAAAACATTGACAATACATATACATAGTACATAAAATACAAAATTAAAATACTTTATCTTACATTCCACTTTCCTGAAATAAAAATGTCTTATCTTTATTTATTTCGTCGACCATTCAACCTACCGTTCCATTTCCATATAATATAATGTCTACTATTTAAAATGGTGTTTGAAATACTTCCACCTCGACATTTTATTTTTATAATAACGGACCAGAGGCGTATGATGGTACTCGCAGGCCCCAGCCACTTTTTTCATTCGAGATCTTTTTCGAATTTTGTACATATTCTTCTAGTGGACTCTTGCTGATCCTAGACCAAACTAGTACACGAGATGACCATCGTTAACATAGAATTTATAAAAAGAGGAACTTTCTCTAGAACAACATTAACCATTCCACATTATGATCCTACGAATTTGTTAGTTGTTCCGAAGACTTTTTTCTGATTTTGTACACGTTTGCACAGATTCGCTAACACTTCAATCGCATAAGATGACCTCAGTCGCGTAACACTTATGGAAGAGTAATCAATCTATCGTCCTCGCGGTTTCCTAGCTCCGTTCCTCGTCCCGACGTCGTTTCTGCAAAGTAACACGTTTTTGTAGGCACTTCTGTACTCGGAGCTCATCACCACGTACACCACAGGATTGATACAAGTGGTCAGATAAATCAGTATGTATCCCGCGATATTGAGTCCCCTCCAATCGATGGCGTTCTTGAACGTCTTCGTGACGGTGATCGGCAAGTAACAGACGAGGAACGACGAGAATATCACCAGGATCATCTTCAGCAGCTTCTTGTCCTTGTTGCACATCCGCGGAGGACTCTCGGTCTTCCTCATGTTTGCCAGACTGGGGAACCTCGATCCTTTCCTGGTGATCGTCGATCTCTTGACGGATTGTTCCGGCGTGCTCGATCGCAGCTGATCGTTCTCCGTGGCGACTTTCGAGTTCAATCGTTGAACCCACAGAGCCGACTCGATGATGAACGAAGCCCTGCTCGCCATTCTTTCCAATTTATTTCGAGCGTTCGCGGAACCATTCGCCGCCGATTCTTTCATCATGGCGGAATCGTTGCGCGAGAATACGTCCTCCGTTTCGTCCGTGTCGTCCCGCTCGTCGACATACGGTATATCATCTATTTTTACGTCGAATCCATGGTTCGATTTATCACAGACCTCGAGGACTCCAGGAGTCGATGATTCGACGGACTTTATCCTGGATTTGTTCGTCCCTTCGGTAGCCATTTTGTTGACCAAGCTGTCTGCCTCTTGTTCTTTTTCTTCTTCCTCCTCTTCGTCGTCTTCTTCCTTCGTTGGATCCTGGTCAGAGGAAGTTTGAAATTCCGACATGGATTCTCCGATCGCCGATCTCGAAGGAGTCCGCGAACAATTCAGCCGACTAGGTGCCATAATCGTCCGTTTCGAAGAGAAATTTGAGCAAATCACGCTTGCCGTGCAACTCGAACCCAGGACCGATAGTTCCTCCTCTTGCATCCTCGGGGACACCGAGCGATGCTGGAAAATGAAAAGAAACGCAATTAGTCGAATCATATTGTATTATATTATCTTTGTTTTTAATCGAAAGACAATTATATCTTAAGGGGGTCGTCCGATGTGGGAGCTACTTTTTCTTGTTTTCTTTAGGAATTTTTTTTTAAGGACCCTTAAAACATGCAATCTTGAAATTTTTACCACACATTTACTGACATTTTAACAGTCTCTCAGAATTGTTTCAAACCAAAATAACGAGTTGGATCGACTTTACACCGTTCGGAAGAGACTCATGTGTAAAAAAAAGTAGGTTAATGGCGACCATGATTCAGGAGGTTTCGATCATCTGATATCAAAAAATCAATCGGCATTTTAAATTGTAGATTTGGTTATTTATTAATACTTTAATCGTCATGAGGCAAACAGATGCTCCGTTCTACGTTTATAACAATCGAACGACTTCGAATATCGAAATATTCTTTTACCTGCATATTCTAAGAATGCAGAGTTGGGCAAAATTTTCATCTAAATAAAAATTTCGAATATCGAATAAAAAATAGAGAAATTTTTATTCATTATTCGATGGTTTGCGTTTATTAGAGTTGGCAGTAGTTGTGGAAATATTTATTCGAAGCCTCCAAATAAAAAAGATACAGATAAAAGATGAATAAATGATTCGAAGTTCGAATAAAGCCACTTTGTATAAACAAAATTATCTTTATTTGTCGGATAAATTCTCGTTGAATATAATTATTTATTCGATGCTTGTCGAATAAAGATACTTGTCATATTCGAACCATCGAATAACGAATAAAAATTTCTTTACTTTTTATTCGTTATCCGAAATTTTTATTTAGATGAGAATTTTGCCCAACTCTGTAACCCTTAATCGATTATACATTCGCTGTACTTTGATATTTTTTTAAATAATGGTTCAACACGTCTGCATTTTCTGGACATTTCGAATTTTACCTCACGCTTGACATCCTTGACGTCGGCATTCGCAGTCAGATTTCGTTTCCTTCTCTTCCAGGCGGTTTTCCGAACGATGTAGAAAATCCTGGCATAGCAAACGACGATGGCGACGCAAGGTATTAAGAAAGCAACGACGAAAAGGAACTCTTTGGGACTATGACCGTCGTCGTCCGGAAGTATCGAGCAGGATCCAATGGCGGGGTCCAACCCGAAACGTCCCCAGCTTTCGAACCACGTAACGACGAGGATACCAAACGCGACGATCCAGATACCTATCACCATCGGAATTATGTACTTCTGTTTATAAAATCTGCAAACATATACCCATAGTGTCTCTAGATTAATAATCAAATGTACGCGTTTTCGAAATACAGTAAATGCTTGATTCTTGTCTAGGGTCGTGGGCATGATTCCTGTCTAGTGCCTACCCACTCCACTGCCTATTGATGTAGGTTCGGGTATATCGGTGTGAACACCACTACATTGACACCATGAATCGAATGTTCAAACTTCTTAATTTTCATTATTTTTTATGGAACTTTCACTGGCTTGTTTCTGGAATTTTTCTGATTAAAACAAGACCAAACACAATATAGTTTTCATTGTATTTAGTGGTTTAATCGACGGTGAAAGTTTCGGTCGCAAGGAAGGACAGCGCATCGGAAAGAAAGAGACGCGGACAGTCACGCGCACCGTATTTCATTCTGTCCTTCTCTATGTTCGGCTCTCTATTGAAGTCTCGCTCGGCGCGGTCGGCGCGATATCTACACGCAGTCATAAATCAAAAAGCACTTCTGGGGCACGATTCTTGTTCATGAAAACCACGGCTGTCGGACAAGAATCAAGCGTTTACTGTATAAACTATTATTTTCAGATAATTAACTGTACCGGTAAGTTACTTACGTAGGATACAGTCTAGGATGGCCTATCATGACGTAACGATTGATCGTGATCGATAGAATCGTGAACAGACTGACTGCGACCAGGCCGTATCTCAGCAAAGGAAACAGACGACATAATAATGCTCCGTGTGGCCAAGAACTGTGCCAAAACGTCGACGTGGCTAGGGGCAGGTTGAAACAGCAGAACATCAGATCCGAGACCGACAGATTCATTATGAAGATCGCAGTGGCATTTCTCAGCTGTAAAAACGAAAGAAAATTTTATTCCACCATTGACCCGTGACCGTCTATGCTTAACCCTCCGCTTATCTATGACTAATCTACGTATATCCGAAGGCCTATTTACTCTTCAAGATCGTAATATGTATGACGGGGTCATTGAACTCACCATCGATGACTCCACGACTACATTAAAGGCGGATCACACGTTACCGCGTGTAAAAAAGATGACCTTGGCATCATCTCCAAGGTGATATAGAACTACTGTTTATTATCATCTGTACGTTCGCGTCTTCGAATCTTGTAAACACCATTTAGCCTTCTTTTTTACTTTCGATACGGTGTGGAACAATTTAAATGCGTTCGATATATACAGTCGTAAATAAATATCTTCCACGTTCCGTGCGTACAACAGGTCTCGTAAATTCAACGTGTTACATATGTGTGTATGTATATGTACTACGGTAAAACGTGAAGCAACGGAGCACCACGCTGAAAATACCGATTCGACAGGAATTTCGCATTAGTAAGCACACCTCGACATTGTGCAATAAAACATTAAAGCTACTGTGTTGTTTCTTCGCGGTTTAATTCCAGTTCATCGATTGGATCGACTTCGTTGGAATTGGCGAGAAAACACCCCCCCCCCCCATTCCCTGGGACCAACGAAAACACGGTAACGCGAAACTCTCTGATCTCTTCCGCGACCGAGATGTAGATCGAAAATCCGATTTCATAATAAACGGTGCCGACAACCTTCCGATCGTTGCCTTGTTTTCGTTATTACGCCGCCGATATCTTCGGTATTTATAGGAAAACGGGTGGCCATTACCACCGCCGAACAATGGCCGAAACGCTTACAAAAGAATTCGACGGTAATGGCGTCCGCGATCGTAGCGCGCGATTAGCAGCTCGTTACAATACGATTTTTAATAACACCATCCTGAATCGAAACTTGTTTTTTGTTCACTTGAAAGAATAACAGGCTCCTCGCGTTTTTATTTTAATTTTTAAACAAGAGCCCCCCCCCCCCCCCCCCTCCAGTGTGCATAGTGTACCAGTCGAAATTAGTAATTTTTAGCATTACGAAATTTATTTCTATTTTCAGTAGATCTGACGTTCTCGATTGGAATAAAGAAATACCAACTCGACTCGATAAATGGTTGCCAAGATTATTAATGCAAAATAAAAGACATAATGAAATAAAACCAAGTTTAATCATGATCTCGGACATTTTCAGAGTGTTCACAAAAAATGGATTCATACTTTCTTTTTTATTGCTTCTGGCCAGATTGCTCCTCGCGTTTTTCTTCTAATTTTTAAACAAGAGCCCCCTCCAGTTTGCATAGTGTACCAGTCGAAATTAGTGATTTTTACCATTACGAAATTTATTTCTATTTTCGGTAGATCTGACGTTCTCGATTGGAATAAAGAAATACCAACTCAACTCGATAAATGGTTGCCAAGATTATTAATACAAAATAAAAGATATACTGAAATAAAACCAAGTTTAATCGTGATGAACGTATTAATATATCGAATAATTAATTTACAGACGCAATTATTTTTTTGAATGGTCTAAAATAAGACCGAAACGTTGGAAATTAATAAGTTGCAAATTTGCCAGTAACTAGTAAAAACTGATCGAACCCGTTCGCCGATAACATTAACACAATTCTTGTAAACAATCTACGATCGATACAAAGATAAATATTTAATCATGATCACAGACATTTTCAGAGTATTCAAAAAATGGATTCATACTTTTTGTTTATTGCTTCTCGCCAGATTGTGATTTTGAAAATACTCTATTCCCGAAAGAAGCAGTGCGTCTAAAAGTGAATAAACAATTTTCGACAAAGGATCCGGCTTTTTGCAAAGTGTTTCGCGAACAATGAATTTCTCTAAACACGAGGGCGTGTGTGGCAATCGTTATTTCGTGTTCTAACGAACACTGGAAGTCTTGGAACCGAGAGAAATTGGTTTTTCCGGCATAATGCGACCGGTAGAAGAGTTTTATGACTATTTCAAGGCTTGCTGGGAACTGAAAATAAATCGTGCATGCATGGCGCGTTGTAAAATCGTCTCCTACATAAATCCAGGGAACTCGAAGAAAGGAGAATGTTTGTATGCATGGCGGGAAGTTATCGTAGCGTCGACGGGTCTTATCTGACGATCGTAGATCGTAGCTCGGTAAATATCACCATTTCGAACCGATAAACATCACAACGTTGTAGAACAATTTTATTTAACCAATTACCCTTTATTGCACCTGTACCAATTGAAATCCGGATGAATTCTCTCAGGAAAAATTAACAAGACAGCTAATGAAACAATGCTGATTTCTATTGAACGACGTTCGGAATCAATTTCGGAATCATTTCGGAAGAAATGGAGATTTCGACAAGTGCAACTTTGCAACATTCCGAAGAAATCTGAATTGCGAACTTTTCTAAAAAAATTTCGCTGCGCCTCGCCATTGTGTTCTAAAACAAGAACCGAGGTGAACCACTTCGCAAAGCGGTCCGTCGTCTAGGATTTAATAGCAACAAGTAAGGCGCACTGGAAACCCGAGCAACTGCGACGTGTAATCTAGATCGTTCCAAGTAAGAAATTCGTCACTCGGAAATCCAGATATTATCGTAGTTACATTCATCCGCGTGTTTATCGTTGCACAAATTTGAGACCACCGCCTACGGAGTTGAGAATCAGAACTACTTAATCGCCGGTGTATCATCGACGTAATAGCAATGTTGAATGTACCATTAAAATCAACGTTTGAATTTATGCAACATTTTCCTAGACACTATTTTACACACATGCAACTAGTGCAATAATTGTAACGTGTTAACACGTATGAACATCACGAAAATTGACTAGAAAATGTCACCATAATTATATGTCGTCTTTGCGTTCAGTTTTATCTACTTTATGCATTGAAATCATTGAGAGAACATAATTATTATCATTAAATCATGTACATTTAAAGCTGAACATTGTGTTCACTCATTTATTAAATAATTAACAATTGCAATTAACCCCTTGACACACACATATTCTATGTAACCGATGATACCGTTTATTATTTAACTTGTGTAAGCTCAGCAATGAATTTTCGTATAAATTCAAAAGTAGATGTGTTTCTGGGATAATAAAAATGTTACGGGGTAATACTTGTCAATATTAAGGATGTTCTGGAGGTACAATGGGCGACAAAAGTATATATGTATTGGCAATGAAAGCCATTCATGAGTATATTTTGCATTTAAAAAATAGATTAATTTAAAAAGCTTTCGTTTAATGAGTGAATTTCATGTTATATTTATTTTTTAATCAAATTGTCTTTAAAAATACTTCAGAAAGCAATATTCATGGTTATTATTGAAATTACAACACGATAAATTTGACGTTTTGTAACAGTTTATAATGTTTTGCTCTGTAACTGTTTAGTGAATCCTAATAAATTTTGAACATAATTAATTACATAATTTTTACTATATATAAAAGAAACTGGAGTTTCTAGTTGCGTTTTTTCAAGGTTTAATTTAAAGGAATTTTTTTTAAAGGAATTTTATGAATTCTCCATAAGAAGACGTGTTAAAATGTGCAAACTTCAAGTTGCTATAATTCTTAAACGGTGCAGTGAATCGACCCCAAACTTTGGTAATTGCATTAATTTAGTAAGAATTATATTTTGTCAAATTTTCAAAAATTTTGTTGCGTTTTTATATACCTCCAGAACATCGTTAAACGCGTACAATGTCTCTACAAACACATGACGTATTAGGCGTACAAATTAATTTGTGGCTCTCACAATATTAATTACTTGTAAAATGAAGTAAACGCGTAGAGGGCGATGGAGATTATTTTCGAAAGGAGAATGTATTTTAGTTATTTCGTTGCGGGAAAAAAGGAGTCTAATTCGAGTACAAACGATTGCAAAATTGTGTCAATGGTGAAGGCAAAACTGACCTTTCGGGTACGTAGAAGAGCGATGATGGTGAAAAGGTTCCCTGGGATTCCGACGAGCATGAATAGCACACAGCACCCGGCGGCGAAATGCAACAACCATGGCGGATAGTCGGCGAACAGGACCACCGATCCTGGATCCTGTAGGGCCTTCTCGAGGGCCTCTGCTCTGCCATTGTGACCGGTATCGTTGCTCGCCATCCAGTACTCCATCTGCGGACAGCATGCTAGACAGTTATAGTTTTCGCACAGGGCCGTAAAACTCGGCGACTTGTTTCCGATAAATGTGGAAAAATTTTTTCTTCCCTCCTCGCCGCCATCAAACTCGCTCACACGTTATATCGTGAACCGTAAACAATTCCTCGCCGAATCTGGAAATGTCCCTTTATTTCAAGCCATGAACATTCTCGACAATTTTTATGATTGTGTAATTTTATTCACTTTATCACGATCTACTTTGAAAAGTATCTTTTTATAAACTGACGCAAACGGGGGTAAGCAAATATTTATGAGAATCTACACGGTAGCAAACTTCGCTTTTTATTTCCGACATTTTATGCTTAAACTATGCGCGTAAGCAAAATGTTTTGTAGATCGTGGGTAACATTTTTGGTTTGTATAAATATTCAGTTGCTAGACCACATGAAATAAATTTAACGAATTTAGAAGCTTCGGATATGTTGTTTCAAACTATAATACTATAGAATCAAAAAATAAGAATAAGAATGAAAAAATGCTTGTTATATGATCACATCAAATTGCAAATAAATAATGTTTACACGTGATGCCAATATGTACTTCTCGAGTTTCCAACAATGCTTCAAAAAAGAAATGGCTGAAGTATCGCGCGCGACAAGTACACGCACACACGTTCATCGGTTTCTGCTCTTTCATTTTCCATTTGTTTTATCCAATTGTAAACGCTAATCCATTTGTCTGTTTTCCGTTTCCATTATTGGTACTCGGTTCTCTTATTTCTCGCGCGTCGAGAAAATGCACAGAGGAACTTCTCTTCTTTTTCCCGTGCGCGCGGGACGTTGAAAAGGAAGAGAGAAATCTATTTTCGCCACTCGAGACGATAAACTCTTTCAACCGGGAGTAAACTTTACCGAACGATTCTATCTTATGTCGGAATTGCGTTCCAGAGGAACCACGAAGAGCATGATTTTTAGATTTCTTCCGAGTGTCCGGATGATGCTGCTCGAACAGTTAAAAAGACGCTTGTGCGAAACTTAGAAATCGTTGTCACGCAGGCCAGGTGCGAACATCCCTCGGATCCAATTGTTTGGGACCGGAAGTCGTTCGTTTCTACGCGCCGAATTATGATCGATAACATCATGTGTGTAATATAAATATTTGAGATTTAATATATCATTTCATTTATAAAAGGAATTTGATTTGATTATCAAAATCACATTGATTTCTTGATGGATTATAAATTTTATTAGTTTATTAAAATTGATTAATATTGAATTTAATTTTGATACTGATACAACCTCCAAATCAGTGGTTCCTATTAAAATAAACGTTCCGTGTAACATTGTCGAACAGAACATGATTATAATTTACAAATCGGATAGATTTCAAATGAAATCAAAATCAAATCACCGTGTAGCAATTGAAAAACATTTTAGAGCGACTAAATTAGTAACTATGCCACATATGCACTAACGCTCACGAATTTGGAGCATGTTGCGACTTCAAACAAATACTGAATTCCGACAGTAAGTAAATGTTTCATTGAAAATATTATTCTGTTATTATAATGAAACGGTGTTCGATCGTAATTACATATGCAAATTATAAATGTGCTGAATGTATGTTCTAGAAATAAAGCAATTGTAGCCTATAATAATTAGCACACATTTTATGCTTATATATACCAATTTGTAAAATATACGAAAATGTCTATATAAAACACCACTGAATGTGCTTCTATTTTATTTTCCAATTGGACGACAGAAATTTTTCACTTAAAATCTCTGAAGATAAAAATGAAAATTTTTATAAGAATTTCAAAAAGTAAAAATGTTTCATTGAAAATATTATTGTGTTATTGTAATGAAACGGTGCTCGATCGTAATTACATATAGAAATTATAAATGTGCTGAATGTATGTTCTAAAAATAAAGCAATTGTAGCCTATAATAATTAGCACACATTTTATGCTTATATAAACCAATTTGTAAAATATAAGAAAATGTCTATATAAAACACCACTGAATGTGCTTCTATTTTATTTTCCAATTGGACGACAGAAATTTTTCACTTAAAATCTCTGAAGATAAAAATGAAAATTTTTATAAGAATTTTAAAAAGACCAGGACCAGAGAACTATTCCCTATCTGATAAAGTTTCATTCTCCGTGGTGAGATGCTTCGGTCAATGTATAATAGTAAACGTGCGAAAGCACGCTTTATCGGCGTTGTCAATCGTAGTCCGGTGCTATCGTCAGCACAATCCATCCATTCACACGAATCCTTACCTAGAATTGAATAGAAGGGCACTTACCTTCGTGACAAGCAAAGGCTGTCGTTCCTGGTCTCATTGATGCGAATCATTTATGGCACGTCATCGCACGAGCACTCGCAAATTCGCAATCTCTGTTTGATACATTTAGATCGCTCTTCTGGTGGATTTACAATGTAGCAATGCAGCATTTCACCTTGGAATCATCTCTTCTTCATACCGATTCAATATCCGTATCGATGTTAGCGAAATTATTTGAACAATCTCCTACGTTGTTCCGTTATGCAAATATTATCATACTCGCGTTCCTCATCAACGCCATCCTTGCGAACACTGTGCAAATCGGTACATTCAAATCACTATATATAATGTTCAATTTAGATCATTCTGATTTATTACGAAAACGTGTTCCGATTGATTCAAGATTTTTTTGAATATTCTGACCGGTGCTTATATGGTTGAGGAACTATGAACTATAAAGCCATAAAGATTCATAGTCGAATTACTATCGTTAATATTAAGTGCACAAAATGGAACTAAAAATTTTAGAACCTATGGAGACTTGAAGCGTCAATGTCGTTGCATTCACCTGACCTAACATTTTCATCAACGTTAGTTTTGTACTTGCACTTTTAGATTACCAAAGACACACTGAGCTTTACTTAAACAACGTTCTGATTGATTCAAGATTTTTTTGAATATTCTGACCGGTGCTTATATGGTTGAGGAACTATGAACTATAAAGCCATTAAGATTCATAGTCGAATTACTATCATTAATATTAAGTACACAAAATGCAACTAAAAATCTTCGAACCTGTAGAACCTATGGAGACTCGAAGCGTCATTGTCGTTGCATTCACCTGACCTAACATTTTCATCAACGTTAGTTTTGTACTTGCACTTTTAGATTACCAAAGACACACTGAGCTTTACTTAAACAACGTTCTGATTGATTCAAGATTTTTGTTAATATTCTGACCGGTGCTTATATGGTTGTGGAACTATGAACTTATAAAGCCATAAAGATTCATAGTCGAATAACAATCATTAATATTAAGTGCACAAGATGCAACTAAAAATTTTCGAACCTGTAGAACCTATGGAGACTTGAAGCGTCATTGTCGTCGCATTCACCTGACTTAACATTTTCATGAACGTTATTTTTCTACTTGCACTTTTAGATAACCAAAGACACACTGAGCTTTTAAATAAACGACGTTCTCCAAATCATCCATAAAAATTCTTCTCTGTCATCTCTTCTATTGGCCCAGGAGGTCTTTGGTTTCCGAGAGAACTCGAAACGAAGCACAACTCGATGACGTTGCACGGTTCGAATCGTCTTTACTCGGTAAAATCGACTTGGTTCCGATAAAAGTATTAATTAATCAGGATCGGGTTCGAGAGAATGATTCGAAACGTTTCTCGCGTAATCCGCCAACGCGAACTAAACCGATCCAGAAACTGGACCGCCGAATTCGTTCACACGGATGCGGTTCTTTCGAACCTAATAGAGCGCAGGCGTGGGGTTAGTGTCCTTCATGGATGAGGGGAAACAGGCGAATTCTATTTTACCATTTTCAAGAAAAGTTAGTTACTTGGCTTGACGATGAACACGCACGGAACACCGCTCGTTGTGTTTATTTGACGATAATTTATATGCAATAATTGCGAGCCAGTATCTCAAAACCTACTAACGAATTCGCAACAGTTATAGCTTCGACGACTGGCACATTCTGTGATTTAAATGGTAGAAATTATTAGCTACTATAACATTCAGGATGAAAATAATTCTTGCTAGAGTTAAGTAACGAGGTCTTAACAATAAGTTAGAACTCAAGAAAAATATATAGATCCTCATTCGATGATACTCGAAGGATAATACATTTTATGTATTCAATACGGAGCAAGATTGATCATGCGTTTCTGTAATCTATCATTGATACGAGGTATCTTCGATACGGTATTTGTACATGATTCACACGACTTTCTGTCTTGATTGAAAAAGATCTTATACTTACAAATCTTTGTTCGCAAAGTTTAAAGGAGTTTGTACATTGCCCTGCTGCATTACCTTAGTTGTAATAACGTACGCAGGGTGGGTCGCCACATTTTGCTATCTAGATTTACGTCATTATTATTACGCATACCAAACAATGTTTCAAATGAAGTTTAATGGTTTTGAGAGGGGCACATTCTGATGGTGCATTTTTTTGTAGGTGGACGTGTAAAGGACATATGAAGGTGATTAATGTTTTTTTTAAAATGGAATCATATATTTTTTATTGTATCAGCTGATGCTCCTTCATATTCTTTACAAAAAAGTATTAATCTGTTTTGTAAAAAAATCATCAGTTTAGGAGATATTTTAATTCTAATTTGTTAGGAAATCTCGACTTTCTGGACAATATTATAACATATTATAACATATTATATTATAACATATTATGTTATAATATTGACCAGAATAATAAACTAATGATTTTTTTACACAAACAGATTAACCCTTTGCACTCGGAGCTATTTTAACTCAAAAACGAAAGATTTTTCCATTCGAGAATATTTCCATTCTATACAATTTCTTTTCATTTTTTGCATATGAAACTGATATAGTATCTCATGTAATATGTTAATGTCTAGTATTTTATTAAATACGAACAAAAATAATAATCTGAACAATATGTTTAAAAATGGCATAGCAATTTTCAATGGCGCCTCAGAGTCGCCATTCGAGTGCTAAGGGTTAATACTTTTTTGTAAAGAATATGAAGGAGCATCAACTGATACAATCAAAAATATATGATTCCATTTTAAAAAAAAACATGAATCACCTTCATATGTCCTTTACACGTCCACCTACAAAAAAAATGTACCATCAGAATGTGCCCCTCTCAAAACCATTCAACTTCAACTTCAACATTGTTTTCTATGCGTAATAATAATGACGTAAATCTAGATGGTAAAATGTGGCGACCCACCCTGTATATTAGGTCATTCACAAAACATGATCACAACCACTATGCAGAGTTTTCTTAGTTTTCTACAGTCAAACATGAAAGTGTAATGATCACGAATTTTTTCGCTTCTTCGAAAAATCTGAGAAATTCGCGTTTCTCCTGGGGGAATGGTCCCATACTTGCGCCGCACCTTTTATCATTATCATCGGCTAGCATCGTGTCGGTGTTTATGATAAAGATAACGTCTTATCTCGGGTCCCCGCCCTCGCGAACGCAACGACGAAAGAATCAGAGAACGGTGCTTGTTGCCGAGATTTCTTCGTAAATTGGTACGGCCAGTTAACATTAACAGAATCCGAGGGCGGTGGGACATTAACGGTGAAATCAGTTAACTCGTCGGACGTCTCAAGACGAGCGGGGGCGTCGATGCTTGATAAAATACGCCGCCGTTGAGGTTCGCGGACACGCGACCGCCGCACCGTCAATCTAGTCCGATGATCCGAAGGGAAACTTGATTTCGCCGATTTCTCACCTCGTGACCACAATAAAATAACTGTTGCGGCACGCAGTTTCACGGGGGAATTGATTGGTTTACCTGCAGCGAAAATAGATACATCGTCAATGTCGACTCTCCGTGAGCCAGAAAACGTTGTACGAGAAAATCCACCGAGATATCGACCCGGTGCGGAGATAAAACGATTTATTACTTGGTCATTTGGCGATCGTTTATTGCCAAGTTTAGACGGGATCCCGAAGGATAATGAAGGACGTCCCTTCGTATGTACGAAAACTATGGTACTTTATACATTAGTTTTCCAGGGTGTAAATATACTTTCAAGATTAACAATTCCATTACTCGAAACCTCGTTGATTCGAAACGGCCACCATTATTTCTTGGTACATTTCCAAAAATTAAATTCACCAGACCGTTTTACAGCTCGCGGGCTTAAGGGGTTACACACCACCTTGGCGCTCGGAAAAATAGGTATAAAAATAAACTTTTTTTTTTACACTGCCATTAAGTATATAAAATGATGTTTATTTTACACATATATATATATAGTTTTATGAACAATTTACAATATTAACGATTAAAAAAGATAAAAAATGGCGGAGATATAAACCTATAAGTAGGACCCTCTTTTGAAAATCCTTGGCATCGTCTAAAACATAATAAATAAATTTTTTCTTATTTAAAAGGGTAATAGCTAAAATATGACATAGGGAAAAATTTTTAAAAATTTTTTTGTAGAAATGACAGCTGTTTGAAGAAAAACTCGAATTTTCATCGAAATTTTGAGTTTAAAAAATGTATAACTTTCGAACATGGCACCCAATCACAAAAATCTTACGTCACATTTTAGCTATTACCCTTTCAAAAAAGAAAAAATTGATTTATTATGTTTTAGACAATGCCTAACAGAGAAATCAAGTACACCATTAGCAAGGATTTTCAAAAGAGGGTCCTACTTATCGACTTATATCTCCGCCATTAAAAAAAAACAAAAAATGGCGGAGATATAAGTGGATAAGTAAGACCCTCTTTTGAAAATCCTTGCTGATGGTGTAAGTACTATATGTATATATATTTATATATATGCATAAAATAAAGATCATTTTATATACTTAATGGCAGCGTCGAAAAAAAAGTTTATTTTTATACCTATTTTTCCGAGCGTCAAGGTGTACATTTTACGCATTTCTGGAGAAAGATTAGCGAAATTTAGGACAACGAAGAGATTAGAAAAATAAAAGTCTGTGAAACTCTGTAAAATTTTTTAATGAAGGAAGATACTCGCATTTGGCTCCGTGCAGAGTACTCGCGAAAGAATAAGTGACAGTGCAGATATACTTTTTCGTGGCACTGTACCGCGAGAAGACTTCCGGTTTACGCGACGCGTCGCCGGCTTTGGTCCGTAGGAAAGGTTCAGGACGTAGGTGTAGGGGGACGATTGTACTCTCTCGGGGGAGAATGATTTATAGAAACGCACATCGACCTATCCAACGATGCTCGCCCTGGAAGCACCTACGCTCGATCCGAACCACGCGTTCCGTTCGCTGAAAACCCGACGGTCCCTACATCCTTTTTAAAAATAATTACATTTGGTTACCAGGGTACACGAGGCCGCGATGGGGAGAGTGACTACCAGCTGGGTACGAGCGGCCGCAACGGAAGAGTACACACACCGCCGCCCCTAATCAATCGGAAGTGGCACCGATCCTCCTTTTTTTTTCCTTTCTCTTCTTCGCCTAACCTTCTTCGCAAGAAGGAAACGCCATTTACGCGCGGCCCGCTCCGCCGATTGGTGGACGCGATTAATTAAAAAACCTGGGGGAGAACTAAATCGGCCGAGTCGGGGGTGGCTCCGTAAGATATACATACACGGTGCTCTGTAACGCGGATGCACTGAAATTTAAAGGCTCGTACAAGGAAATCTAGAAATTAACCAGAGACAAAATAGTATGGTAAAAATATATGTTCCATTAAGGGGTTACACCACCCTGGCGCTCGGAAATAGGTATAAAAATTAACTTTTTTTTTACGCTGCCATTAAGTATATAAAATGATCTTTATTTCATACATATATATAATAGTTTTATGAACAATTTGCAATATTAACGATTAAAAAAAAATAAAAAATTGCGGAGATATAAGCCGATAAGTAGGACGCTCTTTTGAAAATCCTTGCTGATGGTGTACATGATTTCTCTGTTAGGCATCGCCTAAAAAATAATAAATAAATTTTTTCTTATTTATAAAGGTAATAGCTACAATGTGATGAAAGATTTTTGTGTTTGGCTGCCATGTTCGAAAGTTATAAATTTTTTAAACGCAAAATTTCGATGAAAATTCGAGTTTTTTTCAAACAGCTGTCATTTTTACAAAAAAATTTTTTAAAATTTTTCCCTACGTCACATTGTAGCTATTACCCTTATAAATAAGACAAAATTTATTTATTATGTTTTAGACGATACCTAACAGAGAAATCATGTACACCATCAGCAAGGATTTTCAAAAGAGGGACAAAACTACGATATATATGTGTAAAATAAAGATCATTTTATATACTTAATGGCAGCGTAAAAAAAAAAGTTAATATTTATACCTATTTTTCCGAGCGCCAGGGTGGTGTAACCCCTTAAACTCTTAGCAGTTCACCTACGGAGAAGTTTGAATGAACGGTTTTTTAAATAACAAATTAAAGACTAGAAACGAGCATTAAAAAGGGAAAAGAAATGTTCCAACAAGTGGGAAATGCATGATTTGTCTGATCGAAAGCAAGGTTCGTAAAAATGGTAACTCCAATTTTTCCAATCACGTGATCGTTAAAAGCGCGATCAGACAGGTCTCTGTCATCGCAAAATTGTTGTCAGTCTCCGCTTGTTGCGTTGATATATATTGCCCTAGATTAAGCCTAGAGTTACACCCCCATCTCTAATAAAAAGTAAACGTTCGACGAGTTATCGTCAAGGGGCCGTTTACCCGGTCCCCTTTCTATAAAAACTTCGACCTAAATCGTTAAACTAGACGATCTAATCGATTCAATAGACTAAAACAAATTCAGAAAATTATTTGGCAAAATAACACGTTATTCGATCGAACGCTTCAACTATCGGGATCATTGAGTATCCATTAAACTCTGATGGCAACGTAGAGAATCGCTAAACATTTATTGATACTATTTTTAACTTGCATTTTTGCAGTATTTTATATAAATATTCGTTAACGATTGCATTGGTATATTATGATCCGATTAGACCGCGGATATACATAATTTATATTTATTGTATCAGAAAATCGACGACAGTCGAGAATATATTAATGGATCCTTAGAAGCGATTAATCTCACGCTTTGATCTTCCTCAGATTAATATAACCTTGAATCGAGGTGCCCGGATATGCGGGTTTCACGGAAACTACTGTATTCGTCGAAACACAAAAGTACAATTTACCTGAATCTCGAGTGAATCATCCAGAGATTGACCACGTTTTATACTCGGTTTATAGAAAATTTAAATTCCAATCGTGCACGCATTTGTCGAATTCCAACAGATTCGGAGTCACTGAACACGTGTACTATCATATAAATACCTTCGATAATTCACGTAGTTTCTCATTACTAGACTGCGGATTTTATGCATTTATAACAAAAATTGGTACGTACAATTTAAAGCAGCAGACACATTTCAAAAATTTAAGAACATCAACGTATTAGTTTCAGTTTAATAAAATAATTAAAAGGAGAACAAAATTTTTATATAGCTTCTGTGTCTTCGAATCGACGATGACATTTTTTATTTTGCATAAAGATCCGCAGTCTACTCATTACAGAAAAATCCGCTGTCTAGTGATCGCTTTCTAAAATTTTGGAATTGCGCTACATTCCTACCACCCGGTGAACTCGTGCACTTAACCCAGTTAAACTTGACAATGATGCAGAAAATGGGACTTCCGTCAAAAATACATCGGAGGACGTCTGAAAATCATCGTAAAAACGTCAGTAAACGTCGGTAAATTTCGTTTAATTCTAAATGGATGAATTCTCATGAAAAATTCTTGAAATTTTGTTCGTCAGCGTTAAAAGTTGCTGCAATTTCGTTAGGTTTCTGTCGGCATGGTTCCGGGCTTTCCGATTGCCTCAAAAACTGACGCAGGCCTCTACTCACCACGTTCCTCGTCATTCGCTTCAAGTCCGTCCCGCCCCCCCACGCTGTGGTCTACTCTGGGCCCGTATCTATCGCGGCAACCAGTCCATTCGCGGTGACGGTGACGGACAGATCGTTACTCGTCGCTCTCTATCACGTCGCGATCCCTCCGCCGACGATCGATCTCCGTCCGTGGATCCTCGTCCTGACGCGGGGAGCGTCACCGGAACCTGCCACTCGCAATAGTCACCGACTGGCACCCACTGGTTACCAGCTATCTTTCCAATTGTCACCGTTACCATAGTGCATTAAAAAATATATAGAAGATCGGTACTAGACCACGAAGATAAACATTCGGTGAACGAGAGACTAGGCCCAGTTTTGGGGCCCGTCGCGGAAAATATCAACTTTTTGTGTCGTAAACGAGAATTGTACTAACAGGACACGAGTGTAAACTTGAATAGAAGCTAGTGCCAGGTGGATTTGACGATTTGTGGAAACGAAAATAGATCACCGGAACCATTTTGGCGCGCCCATGCTGGCGAACCGGAAGCCGGATATGCAAACGCCGTTGCGGATGGTCACCGATCGCAATGACGTATGAGTCGTGAAAGGAATTAACACGGTGAGTCAGCCACGCATGTTTCTTTCCTCGTCGCGTCGCGCGTCGGTTCCGTGAAGTTTTAATCACTGGCGCTGGAAAAGATAATGTTGTTGCGAGACCCTCCGCTTCCGGAAACTGTTTTCTCAATGTCTGAAGCGGAGACGGATTTCTCCGATTGCGAATCGTTTTTTACGGGCGAGCTCTCGGAAATGTATAAAGCATAGAGGATCGATTGGAATCCAGTGCCGTTTTGTTCACCGCTCGGTGACCACCGCCTGTGCAGGTGATAAAATATTTCAATTTCAATTGTGAGGCTTTGTTAGTTTTTTTGCTTATTCGAGTATCTCTTTAAGTTGAAATAACTCATGGGTCAATTTGAAAGTATACAAGAATAAATGGAATATTTAATTTACTTAAATTTCATCATTTTCATTTCCCATCGCTTCTCTATAAAATTGTGAGGCTTTCCTTTTGTAAGTTTTTTTTTGTTTATTCGAGTTTCTCTTTAAGTTGAAATAACTCTCGGATCAATTTGAAAGTATACAAGAATAAATGGAATATTTAATTTACTTTTTGATCATATTTTTCTTAATCACATCCGATTCGAATTAAGTACCATTGGGCGTTTCGTCGATCCGAAACGAGAATATAATTATAGCCCGAGCTGGAACGAAAAGGCCGAGCAATTGGCCGTATGGCACATGCACCCTTTCGAGGACCAATGCCAAGATCCAGGCAAAAAACCGCTGTATATGTGTCTCATGCGACGACGGACGGTATCGGCGACAAAAAATGGCCAGGACAAAACGAAACACGAATGACATCCGCACTATATATTCTCCTCTTACTCGTTCGCCGTTGTTTGTATCTGTCAAGCTCTCTCTTTCCGCCGGCGATTTTGCATACAAGCGAGAGCGAGCGTAGCACGTGGTCCCGTGGGCGGGATTTCGGATCTAGAGATCGTGAAACACATGGCGATCCAGTACTTGCGCAACGTGCCAGCCGATTAACCCGTTAACCGGTCGATATATTGAATTATGTGCGAACTGGGTGGTGATGAAAAGTCAATTCCGCGAGTTGCAATAATTAACTCTGCGGAGGACTAACTCGAGTCCATTTAGACTGTTTTTTTTTTAAGCTCTTCAGACGCTCAAATGGGTCCATTTCGCTTTACAATTGGTGTTACAATGTTAAAAAATTTTATCCTTTTTACAAATATAAAATACAGGTTAAATATAAATTAAATGGATAGCTTACAGTTTTTGAAAAAGGTATGGATATAATGCCTTGACATTAGGTTCCGTAATAAACATTTCGACACTCGGGGACAGTTGGTATCCCATTAATAATTTTTTAAATAATTTCTGCGATTTATCTTACGATCTGGATCCCGTCGAATAAACTTTGTCTTTGTCATCGCGATCTGAGAAATTAGATTGTTTTTTTAAATACATACTCGGTCAACGTGATGCCGGGAAGTTGGAGTTCAAGGATGAGAAATGTTCGTGTGTATATGTGTATCGTTGTTTGTTGCAGCAGTTCACTTCTCATTTGTCAAAAATTGTTTCTATTCGCGTCAGGTTCCTCGGTATTCATCCTTCGTCCGCTCATTTCCATAAGTCCGATTTGGTCGCGCGAGTCCACGGCAATGTATTTATAGCGACGAGCAGGCAAACAAACGTTTGTTTGCATTGAATTTTGATTAATCGTCCTAGCCATTCTCTGCGCATAATGTTGCACTTGTTAGTCCCGATATGTATGCTCGTGCATATTTAGCGAGTACGACCAGCTACAGGCTCGGTACAATAAAAAGTTGATCGATTTCGCTGACCATTTTATTATTGCTCCGGGGGGTGACAGAACCGTTCAATACTTAAAAGTTTTTCTCGAAAAAAAAGTTGTGCTAGTTTCGTGACAGAGTTGGGCATTAATCGATTAAAATTTTAATCATGATTGATTGATTAATATATACGATTCAAAAAAGAAATCGTCGAAAAATCGGCGATTGATTCAATCGATTGATAATCGTCAATCGTTGATTAAAAAAAGGAATCATCGAAAAATCGAGTTTACATTTTTTTCAGTATTCATACAGTTCTGATTACGTATTTAATTTCGAAATTTCAGCAATAATCATTAATCAATTATCCGATTGACAATTAATAATCGTTAATCGCAACTAACGGCTAAAGTAGAAAAATCGTTAACCGCAATTAACGACTAAACTAAGAGATTAATTGTTAATTGCGATTAACGATTGAAGTAGAAATTTAAAGTAAAATTAAATTCGGATTTACATAGGGCGTTACAAATCGATCGCAGTTGGTACACGAGTGTGGATGAAAATGGACTCTCGACCATCTTCGACACTCGAGCGACATCTCGAAGTGGGGGGACGCATGATTTACGACATTCTGCTTTGCATCAAATATAAGATGCATGCCTGTTTTATATGGCACCTACGCGTCACCAAGTACCGACTAATTGAAGACAATCTAGAATACTCGGAAATTAGCGTGAATCTTCAACTAGAATTTCTACGAAGTATCATAGAAAACCGTTGCCAGTAAATAAACTATTTATTAGCGAGTTGTTGAGAAAAATTCTCTTTTCTCTGACCTAAAGTATAAGTCTCGCAGGTATGCAAGGACCCATGCGCCATTAATTTCGGAAATGAACTGGCAAGATCACGGTCCAAGGTTTAACGGTCCCGTGGGTTTACGATACGGCAATTCCCATTCAGAAAGCTGAAAAATACAGCGTCGGTTGCTAGAAATGTACAAATGTTCGCGACCATAAATAACCGGATTGGTTGGGCCCAAGGTAACGCGTTGCACTACTCGTAAATCTGCAGAACAATGACCGTATTACCCATACCATGAATTCCGTCAGCAAAAACCAGGAGAGGTTGTTTAAAATTAATTAAGAGGAATTTCTCTATTAAATTTTAAATAGCTGGTCAAGCTGGAAATAATCAGACGAAATTAAAGAATATTTCAAAACGTTTTTATCGAGTGTCTGCTTTTAATGCACTTTTCCAAACCTTCACCACGAAAAATCGTGGACGATAAATAATATGTAGATTGCGGATTTTAAACATTTATGACAAAAATAGGTAGTTGCAATTTAAAACAGTGGGCAGATTGTAAAAATTTAATAACATCAATGTATTAGTTGCTGCTTATGAACATTATTAACTCTTAGCACTCGAGTGGCGACCCAGAGTCGCCATTAAAACTTGCTCTACCATTATTCACAATATTGTTTACATTATTAAATATGGTGCTATCTAATCAATTACTAAACATTTATGTATTGTATAAGGTATTATATCAATTTTTCATATCCACAAAATGAAAAAAAAATCATATAGAATGGAATTATTTTAGGTCGAAAAAAAAGTTTAATTTTCCAGTTAAAATAGCTCCGAGTGCAAAGGGTTAAAGAATGAAAGGAGTTATTACTTGGGCCTTGTTTGTTGTAGTTGATGCAAACAATTTTTATTTTGCATAAAGTTCCGCAGTCTAGTGATATGTTTCAAAATAAATACACTATTTAGCCAAATACGAAGAAGACCACTTTTCGTTTCTCGTTCCCGAAGGAAACGTTAAAAAGATCTCCCACGTGGAGTCCCCGTTGGGTCAGGTCAAGATTAATCGTCTTTCGATGATTTTCGTGGCAGCCCGCGAACGGGTGCAGGCCGAGATATTGGTCCATGAACAGCGTTTTGTTTACCCGGTTCCATTCGCGTGGGTGTGCTTTCCCCTGCACGTGTTCGCCTCGTCCACGTGTTGCTGCACAAAATACGAGCGACTGTAAATTTCAACGCGCGCATTCTTTATTGCCGTACTTCGGCCGGCATTTAACGCTGAGAACACAATTCGTATCGGCAGTGGCCATTATACGGTTCAAAGGGACGTCCGATAGCCTCGAGTTTACCGCTTCGTGACTTTGAACCTGTTTACCGAACGTGTTCGCGCTATCATGCTTCTAGGGTACCGATCCCTTCTATTCAAATATTTTTTCTAGATGTAAATATTTCTCTGTCCAATGAAAAATTTCCCCCTCCGTCCTGCTCCGAAAACCACACAGTTCGTCTCCCCGGGGTCGACGAACTCTGTGCACGCGGTGCTCTTGATCCTTTGTGTCTTTTCCGGTAAATACAACGACAGAACATACAGATAGCGTGAGAATTGTGTTTGGTCTACCGACAAGTAATCTACTATTATCTGTAAAAGTAGCAATGCTCATCATTAGATTGCAGATCTTTATGCAAAATAAAAATCTGTTGCATCCTTTGCACCGAACAGGAAACATGTCTTCGTTTAATAATTCTAAGAAACTGAAAGTAACATGTCAACAGTGTTAAGATTAAGATTTTTCTATTCTAGAATATTTCCATTCTATACAATTTTATTTTCATTTTTTGCATATGAAACTGATATAATATCTCATGTGATATGTAAATGTCTAGTAGTTTATTAAATACGAACAAAAATAATAATGTGAACAATATTTTTAAGAATGGCATAGCAATTTCCAATGGTGCCTCAGTTCAATATGTTTAGTTAACCCTTAGCACTCGTGACTCTGAGGCACCATTAGAATTTGCTGTACCATTATTCAAAATATTGTTTACGTTATAATATACGTTGATATCTAATCAATTATTATTAAACATTCAAGCATTGTATGAAGTATCATATCAATTTCGTATCCATAAAATGAAAAATATACAACGCAATTATTCTATATCGAAAGAATTGTTTAATTTTCGAGTTAAAATAGCTCCGACTGCAATGGGTTACCTAGCAATTTTTATCATAAATACGTCAATTGCATTTTTCTTACGCATTTTATTTCCATACATATATATACTTCTTGCTCTTCATATTTGTTTACTCGAATGATATAATTACTAGATTGCGGATTTGGATGCAGAATAAAAATTGTCCGTTAACAGAGTTACTACGTGACTATTAATACACGAGGAAAATTTTGTTTCACTGCGGAAAAGCTTGCGTTCGATTGCCTCTTGTTGCTCGTAGCACAACGATTACCAAGATCTGTGATGTAATCCGTGTACTCTAAAGTATACTCCGCGGCGACGTCACGTTTCCTGCAATCCTTTCACTAATCCCGAGCGCAACAGAAAAATGCCCGACAACGTTTCCATGAATGGAGCCGATCGTCGCGTCGCGTCGCGTCGCGTCTAAAGAAAAAGCACCGCAGCGCAGCGAGACGATCAACCGATTTGCATAAGCGCGCGTTGCTTGCGCGTGCCGATCGTCCTGCTGCGTGGCTTAGGTACTTACTTTCACCGTGAGTCAACTTGACTCATTCATTGCCATTCGCCGCGTGATTAACTCGGCAATCATTCGGTGACGTCAGACGATCGCGAAGGATTCTATCCTACCGATCGTGACGTTTCTCCGCGTTTTTTTATTTTTTTTTTTATTCAACACGGACGAGACTCGTTTCTCTCACCTTGATGACTAAACCGATGGAGGACGTTCACGCCATCCTGCTCCAGCAGCGGTGCAACATTCAGTTGCATTTTTTATCACTAGACAGCGGATTTTATGCATTTATGACAAAAATGAGTATAGGTGTAATTTGAAACAGTAAAAACATTCGAAGAATTTAAAAATATTGTTACATTATTTTAAACCTATTAAATATATTAAAAAACAAAATTAATTTCTATTTCACTCTAGTTTGTTGCAATTCAGGTAGAAAATTTTTATTTTGCATAAAGATCCGCTGTCTATTTATCACTGTTGACAGTAACTTACTGCTTATTTGTCGGCGATGATCGTAACTAAAGTGAACTGAACGTTTAATTTTTTATTTTAATTTGTATTCGAGGCAACATGATCCACTACTGGATCACTGAATTATGCTCTTGTTTACCGAAATGATCCACAAGTGGTTCATCTCCGGATACTCGTATTTGACGACGTACCTCATGATTGGATTACTATAATTCCCATATTTTCTCACCGAGAAATGTATACAGTGGGAGTCAAAAGTATTCGTGCACCTTTTAAAAACGAATAACTTTTTCAAAATTCGACCCAACAGCTTGAGTTCTTTTGTGACGTTAGAAGGATTAGTTTACTAGCTAATGTGTAAATAATTTTTTTTTAATTGTTATTGGTCGCAATTGCGAAGGAAAAAGTAAAGGTCACGATTTTTAAATTTTTTATCTGTTCCTGTAGTAAAAATTTCAAACATGTATTTTGTAAATCTAAGTAAGTTATATACATGTAGAAAGTTTCATTGAAATCGGTTGACGCATAAAAAAGCTGTGAGCATTGTAACATGTAAAAATCTTTGAATTTAGGGTTTGCGAATCAATCATTTTCAATCATTTATATTTCATAACAACCTTGATCGATTTCGATGAAACTTTTTACATGTTTATAACTTACTTATACCTATCAAATGCACCTTATAAATTTTCACTACAGGCACAGATAAAAAATTAAAAAATCGTGACATTTACTTTTTCCTTCGCAACTGCGACCAATAACAATTAAAAAAAAATTATTTACACATTAGCTAGTAAACTAATCCTTCTAACGTCACAAAAGAACTCAAGCTGTTGGATAGAATTTTGAAAAAGTTATTCGTTTTTAAAAGATGTACGAATACTTTTGACTCCCACTGTATATTAAGACTTTTCACACGGTCAAAGTAAACAATGCTGACAAAATGAATTCCGGTAAAACTACTGTCCTAAATATGTGAAGACTAGGGATCCAAATGGATTGATCGAATATTTCAAACTACAGTAAAATAATTCCCTTTACTTTTTTCTTCAAGATCTGATCGCGCGAAGTAATTTGCGAAAAATGTTGTTGCAATTGTTAAAAATGTTAATTCAAAATACGAGCGTACGACAAGGGTAACGCATCATCAAACGTACCGAAAAAGGTCTTAATTGGCTAACTGGATCACTTACAGTCGTCTGAAACGAATACCAATTAATGGGGGGGGGGGGGCGTGATCGCATTTGCGCCGCCTAAATCGCGAAGGGTGAGCCTAATCGTGTCTCTAGTAGCGACGAAATAAATTAGCATTGAAAGAGTACGGTTAGCTGGAGTGTTCCTTTTGTGTAGGTAACTAGAATAGAATTCGTTGAATCATCGATGGAAGTTTCGACGCGTAAAGTGTCCAATGAAACTGAAAACTAACGAAGAATACTGTCATAAATAAATAACACCGTCTATGTATTTATTCGTTTGTTCATTTATCAATTAGATGGACGAGTCTATACAGTGCGGTTTCGTTTGTGTTTACCGTCATTGTACTTTTTAATCGTACAACTAATACACAATAGAACATTCGATATAATTTTCTTTTTATTCTTATTTTAACCCTTAGCACTCGGATGGCGACTCTGAGGCACCACTGAAAATTGTTATGCCATTCTTAAAAATATTCTGCACATTATTATTTTTGTTCGTATTTAATAATCTACCAGACATTTACATATTACATAAAATATTATATCAGTTTCATATGCAAAAAATTAAAACAAATTGTACAGAATGGAAATATTCTAGAATGGAAAAATCTTTCCTTTTTTCGTTAAAATAGCTCCGAGTGCAAAGGGTTAATCGAAGAACGTACGTTCTCTGTACTGGTTGGATCAATGATTCTCTTATGTCTGATAAAAATACGAGAGAAAACGTCGTCGACCAAGTGGATAAAAAACGTGTGAAGAGTATGGAATCGATCTTACAGAGCAGTTCTATAAAGATAACAGAAGCTCTGGCGTGAAAAGAGACGGACGATAAAGCCGCGGAAGGAGGACACCAGCTGCCGGTTCCCATGTCTTCCATAAGTTTTGACGAGTTTTTTGTCGCGAGGGAACGCCCGGCGCTGGGTGTCCGTTAATTTCTCTTAATTAAGCTCAATCGAGGTTAATGCACCGCAGCTTGACCCTAGTTTACCAAATCCAGCATAGGACGAAACCAGCCTATAGTCGCTTCATCGAAGATGTTATTTTATGTACCGCGGAGTACATATGTATTTTATTTTGTCTATTCGACGTATTTCGAACTAATGTCGAAAATCACTGCAATAAGATGGAAACGATTATTCATAAAATTAGATGTTCATTGCGAATTGCAGTGAGTTGCTTCAGTGAGAATTGTCTTTGACGCGAGAAACCCGCAACTTACAAGCACCTACGTAACTTAAAGCGCGTCACGTAGACCGGAAGTCGCATTGTTGTTTAGGAATACTTTCCTGAAACAAATCGGGAAGCTCGCGAAACTGTGCGACCGCATTTTCGAGAATTGACGTAAGTGGGAGTTTACAAATTATTCCCCCGGACACCAAAAACATAGGATTCGTATAGATAATAATTTCAGTTTCCTACAGCGAAAACTGTTTGGAAGTTGTAGCAATTGTTATCGAACTACTATAGACCCTGTATCTTTTTAAATTCATATAGCAATCTTGTAAAAATGTTCCTTCATTTCGATATTAAATTATTCTCTGGTAACTGAAATTATGAACGATAAAAGAAAATTTGAGCAATAAGAATTATCGATTTTACATATTACAAGTATAATTATTGCACAATAAATTGTACAATGTAAATAGATGAAATGTAGTTGTTTGAAAGGTTCTTTCTAGCTTTGACAGTGGATCCTTGAAAAAAAGGAGAACAGCTCGCCGAAAACTGTCTCAAATAAAAGAAAAATAATTGTTAGTAATGAAATAGAATATCTAATTTTCTTTTATTTCTTCGTCTATTTCCAGGCCTCGGAGGTTGATCAAAGTCGAATGATTCACACAGAACGAAGCATAGGCTCGTCATCGTCGAAATGGACAATATGGCTACGTGGTTGTTACGTGTTTCGGGAAACAATACCGAGATCATCGATGGCGATATGTCAAGGTAATTAACATTCCAAGCGACGAGTCTAAAATAGAACGCAAATTATTCACGTAACTACCAGCTTCTTAAGTTTCACTACACCATTATAAGAAAATATTCTCCTCTTTCATTAGCCATGAACCATGACCTCCGAACAAAATTTTAAACAATTATTTTTTATATGCATTCGGTGAAAGAAGAGATTTCTTTATTAAGAAACAGGTACAATCTAATAATTTCTTTTATTATCCAATTAAAAATTTAAACAATATAAATCCTTTACCATAGTTGGTCATTTCGTTCACTTTGGTATTCATTATTGTCAGTAATTTTTATTTTTCATAGTACAAAGAATGATCCATTTCCTGTTCGCAGATTTCCGAAGCCGCTGCAAACTTTCGCGGCCGCAGTCGCCATTTTGATAATGATCGTCGGTCTCGCCGGAAATCTACTAACGATCATTGCCCTCTGCAAGTATCCCAAAGTTCGCAACGTTGCGGCAGCTTTTATCATAAGGTAAAGAGAATTTCATTTGGTCTTTAAACAATTAAGAAAGAAAACAGCACCAAAGATTTTACAAATTAAAATAGTTGACGTGCTTCCTCGATGTTTCAATTATATGTTTCGAGGATACGTGTAGCGTGGAAAATGAAGAATAATTTGTTTTTACAATTATTGCAGTTTATGCGTGGCAGACTTCGTGTTCTGCTTGCTAGTGTTACCATTCGATTCGATTCGATTCGTCAACGCGAGTTGGGCGGAAGTGCGGTTTCTGTGTGTCCTTGTGCCTTTTCTGAGATATGGAAACGTTGGCGTCAGTCTCCTCTCTGTCGCAGCCATAACCATCAATAGGTAAATGCTCGACTCCTATTTAATAATCGACAATTACTGGAATATAAATTTGCATATTATATCAGCAAAAAAAAAATGATTCATGTGTCATTTCTAATCTTCTCGGACGCTAATACTACTTCAAGTGTACCATCATGTTGAAAATAATTCTTATCAGTCTATTCGATAGTGATCTATACTATTTCTAGTACACTACCAAGTTAAAAATAATTTGTATCTATTTGATAGTGATCTAACTTCCGATTAATATCTGATCTATTTTAAAAGCGCTTCCAAATATCTTTAGTCACTGTAATTACGTCACTTGTTTGCATTAGAAAAGTCAAAAGATGCAGTTTCTTTTTGGGGAACATCAAAATATATTTTTGTAAAAGTATTGTTTACATTTTATATTCTCTTCAGGTACATCATGATAGCTCATCATGGCTTATACAGCAAAGTGTACAAAAAATACTGGATAGCATTCATGATCGTATTCTGTTGGATCTTCTCTTACGGAATGCAGGTGCCCACCCTTTTAGGAATTTGGGGTGAGTCGGAGTGTGCATATTTTCACATATTTTTATTGCCAGAAACTAATCGTAAAAAGTGGGAAACTGTTAGATCGACTCGCATAGCGATTTAATAGTTTGTTCAACTAAATATTGGAATTACTCCATCTTTTTGTGTAGAAACTATGAAGCGTTCTAATATTATTGTCGTGGAAAACAGAATTTTAATTTAACAATAATAACCCAAAAATAAGCAATTTCATCGTTTTCTGTTAATATTATAGGAGCATTCGATTACGATAAAAATCTTGAAACCTGCTCGATCGTTAAGGATCTCAAAGGTCGCACGTCGAAGACGTTCCTCTTTGTGATGGGTTTCGTGATACCTTGCGTGGTGATTGTTGGATGTTACACGAAAATATTCTGGGTAGTGCACAGGTATAAATAATTATACATATATAAATTGACTTACACTACAATTCAACCGGAACATGTATATATCTTTTTATGATTTATAGATCCGAGTCAAGGATGCGAAAGCACACGGCACCAGCGATAAAATCACCACACACCCCCGGAAGGGATACCAGAGAGATTAAACAGAAACGAAGCGAATGGCGGATCACGAAGATGGTCCTCGCCATTTTCCTCAGCTTCGTCGCTTGTTACCTGCCAATTACTATCGTTAAAGTAGCCGACCCGGAAGTTCTATATCCAGGTAACATATACATATACATATACATATATAAAAGAAGAATTACGAAATTGGGGATGAACTTATTAAGAATCTGTTAATCATTCTAATTCGTAATCGTTCTAATTTAAGATATACAGCAAATGCTCGATTCTAGTCCAGTCGTGTTTTTCACGGACAACTATCGTGCCCGGACATGCTTTTTGATTTATGACTGCGTCTAGACTTCAATAGAGAGCCGAACATAGAGAAGGACAGAATGAAATACGGTTCGCGTGACTGTCCGCGTCTCTTTCTTTCCGATGCGCTGTCCTTCCTTGCGACCGAAACTTTCACCGTCGATTAAACCACTAAATACAATTGAAACTATATCGTGTTTGGTGTCATTTTAATCAGAAAAATGCCAGAAATAAGGTAGTGAAAGTCCCATAAAAAAATAATGAAAATTAAGAAGTTTGAACATTCGATTCATGGTGTCAATGTAGTGGTGTTCACACCGATATACCCGAGCCTACATCAATCGTCGCCGCCCTGCCGGACAAGAATCGAGCATTTACTGTAGCAGCAAAAAATGTTTATACAGTTTGCACAGAATTGTAGAACTTATTATTAGTTGCTGATGTTGATGCTGAATCGCGTCTTTAAATTTAGTAGAGCTAAATACAACTTTATTTTCTGGATTCATCGTATACTTTCGGGAAACCGACCCAAAAAATTCCAACTCGACCCGATCTGACATTTTCCGGTTAATATGAGACTAATATCGGAGTGTTTTGTTGCAGGATTTCACGTGCTGGGCTACCTTCTTCTGTACTTCGCCTCCTGCGTGAATCCCATAATTTACGTGATCATGAACAAGCAGTACAGACAAGCGTATGCCGGCGTGATCGGTTGTTCGCGGATAAGGGCGGGCCTGACACCCTACGGGAGCAGCGCACCCGGCCATCATCATCAACAGGACTACGGCCAAGGTAACTTCGAGCACCGTCGCGTGGTATCGCTCACCAAGCTCTGACCGAACGCGAGCTAAGCGACCACTCTTCGCTCTCCACACTTACTTCGTAAGTCCAGGGCACAAATTCGCTGCTTTCTATGATCGCCTTTTTTTTCGCTCACTTACGGTTCCACCTGCTCGACGACGCACACGTCCTCCGCAACCATTCCTGCAACCTCTGATAGCAAACGTGGACAGACAAATTTACAGTAGAACCTCGTTTATCTAACACTATTCACATTCGCTTATTCGACAGACATCCAAAATGAAATTAACATTTTTAGGAAAGTTATTGGTTAAAATAATTTGCTTCAAGATTTCGATCGACTACACAAGTTAATATTAACAATGCTTCCTTGGATCAATACAATTTTCGACTTTACGTAAATGTTCATATTCATATTTTATAATTAACCATGCACGTAGTCCGCTTCGTTGATTGTCTTTTTTAATCGTTTCCTGCTTGTCGCTGTGCACCGTACCGATTGTTTGAAGCGTTCGAGAGAGAACACGTGTTAGCGGATCGACTGCCATTGGCACGGTTTTCATTGCAGATTTTAGCAAGACGATGGTCTCCACTGTCTCCATTGCTATGAACCCTGTGAGGAATCCTCACTTCGAAGAGGACTCGTGAACTTAGGACTGAACTGCGCGCAGGAAGAGGTGGACGTAGCGAAACGTACGCAATTTGAATAATCTTCAAACCTCTACCTCCAACTACAGATAACGAGAGTATTATTACCTTCGAAGTATTCAAGCCCCCGCAGAAAAACTGTCATTCAATGTAACCCAGATTTTGAAACACCGAAGTTGCTCAGTGCTACTCGCACAGCTAAGAATCCCTGTCTTTCAGAAGCTGAGCTTGAAAATCTCGGTTCGTTCTACTTTCTGATGAAATCTCTGCCAATTTTATAATTGTTAGACTTGCTTGGTGTACGACCGAGCGAAGCCATTGCAAAGATTAAAAATTGAATGAAAAATGGAACGATGCAACAGTGCTGTTCTCATATCTAGTGGCCATATAAATGACTTTAGTATTGTATAATAGACAGTAAAAATAAATTATTCGTCGATCGATAAGCGAAATGTTGATAGGACCACGGCGAACGCCATATTTAATCCTCGAGACGCAAGTGTCGAACTTTTGCCAAAGGTTACACACAAATATATATTTGTACATAAAAGCACTCGTTAATCTTTATAAATATAATGTAAAAATAAATCATAGGTATACATACATATATATGTATATATATATATATATATATGTATATTACAATATACTCGTCAAACATTCGCGATTTTATATTGGAAAATTATATTTATTCTTCTTAGACAATCTAAAAACGAACACGATGTAAAAAGATTATTCGAAAAGTACCAAAAATTAAATACTTTTTCTATGATTCACGTTTTATCTTTCTTCTTCTCCAGAATACAGAACCTTGCGAACAAAAATTTTATTTTATATAATCTCCGTGAAAGACGTGTCAATCTGATGACGCTTTCAATAATGCAATTGATCAGTGAGTTTAATAAGGACAATTATAATCACTTCGTTGTAAGTTCGATTAAAAATAAATAGTTTTCGCATTTTTTAATTGATAAAACCATGTATGTTGCGTATTTAAAAAATAGAAGACCACGCGTGTGGTCGTATACGATCGGAACGTACGATTCGCGAGAAAAACTGTATGTAAAGAAAGCTATCTGAAGTGAGTACGTAGGATAAATGACTGATACCGATCATGACTTGCAACATCCTGTTTTTTCTCGAACAGGTGGCCTATCTCGTAACCGAACGGAGTCGCGTAATACACCTCCGTCAATTCTTGTTTTCAAAACGTTTTCCACCAGATAACGCATCGCCACATCTGCAAAAATGAAATGTTTAACATTACTATAATTGAAATCACCCTTTGATAAGACAATGAAATTTCTATCTGGATCGACTTTTTCGAAATTAATCTGTAAAGTGACAAATTCTACGACTTTAATTTTTTTTCTTCTTTAAAAAGGGGAGAAAAGGGGATTTTATTTAGAACAAAATATGAAGCTGCTTTCGCGTATAGCACAGTCAATAAAAAAATCCGTCAATTTCCTTCCGGTAGGTAAAGTGACTCACGGTGTTTTGAATTTCACGGTGTTTTGAATTATACGATAATGGAAGTGTGCAGTCTATCGGTTCCTTTACTCACCAACGTTTGTGTTTTCTTTCGCGGAGGTCACATACCAAGCACCTATGTTATTCTCCTTGCAAAATTTTGCTATTTGCTCTATCGGCACAACGGGATAGGGAATGTCGCATTTGTTCGCCAACAGGACTACCGGTATGTTTCCACCATCCGGTAGCGTGACCTTCTCCCTTAGATCGGACAGCCATTTTTTAATTGACTGAAACGTCGCTATTCGCGATATGTCAAATACCAAAGCTGCTGCCACTCTGTACAAAATACGTATTTGTTATAAACATATATTACACTATTTATATGAATGTTACTCGACGAAAAGACAAGATAAATATTTTCACTTGATATTTTTGAAAAAAGAACGATTCTTCTAAACCTTAATCAGTATTAACCGCTATATTTCTTTGAATGAACAAAACACTTACGCATATTTATAATAAACTCTAGTCATGTATCCAAACCTTTCATGGCCGGCAACGTCCCTGAAAATTCGAATAATCATTTGTACAACAGTAATTATCGTATACTTAAAAATTGTAAACACTGGTTCGCATTATACATATATATACATAGAGAACAGCAGAAAAATATTTCCGAGGAATATTAGTCTCCATATGTAAGGACTGTTGATTTTATGCATTTATATATACTTTATATGCGAATAAGCGACATTTTTATAACGAAATAAATGCTTGGATGAAAGTTTATTGAGATTTTTTTTCCATGTATCTAAAAAGTGCTCCACAAAATATTACATATATAAACGTTTAAATTTACATAAATAAAATATAGCGAAATTTTCACCTACCATAATTGCAGATTAATTTTAGTGCGTGGATCCCAATCGAGAGATTTCATCGCGAAATCGGCTCCTATGGTGATCTTGTAATTCGACGTGAATTTTCCTATACAAAAATAATCGAATAATTAACGCAAACAATGAAACCGCTTAATTGAAAACGACGCGCCGGATAAAATGAAAGAGAAGATGATAATATTCTTTGTTGATGGTTTCAGGTTATCATCATTCAACTGAAAGGGGATCGAGTGAATTAGGTCAAGAATGAAAATAGTCAGACGTTTATTCACGCCATCGCTGATAGCAGGTGCAGCATGAAATAATATGCATGAATCGAAACTATTACTATTTTTAAACGTTGATAAAGTAAATCATAGCGAAATGAAATTATATACATATACAAAATTATGTTTGCCCTCAATTCATGCAATTATTCTTTTATCTACAAAGCCAGATACACGAATATCCATACCGTAATAATAACAAGTTATAAATAATTGTCGTTACCTTCAGTGTACCTCCTAACAAGCGCAGTTTTTCCTAAAAAATATAAAGAAATAAATTATGACTGTCACTCTCTTCGTCATGCGAAGTAAAATTCAATCACCACCCGCGTTTGTTTATGAAATGAAGTGAAGACGAGTATTTCCCGAAAATCGTCGAACGGCGGATCTTTGTGTACTTTTGGATCACCAAGAAATGAAGACATAAGTCAAACACGTAAGTTCCATGGGATATAATAGATTTTTATATCAAAATTTATACTAACGGAGGTGGCATAGCACGCAGTCGGTGGCGAATTTTCGAATATTGGGGTATAAAACAGCCGCGACGCACCGACACCATAGTCGCCTATCACGAGGAACTTGAAGAGGAACTCCTTCTGACTGAACCTGGACAGGAGTACATCAGAGTCCCTCCGCGGCTTGCGACCGTTCATTTCGCTCTTCCTGTCGTTTTCCTTTCCGCGATCCAGCTGGATGAAATCTACAATCGAGTATCCTTAACTTCCTCTTCAAATTAATCACCTTTTATTTTTAAATGATCTCAACTTCTGAGAGACCGATAGTAAACTACTGCAATTCCAAAGCAACACTTGTGGAGCTTTTTATCTTCCCAATACTTGTGACTTATCAACTTCTTATTGAAAATTATCGTGAACGCACGATGCACGTATTCACAATCGAAAAATTGCGATAAAAGATTTGCATATCTGAATCAATATCTCCAATAAAGATAAGAGAAAAGAAAAATTTCAGTCGTAACGTCAGAACACCGAGTACATACAAACGTCTCCATTGCTTGTAAATGAATATACACTACTGATGTTTGGTGAATCACTTTCGTTAAATTTTTACACAATTAAGACTGTCGAATAATTATTAACACTGATCAGAAGTCGATGATAGTTGTGCAGGGCTTTGGTATCTGCACGCGTTGGTGTGTGTTGCTATAAACTACTTTCCTATTTGCAAATTGACTCTCCGGAGATTTACTGTTCACACAACTATTTGTTTACTAACAGTACGTACCCTGGACGCGATCGCCGCGTTCCTCGTTAGGTGGCAGACTCATTGCAAATAACCGAGGGTGACAAGAGAGACTCGACCTCGAGGGTCGTCTTCATGCCTCCCTGGCCCCCCGAACTATCGCCATCGCGGTGCTATCTATCATTCGGTGACCGCTGTAAACACCAGAGATCACATATAAATTTCGACTACGGTTATCAGCCAGAGTTCCCTCTCTCGCTACTTTCCTCGACACTATGTATATTTCATGATAGTTTATCGTTCCGTGGGACCGGTCGGTTTAGCCGGGGATTAATCAGCATCCGACGGACGCAAGTGTGTGCTCGAAAAGCTATTAACTTCGGCGCGATATCGCCTCTACATTGTTCCTTGCCGGTATAATGCCAAGGTTGTCGACAATGAATGCTGTTATTCAGTCGGGTTTATCTTTTCGGTACGCGGCTATCGTAATACAGCGTACGATATAGTTACATTACTTCTCGTATCCCGTTACATTCGCGTAATTCGGAAAAATCAGAACGAATCTTCATTTGACGACTCGTGTGTCGCACCAAACAAATTACTGTTCTGCTGAAATTCGTAAAAATACCAATTTAACACTATATACTATGTATAATCTATTAATAGCAAGTCTATTATGAGGTGCTTTAATTACTGCACTATATCTTAAAGAAGCTTAACAATTTCATTCTAAGTAACAATTCCAGAAGAAATGACCAGATCTTGTTACTCGAGGTAATTTATTTTCTTTGTAAAATTTTTTCGATATGTTTTGCAGAGGAATGTGTTTAGGAGGACAACCAGGTTCTAGGATTTTGAATAGTCAATGTGTCGATTTCGTCTTGAGTGAAGCCCTTCAGCGACATCTTCGGTAAGACGTTGTTCAGAATATGAGAGAATCCGTGACCGCCAAACTTGCTCTATTTTTAGGAAAGAACAAATTAGTAAATTAAATTATATATTACAAATAAAAATGCTGTAGCATCGCTAGATTTAGAGACATTTAAAATTAAACTAATGTTCGAAATCTATATGTACTTACTAATCTGTGCTTGGTGTGAATATCGTGGCTCAAAAGCACACGATGCAATTTTTTATCGTCTCGAAGAAGCTTAACGCGATCAATCCGTTGTGCGTCGGATAACATATCCACTTCCGGATTTAGCTGATAGAAGGAGCATTCCGTTCCAAACAGATCGAATTGGCAATAACAGTCCGTCTCGTCAGCAAACTCCAGAAGCTTTTCTTCGGACAGCGTTCCTATTGATATATAAATCAAACAATTATAAATTTTCCATTTACAAATGTATCGGAAACGGTCAATTTGGAATAGTTAGATATCTTCAGTGTTTTATCGTTGATAAAATATGATAAATACACATGTTGCATTTTTATCAAAAACATTATCTCTGTCAGTTCCAAACATTAGCCTATCGCGTGAAAACAAGGATCAGAAAGTTGTTGCAAGTGTACACAATGCCTCAAGATAAAAGATAACGTATAATTTAATGAAATCAAGCCTTGATAAGAGAATAAGTATTTGAGTGTAAGAGTCGGAGCATAGAGAATTTTAATTTAAGCGGCACAGCCATAAGTTATAAATACTATATTCTTCGGTCCTAGTTACAAATAGTGCAGTAGACTGTACTTTGAATGAGATAGACAGTGCCAAATTAAACAATGCTGAATAGAATGCAGATAATCTACCACGGTTTACGAAGAACGGTTTCTAGGAAGATTGGTGGTAGCGATGGTGTTAAAATTTTACGTAATCCAGTGAGATCAGATAATAATTGAAACGTACGATCCAGGTGAGAAAGAATGGCTTTCCCACTGTCGCCGCCAGCTTCCTGGTAGAGCCTCATTATTTCGAAAGGCGCTTCAGAATTTCGTCCAGGATGGAAACTGACAGGACACTTTAATTGCGCCTGGAGTTCCCCGGTCGATTGTATCGCCCGTTTCTCGAAGTCTATTCAAAAGAAATGATCCGATCGATATTAGGATTATCCAATTAAACTAGCAGATATTAAAATTACTTATTACAGATTAAAAGTAACGATTCAAAACAAAGTATGCGTATACCTTCGATTGGCCAGGCACTTCCCACTTCTCCGATGAATCCTGTTTTCACATCGGGACAGTCCTCGCAACCTACGACCATCTCTTTCAGCATCGTATCATACATTTCTTCTTTGGATAGACGGAGATTTGTTTCACTCTGAGTGGCAGCAACGTAATAACCTTAGAACGATTGGCAACAAAATATAATATTAGTAATCGAACAATTGGAAATGGCTATGTGAAAGGTAGATTGTTATTAGTTAAGTCACACTTTTATAAAATAAAGTCAGATCAAGTATCCATTGAAAATGAGATTGGTACCTGTCCCGGCAATAATATTCACTCCAGTTTCTTGGCTGACTCTTCTCATCAATTGAATGTCCCGCTTCAGACCATGGTTGCTGTTCTCCACGATGGTACCACCGCCAAATTCACCGTAAAATTTTACATCTTCGCACACGGCATTTATCGTGTCCTTGTCGTTGAAATTTAGATTATACTTGCTGCTGTAACTGCAAATAAAAATTTTAGTTGAAAATATTTATTCGTATATAGATTTCATTACAGAAACTGAAAGCCGTTCGGATCTTGAATTTTCGAATATATAGCCGCCGCCGCGTACTTTCAAAATTCATTTAATTTGTCGTCTACTTATCCAGTTTAAACAATTTCACGCTGATTAGGGATCATAACAGAAGAAGGCAAGATTTATCACACTCACGGATATTGTCTTAAAAGACCAAGATTTTGAATCTCGATGTTATCACCGAAGAAGCGCTTCAGATGATGCGGAGGTGGAACGTAAAACGCATCGAAGGACAAAGACAGATGCTCGTGAGTAAGAATCCTGCCAAGCTCGTTTGCATTTTTTCTTCCGAGCACTGAGCATACAAATTACTCTCCATAAATATAAATGAAAAGCAAATGACGAGTATATATAATTCGTAAAAATATATACAGTTCAAATGGAAACTTTGTTGCACAAATGATTCCACCAACTCAACGATGAACGTAGATTGTGTTAAACGAATATAATTGATTGGTGAAATGACTTTATTTTATTACTTTTAATTAATCAACGTGGAGTTATACTTTGCCGGTTTGCATCTTCCACCGTATATGTTTAAAATCCACAGTCCAATTGCAATACAATTTGAATAATTTAAAAATTCGATCAACTAACAACATTTTACAGTAATTTCAAACAATCAATACTAGCTCTTCGAAACTCAGAATTGCAGTTTGATATCCTCACCAGTTTGCACGTAGCTGTTTGCGTTCGCCATTTTCCCCTTGAGTGGATGCGCAATTATATATTCCTTCCTCTGGCTCGACCCGCCGTAGACTGAAGTCTCAGGCGAACGTTACATAACAAAAACCCAAAGATTTTGTTGACATGTGATACACTGTTTTCGTTGTGTATTCGAGATAATATTCTTTCCAATCACTGGGACGAAATTAACAATCGCGCGACCTGGACGAAAAATTCGCTGTTAACAGTCGTCGTTCGATCTTCTTCGACCAACACCGTAAATTGTAATATTCATATAACATAGACGTTTCTTCGATTCATTTTTAGCTAAGAATCTATTCATAAAATTTTCCATTTTTGAAAAAAAAAAAGACTAATTTTTCGGGATAAGGATCGTAATTTTTTGGATTGTCTTAGTTCCGATTCGGAAAACCGAAATCAGACAAAAGTCATCTCAATTTATAGTTTTATTATTGTTCCTCTACCAATTCTCATCAGTTATATTTATTGATATATGTTCTTGATGGATTTTTGAAATTAAAATAAGGGTTCTTTCGAATTTTATTGAACGACTGTCCACTATTCATTAATGATAATCTTCGTGGAATAAAAGGAACCAAACTGTATCATACAAAGTGCAGGCCTTTATTTTTGCACGTACATCAGTTCGTAACGAGTAACACGACAACGTTCCATAAACTTGTTTTAACCTGATCTTCGTTTAAGTAATTTGCTATTACATGAACCAGACAGACGAAACAGAGAACCACCTCTTCCACTTTGGTTTCTTGTTCTCGTTAAATTGATTTCGTGGGATACGTTTCATTCAATGCAGAAACATTGTAATAAACGCTTCCAGTATTCGAGCCCGTAGCACGGTGTTCGCCTCGTTTCTTACAACTAAAAAGCGTATGGAACTCTCTCCTATGCGACACTTTTGTTTAAACGAAAAGAAAAATGAAAAAGATCAGCGAATAAATAAATAATACAAAGAAAAGGTAAGAACCGTAAATGACGAAAAGTCAAATGAGCCTGAAACGCGCTAGGGTACGCTTAGGGATACGCTTTGATTGGAAAAGATACAAAATGATAAGAGGGACAAGATGCCGCATCACAAATATGTATGTATATGTATACTTATATATATTATATATGTATATATATACACGTCCTTTGCTGGGAATTGGTTTACGCGTCTCAAATACGTCTCACTTCCATCGAATATGCACACAATACAAAATGTTTACTACCTCTTTTTATCGAGCGTAAAATTATACATGCAACCCACGCGTATAAATCACATTATTATCGTCCTGATGGTCGACGCGCAATTGAATCGTGCCGTTCGTACATGATCGTGTTACGGGCAGAACAGCAAGAATCATTCGAGCGCCGCACTCGTCTCCGCGTTTCGGTGAATAATGTATCCATGATCCATGGATCGTTCTGTGTACAATTAAATAATCCGACATTCTTACCGGCTCTCCCGAAGTCTAGAACATAAATTCATTGGGCCAACCGATTGTCCCGAATAAACATTCTAGAAATGCTGAATCGCAATCGTCGATTCCGCAACAGAGTTAAAATACACGTTATTGTTTTCGAGCGACACAAACGAGATTGTGTATAACATCGGGAAGCAGTTGGATGTTTAAGGCACGCTAGAACGAAACTGTTACTTGGTCAATTCGTGATCATAGAATGCATTTTATTTCGAACAACAGATGGACCTCTATCAATAAATATATGCTATAGACTTTCGAGGTACCTGATAAATGAATGTTTGTGAGTACGGCTTGATTTAACTCGCCTACCGTGCGATGATCGTCGGACCATTTTTCAAAGGATCCACCCCGATGACCACGCCTCGCGACGAGAATTGCACGATCGTCCAATACGGCCACGACAGTGGCCAAAAGAAAATGTATAAGAAACTGAAAAGAAGAAATATTCCCGTGTCTCGGTAAATCGACAACGGCAATTATATGGATAAATAGTACTGACAGAGCACTAATGGTAATAATAATATTGATAATACAATAATTAATAATTTACATATACACGTCCACGTACTTATTTACGCAGTTAATTAATTATATTCCCTATCTACATACGGCATACTTACGGGTAAACTCGCCCGTCCTTTAAACGCAATACAGTCTGTACTCAGCCGTAAACTCTTAAATGAAACTGATTAAACGCCCGAACGTACTCTACGTATCTATAAAAAATAATATGAGTAATCGTAAAAAATATACAGAGCAAAACGCGTAATATACAAATTGATAAAATAGATATTGCGAAATTTCTTTCTCTTTCTTTCACACACATTCTTGCACACACTCTTTGCCCAGAGTTTATCGATTATTTGAAACGTCTCCCATCTTCAAGTGGATACGAAAAAGAAAATATAAATGTCACGATCCAAATCATGGAAAAACAGTGTCTGGTTTCTTTGCTTTTTAGTTTACCGAAGGGGACGCGGTACTACGGGACTAAGGAAAATATTATAAATATTAAAAGTTTGACAACAAAGCACTGCTCAGGTGAAATCAATGAGTGCGCTCGAGGGAAGTATGAATTCAGAATGAGGCTACGTCAGTTTCCGAGAAGTAATTGATCAGGCCCGATCAATAGAAAAGATAAATAGTGACATGCTTGACGACACTTCATTCTGCGACAATCTTGCACGCGACAGGATATCTTCATAAACTATCGTCGCTGTCATCGGCGTGAGCTTCGACTGCAACGTTCCCTGCCAAACCCCCGGTACTTCCTTCTCTGTTGTTTTCAATCTCCTGCTCCATCGAGTTATTCTGCGCCTGTTGCTCGTCTACGCATAGATAATACTAATTAGATTGATGAGATACAAGTAAATATATCCTTTCATTTCTGCCAAATATTTTTCGGCCTCTTTGATTCTTTTCGAATCGTGATGATTAGATTGTCTCATAATACAACCGAAATCATAGAACAAACAAGAGTGTTTCGTCCAAATACTCGCGTTTGAGCAAAATTATATTTGAGACTTTATTGAGTGTACGTGATACATGGGAAACCATATATATATGGCGAGACATTGAAGAATGAAAATAGGATTGTCATATTCCGATAATGAAACTAGACAAGTACTAAATATACCTTGGTAATGTTACGGTGACCTATCCTTTGTATTAAATTAATTACCTGACTGCGTTGCCGGAGATTCCTCATCCCCTTGACCTGGATTCAGTATAGCTTCTTTGATTTGACTGTTAACACCCTTTGGATCAAGATCCGATGCCCAACTAAAGTACATTAACGCGAGATGCGTATTACCCAACTTTTTATGTACCTGGAGAAAACATAAATTTAAGTACATTAAAAAAAAAACGAAAACGCTAAGAAATGATCTGAATAAATAACAGTGATAATTCATACTTTTCCTATCGAATAATAGACTAGGGACTCTTTGGGTACAATATTTTTCAATTCCTCGAATTCACTAAGCGCTTCCGCGTGTCGGCCAATTGAGAAATTAATACTCGCACGATGAAACTTGCATAAAGTATTGTCGGGATCGTTCGTGATCGCAGTATTCAATGTCTTTAAAGCTTGATCGGTTTTCTTCAGTGCATGCTGCACGACACCGATGTGGCACATTATCGCAGAGTTTTGCGGATTAATTTGTAAAGCACGTTTAAAATGCAGTTCGGCCAGACTGTACTGCTCTTGTTTAGAGAATATTGTTCCTAATCCGAACCTGTGAAGCACAATATATATATATATAAGTACTAGCAAGTATTTTAGTTTACAAATTCATAAAAATGTTTTTAATAAATCGTGCGCAGATTTTAAAGAAATTTTAAGAGAAGTATACACATCTATTTGAATTAACATACCACGCGTTATAATGCCGAGAGTCAAGTCTGATGGCGCTACGAAATGCAGTAATAGCCTTTTCTAATTCTTCCGTCATTACATATTCATGACCAAGTAGTGTATAGGCATATGGAAAATTAGGATCCACCTGCAAACAATGTAATCGATTATAATTTTCTTATAAATATTTATATATTCGAATGTTCCTGTCAACACACCTGAATAGCCCTTTGAAAGAACTTGATTGCCGTTTCGTGTTCCGTTTGTGCAGAAAATAAGTTTCCGGTAGCACACCATGCAGCCGGTGAATTACGATCTTCGGAGACCAATTCTTGTGCAAGAGTAGAGAGCTGCACTTCAGCGTGTAAATGCCATAAAACTGTACTATAAATTTCCATAAGTTCAGTCCTCTGGGGTTCTAACTGTCTCACTTCTGCAAAATAACTACATACCAAAGAATAGCAAGTTGAAAAGTCAATTTATCTCGAACGTAGATTTATAAACAAACTTTTTAAATTTTTTACCTAGCCGCCTTTTTATAATCTATCATCTCGAAGTGTGCACGAGCTAGCATCGATAGTACCCATCCTGTGTTATAATGTTGTGCTGGAAGAATACTTAATATTTCAACAGCTTGAGCACACTTATATTGACTTAAGCATTGATATGCCATTCCTAGTTCACGTAGCAACGACATTAAACCCTCTAAAAGCACATAAACCACATGATTGTAATCGCAATGAAAAACAATATTTTTTCCTAAATAATTTTGTAACAATAGTAGCGTACCAGCACATTGTTTCTGGAGTGTTACAGCACAGAAATTAGTATTACTTTGATTGTTCAGTGCGTTCACGTTAGCTACTGCCTTTTCCGATGTAATAGTTTCAGATTTCTCCTTCTCGTTTCGATTTCTTTCGTTTAGTTCATTAAAATTTGCTTTATTTAAATTACTCTTTGAAATCCTTGCTTTTGTTTTCCGTGAAGGAGATTTAGGTGTAGCAAATTTATTTCTATTAGGTGATTTATTATTTTCCTGGTAAAAATAAATATACATCGATCAGATAAGTTAGTAACGATTACAAAGTTAAACGAATTTTAACTTACCTTGACTGAATAGCTGTGACTAAACAGCCTTGATGAACGCCTAACGTTGGTACCTTGTAACGTTGGTGGTGTTGGCGTTGGTGTAGCAGGCGTTACTGTAACAATATTTGCACTGTTACTTGTATTTCCCGATTGTGAAAATACTGGTTTTCCTTGTTGTAATGGTGTTTCTTTCCTTGACATCAACTGCTGTAATTCATAATATTATGCTTTACATCTCATAATATGTGAGATATAGATATATTATTTGTTTAGAAATTCAACAATTGTTAGTTAAGTCTTACCCCCATATGAGCTCTTAAACTACTGACACGTTTTACTAAACTTTTCTGGTCATTAGCTTCTGTGAGCGTGGTATGCGATGGTAAAACTGTCGGTTCAGGTGTATTGCTTTCCAATGGTAAAATACCAAAAGTCGGAGTAAGAGGACTCATCGTATTATTGAACATGCTACGATACCGTGGTAGTTTAGCCCTTGGCGATATTGAGGAGCAATTACTGTAATGCGTAGGTTGATTTTGCGGGGTGTCGTCAACAGAAGAATATAATCTTACAGCAGGTCCTATACCGTTCATAATAGTCACCGCTGTTGTCATTTGTGCGGGTGTACTGCGAAACACAAATAAAAATATAATAGTACAATGTAAATATGGAGATATCGCTTTAATTTACATATACATACACACTGATGCCATTTGTAGTAGGTGTACCGCTTGAAATGTTAGTAGGTACAATGAGATCTGACTCTGTGGCATAAGTGGGAGCAGATATGCTACCATGGCACATTGCAAAATTATCTAATTTGTCTAGTTGAAAAACTTTTGCAGGCTCTACAACATCACCAACATTGCACAACTCTTCGAACGAATGCCACAGAAATGGATTCAGTTTTAAAGCTAATTTGTGTGCATCATTTCCTTTTGCAGTACGCATCATTTTATAATAAATCTTGGCTATGATTTGAAGCGAGAAACATGCATGTTCGCCGAACTGAGTTATGACTTCTTCTAAATTTTTTAACTGCTTATAATATCCTCCTATTATTGCTGCCTCTGCTTCTGCATATCTAAACATTCAAATATGAAATGGAACGTTAATAAGGAATCGACAAAAAGATTCTAAAGCAGAAATAATTATGTACTCACTTTTCTAAATCATAACAACACTTGGCCAAAAGAAATCTGCATTGCGCGGAGCTTGGAGCTTTTTTCGAAAGCAATGCATATGCTTGTCTAACTTGACCTGAACGGTAATAACATGTTGCCAAAAGAAATAACGTTTCTTCTGTATCAACTAAAAAATATTTTTGTTAATATTACCAATCACGGCACGGAAAAATTAATTAATTCCAGAAATTATAACTAAACAAGAAACAAAAGGCTTACCTTCTGCGCACAACCTTTCTGCTAAAAATATTGCATCTGGATAAGCATAATGATTTAAACAATGCCATATGGCTGCCTGTAATTATATAAAACATAATCGCTGTCAGAACACGAATGAGTACATTGTGATAAAAACATTTGCTCTTGTAACCATATAAATAAATACATAGTATCTATATAACTTATTCCCTAATAGAGTAATACAATTAAATTCATAAAAATTAGTGGAACTAGGCACACTATACGGGAAAGAAATCGTAAACACCATAAACATTTGGACTTATTTATAGTCGTATCCCCTCCCATTTACGTCCATTTCGCAAAAGCAAACAACCCTAAAGAAGTACACCCTCACGGAAAAATACATTTAATGAGCTATTAGATAAACTTATGATAACATAGCAAACGGTATATTAGTCAGGAGGGAGCGGAGCTTCGCGTAATATCACGCGAAAGGCGAAAGGAATTTCTAGTCGAAAGAGAAACATACGCGCAAACTGTTTCAATTTCTGATGTCAGTATCAATAAGTGTGGATGCGCCCCGATAGAAAATCGCACGTCATTGGAAGTTTCCCGTTAAAATCTAATGATTTTACCTGCACTGGCTCCTGTACGATCATCGTTCACACGGTAGGCTTGGTCATATAAGAATAATCTCGAACGTTTCAAGGAAATTTAACGAAGAAAATCCAAAGTCGAATGACTGCTGTGTATAAAAATTTCTTAGGTGTCCATCTTTGCTCCGATTCTTTTGAAGTGAACAACGAACTTCAGAACGAAGGTATACCAACGCCGTAAAAATGTCAATTTCATACAAACTGAACGGAACTTTGGCATATAAGCATTGTACCTGTGTTCAGGGCGATTCATAGTTCAAATGTATACTTTACTTACTGAATGTTGAAATTTCAAAAATAAAATCTACATCCAGTGTCAGTACTATATGTATAAATTAAATATTAAAATATTTCAAGGAGCATGCATCAAATTTAATAAAATTATTACTGATACAATTACTGTCATTAAATTTATTTGGTATGTGATACGAGCTTTTTTATTGCATTTATTCCTGTTGTGTTGTGAAACTAATTTCATATTTGCTGAATTTGGTTGGCAACCTGTGAGTGCAAGGTCAAAGAATATATTCATTATTTATTGATACAGTTTATAGTGTCTGGCTATTGAAATGTAAATATCGTCTTATGAGTAATGTGTATACCAATGTGTACTTATATAGTATCTGTGTTCATACAATAGTATGTACTTAATATAATTTAAAAGTACATTTATGTATATGGACACATACATATTATTATGTATTATTTAAGAAATTTTCTTGTAAATCGTATGTCCAATAGCAATGTAAGTATCTTTTGGTTGTTTGTTTTACGTCGCTTCTTCAACCGCTAAGTTTAAGGTGGGTTCCGAACTACCTTGGCAGCACAGTTTAAAAATGGCACATGGAATATTTCCAGAGGTGCTGGCGTCGGGGATTGGGGATCGAACCCGCGACCACGGAGTCCGCAGGCGCGCGCTCTAACCACTGACCCACTGCGCGCTGCTGCGCGCTCAGCAATGTAAGTATCTAAATCACTTACATAAAACAAAGTATTCCAATATAACCTAACCATTTAATGTTATTTTACAGACTCCAAAAATATTAAAAGTACAAGAATTATGTAATACTTTATAAAATGTATTGCTTCTTGCATGTTTGCTTTCATGCAAGTTTTCAACTGATAAAAAAGATCAAGTTGAAATATGTCTGTGTTTGCATTGGTGCAATCATGTTACTTGACTTCTTTGGAGCATTCACACATTTTTTTGAGGTCACGTATGATTCAAATTTCGTTTATCCATACGAAGGTGATGTGCGCGAATTTGTGAATGCATTACGTCATAATGAAAAACCAAAAGTTGCTCCTATAAATAACTATAACAACACGTATATAATTAATAACAAACAGAAATGTACAGATCCAGCATATACCAAATATCGTGTTGTATATGTTGTGAAGTCTGCAATACAAAACTTTGAGAGGAGACTGGCAATCAGAAAATCTTGGGGCTTTGAAAAAAGATTTTTTGATGTACCTTCAAAGACAGTTTTTATGTTAGGTGTACATTTAAATGATAATGATCTCCAGACAAAAGTTGAGGCAGAGGCTGCGAAATATAAAGATATCATTCAAGTAGATTTTATAGACGCTTATTATAATAACACTATTAAGACACTAATGGGTTTTAAATGGTTAGTGACACATTGCACGAACTCAAAATTTTATATGTTTGTTGACGATGACATGTATGTTTCAGTAAAAAATGTTTTGAGATTCATAAGAAATCCCACTAGCTATCCGGATTATCTTAAAGAACCCAAAAAAATTGAAGCTCATAAAAGAGAAATTAAAGATTCTGATAAAATAAAAGAATCATACATTGAAAATGCAATCGCAGAGAGGAATATCAATAGTTCGAATAAAAATCACGTTTCCGAATACATAAAAAATTCTTTTATTAAAAATGAGATTACCAATACTGCACAGAAAATGTATATACCAACTAACACTTCTGTAAGGAAACTTGAAAATGGAACAAAAATTATAGGAAATGTTCCACTGAATAGAAGAAAGAGACAAATTTTTGATTTAGAACTTCCAGAAGATATTAGATTGTTTGCAGGGTTTGTGATTAAGTCATCACCGCATCGTCATAAAAGTTCTGTTTGGTATGTTTCTCTTAGTGAATATCCTTATCACCTATGGCCACCATATATTACAGCTGGTGCATACATATTGTCAAAAGAAGCGTTGCTTGATATGTACTATACTAGCTTTTATACAAAACACTTCAAATTTGATGATATATATCTAGGCTTGCTCGCAAAAAAAGCAGATATTGAGCCTTTTCACTGTGAAGAATTTCATTTTTATAAAAAAGATTATACAAGATTTAATTACAAATACGTCATAACATCACATGGATATGGAAATCCAATTGAGCTACTGAATGTATGGAATGAACAAAAAGCTCTTGGTAATGCTTAAAGAAATGTTTTCATTACACTTTAGAAAGTCTACAATATTAGTAACTTATTGTATAATTACTATATATATATATAATTATAGGTATAATTAATGAAGATATGATTATTATACATTAATTTATTACTGTATAAGTATTATTTATTCTTATCGTATTATCTTTACCTGATCTCTTTTGTTTAGTAGTAGGGTCGAATGTGTACCTTTTACATTGTTACCAATTTTATGTAATTTTGTGGGACTAGCATTCCTTCATTCTTATTTTGTCTATATATTGTAGGAGTTGCGACCCAACTACTTGTTGTATTAACATTTGTAACAATTATAAAATTATCATATGAGTGAATCAATAGTATTATTTTTTTTTTATTGTAAGGTACATTACTTTTACATCACGAAACATCGAAACAAAGAAATTGCAAATATAAAAATGTCAAGAAGATATATGTATGTATGCAGAGAAATATTTGTAATTTTGTACTTGTTGAATTATTATTTAACTCTGTATCTATTTACACTTAAACTTCAATAAGTATATTTTTTAAATCCTTTTACTTTGTATTTCTCTATCCCACCTATTTATTATTGCATATTTATAATCGATATTGTTGTTTTTCCGTATTTGCTTTAACTAATGTTTGGTCTAAATTTGTAGCTTCTCTTTTAATCATATTCAATAGAAGTTGTGAACTTTCCAAAATCTGCAATAATAATAAATTTTGTATTAGTTTTATAATAATTAAAATATCAACTTTTACTAATATATTTATAAAAAGGAGAAATATGATCAACAAAAAATATACCTTTACATATGCTGTTTCTGTATCTGCAATGGTTCTATCATATTCATTTCTAACAGCTATTCTCTGAGATAAACTGTCATTCAATCGTGTTAATTTATAAGACAACTTTTCGATTTCTCTTTGTAGATTATTTTTTTCATCCTCTTGTGAATCAATTTGTCCTTGCAACTCGCAACGTTTCGTTTTCATATCCTCCAAACCTAAATAGAATTAAAAAACTTTTAAAAAGAGCTCTCAAAATATAGAAGAATTTATAACCTCAAACGGTTTTATTAAAATGATTAAATAAATACTTGCTTAGAAATAATAAATATATTATGATGATCAAATTACAATGTAAAATGCGTATCAAATTAAAAAAATTTTGCATTCTGTAGACTTATAGTAAATAAATAATTACATTAGTTTGTAGGTTATATGATAGCCACTTACATTTTACTAGTTCTTGATTATACGTTTGTAAAGCAGCACCGTGCTGAGACATTTCAAACCCTCCATGCAAAAATTAATAATCACAATGTTCATGTAATAAAAAAAATTATGTTTAATGAAAAGTTTAACTGACAATTTATTTCAATCAACATGCATGCAATTGAACAAACGTTTCAGTTTTGCCGCGGAACTCAGAAAGGATTATTTATGACGCATGCGCACTTACTAATTCGAAATTATTTATTACAATTTAAAAATGTCAATGTATACTCAGAATTGAATGTGTAGAAGTGAATGCAATGTTTATGTGTATATTTGTACAAAGAAAATTATCTTATTTATATATATTATTAATACTATTAATGAAAATTGTTAACATATATCATATATATTATAATTGCGTATATATAATATACATTCTATATATTCTATATAATAAAATTAAATTCGTCAAGTATAAACTGCTTTCAAAACATTTACATTACGATAAAAGTTATCACATATATGTAACAATAAAACTGATGAAAGTAGAAATAAACTATTTGAGGAATGTTGTTATAATATTTTTAACGAATTAATTAGTAAATAGAAAAATACACATTGTCTAATGGCGAAATTTGCATTTAAGTGAAACAATGCAGCTCTTTGCATTGCCTTTTAAAGACGTCACGGAGTGTTTTCGTCCGGCAAGCTACAATAAATGCACCTTTCGCTCGGAATCTTCACTCCAGCAGAAAGCGTGAAAGCCACAGAAACGTGTACGATCGTGTTGTACCTCCATCGATCTACCTATCGATCGTGAATAAATCAGTAGTTTTTGAGCTGTGATTAAAATGATTTCGCGTGTCTCTTTCGTTTAATAGAAATTTAAAGATTCATTAAAGGTATACAATATACCGAATACCGTTACAGATAATACGTGCAGTATCAAATGCTCGATATGTTCCAGTATCAGTGTACGTTTGATCAACGCTTTCTAGTGAAAGAAACACGTTTTATGCATAAACAACCACACGCAACCACTTGAGAAGCTCTTACGCGAAATCTCGGTCGATAGCTTGCAGATCAACTTTACTTTCGACAGGTTCCTTTCAACATGGATATTTCAGGTATGACAATCTTAGGATTAATTTATAATTATAGTGATTGTGTCATTCAGCGAAAGCCATAATCGTATTAAATGTCATATCACATTTTTCCGTGAAAATTTTTGAGTTCGATTTCTATTTTATTCTCATCGTACGCCTGAAATACAAACGAAATTCAATGCGAATTGAAAGGCAATATGCGTTCGATGCTATGTTGACAGGATTTATGGCGCTTGCGCAGGCAAATTGCTCGATCTTATCCTTTTGAGTATATATTTGGAAATTTCGTATCCTTTTTGAATTAGAAATGGCAAATACGTGAAGTTAGAAAATAAAAAGCAATTACAATACGAAAATGGAATAAAATGACAGTTTCATTTTATTGTAACTTCTTTATTTCCAATTACAGTAGACTAAATACATATGTAAATGAAATTTTTATCGTGAACAAAATTAAGATTGTCAAATATAAAATGCTAAAGATAAAAATAGAAGAGATACAAATAATTTAGATGGAGATGAAAAATGTATAAATTATAAACGCTATAGGTGACAATTGCATTCACAATAATTTTGTCATAATCGAAGATGCATGCGACATGCGACCTTGTCAAATGACATCACGATACTATATTAGGCTCTCTTTACCGGCGCAAACGTATTGCAACATACACATACGACATAGAAAGATTTTATGATAATTATGTATTTTACAATTCATTTGCAAAGGATGCCACTCCTACTTTATTGCCCACACATCGACTTTAAAAATCCAAATCGCTTATTTATCCTTTATATTTCTTATGTATAAAAGTTACCTTTTAATTCTTTACTTATAGTTAAAAATTATAGAATAATTAATTATTAATTTGTTTACAGACAAACGTACTAAATAAAATTTTGGTCTAAAATAAAGATTATTTGTCTATAGATATGTTCTTTTATACCACTCAATATTTATTATGTAAGTTTCCCAATTATAAACAATAACTTTCGATAATAATGTTTAGATTGTAATTTTTACTGAATTCCTTTTTTAGTTAAAGTACGCATCATCGATATACATAATTCAAATTGTTCATCAACCTTGACATTTTTATAAGTACAACAAGCCAACATACTCATACACAATGACTCATACTTCAAGATATGTAGGGTACCATGCTACTACAAATCGAGACTATTTAACGGATGGCGATGAAAGTCATCGAGCACCATCAGATCGCACAGTATCTGAATACATTGTATCAGCTGATCATGCTACAATGGTAATTACTAAATACATATGGTTTATTCGAATTATAGTTAATTGATATAACACACATGAATAATAACAATTATAATTTCTATGTTACATGTATTGACATTGCATAGGTGAAAGCAATGAAAAAAGACCGCCCAGAGAAGTATGAAAAAGATGAAGGAAGACGATCGCGAAGCGCACACAATAGTCGTGTTTCAGTATTATCCGGATCTTCCAGACAAGGTCTGCAACCCCTCAGAAAGAGTGCTTCACATGGTAGTATATGTGACAATGGCTCAGACATATATGTTACGAGTGCTGCTTATAGAGCAACATCAGATATAAGGTTGTACATATATAAACATATAAAATATTTACTCATCGATATGTTACAAATGCAGTTGTCATTCATTCAACAGCCATGTATCACATCACAGTCTATCTCCAAGTTTAAGAATGGGTCATCGAGCACCTAGTCATTGCAGTTATGGTTCTGCAAAATCAGTAAAATCTCACACTTCCAGAAAGGACGGTATTATTATAGAAACTATGTCAACGCCTAATCCATTTTGCCCGAATACCAAGGGTGTTTGCTGTCTTATGCTTCTCCTAAATCTTGGCCTAATTCTTGTTGCATTAGGTTTTGTTATAGTAATTCAATTCTTTCAACCATTAATAGTTTGGTGAGTATATAAAAACTCATTTAATTTTGCATCTAGTAACACATACGTACCTATTAATTTCCTACGTTACTATGGTTTCAGGATTTTGGGAATAGTCTTTCTTATATTTGGATTTTTGACTTTGATAGGAAGCTTAATATACTGTGTTCATGTATTTAGAAATGCTAAACATCCACATGATATCAATCCTGAAGATCTTTATTGGACAAAGTACTGGCAGGGTCATGTAGGTTCAGCACCTGAAGTGTACTACAAGCCTGAGGATAAGTATCAAGATGATGGGTATAGTGATCGCTTGAGCAAATACTCAAATAAATATTATGACCGTCAAAGATATTGAACACTAATTTAATCCAAAACGTACATACATTCAACATATTTATATTATACATACAATCACCAAACAAGCATAATTACATAAGAAACTTACACACAAACTAATTTTAGATAAAGAAAATCATCTATTATGTGTATCCTTGTTATTAACATACGATATAAGAACATAATATGTACAATTGTATTTTGTATAAAATGCTAAATTATTTATTTTATACAGATAAATCTAAGAACAATAAAATAACAGTTACAAATATATTACTTAATGTATATAATAACTAAAATGATTAACAAGTAAGAATCCTTCTCTTACTTTTATAATTATATATAATGTTATAAAATTAATTAAATTCTTTTGCTTTTATAAATATGTATTTTATTTATAATTTTACAAATTGTAATTTATTAATACAATATACAAGTAATACATTACTTTCGCCATATTTTTGCTGTTCCTATCGTATTATCAAATAATCTTCCATTCAAAATTGTCCCCGTACTATCTAATAAATAGAAAAACTTTTTACCTCTAATTTTCATTGGTATATAAGTCTTCATATCCTTTCTTGCGACAGTAGATTGTACCTTAAACATTATAAATTACTTACAATTGTGCAAGCTTAATTAAAAATTTAACTGATATTTTGACAACTACCTCATTCAAAGGAATTTTTAAAACTACTTGATTTTTATATAAGTGATAAGTAATTACAGATACTTCTTGACCCCCCTTATGTAAAATAATATATTTTATATATCGTGAGGCTGTTGTATACAATGCCCAACATATTAAAGGTCCTAAACATAAAAAACAAATATTTTATAAAAATTTGTATAAAACCTATAATATAATTATATACAAGATAAAAATACAATTACCCATTAATCCTCCATATACAAAATATATTATAGAGAATCCATTAGTTTTTAAATATTCTTTTACGGATATGTTTGTCGTCCAAAGTAATCTAAGTTTTGGGTCATAGGAAATATACAATATCATCGCAGAAACGGCCAATGCTCCAATTGAAAAATATCTCATAAATTGGAAATAATTAGTTTCCAATCTATATAGTAATACATTATTTTGTACATTTGTATTTGCACTTAAAAAATCTGCCTCTTTGTATCTATAAAAAAAAAGTCTAGTTATGTCTTGTATATGTTAGATGTAAAACTAATTTGTATTTCAATAATGTTTTTATTGTACTACCTTGAGTTGGTTATTTTAATTGCACGGTTAGGTGAAGAATGATATAACTTATGCAATACACAAGCTTTAAATTTATTATTCCCCCTTATTTCGTGATAAAAAAATTGTAGCTTCTTAATTACATTTATTCTTGTATAACTGGTTTTAAAATGTAAAAGATTAAACATTTTTACAGCGTAAACGCGTTTTTATATAAATAAATAGATGTATTACTTTTATACGTCACTGTAATTAAATAAGTTTGTAATGAAAGTCTGTACACTTTTACATTGATACACGCTTAATCTTTACCCGTTTATTTCATAAATATACACAAAATTTTGCTTTTCTTTATAAGCATTTTTAGGTTACAGCTTTTCATGAATAGTTGTTGGCATCTAAGAAACAAGAGTCTAGAGCATCGGCATGGTTATTTAGTGTGTACTACTGTACCAGACTGTACTACAGAGTAATGAGAACAACTATGAAATTGTTATCCCAGTTCACTTATTTATGTATATTGTAACCAATTGTAAATATCAGATCTCCGTTTTGTAATAAAAAATATTTATTTCTTTTGTACATTTTTTCACTTATTTTTTTACTTCCTTATGCAGTTGTTGAAAGAAATTAATTTGTTTATTGTTCACGCTGAATCGTTTTAATAAATGTATTCATCGTAGTGACAAAATATATGCAGCGAAAACTGCCAAAAAACAAATACTTTTCACTTATGCAGTGTTTCCAGTAATAGAAAAAACTTCGAGAAGGTTACATTTTCATCAGCAAGTCAATAACGAAATATTACGAACATGTAATAATAACAAAGCTACCGGTCATTGTAACATTATATTTTATTTTACTGATTTTCATTTGAAATTCATTACATACGATTTATTCCATTATGCAAATTGGCTCTTGAAACTTTATAAAAAATAAATGTGTACGTTTTTGTAGAAGAAATTTTTTCTGTAAATACACTTTTTCCAAAAAAGCGCTCTGCTATCAGATCATATCAGATGCGTAATAATACAAAGAACATTTCAACACAAAAATTATCAAAAACTATTGCTTCTTCGTTTCACAAAATTGTTGTAACTTCATCGAAAAATCAAGCTGCTTCGTTATCTCTGTCTTTGTCTCTCCTGCGAGTGACAGACGTTTGTTATTATCGAAATGCTCACAAGTTATCTGCTGTTTTTATTAAAATATACAGTCCTTTAAAATGGGTGATTTCTTGGCAACTAACAATATTTGCGGGCAAAATTTATTGCGTTTGGTGTCCCGTGGAAATGCTATTATAGCGGAGTTGATGAGATTAAAGGATTATGTGCCACCAGTATTTAGGTTATTTATTATTATCATTAATTATGAGTAAAATAAATATTGTGCTTGTAACAGTTATTACATCTTAATTTCCTGTTGAAATTAACATAGCCCTTCCACTTTACAGTTTAGATTCAAAGCAAATAATACAAAAATATGGATCTATTATAATTGATTTTGCATATTTCAAATCAGTTAATGTTTACGAACAAAAAATAGAAAATGATCCAGTAAGTAAAAAAATAGGATATATAAATCAATACAAACAAGTTCACATAATATAATTTTGATCTCCATTATAAACAATTATATAGATTCTTCAAGAGACTGATGAGGATTTACGAAACAATTATTCAGATATAATTTCCAGATTTTATTTAGCATTTGAAAGCATACACAAGTACGTTACTGATTTAAACACGTATGTAGATGAATTAGGAGATGGAATCTATATTCATCAATCTATAGACTCTATCATGCTGAATGAGGAAGGACGACAATTAATGGTAATGCAATAATTTATCAATATCGGTACATTAATTTAAAACTATGAACATTCAGTAAGATTTTAGTAAGCTTGTTTTTATATATGAATATAATTTATATTTACAGTGCGAAGCAGTATATTTATATGGAGTTATGCTTCTTTTGGTGGATTACCATTTCGAAGGATGCATAAGAGAAAGACTACTAGTATCCTATTATCGATATAATGCTCAACGATCATCTTCTACAAGTGTAGATGACATATGTATGTTACTTCGTTCAACAGGATTTTCTAAAAATTCTAATAAAAGACCTACAAATTATCCTGAGGAATATTTTAAGTAAGTAATTTAAATTGTTTTAGGTGCTTCAGTACCTATAATACTTTCTTATATTAACATGTATGTTTCAGGAGAATAGTATTAAATGAATCTCTAATAGAACATCTTATTGGTCGTTTACGATCAGATGAAATATATAATCAAAGTCTTGCTTTTCCACATCCAGAACATCGTAGTACTGCTCTTTCTAATCAAGCCTCGATGTTGGTTGTTATTTTATCATTTAAGCCAAGCATGTTACATACACATACAGCCATGATGAGAGAGATTGTAGACAGATTCTTCCCTGATAATTGGGTGATCAGCATTTATATGGGAATAGTGATAAATTTGTGCGATTGGTGGTCTCCACATAAAGCTGCGAGAACAGCTCTCAATAATACACTCGACTCGTCTAATGTTAAAGTAATTTCCCAAAAATATGGTCAGAAAATGAAGGTAGTTATGTTTCGAATTTTTTAATGAACATTTTAAATTAATAAGCTATATTTGTCTTTATATATTTTACATTAGAATTATATTTTAGAAATTGATATCAGAAACAGAGGAAGTACAGTTAGCAGGCACTTTAGACGACAGTGCAATAGGATCCCTCGTAAAGTTAGTAAAAGAATGTAATGTAACTTTACACTGGATACTTTTACATACAGCAATGCCAACTATGTCGCTAGAGGATTCAAAACGTACGCGTATGCTCAGACAGTTAGTAGTGAATGAAAGTAAATATACAACAGTTGATTGTCTTCAACTATTACTAAATACAGCTCAGATTGAACAAGATGTCAAACAATTATATAAAGATGTATGAGTACAATATTTTTTATATTATATCATCACACATAAAATCAATGATACATGGTATAATAAATTTTATCAATTAATTTTAGTTGTTATTTGGTAAAGAAACTAAATGGATTAGAGATAAAGGAATATGTGTTGAGAGAATAACAGACCTCGCTCAAATATTTGGAGGTAATAAATCTTTTGACGGTATCGAGAAAAATCAAAATCTACACGCATGGTTTATGGAAATTAGTAAGCACATCGAATCATTACAACAAGAAGATGGACGGAAAATAGTACAATTATTACCGGCATTGGAAGAAGTGCAAGGTAATTAACAACAGAATGTACAACAAAAGAAATCAAAGAGTTATATTGATTTACAACTAATTATTACCATTTGAATTGAAATAATTTCAGAATTTCATCAATTGGAAAGTAATTTACATATATCTCAGTATTTAGCCGATACACGTGAAATATTACACAATATGTTACGCACGGGAAGTATTACGGAAGACACTATGATCAGCTTAAATATAGTAACAGATTGTTGCTATGCATGGAATATAATGGAATCTTTTATTGAAACGATGCAAGCTAGCATAAAAGAAAGTCCTCCTACCGTAATAAAATTAAAAGCATTGTTCTTAAAAGTAAATTTCCATTTTTCTTTTTAGTGTCATTTAGTAAACTGTGTATATTTTATTGTGGAAATATTTATATCTTATTAAATTTTAGATGGCTTCGGCATTGGAAACTCCATTATTGAGAGTGAATCAAGCACGTAGTGCAGATCTATCATCAGTATCTCAATACTACAGTAGAGAATTAGAAAAATATGCTAGGCGCGTTTTACAAATAATACCAGAGACTGTGTTTGGTTTACTCGCTCAGATTGTACACCTTGAAACAAACGCTTTCAAGGAAATTCCTACTAAATTACCAAAAGATAAATTAAAAGAATATGCACAATTAGACGACAGATTAAAAGTGTGTTTCAATTTTTTATATTTTTGATGCTTGAAATATAGTAAGAGCTTATTTTTAATTATTATGTAAAATATCTAATAAAAATCTAAATCTATTTTAGATGGCTAAATTGACATATGCTGTGTCAGTGTTTACAAAAGGTGTATTATCTTTGAGAAGCGTTCCCTTAGGAGTATTGAGAGTTGATTCTCATCGCTTATTAGAAGATGGTATACGGCAAGAATTGGTAAAAAAAGTCACAGTAGCCTTAGACAATGGCCTTGTTTTCGAACCAAAATCAAAAGTAAGATCTAAATAATATTTATTTAGTTTTTTACTCGAATGTCAGTGCTTAGAATGTTTTTTTTTATTTTGTTGTTTTAGGTATCAATACTACAGAAACTTAATAATTTGGCCGCAATTATGGATGGCTATCGTAAATCTTTTCAATATATTCAAGATTATATAAACATTAATAGTTTAAAGATATGGCATGAAGAAGTAAGTAAACTTGTACGTACGTAATATGAAATATTTAATTATATTTATAGCAATATAAATTTATTTTCTATTTATAGATAACATATATTATAAATAATGCAGTGGAGGATGAATGTATAGGTTCTTGGACTCCAGAAAGATCATCTAGATTTTATCAAGAAGACAAACATACATCTGTATTAGATAATAATTCTACAACTTTTATTGGTAGACTCGCTCGTGAACTTGTTCGTATAACTGATCCTAGGTAAAGTATTTTCTATTTGTAATTTTCATTACCTTTTTTCAACACAGCATTATATTTACATTTACATATGTTTTTGTAGAACAACTATCTACATTGAACATTCACTTGCATGGTATGATCTCAAAACACAAGCAGAGGTTCTAAATTATAAAATATTTTCCAAAATAGTAGAAGCAATAGGCACACCCGGCTTAACAGGACTTGATAAACTTATCTCATTTTATATTGTCACTGAATTAGATAGTATGATTCGTTACATAGAAAGGAATCTTCGCAATAAAACTTGGGCATCTACATTAGATTGCTTTGAACCGATTTTAAATTCCTCAGATATGCTTAAAGGTATTTGTAACTCAATGTATTGAATATCTAAAAATACTTACTTAGCTAACTTTGTTTAATATATACACCTAGGTAATATGCTAAAACTTCATACTGCAGTGGCTAGTCATGCAAATAAATTCTGTCCTCAATTGCTTGAATGGGTATTGAAAATTGGACACTATCAGCTTCTTAAAAAGAAGATAGCGTACGAATTAAATACTACCTGCAAATTTGAAGCTAAACACATGGAAGCGGCACTTCAGACATTGAATGCGTACATAAAAATATTTCTTAACAAACCCGTCTCGTATTCTAGTAATACATTTTTATACATTACTTTTCTAATTTTTAGGGCTATTTTATTGGAAATTAATAAAGGAAACAATTGTGATCAAAACGAGACTAAAAGAAACGAACTCCTGCGAGAACTGAATGTCAGATTAGATTGGGCTGGCATAAGTAACTGCCATAACAATGTCTATATTAAATCATCAAACTTAAATAATATTGCAATGATTCTGTTTTTACTTACTGTGTCTCAATTACCTAAGGTGTACTATTGCAAAAATGCAGGTAATCAATATTTTACATTTGCAAATTTCTCGGCATGCAAAAATAATAATAATAAATATAATATATTATAGGTAGTCTTTTGAGTAAAAAGTCTCAAGATCCTCTAGATGCTATAATATTTACGATCGGGGTACAAACTATTTTACGTCAGTTCACTTTTGCCGCAATGGCCAACTATGTTAAATATCTTTGTACATATGTTATCTCCTGCGTTGCACCTGACAGGTATAAAAACAGTACACTCTGTGAACACTAATTAAAATGTGTATTGATCTGTCTTAATATTCTATTCAACAGTGCAAAAACCGGAAACGACGGAAATATCGAAGGTTCGAATACTTTACATATTTTGGAGCTGTTTACAAAATTTTCCGGTTTACCACGCTCATTTATACTTAAAGAAATTCCAGTGATTGTAATGGATCATTTCCAAACGAAGATTACCAAGTAGCTAACAGCTTCTCGTGTAACATAATTTTTTGTATAAAACCAACTTACATTTTGTTACAGTACATATAATAGAATGGATATTCTCTATTTTGTACATATATGTTCACACATGAATTTGTATTTTATACATGTACGTATTGCAGTACATATACATATATATAAAACAATTGTATGAATTATTGTTAAATAATATAAGAAATAAAATTCTATTATTACTATAAAAATTGTCTCTTATTGAATTATTTGTTTGTTGAAGAAACCGGAGAATGTTTAATAAAATTGTCTTGAATTTATAATCCGTTAAAATGGACTATAACTACTTAATAAGATTACATTAGCTTGATGACAATACTTCCGCGAATGTGTGGGTCGTTATTGTCAACATCTGCAGTGGGAATTGGTATACGCATCGGCGGCTAAAGGTGCGATATGCCGCAATCGGCGGTGGTGTGTCGCTTATGTAAAGGTTTCCTCAACATCGGTTCCTTTCAGATTACATCTGCACTAATATTAACAATTCAAATTACAAGAATCATCATCGCTGTACGAAATTATAACGTATTCGCTTTCTTCTACGTTATGTATATGCTTGAATACCGAAATTTAGCAAACGTAGGCGGCTTCGTCGGCTAGAACGGCCGCCGGGAGAACGTTGAAGGCGCCGAAAGTTGCACCGTTTTTACAATTCATTAGAAAATAATGTTTAAGTCTTTAACAGTATATTTTATACGGGTGTAAAAATTGTGCGGTCGGAAAAAATATTTTCACATCCCTTAGAATCATAGTTATTTTAAAATATAAGTAAAATTTAAATAAATAGGTGAAGTATCGGCGGCGGCGACGCCATTGACGTAGTTGACGCCGACGAAGGCGGCTTGAACGGCGGCTACAACGGCGGTGTCGGCGGCCTGATACAAAAGGAACTGCGATAAATTTCCAGCTCAGTCCCTTTTACGTGACGTTACAAGACTATTCTGCTCGCCTACAGTTTAAGTTGAATATCCTCGAATCCAATATCATGGATTCAAAGCGTCCGTTAAATTTTAAATTTAAATATTCGTGGAAGATTACACGTTCGAACTTCTTCTCAGCTGTAACAAGTGCATCTTCCATTTCGTTCGATTAATAACTATGTCATGTACATTCAGTCTAGTTCCGCTTTCATTTTATTTATCGAATATTAATAATTATAATAGTATTCCATATATATAATAGAAAAATGTAGCAATGTACATAGCAAATTGTCCACGTAAGTATACGAAAATTGTATGTTTAAACGTACGTATTCATCTTATAATAGATTCGCTGCTGAATTGTAAGTAATTGTTATTTACATTAAAAGTTTTACAAATTCTTGGTATACATATATATAAATCTGCACACAACCGCTAATATTTTTAATTTCTATAATCTCGTAACAAGTTCATCTTATTTGTAGTTGTATAAGATTAACGTAAGAAATGGAGACGAAATTATACCGTTAAAGTGTCTTTATCTGATTAACGAAAGAGTGATTGTGATATTTTAATAGTGTTGCCATGAGTGTAGTCTACTCGACATAATTATCATTTCGTCTCTATCATTTTATAATACTACCAGAATATAGAACAGGGCTCAAATAGAAGCATATGGATAATATTATCAAAATTATTAAAATAATTAAGTTACAATCAGTTTTAGAAAAAACGAATGCAAGCATATGTTACTGGATTTTCGTCAGATCCATTTGTTTCTTCTGGGCAAAGACAATCATTATTTGTACTGATATATCTATTATTAACCATTATGAAATTGTAATTGTAACAATTTTTAATATTAGAATACCATGCGACCATCTATAATCATCATTTTGGCTTTTGCCGCCGGAATGATCGCTGCGACACCTAGGCACCGTAATTTCTCTCATTTCATAAAAACAGTGAAATATGTTGCGAGACCGCGGGAAATTCGTGGATTTAAACCAGATAAGATGTCCACTGCATACGGCTTCGGGAAAAGACAAAGCACTGCTGATATCTCCAATATTAATAAAAACGAACGGATTTTATTTACACTTCTACGATATTTCCCTCAGGGGTACGTACATACGAAATTGCTCCTCTTTATTAATTATTTTCAAAGTATACACATGCGCGTGCGCGCGCGCACACACACACAAGTTGTACAACGTTTTTAGAAACGTTTTTGCTTTTAGAATACCTGTAGAATGGCTGCTTCAACAAATGAAAGCAAATCCAGCTTTTGCTTCAAAAGTAACCCAATTATTAATGGATGGACGTGCTGATTCAGCATCAATGACAGATCGTTCTAATCTCGAAAGGACAACATGGCTATCATAAATAAATCATTCAATGAACAAATGATATATACAATTTCTAGCTATACATATTATAGTTTAATAAATCTGCGATGTTAAAACAATTATTTAGTACCGTTAATATACTATTTTAGTTTGTTCAGTTTTTCTTTAGAAAAAATTGTAATCTTTTGTCTGCACGAGACTACCTACAAACTCGAAATACAAGAATAAAATTGAATTTTTTCATGTGTAAAAAAAATTATATCTATAAGACTTGTGGCGCCTGTACGGCAAAACGCTCAAGCAAGTAACATGTCTTACATAGAATGTAATCATGGTTTTTACCTCTACAAAGCATTTCCATGTAAATACTTTAAGCGCTTGATTCGTTATAAATGTTAAGTATGTATTAATAAATGCATTAATCAACAATTGTCATTAGAATTCATTTTTATAAAAAACTTCTGTAAAGAATGGAACACATTATTTACTCTATATTTCATCATGAACTGAGTTATGATTGGTAGAATTTTGAAATCTATATACTATTATAAATGTATTACATTTCGTAAAAGTTGATTGCATATATTGTAAAGTCTGTACGAATAATTCTGTGAGTATACACGTGTCATGGTTATCAACCTCAAAGTTTTGAAAACGTACAAAACGGTGCAAAACAGTACAAAACAAAGGGTTCGTATAATTTCGGAACATACCATCTAAAGGTAATTCGTGGTTTACGTTTACAGTAATGGAGGACTTTCGATTCCTACGTTCCACGAATTTTTCATTTGTGCTTTGTCCTTTTTAAGATTGATTCTGCGGTGGATAATTAGTTTTGGAATTAACAACGTTCCATCATTGGATAGAGTTGTTCAGAAAAACGGTAAAACGAGGACGCACCTGAAAAGTCGAACCGTTTTATCTGGGTGACGCCATCGGCCTAAAGCCTCGGAGCCTTATAGTCTCCACAGGCCTACAGGCATTAGCGCAACCAAGGTAAGAATCCCACAACACGTTCTTAGCAAAATTCATAAAATATTTTGTATTTTTTCCAAAATGTTTTACAAATTTCCGAGAATTCGTCCGTTCAGAGATTTACAGGTTCACCTGCAGTTATACCTAAAATCAATGCAGTGTTAACCTCAATGCAACCATGGAAATACCCGAATGAACTTGTATTCAATGTAACGATTAACGTGTATTAGGTTTGAGTAGCAGTAACTTTTTTACATAATGAAATATTTCTATTATATTTGTTTTGCAATTCTTTCACTGTTTTAGGTTAATTAAAGTCGAAATATTATTTAATGAAAATGTGTTGTCATGTTGATACAGTATGCCGAGATTTTATAATAACTTTTACGATGTAAAGTTGTATTACCGATTTCATTGTTCATTCGTTGAGTTGCAAACATAACAAATTTTTCGGGTGTACATAATTAATTTTAATTTCAATTAAAACTTATCTCATTTGTATAAATATACATTGATTACCAGTTTATTAGTAGTTCTCATGATTAATATTGATTTTTCCAATATTATTGCAGTATATAAAACATAATTGAATCTATTATAAATATATTATTAAATTTTTCTGTTTTCTTTTCTAACGATAGTGAAGTATTTTCTTTTTTGTAAATTTTATATTCCAATAACCATGAAAATAGCCTAATGGAAATTAGTGTCACATAGTCTTATTTGCATCTGTTGGTAAAAACAATACTTTGATTTATCATTTTTCCTAAATTTTCCCTTTCTTCCTTTTTCTGTATCGTTCCATATGCCCAAAAGATATTCTTACAGGTTGAAAGTCCGTTCGCTATAGTTTCTAGTGCAATATAAAAACGGTTTGCGGTTTACCGGTATTTATTAGTTTGTGTTGTGCTCGAGTTGAAAAGTTTAAAACGTAAACAAAAAAGTTCCGGGCAAGAAATCCTGAAAAATAACAGTATGTATTGTATATGTGCAAAAAGTTCAGTTTAAGTATAAAGTATAAAAGTTGCTAGTAAAAAAAGTTATCGACGTGATATAAAAAGTATGTTCGACACGGTATGGAGCGCGCGCGTTGTGCCTTCAAGAGCGAGTACTGCACAGGTTCTTATTGATACAGGTAAGCCATGCGCTGCTACTGATGCAGATTTTACAGTGCTACATTCGGTTGGTACGGCTAAAAAGTTCACTTCTCTCAAGTAAGAGCGATTAATAACTTGTTTGAACAGTGGTCCCAGTCTTACATCGAATTTCATTACAAATACTGTAAAAATATCACTTGTTTACAGGTTAGAATAATTCATCATGTCAGACTCTGGTTCAGAAAGTTCCTCCTCAGAGGGTTACGATGGAAGAAGAAATGCAGTTGCGTCTGCTGACAATGTGGCTTCACCATGCTACTCGCATCGTTCATCCGTATCGGGTCATAAATCGAGAGCAAGTTCTATTTCTTCGAGAGGAAAATCTCCGGCATCTGTTATGTCTGAAAGGGATTCACGATCACCAGCATATACACCAAACTCACCAGCATATATACCAATATCACCAAAATCTCAAAGGTCTGGTCTAGCATCTCCTAGCGAAGAAGGTTCTCCAAGATCTACACGTAGTTTATCAAAATCACCACCTAATACGCCAAAATCGTATCGTTCGAGAAATAACTCTTTGGATTCACCCAGAAGCGATAGAAGTTTATTATACTCACCTATACCAGACGAAAGATCGTGCCCATCTACTCCTAATGACTCAAAGTCTTTACACATGGAGGACACAGAACCCAAACAATTTGAGCTGGAGGTGGATGCACAAAGATATGCTGATAATTCTCCTAAATCTTATTCTTATAAAAATAGTGGATCAAGACAAAGCTCGCCAAAATCGCCAAGATCTGGGCATAGTTCAGCAAAATCATTAATTTCAGGGAGAAGTTCTCCAAAGTCGGGTGCAGCTTCTACAATGGACGATCAAGAATCTGAGAAACATTCACCACCTCATTCGCCACCGATGTTAAGTGGTTCATTTAACGAATTAGATGGGGAACAAATTTCAGATGGAGACATCGAAGACGAGCCCGAATCTGTAGCTAAATCAAAGCCAGCACCGATTACACACGGTGAAGATTTGTCAGATGTTTCTGATCTCGAAAGTATGGATGGAGTTGATGGTACGACAGAACATGAATCAGAACTTAAAGAAAGTAAGCAGAACGAGGACAGGCGCATAGGAGATCACGATGATAAATTAGAGAAGGAAGATAAAAATGCACAAGTTGGATTAACAGAGGAAAGCGAGCAATTGGACTTTGAAGCAGATGGGCAGTGGAAGGATGAGCGTGATGAAGGTATAGAATTTATAGTTACAAAGATATGAAAAAAGAATAAATGTGATTTGAACATAAGTAAAAAATACATGTGATACTTTTAGGTGAAACGGATGGGCCAAATGTTAAAGACAGCAAAGATGACAAAGATAGGAAGGATAGGGATAAAGACAAAGATAAAATTAAGTTGAAGGATGGTGGCGAAGGAAATGACAAAGAAGAAGGAGAAGAAGATGGGGAGAAAGCAGAGTCGGAATTAGAGGAAGGCGAACTGAGCGATGGCGATGATGCTCGACCAGAAGAAACAGAACCGAGACCTGTTTGCCGTTTCTACAATCGCGGTCAATGCACGTGGGGTGTCAGTTGTAGATTTTTACATCCAGGCGTAACAGATAAGGGCAATTACACTATGTTTGATATGGTGAGGCCAATGGCGTATCCACCACATGCTGCCACACAACACGAGTTCAGACCGCATATCGATAGACCAAATATGGTACGACCGTTGCCTGGTAGTTATGGTGGCGCACCATCGCATACACCTAAAGTAGAGGAGCTCCCTACTGAATCTGCGTGGGAACGTGGATTACGACACGCTAAAGAAGTCAGTTTTCGTTACCGCAACATTATTAGACACACACTAAGTATAAATACATTTTGAAATAAAGAACACCTCATTAATGTTTATTTATTTTTGCGTAGATGATGCGCAAAGCAAACAAGCGCAAAGAATCGGATATGGACTTCGAAGAAAAGAAAATGAATTTAAGCTTAGGTCAAGATGAATTAGATAGAGAAGCCGGTTACTATGTTAGAGCAGCTAGCCCAGAACCACCCGTCGAGAGGTGGCCGCCTAGGGAGGCTCCTCGAAGAATATCGGCGCCAAGGATTACGCCTGAACGATACATCGAAGAACCTGATCCTTACTATACACCACCAGCAGCACCACCACCAGAGTATTATAGGTAATATTCCTGTTGACTGTGAAACAATCCGCTTTGTTTTATTTTCTTATTTACACTTAAAAAAATAAACTTACTAATTTTTACAGGAGAGTACATTACAAAGCAGATTCTCGTGTTACGGAATACCGAGAACGGGTCGACTACCATACTGTACCTCGTGGAACACCCCATTCCGTTTCTCCACCGCCACACACAAGAGATCGTGAAAGGGAAAGGGAACGCGAACGCGACAGGGAACGGGAGTATTATGAGAAATATGAGAAAAAGCATAAGCGTCCGTCAAGGGAAGTTATAGTAGAACGTATTCCACCAACGAAACCATGGCGGGAAGAAGAACCACCGCCAGTGGAAAGAGGTAGAGGAGATGAATGGGCAGATCCTTGGATGCGACGGAAATCTCCGAGTACTGTGCGACGAAATACGTCGTCTCGACGTTCGCGAAGACAATCATATTCATCAGGATCTTCGTATTCATCAACAAGGTAAACATTACGTTATAATCGTTATTATTTTATTTTTCTTGTAATGGGTGTTATCCGAGCGGTCTCTATGATTTTTATGAATCTTAAAAACACAAATGATATATTTGAACTTTAACACGAGTCCAAAATCCAATCGAAAATCGGCGGTGACCACTTGAGTAACGCTTTTATTAGTAAAACATCCTCTATTGGTAGTAGTATTTTCTAGTCTCGACGAACCGCGTTGTAATTAGAACTATGGTGATCACGTAAAAACTGTATCGTTGGTACATAGAACAAATACGAATTCGTAACTAATACTACTCTCGCCTGCTGTATAGTGATCGAATTTTCGTACGATCACTAGTCGTGGTAATAATTTATTTAGAGTTCAGGTTTGGGTATAATTTCTTTGGAATTGAAGTCCGTGAATATTTATAATGTTACCATAACTGTTTTCAAAATTCTTACTTGAAACAGATTGTTGGAAAAACATCTATATAAATAATGAAATAATCTAGAGAAAAGTCATTTTCACATTTCAACATAGTAATGTTAATCTTAATTTTCCAAATATGTCATTTGATTAATGCCCAAGCCTGTTAGAGTTAACATAGAACCCGTAAAATTGGATCTTTTAGTTTCTTTTACAAAGATACGTGTCTGGCTGAAATTTTTTCAATATTTTTTCCGTGCAACAACGTACAAGTATCGTGTATGCTCTTTTTAGTTCTAGCCGTAGCTCGAGCCGATCTAGCTACAGTTCTTACGACTCCCTATCCAGGTCCCGTTCACCATCCCCTCCCTCTAGAACCCGTGGTGCTGGCAAAGGGAAAGCAGTCGCATCATCGCCACCCTCAAATCCTCCGGCAGTCGCAGCTGCTGCGCCTCAACGTGGTGCCATGCTAATGAATCCACCTGCTCCTTCTCCACGTCCACCGAAAGGTTCCATTTCACCTACAACCGGTACGTTGCACCGACGTGCCGGGCTGAACCCTCCTGCGCCAAGTCCTCTATCGTCTCATCAGCGTCACCACGAAAAGGCAAGGGACAAAGCAGCTATAGCAGCAGCTGCTGTGGCAAAGGTTATCAAAAGTCGATCAAGATCCAGGTAAACATTTCAAATAGTTTCGTTATTCACATTTTTCAACAGTTAACAAACGCATTGAGATCTTGTCGCGTGGTACTTTGATAAGCATATTTTTCAGATCCTCGCACAGCAGTTCGGGATCAGAGAGTAGCGGTAGCAGTAGCGACTCCAGCGAATCAAGTTACTCGTCTTCTTCCAGCGAGACACGGCGCAGGAAAGGCTCAACACCGCCGATAACGCGAAAAGATTCAAAAGGTATCGATGCTCTGAAGCTAAGCGGTACTAAACAACAGATCAAGCTGACGCTGAAACCAACTAGCAATGCCACGGCTGTGAAAAAGATTGATCGGTCCGGTATGATGGCCGGAAAGAAGAGACCATTAGAATCGCCGCCTTTGATCGATAGCAAAGCAAGCGTCGCCGCGGCTGCAGCGAAAGCAGCTAAGAAAGCGAGCTCAAGACGAGAAGAACTGTTGAAACAGCTGAAAGCGGTGGAAGACGCGATCGCTCGTAAAAGATCAAAAGTTTAATAACGCTGCTTACTGCCTTAAAGGTAAATATGTACCTACTTGCATAAATATTTCGTAGATGTATCGTGTAATTAGCTGCAGTAACGATAACATGTGATATCAGAACAGGAACATTGTATTAGGAACAGAAACGTTTCTAATTGAACAGATTGTTCTATCGCGATATCAAGATTTTATCTTTTGATTTTTTTTCTCTTGGTATAATATGTAAACAGACACACAATGTTGAACGAACGTCATTATTGTACAGTTTCTTCATTGCTGGAACTTAGAAAAAAGCGTGCGACTTTTCACGTATAAAATATTATATATTGTATATGTGAGAATTTCAAGCATTGAAGTTGTTTTTTAAGGATCAATTGAGTATAGCGATCCGTAGAAGTAAGATAAAAAAAGTAAATGAACTGCTGGACTACGTCGTGAAAAAATGCCAAACGCACGAAAACATAAAACAAACATGTAACTTATTTATGTATGAACGACAAAGATTTTGTTGAAGTATGTAAAACGTATATTATTGTCACGGATATATAACATTTTTAAGCACGATATGCGAGCAAGTTTGGTGATATTAAACGACAATAAGATGTCGCGCCTGTACAAATAATCTATAATCTCTTCTTTTCTATTTTGTTAACCGATTAAGTATATATTCTTTAGGTTATCATTTAAAAAAAAAACATCACCCATCAAAAGCAATTGCATTCAAAATTAGATATTAATTAGAATGGCCGTTAATGAAAGTAGATCATCAGCGGATAATAGGACAATTTGACATAAGGAAGAAACATGAATTCAGTATAACAAAACGTAAGTGCACCGTGTAATGTGCGTTATCTTATATTGCTGCTTTTTATGTTATGTTTATTGCACACGAACAGGTGAAGTTGTATAATACTGTCACCAGCAACCACTAAAAACAAGTATACAGGGTGTCGTAAAAATGTTGTACTTCCCGAAAATAACTTTTTTCTTTGCAAAAATGTTCTCCGCGGCTTTGTTAAGGAGTTATTAACAAAAAACACAGACCAATCGGAGTGTCGCGTTGGCATTGAAATTGGCTAAGCCGAAATCCTTCCGCTGTAGCCGCGCTCTGATTGATCTGTGTTTGTCGTTAACGACTCTTTAATAAAGCCGCGGAGAACATTTTCCCAAAGAAACAAGTTACTTCAACTGACTTCGGGAATCACCCCTTTCTAGGAAGTACAACATTTTTGGGACACCCTGTATAACTACTATCAGATTTTGTTCTATTCTTAGAATAGTCGTAAACACATTGAAAGAATAAAATTTGTTGAACGTACGTAGCGACGCGGGAAACTACTAAGAAAAATGTATTCTTTTATACAACTTTTTATAGGCTAGTGAATTAAATCCTACATGCAACAGTAGTAAAGTACAGAAAATCTGATAAATATGTGAAAATGAATACATACATAAACGTAAAATGGATGTGACAATGTATTTTGTACTTTCGACAACAGATTATATTACATTCGTATTACAAGTCCTTTTTTATCAATTACTGAGACGAACACTTTGTTAACAATAAAGTTTATTAAATATAAATTACAAAACAAGGTCAGGAAAGGTATATCCATAAGAATAATTGTACTAGGTAGGTGTAGTCTGATTGGTTGAACAATCCATACATAGGTGAAAAAGGAATACGTACTTTGCTTTGATATACTGTATATATATATTACCAAACATAAACGACAATTGTTTGAGATACTTACGTAATTTAATTTAAATTTCTATCGCAAAAGTAGTAATTTCTTTATATAGACAAAATATCACCAAAAATGCGTAGAACTTATCGACGACTTCAAATACGTATTCAAAATGGGCAAATACCATGTGGGCTAAGTAAAACAATTTTCCCAAGTAACACAATAAATCGCTTAGCAAATTTTTTGTTGATTATACATTGTATAATTAAAAAATACCACTATTATATACAATTCAGAGAATTGTATTAAGAAATATAATTAAGAAAGCTACCTAAAAACATCAAAACTTAGACCAATCCACCCAATAAAAAAGAAAAGAAGCTAATAATTCATAATTTTTATAATCTAGTAGTAGTTCCATCGGTGTCTGATTGTCTATTGGCACCGTTCGTTTCGGTGTTATCTTGATTCGTGCGAATTGGAAGTCCCATAAATCTGTTTGTACCATTTAAAGTGCTGCGTCTTGATCTAATCGTATTGTTGTTTTCATGAACCTTCACCTCATTGTATCTAAATAAACCGTCACCAGGTGGAGGTAGCGAATTTTTCGACATTTTGTACCACCAGTGATACGTGACGTACCATGTCAGAACGGCGGCTACACCACCGATGAATTTCTCGATCATAATATGATAATAGAGCATCGTAGATATCAACATAATGTCCCACAATAGCTGTTGCAGCGTCATCGCGACGAAAAGACCCCTGAGATAGGGGGTGAGCTCTTTGTGCGCCTTCTTCAAGAACTCTAAATCGGAGTTCGACAAATTCCGAAGTGGTCCAATACTAGGATCGTTCGGAGTGGTTCGTGAGTGCTCCTCCCGCATAACCAAATCTTTTATACCCTCCCATCCGACTAACGAGGAGCCCTCTTCTGCTAGAATTAAACTTGAATATATCAAGATAAACGTGTGTCCGGATATGTCAAGACCACTCCAGAATTTGCCGGACTGAAGGCATTTCGCTTTCGTCTGCAGTTGTATGTCTCTCGTGTTGAGGCATCGTCCGTAATTCGTCTCGATGTAATTAAACAATCTGATCCATAATAACCAGGCGATCGTTGCCAGTGCCAATCTGGCAAGATGTTTCAGTAGAAAGGACCGACGACCGCAGCCAATTGTATGCGCAGTCAACACGACCCATGGAACGGTTACGGTCAGCAGCCACCCCCATCCCCACTTCACGAAGTACTGGTTCAGCATATTATCCGAACGTGAGAAATATGTTCTTGGCATTGTGATAAAGTCAGCTATGATTGATACTACGAATATCGCACCACAATATATAGCAACTTTGAGTCTCGTATCGAACAGTAGTGATTTCTTACAAACATGTAAAAACATCGTTACGAGAATTAGACCTATGGAACTCGGAGCAGCGGTCGGCCGTGTTCCGCCTCTGTCCTCCTGAGATGAATTCGGACGGAAGTTCAAACGGCTTGATCTGATATTACTTGCTGTTGAACCAAACATTGTGGTATTGCCAAGCGTAGGATGCCCATTTCTTCGCTTCCCCGTAGCCATCGTGTAACCAGTCCAGTACAGGTTATCGCACGTACATATGTTCTTGGTATATCCAATACACGTCACATAAGTAGGCGCATGTCAGACTATTTTCTCTTAAACGAATCTAGGTTAGATTCCAGCCGCTTTTATTGTTCTCTTCACATACAGTTAACAACTTTGATTTATATCAATTATTGTGGATCAGCTGATAGAAATTATCAGTCGAGTTACACACTGCATCGCACACCCGTTACTTAAAATAGTACTACAGGTACTACTTACACTGTTGCAGACAGATGTACTAGGTAAATGTGACCCACACAGATTTGCTCTGTCATCCATGGTCAGCCATCCCCACTACCATTCTGTAGAAATTAATTCAACACTGAATATTGTTTTTTGTAATGTTTTATTTGCATACGAAGCACTTCAAATTACCTCATTGAATTTCAAAACGAGGTTTTGCAAGACTTGTGCACAAAAATTTACAAACTTCTTTATTTATTCAGATTTGCAATACTGTTATTACAACGTTCGTGGCTATTTTCATTAGAATTCTTTTATTTCGAGAAAGAATTATACATTTGAATAATCAACAAAATTTAATGTATTTAAGAAAATACAATCTATAGAGTCATATATGTATAATTAGTACCATTTGCTTCAGGGTTGGTATACTTTCATTTAAAAACAAAAGCATTTACAAGAAAGAAATCGGGAACGCATCATTGCACTTTGGAATGATGAGTAATGTACAATAATGTATAGATACATAAATTTTTGATAAAACGAATACAAATTTGACTAGAATTAGATTTTTATTCGCTATTAAATTTCTATGATGCTGCACTAGCATTAGTGTGCAATAAGCTCTATTCCTTGTAGGAAATGATCATTCAAGACGATCATTCTAAACATCATTTGAGATGAATAATGAATTTACATAAAATAATCTCACACACACACACTGTTAAGTAATATTAGAAAAGGAACTTTGCTATCTCTTTCAGGACTTTGTTAAACATACATATGTAATATGTTCTCTAATAACATGCGAGTAGTTTTGCAAATTTAAATTTTATACATATGCTCATAATTTTTCTATATAACTTTTGCAAGGCACCATTGAGAGTTCATTTAAAATATGTAGATATTAACAATGGCCTTCTAGACGAAAATTATTGTTTGAATGATGATTTTATAATAAATTAGGCAACTATGAAAATCATTGTTCCGTTACTCTTAATGTGTTGACTAGCTCTAACAGATCTGTGACCAGTCACCGTTAATAATAAATTCACTTAAATATATTCGCGAAACGGACTCACGTTTCCGATTCGTTGTTGTTCTTTATGCTTGCTTTTGAGTGGTGAAGCTAGGGTAATGTACTTAAAAACAAGAGAAAATTAGAATCTAATTTTACAACTTGGACGTTAGACGTCAGGTAAAGTTCCTTTTGCGACTCTACATTATATGAAGACCAATAAGTTATTAATTCTGGGAATTCGTCGTCGCTCGTATAATCGATTTTAATTGAACTAAAACGAGCACGTAAATTCAAATTTGGTTGACATTCTGTGGCTTCACACAACTGAATAATGTCGCTCTGACTTGCGTTCATCACTTGTACGTCTGTATAGTTTACATAAACTATTAATACGCTTTCTATCAACCTTCTCTCTGTGATAGCAGACGCTGTCTTTGTATGTTCGGTTATCGAATCGATCCATTGCCAAAACTTGATGGCGAATCCAGAAGTGTATGGATTCCCAGGCGTCATTAGAAAAGCTGGTTTCGATACAAAAGAATTTGGACTAACATGATCCCATATAGTTTTCGGTTGGCTTCCAGCTGCTTTCAACGTTAAGTTTATACTAGCTTTGCAAAATTCTCCAGGACATGAACCTTCATTTTCTATAGATAAAGAGTGATATAATGTAGGCATCCAACTATGTTTCTCGTCGTCGTGCATTAATGTTTCGAACATACGAAACGGTACTGATGACTTTGCTACAGATTGTTTATATGACTCTGGTAGCTTCATAGCATGAAGTAAACCAACAAACGTCATTGTTTTAACAGTACCTGTAAAAAAAACAATTCCATATAAAAATAAGTCATAAAATATCAACATCTAAAAAGTAAATTATCACATACTTTTTCTGCCATTATCCTTGCAAACATAAGATATAGTATCAGTCGAAACAAGGCTGTATATGTCAATTAGCGAACAGTCTCCAGGTGAATATCTTCCTAAAAGTTTACCAGTCTTTCCAGATAAAAGAACAAGATTAGGCATACTTTTTATTGCTACTTCTATGCTCAAAAAATCTGCAACTCCGTCTGAATCAATATCTGGCAGAATGACAGGCAGCTTTTCAAATGTATGGATTATTGAACTCCAGTGTATAATGCCTGCAATAGGCTCGATACTAGCTAGGAGACCTTGATCACCAGCAACTATGCAATCTGGTTTCCCAGAATTATCAGTATCAACCGAATTACAATCCATTTCAGTAGGTGATCTTGTCAATGAGACCAGCCATAACGGTGAACCACTACTTTCTTGCAATGACATAATCCCTCCTTCTGCTGATATGTGTCTTGAATCCTCAGTTGTGTCATTCCCTTTGTATTTTTGTCGACGAACAAAGAATATCAGATTAGATGATTCACCTTGATAGATAGAGATAGGCCCGTATAATTCTGGAAATGTATACAAATAAAGTAACAAAAGTTTCACTAAATAAGTATAAAAAATATATGTACCAAACAAGATATTCTATCAAACATACCTAATCCAGTTAAAGTTCTATGCCATGATACCGATGATTTAGGTTCAGAGATTGTGGGACACACCATTGAATTGTCACAAGGTAAAACATACAAAAATACAACTATTGTTACAATGCAAAGTAATATGGATGTAACCAAACAAAATCGGCGAAGAGGAGACATGTCACGTGGCTTCCACAAATCATTTTGATCATTTCCCTCGATTGCCATTATTGGTGTGTCATCTCTATAATATTTAAACATATTCTGTCCATTTTTCATCCGATTTGTTGCATTTTTTGTTTCATCCAAAGGATAATATATTCCATTTTCATGAACTATTGTTGATTCCTACAATTTTTTAAAGTTCATAACATACTTTCTACATTCTTCGTGGAAAGTAAGTCGACACACTTTCTCTTGCATAAAAATAACATAATTCAAATCATGGTAATAAATACTTCTTTTAATTTGATCACAGATTATGGTATACATCATTTTTTTTACATATGTTTCTCAATTAAACATTTATAACATTCAATTTAAATTCAATCGATACGACTCACTTATATTATTATTGATCCTGTATCAAGTTCTGAAGGCTGTTAACTGTTTAACCTCAAACGTAGCAACAGCTTTGTTTATAATAATGGTTAATTTTGTTTTATAATAAGCACAGCAAGATACAGTTTTGTCGATTAGTAATTAATTGCTTAATTTTGAAGAGCAATAATAATCGTATCAACTTCGCACCAGATGGTGTTTTAATTTTCTTGTATTTTAACTTTTTTTTCTCTAACGTCTGATAATTATAAAGTTTTTCAAATGATATGGAACAAAGGGAGTACTATAAATAGTATGTCAAACAATTTCTTATTATGCAACAGAACAATAGATTACTAAGTGCTATTAAAATGTACTGATATATTTAAGGAAAATAATAAACAAATGCTTGTTATATGTAAGAAATAAGTTGACAAACTATCCAACGAGATAAATATATGTGGTGCGTGTGTTTATAAATATTTTGTAGTCGTTTATTATTGTTTCTATTAGCGTACTTCTCAATTAGCATTTGTTTCCTATTCGAACCATGCTTAAACAAATATATTGTTGCGCGTCAACGTACTTTCCGCGATGAGTATATGTATATATTATGTGTAATCGTTCACATAATACGCTATTTTTTCACATTCTCAGCCAGTAATAAATTTAGTATGCTTTAGACTTGATTTAGATCATTTAATACAGTAAATTAATAGCATTTCTTTGAATTTGATCTTACTGCCAGCGGATCGTCGGTATGTTCTTTAGGAGCTTCGTTTTGTCGGGGCAAACAATCTTCATCTTCTGTGTCGGTGTTACTTATGCTTTGTGGCAAAGGCGCGTAACCCTTGCCACCGTGATGATCAATCGACATGTCAAATGACGCTTTTATAAAATATATCACCGATTTCCAAAAACTGAACTCAATGTTTATGTGAGCACATATGTATATTTATATCATCACCGTATCACTGTCTGTCAACTGCAAAGTGTGCAAAGTATTAAAGACTGCCAACTCCCAGGTGCCCCAGGCGTGAGCGATAGTCGGTGAGCACTCTCATATACTATCTGACACTAAATATATCGTCGGTGGTATACAGTGGTATAGAAGTAGACCAACCCTGCTGTGCGAGAGGTCTATAGATCGCTAGCTGTTTCCCTTATCCTACGACAGAGGTCGCCACGTATATCATTTGGTGGCGTGTTTGGTCGATAATTCGAGAAGCTTCGCAGAGCAGAAACGTGGTGTGTAGTGTGGTAACTGGTAACAAAGTGGGACCTGTTTCGAACGCTGTTGCTGTTGCGGAACGTTTTATCGCGCGTTAGTGTGTGTCCCGAAAATTGTTTTCTTGTGAAAAGCCTAAAAGACGAACAATGTCGAGCAACGATGGAAAATTCGACGGAATGCTGTTGGCCATGGCCCAGCAACACGAGGGTGGTGTTCAAGAAGTGAGTAATCAGTTTCTTCGCCGGTATAGGTTATGTTTCACTGGTGCACGATCAGCATTACATTGAATTTCTCTTTGCTTCGCAGCTGTTGGACACGATCTTCAGTTTCCTCGCTAGGAAAACAGATTTTTACACTGGCGGCGACGATGAGCACGCTGCAGAAAAGGTAATACGTTGCACCGTTCTAAACAATCATTCCACAACTGTCATCTTGCCTCTTATTTTATTTTTTTCAACGATATCCCTTGCTCGTATTGAGATTCGAGTAAAATACAGTGGTCCTTTAGATCACTCGCATATTTGTAGATTCTAGAAAGTGCGACTTTAACGTCTTTCTTTGTGAACATGAAATGTAAACATTCCTTGTTCACATTTTGTTCTGTACTGTACCGAGCCTTCTTTTGTCTTTTTTATACATTATTTAAGTTCTTTGTGTCCTGTTCTGCCAATTCTTTTGATGCAAAGAGTTCCAGTAAATTTGTAATTACTTGGTTTTTTGTGTTACTACTGATTCACTAGTAGATGGTAAGGCTCAACATATTCATATGGAATGTATAGTGGATATTTAACACTTTAGGTACCTACCGGCAATTATTTCATACTTCTTTGACATTTATGATTAACGAATTTCTTGGTAACTTACTTCAACCATTTTTTGGAGATTATCATTTAAAAGAAGACCTTCAGTATCCCATTAAATAAATATATTCTAACGTATGATAGACTGAATCAAATGGTATGATTTCTTATATAATAGATAACCCATTGTTCTTTTATTTCAGCTTGTCCTTAACAAATTCAGGCAACATCAAAGCCTAGCGATTGCAAAAGCAGCTAGTGAGAAGGCAGAACGCGAGGAACAAGAGAGACGACGCAAAGAAAGGCTGGAAAAGAAAAAGAGAGAAGAGAGAGCAGAGGAGGAGAAGTTGAATTCCGAGCGTAAGATTGTGGAGCTGACCGACGATGAAGCTGTCTGGTTACAAAAAGAAATAGATAGTAAGGTACTTGAGCGATTGCTGCTGATCATACAGTTGATTGTACATTGTTGCATAAAATATATATTTACAAATGATGTCTGCTATTTAACTCAGAAAGCAAAAGTGGACGCTCCAGCAGTTCCCGGGCCCAGCGGAGACAATGCCGATGGTGCCAAGAAGGAAGAGAACGCGGAGGATGAAGAGGAGGAAGACGAGAAAGAAAAGAACAAACTCAAGCCTAACAGTGGAAACGGGGCAAACATGGAGAACTACGACTGGGCTCAGACCCTGCAGGACCTGGAGGTGAGTACTATGAACAATTTACACAAAGATATTGATATTTTGTCTTTGAAATTGTATTATATCGAATATTCTTATAGCTATATAATGATTGTGTTTTATGCGGCAATAAAATCATTTTATCCAAGTAGATTCTTTTTTAATTCGACATTCGTAAGAATTCTGTTTTTAGCTTGGCTAAAAGTTTCTACTATTAAAAAAGTTAATCTCGTCTATTAATGCGATCTAAAACAAATTTTAATTTCTTTTTGCGTTTCGATATTCAGTAGGCGATTTTTATATTATCGCCTAGAGCATATTATATTTTCGTTATTAGAGTGACATTATTAGTGAACGTTTTACTTACGTTTTTTCGACCCTCGCACGCTCTTCGGAACTACTTACAGAGAATATTTGCTTTTTCATATTTGAGAAGAACGCACAAAATTGCAATACAATTAGAACGAAATCGTATACTTCACAGAATCCGAAAACAGACAAAATTTTCATGCATAGAGCGTAAGAGGATCATTTGTTCAGCATCGTTTTTATCGGGGTGAGGAAAGGCGAGAAATAAAACAGTTCGCTTTTATTATGGTTTGACAGTTTCTTGTTGGATCGACGATTAATTAATACGCAAGTAATATCACAGTTGCGGGAAACGATCGGCGCGATCGCATTTCCCGGTTTGCTTTTTCCGTACGATTCCTGGAACGACACCCCGACGGAATCCGGGTTTTATTCAGCGTTTTGTTAGTAACAATTAAATAACGACCCCTAAATTAACATCCGCTTAAATCTTACTCCCGACTCGTCGATTGCTCCGGCCACTGTCCGTTTATCGAACTGGTACTGTGCGTATGACTTAACGAAGTTTCACCGATGATGACGACGACACCGCAACCATCTAACGCGTTACAATTGCATCGTATCGGTTCTCTCCTCGGTTTCAGCGACTGTCGCACTGTTTCCCAACATTTTCTATGGTTTCCCAACATTTTCTGGCTCGCAGCCTCCTTTCAGAACATTTTTCTTCGACGCGAAAACTGTTTTCAACATTGGAACTACCAGAGGAGCCAAAATGGCTCGATTTCAAATTCTTTGCGATTATTCAAAGTATAACGAGGCCTCTATAAAAATTGTATCGAATAACACTGATTCATTCGTGATTGTGCAATAATTAAACTACGGATTTTAAGCATTCTATGTTGTAAAATAGGTAGATATTTGAAGCAGTAAAAAGATTAGAAGAATTTAAGAACACTGATAGATCATCTTCGACATATATAAATCGATAAAGACAGAAATAAGCTTCTATTCAACTCCTTTACGATTGATTTAGACTTTTATATTACACAATGATCCGTAGTCAAACTATAACAAAAATCACCTACCTAAAGTCTCAATTTTCTGGATTCTGCAATTCCGATAAAACTTTTTGGAAACCTAAGGATCCTTAGGATCAACTTGAACAGAACATGAAGATAAGGAGACTTCTTCGGCATCCATGACAGGAAGCCATAGACTATCGGCTCGCTATAGTCGTTACTTGGTCTGTCCACGATCTCGAGATCTATCTTTGATCGATGGAGATCGTTCGAGAGTGGAGGGAGAACCGGTCCGAATGGGAACGAAGAAGCTACAGCCTATGCAGGCGTCGAATCGCCGTCTTAGAGAAGAGAAAAACAGAAGAAACATAGAGAGAAAGGTTCTACAATACTCGTCGATGGTCGGGGGTCCAACGGGACCCCTTCGTAGGGAACGCTCGAGCGCTCCAACGGGAATAGGATCGCGTTCGAGCGATCCACTTGCTAAAACTACGTTCATTACATCAATGTAATTACTGAGTTTTCACGTACCGCACGCCGGAGACGGTGCAATACAGCCTTTGAAACGTTATCGCTAATCGTGAGCTCTACCCTAACGGCCTAACTGGTCAGAATATACATGTACAGCGTGAATACAAGATTTAGGTCGCTCGTGATCGCGGGGGCGTTCGGTATTTCAGTTCATCCGCGTCTCCTAAGCGATCACGTTTCCCCTTGTTTCGTTGTCCACGTTCTTCCGCCTGGTTCCTCGGCTTTCAGGACACCCTCGCTCACCTGGTTGCTATTCTTGGATTCGGCCTAGTGATACTTGTCGCGAACTCTCACTGGAAACAGAAGAACATTGCTTGGGTAGGGGGTCGTTCGATTCATGCTAGAACTTCTAGATCTATGAGCATTACATTAAAATTTCGAATTTATCGGAACTGTGAACGAAGCTATGTATACATATGTGTTAACGCAGAGACTAGTCTGGCGACTTCAACGAGTGGTAAGAGCGCTACTGTCAGGCGTAACTTAATGACGATGGAAAACGAAGTCGTAAATGACATACATATGTGTATACTAATTTCTATAAATTCTTGCAATCTTTGTCATTCAATATTACTAAGTCCAATTATTAAAGAAATTGTTTCGACTACATAAAAATTGTTACAGGGTCAGTGTGCTAAGAAGCAATGTGTTGATTTAAAGTCTACGTCTAGCAAATTGGATCTTGGTGCCTAACCCAGACCTAGTTCCACACAACAGTGAGTTAAGATACAAGTGTAAATTGAAGTAAGAGAATATGAGACAGTTTCAAATATGCTATTTGCAACTCTTGACTCTAAACTGCAAGTTAAAAAGTGGCAGACTTTCTAAAGAAGATGAAAGACACAGTTCGTCTACGCCTGCTTCGGGTCTATTCTAATTGGACAAGAGATCAGACGAGATCACGACGGGTGAGCTCTTTAATTTAACAAAGGAATAGCGAATCAGTATACTCACTCTCCATGAAGAGGATTCCGAGGAGCAGGCCAACCATGAATAGGAAGCTCATCGTGCAGACGAGCACGGTGAGCTGGTTCCTCGCGCAGCAGGACTTCCTGTAGACAGTGGTCGGTCTGCCAAGACCGTTCACGACTGTGAAGTGAGTGCTGCTCGCCACCGAAGCGGTGTCCGTCTGTTTCGGCGCCGTCACCGTGGGCGGATGAATGGCAGCGAGATTAGCCAGGTTCGCGGCTGTCAATAGCAACGTGCCCGACGCGGCGCTCTGCAACACGCAAATAATCACACGTCTCATCAATCAGTTATTCTTGTACGAGACGCCCTCTGGCTCCTCCCTGTCATGATCCTAATCGAATTTGCGGAGAGTCGTGAAAGTCGTACTGTCCATCATCGTCCGAGTCTTACGTGTCTTCCGAGGAATCTGGCACGCATCTGTCTCGATATTTTCTAAAAAAATCAATTTTGGAAAGTTCTTGTATGTCCTGTGTTTGGTTTACAAATGAGGAGCTCGATTTTCCTGCAAGTAATTTCCAAATTTTTCTATGTTGGACGGCTGTATAAGGCAGGAACAGTTTACACGCATATTGTCTTTTCAATTTAGTCACGTTTGTATGTGTCTAAAAAAAAAGACAATTCAGTCTTCGTTTCGTGGTGTATGTCGATGTCCCAACCAGTCGACCGATCGCTTTAGGGTTACTTAGACCTCAAAAGCACAGTGTTCCCAAAAAATCGTGCTCGAGACCCACAAGACTCCAAGAGCAACCACGGTGCAGTTCAGTCGTAGTATCGTCGTCTAAGTTGGCCGTCTGGACCCGTTTGCCGATTAGCACATGGACAAAGAAGATTCAACGAAGTTAATAAGTTAGGTTTGTCGATTAGAGGATCGGCAGCGGCGTTTGCTTACGTGTGTGCTGGCGGTGGACCCTTGCGACGAGGTGGATCCCCTGGAAGGTGAGTTCGGGTGTAGATGATGAGCCCAGCTACCATTCTCGCTGTCCCTCTCGCTGCGCCCGACCAAGGACGGCCTTGGTATGTGCCAGGAAAGCGGGCTGCCCGCTACCGCCGTCGTAGCCGCCGTCGCCTCGATCTGAAACCAACGTAAATCGACGTGAAGCTTTTGATTGCATAAGCAATAATGTCGCGCCGATTACACTCTTCTCCGCCTCGCCCGCATGTCCTCCACCTGCAACCGCGTGTCGTTTATCTGTCGCCGAGGGAACATTACTCTACATGCGGCCTACAGGTTATATCTCGGTTCCATCTGTTCGACGAGCGGGAGTCAGCTCGTCGCGGTCTCGGATTGACCAATAAGCAGATTAAGTGGCCACTTAAAACGGTGTATTTCGAGCGAAACCGAAGCCACGCACACGAACCGCGACACACGCACCCATACACGCTAGCAGGCTTCACGCTTCGATATTACTCTCGGAGCTTCGATATTAATTAGATAGCAGCCGCGCGGGCCCGCGATAACTGCGAAATTGCGAGGAACCCAACGGGAGCATTGTGTTGTTCGCCCGGTTTCTACATGCTCGCCGTCATAAACAAACTTTGCATACCAGCGTCGGCGACGTTTTCGAAACCGTGTGGCAACCGCTCATTGTTCTAGCGCGGTTCCATCTGCGGGTAGCCGTGCATTGTCTGCAAACCAGGCGACGAAACGATGCGCGCGTCCTCTCTTCCACGAGAACTTTTCTCGACGAAGAAAGAGAGTCCTCCTCCTCCTCTGAGAGAGGGAGAGAGCATTCTCGGTTCCCAGATGCCGCGAGAATCACCGATAAATCATCGGGATTCATCTTCTTTGGCGAACGAGATCTCGATCTACACGAATCTCCGGGCAGCTCGATGGCATTCCGGTTTGATCTTGCACAATGATCGGTTAAGTGGGGTAGAATGCCCGGCGAGTAACAAGTCCCGACTAGAAATGTTCGTTTGTAAACAATACGTTAAGTTACGTGGCAAAGACCTGTTTCTTCAAAGAATCAACCGTTTCGAGTTATACCTCTTCGTTATAGCTCTTCTACGTAGTACCGAATGTACTAAAAGACAGCTCCATCCTAACTTATTGTCCCTACCCTAGCCTTCATCGCGTATTTCTTTTAATTCTTTCAATCTCTCTACTGTTTCACGTAGCAGCTGCTCGCTTGTACCACCCAAGTGCACAAAATCCAACCACCGAGTCTCATGAAAATTTGCATAGGTTCACGGGACAAAACGGTACTTCCACCCCCACTATATCCCCACTGTGCTCGACCGTTTCGTTTCCTCGGTTCGTGAAGCACGGTCCCCAAGGTGGCCGCGAAACGCTTTCATGGCCAGAGCGCGCCGAACCATTTCCGCGACTTTGACACTGGAGGTCCCTTCGGTGGTCCAGCTCTCGACTGGGCTCGCAGAGTGCAGGCGAGCGTACACAGTCCGATTACGCCGGTTAATTGGCCATTTTCGCACGTAAATCAGCCGGCGTTTCGCACCGCGGTGGCCTACCTTCGCCGCCTGTTGCCGCCCAAGGTCCGAGCTCTTGTCTCTCTCGCAGCGTTCTTTTTCGCGGCGCTACCGCTCCAGATCGAAGAGCTGTATCGGCTCTAATGGAACACACACCGGGGGCGCTTCGAACACGATTTATGCGTCCTGTCGGGCGTGGCCAGCTCAGAAAATAACGTCGAAGCAGCCTTGCCCGCAGATTTTTTTCTTTATTTTGCCGATCCTGATCTTCCGGGATCTACGGGAAACGAGGGTCGTGCGAGAGCGGCTCTTGTTTCGATCCTCGATCCTATCGAGATCGGTGACGCGGTATCCCGTGAACCTTCGTGGATCGACGATTCTTTAGCCAGTTGAATTATCCGCTACGCACACATGTTGATATTGTTTTATGCTTTGAAATGATTGTCGGTTGTTCCGAACGTAAAAGTAATACGGCGTGTTCGTTTACTGGCTTTAGGGCTTGAAAGCAGTCGTCTGGCGAAGCTAGAGGGTAATGGTCAGTTTATATTATGGATAAAGCGTACTCTTCGTACGCCGCAAGAAGTCTCCTGGCAGGAATTCGAAAGGAATGATTCCGATTCGGTCATTCCACACGAACTTTCGGTTCTAGCCGAATTATTGGCTAAAGTGCGTGACGTCGAAGCATAACCATTGGCTGCGACGCGAGGATCCCCTTCGCCCCTGTGCCGTCTCGGGAGACTTCTTATGGCAGTGATGGGCACGATAGGGGCCCCTGAGTTGCCTGCGTCTCCCACCAACCGAGTCTGCTATGGAGGGACGTATGAGGGGGGAATCGATGGCACTAGAAGGCACGAGGCACCGCTGCGCAGCGAAGGTGCGCGTTGCACGAAAGAGTGGTTGGTGGGGGAAGCTCCGCGGATCCTTCTTGACCAGTGTCGCCAGGTCGAGAAAATCGAGGGGAATACAGGTACCCCCTCTCTGATGGCCAGAGTCGTAATATGTGACACGTTGCGCGTGCGCGACGGGGATTGAGTGGGACGTGGTGCTGGAATGGGATAGTGGAAGGGGAAAAGTAGGGGGGCCAATGAGTCCGATTTCGGACTCATCTGGCGACACTGCTGCGGCAGTCAAAAATGCCCATCGCTGTCTTATGGCGTACGAAGAAATATGTACTCGATAGCTTTTTATTATTGTTGGACTGCGGAATTTATGCTTATCCTGAACGAAGGTTCTTCATAATTCGGTAACTATCATAACACTCTCCAAATCCCTATCCACAGGCATGGTCATGCTCAAAGGGCTAATATTGGCCCGGCTAATGGAAGGAAGACGTGCCGAGGCGCGCCAGGCGACAGGAATAAGCGGTCAACGTAAAAATCAGAGTTTCAGAGTGTCCTGTTACATGGGCCCAGCACAGGTGCGGCGCTTCGAGGCTGACCAGTGTATTGAATTCCACAAAAATTCTTCGCGACGCCTCTCTTTGAGCGTCGCCCAGACCATTCTCTCGTTTTCTCGGTCTCGCTCCTGCACGCGGCGCCTCTCGTGCCAGCAAAAATTTCGATATACATATACTCGGCCACGCAACGAATACCTGTCACCCGCGACACCGAGCACTGTCAGGTATCGGGATTCAGTTATGAAACCCTCCCCCCCGGGTACTGACGGCGACAAGACGATTTCGTTGCCGAAGCCGTTCTCCTCCATTGTTTAGGATCTGTTGCGCCAGATATGCTGGCAGCCGTCGCCACCGTCGCTTGTAATCTCATTATGTATACCCTCGATACGATTTACCAGCCGTAAACACGACACCAATGACAGTTGTCTTTCGCGATGTATCTCTGTCTTGGACGATGACACGCTCTACCACTCGTTCAAGTCACCGGATTGCCGTGGCACGCGTTCCGGAAGCGTTGGCTTGGCTTGGCTGTAATTTATAATCTACATGGCTGGAAATATTCATTGCAGTCTTGTTAACAGGTTATTTACCAGCGATGATTTAATTTTTAATTTTTTTGTTTATTTAAGCATTTCAGATCTCAACTGAGATCTATTTCTGCTGCACTAAGTAAGATAAAGTACAGTATACACACGTTCATACATACACAACCTACATTGAATCAAATTACACTTGACACTGTTCCAATAGTTGGTATAAACTACATATACGACGAAGTATTAATTCCACTAATTTTGGAAAATTTTTAACAAATGGAGAACTTGTTGTTTTTGCATGTTCAGTGGGCAGACAGTCTTAAGATCGACGGAGATCTTTTTGTGAGATCAGGAAGTATTAATGTCGTTAATCATTGTTTGCCTTCTCTAAATTCTTGTAGGTTCTTCAGCTTGTTAGCGAGGCTCCAACGATCCCGAGAGGCTCGAAGAATTTATCTGTCATTCAGCTTCGTTTTTCTGTTCTGTTTGCTCGGTTATGTAAAAATTTGTCCGCGAGGAAGCGGCGACTCGCTCGGAATTCGCTTCGCCGCGGATTAATTCGTCGACCGGTTGCATTATACTTCTGCGCTTAGGATCATTCGGCGGAGTCCACGTCGGTTGATCCACCTCGGGCTATGTTCTCTCGTTACCGATACCCGAGGCAGCGATTAGTTCGTTGCTAATGAGCGTCGTCCCGCGGATGCGTGAACGCATATATGATCATAAAAAGATATATGTTACAAGGTAGCGATAACAGATTCCGTGGTTTCTCCTTGTGCATCCCGCGACGGACCGTTTTTCCATCGGCAGCGATACAGTCTGGAAATAGCTATGCGGTTTGGGAACATGTTTCCTTGCAGATGATTCGACGATGATTCGCGCTTCTCGCTTGGATATCGACCACGGGATTTATGCTAATGCATGCCGGCGATCCTTTCCTCTTTAGAGGGAAAGAATTTTTCTGAGAGAATTCTGTACCTTTGAGACGCCGCTGTTGAGACTATTAATTTTGAGTTTCGGCCACCAAGGACACCCACATGTTTTCATCTACCGGTAGCTATTTTTAACTTCGGTTTTCGAACGAGCGGGTCTTTATAATCCTCCATACTAATTCCTGGAAGTAAATACAGTTAGAGAGAAGTAGCTTTATTTCTTGACGCTCGGCTTTTATTGTGCGTATTGAAATATGTATGGAGTGCGAAATTTATTAATTGATGCTCCCAATTTCTAGGATAAGATTTTCATTTTGTTCATACAAATGTGTAGGCAGTCTATTAAAATCCAGCAATTCATTAATTTGTCCATAGATAATTCGCATTTATCGAAGAGAAACCTTTGAGGATTCGAACAGATATAAGCTAAGCTTTTATAGGTGGGAATTTCCGGCTGAAGTTGAAGACCAGGCTCTGACGTCAGGGTTTCAAGCTTTTTTATTCGCAGACACCTCCTACGATCGGCAAACCGGAATCTCTATGGTGTGACGGCGCGTTCACCCCATCGGTGCTCTTTAATATTCGACGACAACTCTTTCGACGACGTTGATCATTCTTTTCGCGCGTTGAAATCACTAGATCGGCATTTTTTACTAACAAGGGAGGTTACTCAAGCACGCCGATTTTAATGCAATTTTGGTATGATATAGAACTCAGAAAACTATTTCACAAGTAATTTTTTTATAGCTGCCGACATTCGTGTTAAGGGGGTAAAAATAGCCCTCTAAGTTGGGGTGTAAAAATACATTTTATTGAATATCTCCGAAACTATTAGGCCTAGATGAAACTTTCAAAATCCAATTGTGCGTCTTTGAATGACGAATCTTTTAGTATAAACTGATTTTTTTAAAAAGTAATTTATTAAAAAAAATATGTTCAAAATTACATTTTTTTTTGCAAAATTTTTGTATAAAACTACAATTTTTTCATATAATTTGTATACATAGTCTACATACCTTGAGAAAAAATAGGGGAAAAAATTCCTTCTTATCGTGATCATACATTATGTTCCAAATTAAAGTCACAGCCACAGCATATTACCACAAATTCTTTTCATCCATATTAATGATTCGCTGAATAGTAAAAAATTGCCTCTCGTCACGCGCAAATTTTCAACTTTCCGCCTTGGACAGTGTCGAAAGAATTCGCTACAGAATCCGTTGAAAAACCAACGGCTGCCCCGCAGCGAAGAGATTACGGAGGCACGCGGATCCATTACGTTTTGCATACTAGTTATCCTCAGCGTTTCCCGCGACCGAAAGATCGTCGCGCAGTTCCTATCGCAAAGGCGCAAGGCTCGGTTCCGTTCAAGGATCCTTCTAATAACAGCGAGCATTACGTTTTTCCCCTAAGCGTTGATATAACGCGACGCCTTCGTTACGTCGGCGTCAGGTAACGATCGAGGAGTCATTACACCGGGATGCTCGTTAAGGCGAACGCAATTAACGATCGTGCTCGAGGCGAACCGTACGATCCGGATCTTCGAGCTTGTATCCTCCCTCGCAGCGCAGCACGCAGAAACAAATGCGGGAAGAAAAAAACCAAAGAAAAACAGTAATTGCATTTAGCACCGCTCAAAGTCATTGTTTTTCATCTAGAGATTCTTTTTTGAAAGAATGTAATACATGTAAGAGTCTTTTGCTCAATTAATTCCTCTTTTGGGAACATTTATAAATAATTAGATTGAATTGTTTCTCTGTAGAACAAAGTTAATTTTTATTATTTCAAAACTTATAAACTATGGTTTGCTTTATTACACATCATACGTGTAAAACAAAGAAACAGCATTCAATGTTTATTATCCGCTCTGTTGTTCCTTTCCTACAATTACAGTCTCGTCTAATCACAGTTTAGTTTTGTACCTATCGATGTCTGGTTTATCGATTATCGTTATTACGCGGGATGATTGAAATGGTATAGGGAAGTGCCATGTACTTTATGCATTTGAGCAAAATCTTATTTTGTTGTCGTTTATAATGTTTCAATTTAAATTTTCGTTTCTCAGAAGTATAGTTTGTTAAAAAATTCTAATTTAAAAATCACGTAAGATGATAAAGAGCGAATGTTCGAATGTAGTTGGCAATATTCTAAGAAACGTTGCAACTCTTCATTTTTCTACGTGCTCCCAAAGGGCACAATTAAATCTCAGCCAATTAAGCGTTCAACTGTGCTCTTTCAGCTCGCACGATCAATCCGAGCGCGTTCCTACCCAGAATCTGGAAACATTGGAAAACGTAGGTGGTGCTAGAGCCAGCGCACCGTGTTATTTGCCACTATTAAACCGCGAGGAGGCAATAATTTCAATAACGCGGCAGTTTCGTCACGCTCTCGTTTTCGCGACGAGAACGTTGCCTCACTGAAAACATAAATCTAAGACCCGTTTTGCCGCGATCGTCTACATATTTTGCAACCCGGCCGCCGGCTCATTACATCGACGATTGCACGCGCGTCTGTTTACCAGTCGCTCGAGAAACGGCCGGCCCCGAAACAAAAAAAATGTCGAGTTTCGCTCGATTACGATCTTCCACGCCGGTGAATCTTCTCGTTCTCTCGATCCAGATCATCATTTATAATCGACGCTTCGCGAACCGAGTCCTTGAAACACGAGTGCCGCTTCGTCTAGACCGAATCGCGGACGCGGTTACCCTCGTCGCGATTGCGAAAACGCCTCGGAGCGGGGCTAGCTTTTCGTCGAGCGTGAAACCGGCGCGATTCGCGTGCAAATCGCCTGTCGAGATCCACGAGGATCGTGAGGATCGCGACCGATCGCAACCTGTTCTCGTATATGTAGATCTTTTCTCCCCTGTCATGTAGTTTGAAAAAATACAGAGGCGATTCTCGCTTAACGTGATAGAAAAATTGTTTAAAAATACTGTGTACAGTGTTGAATTTTTATTGATGTGGCTTAAATAAAATTTATTTCATAGGAAAATTTAATGTTATTGAGGAATAGTGTATATGTATCTTTCTCTCCTGTCATGTAGTTTGAAAAAATACAGGCGATTCTCGCTTAACGTGATCGAAAAATTGTTTAAAAATACTGTGTACAGTGTTGAATTTTTCTTGATGACAGTTAAATAAAATTTATTTCATAGGAAAATTTAATGTTATCGAGGAATAGTGTATATGTATTAGATTGGTCACGAAGGTTTTGTATTTTTCTGTGCAGTGGTATTGTTCGAAGGAATAAATATTTTTAAAATATAAAGACACGGAGTAGAAAAATGTTCTTCTTATCTGGACATTTTTCAGTGCTTATCGACACGAATCGATGGATATGCGAATACGATTTTCAGTCGTTGACCTTAGGCTCGCCGATTCGTGGATTTCACTTTGCGCTTTGGTACGTCCAACGATCGTTTATCACCTGGACAGGAGAATCGTTCGTCGACCGCGTGGTGAACGGTTACGTGTGTCGCGTAGGAAAGCTAGCCTCCTAGGAATCCCTGGATTCTTTCGATCAAGGTCTGGGGACCTGAGGTTTGGTTTAAGGTCGAACCAGAGAAATCGATTTTGTAATGTGGAGTGCTTTCTCCTGTTCGATGCAAATCCAGGAAACAGACTTTCAGGAATTGGAAACTGGGGAACCCTTGAGAAACATCAATTTCAGTGGAATGAGAATCTTTAGTCCGGCATTCTACGGTGAAACAAGCTGTTCAAGTTGAGGTAGAAGTTGAAGTGCGCTCTATGAGTGAAGTGTACTCTATGAGTGAAGTTCAAACTATTCTATAGTATTTTGATGTATAAGCTGTGATCGCTGTGGATGGTCCAATATTTTCTAGAAATAAGTTTTTCTAGTCTCTTGTAGAGATCTATAGAATATATCCAGGAATTTTCAAGTTAAGGTGGAAGTTGAAGTGCACTCTATGAGTGAAGTGCACTTTATAAGTGAAGTTCAAACTATTCTATAGTATTTTGATGTATAAGCTGTGATCGCTGTGGATGGTCCAATATTTTCTAGAAATAAGTTTTTCTAATTTCTTGTAGAGATCTATAGAATATACCCAGGAATTTTCAAGTTGAGGTAGAAGTTGAAGTGCACTCTATGAGTGAAGTTCAAACTATTCTATAGTATTGTGATGTATAAGCTGTGAGCGCTGTGGATGGTCCAATATTTTCAAGTAATAAGTTTTTCTAGTCTCTTGTAGAGATGTATAGAATATATTCAGGAATTTTCTAAGAATCGCATAGCAATCAGGATTTTCTACTCTTGAAGCTAAAACTGAATCTACCTATCTCGGCTGCCCAACAAGGAGCCAAGGCAATAAAAAAAACAGCATTAACTTCACAACCACGTGGAAAGAGTGACATTACTGGAGCGGTCGATCCGTCAGCCTCGATCTCGCGAAGTGATACAGATCTAGGCCCGGCGACCGAATCTCTCTGCTCCCGTTCCGTGCCGCGAACATAATTTTCAGCCACTTAACAACGTTGTAATCAAGCCTTCAATGTCTCCATTAAAGACATCATAAATTGAACCTCTTATCGGCCGAGATCTAACGTTCCATCATATAGGATCCGCGATCGTTATCGTCGATTTCCAATGGGCGTGTCATGTCAACTCGCACACGGCCGAAAACCGATGACTAAGCGATGATGACACCGAGGAACACTAAAATTCCAAGCGTTGTAATAATTATGTAATTCCTCTCTTACGCGTTCCACGGGTTATTAAGGAAGCATTTCATTAGATTGCGTGACGGCGATGTGTGTCAAACTTTCATTCCCTGGACGATGTGACATTTCTCCAGCCAACATCGATTTTTACGGAATCGGGGAATGACTCTAACGACCTTCGAGAGGTATAGAACGCTAGATCTATTAGATCATCCCTCCATTGAATTTTACTTTCTTTTTCGATCTTCATTGGAAATAGAAATTGCAAATCCAACGTTTCTTAAAATTATTATTGCTCTAATTATTCAGTCTTCGGTAGAGTCATCTCTTTTCGATACAATTATAGCGTCATCGTTTTCTTGGCTACTCTATTCGATCCTATTTCTATCGACTTTTAAAAAGAATATTGATAATTTATTTTAAATACTATTCCTTCGTTACTAACATCAAGTATTAAAACAATTGCAGCCGTACAAGAAAATACAAATTGTTCTCCTTCAAAATTCCAAGAACCAAGCTCTAATCACTGTAGCCGTCAAAAGAATCATGTTACAAGAGATTCAAGAAAGAAATCACGTTCGTGAACTAATAAAATAATGATTGCTATGCGACTTGACGTGTCCGCGCACAATACTAGATTACGTCGCGCTAGACTCTGTCGTCAGAAACAATTGTTTCGAACGATCTCTCGCAAGGTTCTTCGCGAGATAAACGGCGTTATCCTTGCGCGCGTCATCTGCATAAGGACTGCGTGTCCGATCGTGACACATTTGTCGTTGGAAAACGATCGACACCGTATTAGATAAACGATTCAGGCGACCGTATACAGAAGGTGGGGAAGAAAAAGGTAGTGTGGAAGGCGAGAGATGCAGAGATAAAGGGAGAGAGAGAGAGTGGCAAACTCTGTGTAACCGGGCGAGCTCTCGGTCCAGTGGCACGCGAGTCGAACGTAATCCGCGATGTCGCAATTTCGGAGCGCCACCACGCCGGATCCTTTATTTACGTTGTATATGCAAATTGACCCGGCGTGTCGGACGTTTCCAAACGACCTAGAGAAGGTTTCCGAGAGAGCGGATCCGGTGGATTGATCCTGACATTTTGCCCACGAGGTCCTGTTCGATTTTAACCCATTTCCTTACGATTTTTATTTATTTAGAACGAAATAAAGAAATATCACACAAAATTAGAGCAACCTTTATGCCGTAATTTCTGTATTGTAGCAATTGCCTCGTAGATCCCAACAAACTTCGGTTTTCCGACGGTATCGTTATTGGTAAAGATTCTATTAAATTTTCCAGTTCGTTTTCAAATGTTAACCCTAAATTGACTCCGGTTAACCGACTCAATGGAATTAATTTTTAGATGGCGAAATTCGGAGTTAAACGCGAAGCACTGGTCAGAAATCCTGGACTTTCTACTCGAGCTATTTTTGTAATTCTGTCTCTTTCGTTAATATACATATTCCGTGGATGCTGTGATAAACACAGTTTTGTAACGCGTATTCTTCGGTGTTATGTATCGTTGCTACAAATTCATCTTGCGCAATGAATGCGTTATTATTCATTCCATCCTCGAAGTGTTAAGTCTTTGAAAAGAAGTGTTCGAATAGAATTCATTTAGCGAAGAGACTATACTGTTTGCTTGGATTCTAGCGCGAAGGATTCGCGACATTGCTGTAGACCCATTCGTATTCTCGATTCCTTAACGCGTTTAATACCGTGTCAGTAGTTCTCTAACCGAGCTAGAAGGATTAACTTCCTAAATTAGTTTTTTATGGGACTTTCACCAACTTATTTGTGGCACTTTTCTTATTAAAATGACACTAAACATTTGAACTGTATTTAGTGGTTTAATTCGGGCCTGGGAAAGTAGTGCTCCGAGAGTCGATGACGTAGAATCGGCCGGCCAGCGCGAGTCCTGTCCGGACCTGTCCGGGCGGGCGACCGTAGAACTACAGGATTTAAGAAACGGCACGGGCCCGAGGGTTTTCATGATCCGAGGGAACAAGGTTAAGATTATTACTCATTAACCCCATCATTGACATCTTCCACGATATAAAACAAATCTATCTATTCATAAACGATCTATCAAGATTAAGAAGTCACACATACGAATTAACTAGAATAAAGAAACACATGAAACTCTTTGAATACACAAAGCTCACGAGACTATTTCATTGCACAATTAAGAAGTCTAAGAATAGGATATTCAAGTGGCAATAAAATCCTGGGTTGAAAAGACAGAAGTTTCAAGCCGCAGTGATAAATGACGGGAAAATCGTTATCCACTAATAAACCTACTCGTGAGTGAAAATCCTGATAAAAATACTGTTCGTTGGCTGTCTAGCAAGCATCGACCTATAGTTTATCTCGGGACGCGATCATCATGATGAGTCCGAGGAGGCTGGCAGACGCGCGTAAATAATTTGCAAACAGAATCGCGGCGGGCGTTATGAAATCAATATATTCTCGGCTCCGTTATTTATAGCCGCGACGGGGTCCGTTGATTTATCGTGTCTTGCGTCGGCTTTTCACGGCTGGAAAATATCGACTCCGTGGATCGATTGAGGTTCGAGGATCGTCGGTCATTCGGTCGGTGACTGCCGCCTCGGGGCTACGCGCACGATAAATGAACCTTCCCCGAGGTACTATCGTCGCAGATATACAGCTAAATCTTGTTTCGAATCGATCATGGCCTCGCGACTCGAATTTTTGCGCAAGGAAAGAAAGCGGTCGAAAGTTCGGCCGAGCCGAGCGGATTCGTTTCGGACAGCTTCCGTGTCAAGAGGCCTGTTAGAAAGTTCCGTTTGCCTGCGTAGAAATCGAAGGGCAAACAATCTTTATTCCTTATTAATATCGGTTGCCGATGCAGAACATTTGGCGGAAGAGAAGCAATCATCGAAAGTTCATAGAAACTGGAAACCCAAAAGGAAGAGTCTCAACGTCAAGGCAATTCAGCCAATGAATTATTGAGAAGAGAAGTGATACTTGTTTAACACTAAATCTACCAAGCACGAAACATATTTATAAAAGTGAAACACCTTATAGCAGTGAGAAGATTGAATTTACTTAACCTTTGTGCTGAAATGAAGAAGTCAATTCAGTCATTTCTTATGAAAGGACGTTTTTATAATTTCAACAATTGTGAAATAGAAAACTGGTCATTTGACCGTGGTAGGTTTAGTATTAACACGTTTACTGCCCCAGCATCTTCGAATGCAGAGAATGACAAGGGAGTTTTTGATGCTACAGCAACCAGTCATCTCTTAGGTGGATGACAATGTTGTTTTACAAGCTTCAAAGAGGCTCGAAGTTAATTATATATGGAGTGCTTGCTGTCTTCGATTATGCATGATTTATTGAGGTTTATTTAAATTTGTTCGGGGCCCATATACGGGACAAGGGATTGCGAGCGTCTTAATCCTTCTGCAAGCCACGAATTGTAATAAAATTTAGATCGCAGATGTTTTGTGACGAAAATTCATTCTTAAACCTGACCAAAAAATAGTGTCATCCCATGTGACTGACGTTCAGTTACTAAAAATATTAAGCAGCAAAAATTAATAAAAATACTAGCCTGTCCGAAGAACCTAAAATCTTTTCCTTCACCATGATTCAATTAATGGCGACTATAAATCTATAGTGTAGTCACTATTTTATCAGCACAGATTTTCCCTCAGACTCTTCCAATTAAACGAAGGTTTCAATGAAGGTTCTTCAGCAAACAAGGAAGTTTAACACGCGTTTATCGATCCAACAAACTAATGAAACCACGCACAATTTTTACCAAACAAGCACACAACACGATACACTTCTGCGCATCGGAAAGTTTCAAACGGTGCCTCAAGCTAAAAGAGAAGCCTTGTAAAATAGATCAAAGGTGGCGGCGGAAGCGGGCACGCAGAGTTCTCAATTAAAAGGAATTCGTCGGGATCGATAGAGCCAATTAGAGGCGGATGAGAGCCGAAGGTTCCCCGCCGTTAAAATGGCCACGAGCAGCCACCGCAGGAAAAAAAATGCCGGCCGATGTTCAATCTCCTGTGACAATCCGCCGGTAGGTAATGAAGATAAACGAGTGTCGAATTTCGCGGCGGATCGTGACGGAAAAGCGAAGGAGCAGCGGACCGTGCAAATCACTGGGACTAATTAAATTTGCGCGAGCAGAGCCGGTGACATAACGCGCGCACAGTCTCTTCGAGCACCTGTTAACAATCCGATTCCACGCGGAAACCGGAGGTCCGATTCTGTTTGCTCGCGCGGCAATTTAGCGTGGTGAGCTCAGAGAGCAAACGAAAGGACAATCGTTGATTCTCCGGCGTGTGAAATATGGTTGCCAGCGAGACGTCTCTTGGTTTTATAAAAATACTGAATCGGTATTATGCAACTTTCGCTGGGGTTTTTAAATTTTTAACAGTGACGAACTGTGTGAATTGCACGGCTTTCTTCCAATTTTGTGCCAGGTTCGTGGCATTTTGAGGATTTTTTAACTGAACTGGTGAAAAGAGAAAAGTATTCAATTTTGTTACTTTATCGGTGGTAGTTGTGGAATGTACAAATTCTCGAATTTTTTCGGAATCTTTCCTTAGCTGTAGGTTCATTTGCCAAAGTTTTAGTAGTGTTGATAATTATGTTTGTATTGTGAATTGCACGGCTTTCTTCCAATTTTGTGCCAGGTTCGTGGCATTTTGACGATTTTTTAACTGAACTGGTGAAAAGAGAAAAGTATTCAATTTTGTTACTTTATCGGTGGTAGTTGTGGAATGTACAAATTCTCCAATTTTTTCGAAATCTTTTCTTAGCTGTAGGTTCATTTGCCAAAGTTTTAGTAGTGTTGACAATTATGTTTGTATTGCGCTAGATTATTGATGATTCATGAAAAATTAATTAATTCTCAACGGGTCTACCAAGTCGCCAAAAAGAACGCGTTCTAATTATCTAACATGCAACTAAACGAAGAACATTTTATAGCAGTAAGATACACATGAAATTCCAGGAGAAGACTGTTCAGTGGCCTAACAGCCATTTAATCAGAACGGCGATCGCGACTGTCAATTACCTGAACAACTATTCATAACGAAGGCTCGCGAACCGTGTCACAATAATTGGTGTCGTACTCCTTAATGATCCCGGATACTATTAGATCGACCATCCTCGACGTATCGATCCTTCTTCCTAGACGACGAGGCACGCGTGAAAATTGTAACGTGGTGGCGTTTGTTTAAATGTCCTTCTTGCCCCTCTCTCTCTCTCTCGCTCTGCCTGTGTCTCTCTCTCTGTCGTCGAGGTCGGTCTGATTGCCAATTAGTAGATACCAGAACGATTCGCGGGGGAAAGGCCGTCGAAACGTCGAGATATGATCGCCGGTCTGTCACCTTATTGGTTATCATCCAACATTATCAAGAACACTTTTCTAAAGCTTTTTTTCCCCCTTGTGTAATTATTAAATTGCGGATTTTATGAATTTGTGATAAAAAGGGGTGGGTGAAATATAAAGCGGTAGAGAGATTTAAAAAATTGGAGAACGTCAATGTATCAGTTTCAGCTTATGGACATTATTAACACTAAACATACCGAGCATTAAAAGTGTCTGGTAAATGTTGCCGTATAAAAATGGCAACACTACACTTCCATAAATGAATTTTTGCAATTTCAATAATTATGGAATATGAAACCCCGGTCATTTGACCGTGGTAGGTTTAGTGTTAAATGATAAAAGAAATTTTGATTTGCCTCTTATTTGTCGCAGTTGATGCAAACAATTTTTATTTTCCATAAAGATCCGCAGTCTAGTAATTATTAACTCATACAGTTCTTTTCTGTGAGAACTTATTTCACGCAGCCTCTTGAACAGGACGATAGATTTTACTATTAGAGAAGAGTAGCCTAACTTGGACTACGGTGTCTCGAACAGTGTATGTTAATTGTACAAAATCTAAAATTTCCAGATGTAAACCATACAGTGACTCCCATTAATATTCGGACGCTCTTAAAAAAACGATTAACGTTTTTGATATTGGACCACACGATTTGAACTTTTTGTGAGAAGTTAGAGCGATTAGTTTACTACATGCTGCGAAAAGAAAATTTTTTCGAAAAATTGCAATTGGTTGGAATTGTAGAGAAAACACAAAAAGTTGTAAAATATAACCTTTTAGTATTTCCTCTGCAATTCCGATCAATTGGAATTTTTTCAAAAATTCTTTTCACGTTACGTAACAAAACCGATTGTTCTAACTTCTCAAAAAAATCCCGTGGTCAAATATTTAAAAAGTCATTTTAATAGTGTCCGAATATTAGTGGGAATCACTGTATATAACAATGGTTTTTTCTTCTTTCTACCTAGTAAACCTTTTAACTATGTCTATATATCAGATAAATTGCAGGTCCGCAGAAATTTCGAATTTATCGAACAGCGTGGTCGAGGGAATTGTTTCCCGCGGTTTGCAACCGAGCAGCGAACAAACTAGAGAACGAAAGTGATTGCACAGAGAATCTTCCAGAGCCAACCGAATGAATTGTCCGTGCGAGAGGAAGAAAGCCGCTTCCGGAATGAGCGCGCGCGCGCGCGAGTACGAGCGCGTACAAGCGTGGTGCGAGCGTATACGTATGAGCGGTTTTCACTGAGTCTCTCTTTCCGTCGTAACCCACCGAACGAACTCTGTTATCTCGCGGTTACATGACCGGGGGAGCTATTAAAAACGAAACGCCGCGCTGTCACTTACACCTAGACCGCGTTCCACTTCCGCGAATGAGCGAAACGTTGGACCTCATTTGCAAATCTATAGACTGTGTTGTAACTGCCCGAGGTGGACCACGGCTTTAAATAGTCGGTGACGTCCCATTGAAAACACCGGATTCTCATACACCGGAGCTCAAAACTGACATTCTATTTAACGTACACTCTAAGACGTCTTCAAATGTTTTTTTACTGTTTTATATATCTTCTACGCATCTACAGGGTGTCCCAAAACAACTGCGTTAAATTAAAATGGGAGGTTCGTTGGCGCAATTGAAGCCATATTTTCCTTAACAAAAATGGCGCCCGCGGCTTTGTTTAGGAGTTATTAACGAAAAACACGGACCAATCGGAGCGCGACCTAGACGCTCGTTGGCACGTTCAGCCAACCGCCTGCCGGCTCGCCGCGCTGAACGTGCTTACGGGCGTCTAGGTCGCGCTCTGATTGGTCCGTGTTTTTCGTTAATAACTCCTAAACAAAGCCGCGGCCGCCAATTTTGTTAAGGAAAATGTCGCTTCAAATGACCCAAGGAACCTCCCATTTCAATTTAACGCAGTCGTTTTGGGACACCCTGTATATAAATGAAAATTAAATGCTGTTCGTTGATAAGCCTATCGCTTGAGAACGGCTGGACCGATTTGGCTAATTTCAAAAAAAAAATGTTCGTAATAGTCCAAATAAGGTTTTTACGGAAAGAAAAATTAAAAAAGTTGCCCGGAAAAATGGAAAATTTGGGGAAACATGAAAGTGCTTTTTTCAATGGGATTTTTGCATAGTACTCAAGTCTATAACTCAGTCATTTTTTTTTTGTTTTGTTCGTTATGGTCCTGGAAAAGTTTTCAGGAAAAACAATTCGAGACAATTACAAAGTAAAGTCGGAAAATTCGGACAAACTCCAAAAATCATAATTTTAGCAGGATTCGAAAAAGTAAATTCGTTCAAAAGTTGTGACGTCATTAGTGACCAAAGACGACTTTTTCGCCCGCCAGGGCAACCCGCCCGGAGGGCCTGGCACGAGCAGCTAGTTTTTTTAAAAATATAAATTCGTAAAATCCAAAGTCTAATCACGACTACAACGTTCACGATACGACCGATTCGAAGAAAAGTGTACATCGCGTACAAATGTCACTAGGCAATGCCTGTTGGGATAAAAGGATGTTGGACATTAGGTCGAAGGATAATTCTCCGACTATTCCGAAGGCCATAAATCGCATCCTCGCGATAAAGGACAGTCGTCGTGAATTAAAATTCGGCGCCACGGAAGCGCTGATTATTGATTATTTGGACGGTCCTCCGCTGGTATGCGAAGGCTGCCGGCTTCTCCAAGATTTGAAAGATAAACAACCTATCATCTCCGATGAAACAGTGTTTCGGTCTAGGCTCTCGATTCCTCCCGAGTATTTCGAAACGCGGAAATTAATGGCTCTCTCCCGCGCGGTCGACTTTCGATTTCGAGTTCACGTGAAACGTAGTAGGAAGGTGGATGGGAACTTCCGAATTATTTGATTTTAACCGGCACCTCGCGTGGTGCTTTTATCAGATATTTTATGCAACGAGCAGGACCACCAAAGTGTTGGTCTCGCGATAAATATAGCCGGATTATCGCAGCTCGAAGGCATTTACGAGAACCCGAAAACCAGTCGAGGATTTAGAATTCGATTATTTCGGGCAAACAATTTTATTTCGAATCGCATCTCCATTTTGATTCATTGCATCCAAAGTCGATGGTTCTCAAGGTCTCCGCACCCTGCATAATTCAGTCTCGCAATTTTTCCCCCGTAACAAACGAAGCGAGCAACGTCGAGAAGACTAGTTCTCAGGGTTTCTCGATCGTTTAAAAAATCCGCTTGTCCGCCATGTCGCTCTCATTCCCCGATTCAGAGCAGCGTCGTGCATGATTAAGCTCGCGATCGACGCGGCGCGGCGTTCCACTTGAATCGATCCTCCAACCCTGAAGTGCACGTGGTGGAGGAGATCGATGACGAAATCGATTCTAAATCGCAGGTTTGCGCGAAAGATCGCGCCGCGAGATCTAGAGATCGCTGGGACACGCGTCGTACCGTTGATCGATTTTCCTCGAGAATGGTTCACAGGTGGGAGAAAAAATAGAATTTTCTAAAATCAGCGCAATTTGATCTATACGATCCTTCTACTTGTAATTAACCAAGTTCTTAGCTCTATAACTTTAATTACAACTAAAATTTCGAATTCCGATTATGATCCTTTCGAATTTTAAACGCAGGCAATATGGAGTATTTATTATGGTGCTCTTAATATGCTCTGCTTATCGTCGGATCCTGTAATAACAGGTTTCATTGAATTCTCGATAAAAAAAAAACCAGTCGCACTCAACGAAAATGTTAAATCACTACTGGATCCACGCGATGTACATCATATTTAACATTGCCTGTACGATTCCGTTAATAAGATTGACTTCTTAATAAGATTTTAAGCGATGATTTTTGTTTGATTTTTGAGAAAAGACACCGCGCGCCGTTGTCACGTCGAATGATCGATAACGCGGACCGCTCGCTCGAGTCGACGCCTGTACTTTTCGCATTTACAAGACGTCCCTCGCAAAGGGAACACATGTCGATCGCATGATCGATATCTATCCGACGTCTCCGAAAGTGGCTACAACTTTTTCCCGATTTTTTTTCGCGGTTCCCTCTTTTTACGACCTTTCGGAAACGATTCGCTCGCTGCTGCCCGGCCGCCCAAAACTGGACAAGGTGAACGCAGTGCATAAATCAGGATGATTTCCTCTCGCTAAAATTCTTCGGGTACAGCATGATCCAAAATGCGCCGCGGTATACTAACCGAAATTTCGAAGATCCTGCGAGGAACATTTTTATAGAAAATATTAACAAACGATACTCCGAAAGATCGAACGTTTTTCTTGTGATATTCAGCAGATGGTACTATTATTTGATTGTGGATCTTTATGCAAAATAGAAAGTTTCTGAACCGACTGTGAGAAATAGATGTTATGTAAACTGTGCTTCCCCGTTGAGTAATATTAATAATTCGAAGCTAATCTAACAGCATTCTTACATTCTTCCATCTTCTATAGATATTTTCACTTTATATTATTAAGGAATTAAGAGTAATTAATGTAATATTGTTCAAGTTGTTAATGCTTCACTTGTACAATTCTATCAGTCAAAGAGAAAATATAAATGATGATAACACTACTTAAGTGATAATGTTAGAATTACAAAATTTGTAAATTGTAAAGATTTTTTCCGGTACAGTATTAACATTTACTAATATGTAGTAGTAATTTAATTATTATTAAGTAGGATTAAATACACATTTTATTTTCATGAATAGGTACAATAACAGTATTTTGTATTGGAAAAGTACCATTCAATTGGTCGTTGATAGGAGACATAGTGGTATCACTTATGTCATTTATGGAAGGCATTTTATTAGTAATCTCTTCGTACAGCTATATAGCTCTCTATTTCATCTACTCACGTTTGTCCTAGATGCATTCGCAATCATCATTAAACGTTTTACATTTCCTAGGTGAGATGTTAATTTCTCTACAACTTTTGCAAATCATGAAAATTAAACACCGAGTTAAAACACAAAGCGAAAATAGGCGAGACGCCGGAATAGTATTTTGCACAATTATTTCCAAGAAACGCGCATGAGTTAAGATCGAACGATTTCCATGACGAGTGTATAGAAGACATCCTGCGTAATTAAAAGAAAGAATCGTCGAGCCGTTCGAGGAGTTAGAAAGTCAAATTGCGTTAGCGTCCTTGGTCCGATCACTTTCCACGGTCCGCCAAATAATGAAATCGAAGGGAAATTGATATTAGACGAGCGATACTGCTCGCTTTATTCAATGTGCCCAGAAAGAAACTTAACCCTTCGCACTCGGAGCTATTTTAACTAAAAAAACGAAAGATTTCTCCATTCTAGAATATTTCCATTCTATACAATTTCATTCTTTTGCATATGAAACTGATATATAATATCTCGTGTAATATGTAAATGTGTAATAGTTTATTGAACACGAACAAAAATAATAATGTGAACAATATTTTTAAGAATAGCACAGCAATTTTCAGTGATGCCTCAGAGTCGCCATCCGAGTGCTAAGGGTTAACAACACTGTGTTTGCTATTATTAACCCCTTGCTCTACGATTCATTTTACGGTTGCAGTGATTAAAATTTATTTTTAATTTCTTAGAAAAAAAAGAAGTTTGTATGTAATTTATACCTATGCAGTCTCCAATGGTTTCAACAAGAAAATATAATTTTGTTTCAATTTAAAGTTTAAAGGAAATTAGTAGCATGACTCGGTACTATAGTGCAAGGGGTTAAATGTCAAAAGCATCGCGTTTTTGGCCGAGGACAAATTCTTTTCGAAAAAGCCCGTTTTGGGGCGCTCTGTACACGTTTCATAAATCTGGAGTGCCGATCAAAGTCCTGCCCGTGTCCCAGGCAGCAACTCGAAATATTATAAAGTCATCGTTTACGCTCGGGGCTGGTTCCCGGTCGTAAATATTCTCGGGCCCAAAGTCGGGCCCTGAGCGAGCGGCGGGACCGTTTTAAAAATTATCAACCGCGGTTCAGCTCTCCTACGCGGCTCGACGCAACGGCTAAGGTCGTAAACGATAGGAGGAATTATGAAACGGGAATGTGAGAAATGGCCTACAGGTGGCTGACAACGTGTCTCCTTCGAGAGATTCTACTCTGGAGCCGCAACGGGAACCATGGAAATCGTTTCCCTGAGAGACGTGCAATCTAGTTTTATTGCGCGACGCCCACTCGTCTCGAGAGTACTTTTCCTTCAACGTAACAACCAGGAATCTCTAACCGAAGAGCTCTGCTCTCTCGAGCTCTGCTGCGGGATAACACAACCGGTATTCAGAACATGGTCCTCGATGACGTTCACCGTCGAGCCAAAGTCAGGTGCGTTTAGTTTCAATTAGTACTCGGCCAGCTGGAAACCCGACCGTTTTATTGCTCCTATTCTGTAACGGTGTGTTGGTTGAATTGAAATGTTGTCCAAGTACTCGTTTAATGTTATACGAGGTTGTTGGCGCTGTTGCATAGCTAGTATTGCTGTCAGACTGTCGAAGGACCTGTTGGAATATCGAAGGATACGACAGATCGATGGATCACCTTTCAGATCTTTTGTTAGACTGCTGATCTTCGTGCGAAATAACAATGTTCTGCCTCGGTTAAATTGTTTGCCTCTTTTAATCGCTTCGATAGGTTGAAAACGATACAAATGTTTTTGAACTCTCTCAATGTTTCACTATTTTGTTCGTTTTTGCGAGAATGAAATTCGTCGTCCGATTATCATTTTAATGTCGGAACCACCAGGTGGGTCGGAAAGACTCGTTTCTGATTTCTTCTTTCACATTTTTCGATTTTGTAGAAATTTTTTCATCAACTTCCTCATCGAAGTATATATTAAATCGTACTGTACCAAAAAGAAACTTGAAAATCATATTCTATATAATAATCCTGAGCGAAACTATTAGATTACGTTACCGGGGGTGAGTTTATAGGTTCACTATTAAAAAAATCTTTGATCGTGGAGCAGACATAAAAAAATTAGGAAATAATCGCCGATAAACGATGCGTTAACAGCGCGATGAAGTGTGCCTTCAGAAAATAGAAATTGGATGAAACAAAAAGTATAAGCGAAACTATTAAATTACGTTACCGGGGGTGAGTTTTAGGTTCACTGTTAAAAAAATCCTTGATCGTGGAGCAGACATAAAAAAATTAGGTTATAATCGCCGATAAATGATGCGTTAACAGCGTGATGAAGTGTGCCTTCAGAAAATAGAAGGGGTGAGAAGGGGGTGAGTTTTAGGTTCACTGTTAAAATGATCCTTAATAGTGGACCAGACATTAAAAAATTAGGAAATAATCGCCGATAAATGATAAGATAACGTGAACGTGATGAAGTGTGCTTTCAGAAACTAGAAATTAGATGAAACAGTTTGGCGAACACTCGCAAGACGAGCGATTTAGCAAAAGTTTTAGATCGATCGTGCCTGTTCGGTCGACGCGCGTTCCCGAAAGCGTTCTCGATCGCGAGGATTCCCGGCGCGGTCCGATAATTTGCAGAATCCTCCGCGAACAATGTTGTCCTTCGTTCGCGAACAGGTTGGCGAGTCGGCTCGTTTTTGCGTTACATAAACCCGTGGACGGGTGTCGGGCTTATTAAGTATTCTCGGTGAACGGTGTTACGGTGTCCGGCGCGCAGGTTGCCCGTGAACCTAACAGCATTCGCCGTCTGTTACCAGAGCGGAGCTCGATATAATCGAGCGAGTTCCTATCCCGCGGATCGTTGAACCGCGTTTCCTCAATTCGGAACGCCGAAACAGAACCTCGCCGCCAACTACCAACCGTATAATTATCAAACGACAGGGTCCAGGAAAGGCCTAGCAGTTCCTGTTGGATAACTGGGAAATTTAGCAGTGTGAACTTTCTCAAATTTTTATGTAGATTTTACGTAACGGGTGTCGAATTAGCCGGACCAGCGTCAGAAAACTTACATTCACCGAACAGAGAGAGAGAGATACTTTTACGGTCCCGTCATGCGGTTTGTCTCTTCCCTTCGAGTCGATCGACGAGTATCCAGGATAGACTCGTCCAGTTTTTACGGGGGCAGACTCTCGGCAAAAGGGATCTCCAAAGAGGATCGTGAAAGTCCATCGGTCGTTTTGTAATCACGGTTCGATCTGTCTGCGCCGGTTTCTCTCGATGGCGGAAGGAACGACGAATAGAAAGCAACACACGGACAGAGAAAGATGCGCCTACGTTACGCGACGCAACCACTGGCAAACGCTACCGGTAGAAGACAACCTGCCGTGCCGCACCGGTCTGTATCTACTCCCTCGCACGCAGAATGATTGAAGGGCACTTACGTCTCGAACGAAATCCTCCTGGCCATCGTTGGAGACCTCCTCCACGTTGATCCGGATACCCGACATGTTCCAGGCTTATAGTATATTGCGAAAGACAATGATCGATGCACTCCGATGGACCTGGTCCAGGTCCTCCTAGGTTTCGTGTTTAGGTCACTGATCGAAGAAAATCCCCTCGCGAACCACCACTCCCGATGGGCTGATGGTTCGGAGCTGCACGTATTCCACAAGAAACCACTCGATCACCTCGAATCTCAGCTTCGTGCGACTATCCGCGAGGATATACTGTTCTCTCTCTCTCTCTCTCTCTCGAATCCTGAGGGACACCCTTGTCCAGGACTAAATAGTAGTCTCACTTTTTCGAGACGGTCTTCGATCAGGCTATTAATCCTCGCGTTTTAAATTCGTGCACGAACTCTCACAGACTCGCCAGGCGATCGCTGTGCGAAACCATATGAATTTTTTTCGGCGCGTTCAAACGTTTGCGCGCGTTCTTGCACGGTGGACGGACGAATTGCGTACCCGCGTTGCGTTAGCCACGCACGGATGCGTGCCTCTGCTGCCGTTTACGTGTGTCTGGATCGTCTCTCTCGCACGCGTGCGACTAGAGCCGCCGCCACATCTGGCCTTTGGACTGGCTGCCAGCACACGGCCAGATCGGTTTTATACCTTCGTATCTCCCACCCAGGGTGACGAGAGCCAGCCAGCAGCGAGTAAGCGAGCGAGCGAGGGCTCACGGCTCACGAGAGCCTGCACGCGGTTCGGCCACGGCCGAGAGCGCCGATCTTTTCTTCGTTTTCTTCGGACGAGGCCCCGCGGGTTTTACCCCGCAGCTTTTTTCCTCCCTTCCGAACCGGACCGACGCACCACGCGTTCCTGTTTCGATGAGAGATCGCCGCGGACAACGCGCGATTCGATGCCGGACGAGTCCTACGCGAGAATCGTCATCACCAGGAAGGGTGGAGAACGCGACAGACTTTTGAGGGGGTGATCCCATGTGGCAGATTAAAGAAAATCGAAAAATTTTTGTTTTTTGCACAAATTGCTTCTACAACATTCCTAGAATATGCAGGTAAAAGGATATTTCGATGTTCGAAATCGTTCGACTGTTATAAACGTAGAACGGAGCATCTGTTTGCCTCATTACGATTAAAGTATTAATAAATAACCAATGAAATATCAATCAGCTGGACATTAATTTGTGCTGGAAAAATGTGCATTCGAATCAACGTGCACTTCGGAGCATCGAGCACCAAGACAATTTCTCAACACATAGCAGACTGATGGTGAGTTTACATTTACTTTGTGTAAATCGTACTTGAATCTTTAAACGCGTTTTTCTTAAAACTGTATTTTTTTTTTTGATATCTCAAAAACTACTGAACGGGTTTCGCTCAATTGCATTGACCACCAATTGCTGAATGTGCACCCATAGATCATTCTCTGGCTTGAAATTGGGGATGTTTTAGGAGATTGATATCCGGCACTGCGATGTTAGTGCCAAGGCTGTTAGGATGTTTATTTGAGCAGGACCCGGAGAAGTTTGTTATTCCAAAGAAAATTGCTGAATGTGCACCCATAGATCGCTAAACCAACTACATACCAACCACGAAACATACAAAAGTGAAAAGATTCACGTCCTCGATGAAATACTAAAACAAATTAGTGGAGGACAGTCGTGGGACTTCCTGAATAATAATAATTATAATAATAAGTTTCACCTGGGTGGGCGAAATTGTAAATTCCGAGATACCGTGACTACCACTAATATTCGGACACTCTTAAAAAGACGATAACTTTTTTAATATTCGACCATACAACTTGGATTTTTTTTTTTTGAGACGTTAGAACAATCGGTTTTGTTACGTAACGTGAAAAGAATTTTTGAAAAAATTGCAATTGGTCGGAATTGCAGAGAAAATACTAAAAGTTATACAGAACTTTTAGTATTTTCTCTACAATTCCGATCAATTGTAATTTAAAAAAAAAATTTCTTTTCACATCATGTAGTAGATTAATGGCTCTAAATTCTCAAAAAAGTTCAAATCGTATGGTGCAATATCAAAAAACTTATCGTTTTTTAAAGAGCGTCCAAATATTAATGGAAATCACTGTATGTATTTGTGCGGGTCAAATAAAGAGAGTTATGTGGAAAATTACATTGAAATCGATAAAAATAATTAAGCAAAAATAACTAAATAATTTCAAATTAAAAAAAAGAGAAAATAATTTTTAAGTTAGCAAAGGACGGGCACTGCTGCTACTTTAACTAGCCTCGTTGGATCGAGTATGGCTGTGGCGTAGGGACCTGAGATAAGACGGTTGAGGATTCGTGTACCTGTACCTCCTGGAGGTTGAGGGACTCTTGTAGCACGACACCTGTTATCGCTATCGTAATTTCTCCTTTGGCGGCCGATACTTTGTTTCATCCTTTACAGGAACAGGATTTCTGGGAGATATTGAGTTGGGAGTGTGAGGAGGTTGAGTGAATTGTACAGGGAGCGAATGATAAAGATGGTAGATTGTTAGAGAAGTGAGTTCTTGATATAGCTGTTTAAGGACGCGTCCCTCGAATGTTAATTTTATTCAGTAAATTAACCCTTTGCGGACGAATGTCGCCTTTGAGGTTGCAAGAAAATGATTGTTCTTAAATAATGACTTAAAAATTGTCATTAAATGCGGCATGTTTTCGCTGGCGATTACATTAATTCTTTTTTTGAACGTGCTTGTCACAGACACTCAAAAATGCATCCGTATCACATGTTTCGTACGCAGCGTTCAAGCGATCGATATATATTGTCAATATTTCAAGGTTCTCAACATTCTCGTAAGAGACCTTCAGACGATCAATACATTTTGTTAATTTATATTGACAAATTACATTTCCTTCGAATGTTCAATACTATGGACAATGTGTTTGGTTTCGAGTTAGCGTTTAGCGATGTCCGATCGAACGAAAGCTTGTCCATTCATTTTATCGTCATTAACACGTTCCATGCCACATACATAGTGCCATACTTCAAAACATATCATTTTATAGTATGCTTACGACCGAAGAACGTGTTGGTACCGAAAGAAAAATCGTGCACGATGTGAAATGTAGTATATGCAAGTTAATTTCTTGCCGATTGAATATACAAGGTATAATGATACAGTTTAAACTAATAAATCAATCTATAATCAAAACGTCCAATAGTCTGATTGAAAAGTCGACGAAAAACGTCTGGGCACTTAGCACGTTAATGAACAAACCAAAGAGTATGACAATGATTTTTAAGACAAATGTTATCCAACGTTTTGGTAAATGAACTTTGCATACTCCGGAAAATTTTCGAAACCATTCTCGTCTAAACCAGCACATATTTCGAAGAACTATTGCATCTATCAAATAGATTACGATCTAAGCAAAATGTACCTATGGGAAAATTGGTTTCAATTGGAATCTGTTTCGATCTGTTCTGTAAATGTTATATAATGATTGAATGAATGAATTGGCAATGTATATTTACATATTCATCGTTTTCACCAACGATAATGTTGGAGAACCTTGAAGCATCGATAATATGTCAGAATTGTCTGGAGTTAGTTCTTAAACAAGCGAATCACAGGCTTCGCGGAGCTTCGCGAAACGCTTTCTGCGTCCATGGTTTTATGACCTATTCTTATCTGCGAGACTCATCTCCGGATTCATTGAGTTTGTTCGGTTCGCTGGCGTACTCGGTTTAGTCGAATCAAGAAGAAGGTTTTAGTGTTGGCATTTTTACGTGGGATTTCGAGTGACGTTGGTTCCTTGGCGTCGTCGCATCCTCCTCGTTGCAAACCTGTTCCTCGTTTCCGGCCAGGTAGGCGTATAGGTGCAGAGGAGGAGGAGGAGGGGGCCCTGAACTGAGGTTCGCTTGTCGTTTTGCTCCCGTCTTTGCCTGATTTCTTTTCAAAAAAAGGCGAAAAGGGGGGTGGCGAACCGCTTCTGCGAACGGTAACGCGTCACTCCTTTGTTCACCCTCGAAAATGCTGACGTATAATAGGGTGCTTTGGAACTTGGGGGTTTGCTTTTCAGGGTTAATTTGCGATCCTGAGTTGCAAATCTTTTCGAAGCACCTATTGTTCTGTAATTGCTTCTCGGTAGCTACAAATTACTGAGAACTGTGTGGAGTCACAAGCTTTTTTGAATCCAGTGCTAATAAAATAATTAATTCCATGACCCGTTGAATATTCAAATAAACCATTAAATGACATCCTTAAAATAAGTTCTTTTTTTTTTATTGAGGAAATCTGAGAAGAGATTTATTACAACTTTAGGAACAGAACAAGAAACCTATACAAACATAAATAAGGGTAAGGGTATATTTCTTTTTCTTTAAATATGGGTAAGGGTATAACTCTTTTTCTTAAAATAAGGGTAAGGGTATATCTCTTTTTCTCAAAATAAGGGTAAGGGTATATTTCTTTTTCTTAAAATAAGGGTAAGGGTATATCTCTTTTTCTTAAAATAAGGGTAAGGGTATATCTCTTTTTCTCAAAATAAGGGTAAAAGGGTATATCTCTTTTTCTTAAAATAATTTCTAAGACCATACTAATAAATTTCCGACTTATGAATGAAATAGCCGCAGCCATTAAACACCAGCTGAACAGCCCCCGCGATCGCTTATCTCCGATTTCCGAAAGATTATTGAGTAATTGCCGGTAGTTAAAGTGTTAAAACCGTGCCTCTCCGCGCGCACACGAAAGCCACACCGGTCCGCTGAGCATCCCAAAGAAGGAGCCTAATTAGCAGCGGCGGCGTAACGAGATCGAGATTACTGTCAACAGAGGCATCGGGAGCGCATTACCATCGTTTCATAATCCGACGGCGCAGTCGCGCGTGTACCGCGTGGGAGACAGATTCCCGGGCAGGTAATCCTGTATCACGATAACGTCCCATTACGACAGGATTCACGACTCGAAAATCCGGGTCACGAAGCGCGGATGATCGCGTGCTGCCTCGATACGGGAACTGGATTCACGTCTTAATAGTCCGGAGTACAACAAGCGTAAACGTCGTACATCGTCGTTGTTGCATCTAAGCGTTACCGTGTTGCATGGCTACAGCGGATTCATCGCCGGGGAATGTCAGAACCGTTGAATAACCGATGCACGAACACGAAATTCACCTGGCCCCACCTTCTTCGAAATGTAATACCCGCTGGTTCGTCATTCTGCCGGATGCTCTCGCAACTTTTGCCAAGTTTTTGCCATTTTTTTTTACCACGTCTTTATTTTTCCAAGTAACGCCTGTTCAACAAGGAAGACACGTGCGGATTAGGGGTTGCTGTAACGACACTGTACTTTGTCGGAGCATACACCATAACCTGCGATTTATTGCTCTTCGAGCGTCGCCATTTTTCTGCGCTAAAAGGCCTAAGAAGGAACGAGGCAAGTCAATTGGTCCAAGCTAGCCTACCGAGCAAGTCGCAGCTCCCACGCATTTTTTCTTTCATATTAATTGTTTAACCCTTTGCACTCGGAGCTATTTTAACTCGAAAATTAAACATTTCTTCGGACCTAGAGTAATTCCATTCTATATGATTTTTTTTCATTTTATTGATATGAAATTGATATAATACCTCGTACAATATTTAAATATTTAGTAATTGATTAGAGAGCACCGTGTTTAATAAACTAAACAATATTGTGGATAATGGTAGAGCAAGTTTTATTGGCGACTCTGAGTCGCCACTCGAGTGCTAAGGGTTAATAAAGTACAATATTGTGTTATTCCAATTATTCCATGTTCAGTGGAGTTTAAATAAACGCTTAAATATAAAGTTCTATTCAATCTCCTAACCTTCTTCATCTCAACATATTTCATTTTTATTATAATCTCATTGTGGAAGATTATTGAAGAGTTTGTTCAGAATCTTCATCTTAAGTCTGAATCGATGTTACAGTGCAAGGGGTTAATCGTTAAATTAAGAATGGTTCTCGAAGCTCGTCACCATCTGTGAATACGATTGTCGTTAACGAGATGCGTTAACGATTGTGGACATAGCTTAACGTGGCCGATTCGGTGCGGTTAGGTCTGGTGACCTTGAAGCCGCAGCCTCCGATGGAGATGGTTGCCGGCAGCCACCGTAAACCCTCGAACTTTAATCGATTCTCGGAAGCTTCTCGCGTCAGGTGGATCTGAGACCTGAGTCACGCGATCTCGGAGACGTTTTCTTAGCGAGGACACAGCTCCGAGCTCTCTCTCTCTCTCTCTCTCTCTCTCTCTCTCCGTCTCTCTCTCCCTCTCTTTAACACACAGTCACAGGAACTAGATCGACCCTACTCCTGTTTCCGCGATTTAATATTCCTATCAGGGAGCCATCGGACCGTGTTCGCACTGTTTCCGGCAAGGATACTGCTGACTACGACTGACATGATCGCAGCCTCCGAGGCCGTGGATCTAACCGAATCATCGAGATCATTGGGACTAAGTACCTGCTCTTGGAATACTAGATCTCCGGTTCGACCAAGGCGACAACGTCGTGTGTTGAGGTAATCGAAGATTGTTGAAGATCCACGAAGTTCACCAGGTCTAAAAGAATATTTTCATAACTGTTCCCGTTGGTAATTAGCGAACCAACTCCTTTAGCCAAGCATAGACTATGAAAATTGCGACGAATTCGAATCAATTAAATCTGATAATTTTTATAAAATGCTGATGGCGACAACGTCGTGTGTTGAGGTACTTGAAGATTGTCGAAGATCCACTGATCAAATTGATCCGCGACGTTCACCAGGTCAAAAAGAATACTTCCAAAACTGTTCCCATTGTTATTCCCATAAAAATTGCGAAGAATTGAAATCAATTTAATTTGATAATTTTTATAAAATGCTAATGGCGACCATGTTGATACTGGAATTAGTAATCCTGGTTCCAGTGAATTGCCGGCCGATCGAATCAGCAGAACCACTGTCCATGACTCGAACGAGTCATCCTGATCGCGGAGATCCCCTGAAATTCATCTTCGCGGAGGTGGGTAGCTCGTTTCTCGTTGCAGCTCTCGTACCCGCTCGTTTGCTCGCTCTCGTCGACTGGCTGTGACCTTCCGCCGTGGTCGATTCTGCGTGGATTTTTCATAATAAAGAGAAAGGCGTACCGCCGGTATTATTGAGTAATCGCGGAGGCAAGGCTGCGGGGATCGCGGGCATAAAGATAATCGGTTAATCAACGCGAACGTGCGGGTTACTTAATCAAAACCCGGGGAAATGTGTCTCGATCGTTCACAATTAACTCGGTACACAGTTCTCCTGCTTTCTCTGCACAAAGAAATTCTGACGAATCTTCTCACAGTACTTGCCGATCCGAACACGATCCAGGAAAAAGCATGTTCTGCGAATTTCCTGTGCGATTCGCTGGAGAAATAATTCGAAAAGAATCGCGTGTTCATACGGATTCGTGATATTTGCAATGTTCCCAGCGATTCTCTATCCTCGGCTTGAGCGCCTCGTAAATTTGTATCGCGCCAAGCGAAGTGTAATTCCTCCGTGTCAACGAGCAACGTAATTAAAGTTATTAGCCTTGTTTCGTAATTTATGATTAATCGTCCCACGCCCATCGGTAAAATTGCTCCCGGGCGCCGTTGATGACCGACCTTTTTCGGTTCTTTTTCCAGCAGTTGCCTACTTAATCTTCCCTCTTTAGAATTTCATCTTTTCACCCACAGTCGTCGGACGAGGAGAATTTACTCGAACCCCCACTCTGCCGGTATCGGATCAGTCACGTGACCGGGCGGAAGAGTGGGGGAATAATTTTCACCGCGATTCTACTCGCTATTAGTTTCCTTCGTTCTGTGATCTTAAAGCGTGAAACATTGCAGATCGCGATCGGAATAATATTACCTCCAACCACGTGTTAGAAACCGCTACCATAGCGTTGGCAAAATTCTTAATGCAGAAACGAGGGTTCCGAGCATCCGACTTGAACCGATGATAAATAGTTCGGACAGTTTGCAATTATTATACACTCGTGCATAGCATAATCTGGAATCCGAAAGACAGCTGGAAAAATGCGAATACACGGCGCGTGGAAAAATGATATCGAATAGAAAGTTAGACTTCGGTCACGCGAATATGTCTGGCTGATACGAGAGTGAAACCGACTATCAAACAGTGAATCGCGAAAATTGTATTTTACGATTCTGGAAAAATAACAATTGCCGCAGGAAAATCAGCGGTACGCGGGTCGCGTGCGAAGTGTCTTCTTCCTCGTTCTTCGCGACTAAACAACACTTTCCCTGCGCGAAATTATGAATGGAGCTTTCTAAAACTATCATCGGCGACTCATTGAACCCACCCGCGGGTTAATTTCTTCCGTCAATCGTTTCTCGGTAGGCATAGATCGCGTAAGCATTCTGCAGACACGTACGTGGTTTGCATACGCGTCACGAAAAAGGTATGAAACACCGTGTAAGCTGACAGGAAGTCCTCAGCGTCGAAGAAAACGCCTAAAAGGTCTCTGAAAATTTCGCAAACCCGTCGTAAAGTCGTATAAGTAAAGTCACCGGCAGATAAATCTCGAGTTACTATCGCTTCCTTAATAAAAGCAGCTTTGCGTGGGATTATACGCGTTACAGAATTCCCGAATGTGCAGCGACAATTTTTCATTTGCTATCATACTGTATGCTTCATTTCGTATCTGCCTGTATGTTAGTTTCGTTTCGTATCTGATCGGGCATTAGTTTCGTTTCGTATCTGATCATGTTAGTTTCTCTCGTACAGTTATACATATTGGAATTGGTTAACCCTTTGCACTCGGAGCTATTTTAACTAAAAAACGAAAGATTTTTCCATTCTAGAATATTTCCATTCTGTACAATTTTTTTTCATTTTTTGCATATGGAACTGATATAATATCTCATGTAATATGTAAATGTCTAGTATATTAACCCCTTGCACTATAATACCGAGTCGAACTCGTGACGAAGATTTCGAAGATAGTCTACTAAATATTCATGCTACTAATTTCCTTTAAACTTTAAATTGAAACAAAATTATATTTTCTTGTTGCTGAAACCATTGGAGACTGCATAGGTATAAATTACATACAAACTTCTTTTTTTCTATGAAATTAAAAACGACAAACAAGTTCTAATCACTGCAACCGTAAAATGAATCGTAGTGCAAGGGGTTAAATGCGAACAAAAATAATAATGCGAACAATATTTTTAAGAATGGTTTCTCGTGGTTCAGTGGTGCCTCGGAGTCGCCATCCGAGTGCTAAGGGTTAAATTTTAAGGGTAAGCATCGAGAGATATGTTAGTACCGATTACAATATAAATTTCGTTCTGAAAATTGTAGCTTTATAAGCGTTCGTAATTGTAAATTCACGCCGCTAAAAGATGAACAATGTTTTATTTTTTAAAGAAATCGCTCTCGCATGAGAGATCGTATAATCTCACCTTGCGTTTAGCTGCAATTGAATTGCAAAATCTCTAACAAGCTCGCCAAGCGCAATTTTCCCCGTCACCGAGACGTTCGCGCGAACGCGTCCCCCTCGGGGGCTGCTATAGTTAAATCCAAGGGCGGTGATTTTCCACGTCCGCCTAGGCGGAAGTTAGCGGTTCCCTTCGGCAGGTTTGTTCTCTACCTGCTCTGGATTTTGCGCGTCTATTCGGCTCGTTTTGGCGAAGCAAGGCCAGTCTTTCGACAGCTTCCTGATCCACGTTTCAGACGGTCGTGTGCGTGAGCGGCTCGGTCGCGCTCGTGTTTGCGTATCGATCATTTCCGATCGCGAGCAAGGTCGAAAGGGATTGGCTTGTGCGCACAACCGATCTTCCTCTTTACGTTCCCCGTCTCCTTGTTAATTGCTCCCGTTCCGTAGTCATTGGCGATGACCAAGCAGCATGGTATCTCGTGACGAAACTTTTTGAATGGTCCGTCGAAAAAGAAAAAAAAAGAAATCTTGCTCAGCCAGCGCGTAATCGTCGATGGTTTAGGGAATACGACCTTGAAAGGGATCGAATGTTTATGGTCCTTCGGATGATCGGAAGGTCTCGGACCCACCGTTAGGACAACATCCGTTACTTCTCGGAGCCCGTTATGTTCGATCGACGTAGCAACGAACCAATCACAAATTTCGAGCCCTTTAACCTTTGCTGAATAATGGCTACTGCATGACGTCAGACTCTTGTTTACTACGTAAGGAGTTTGTTTTTATTTTTTTTTCCCGTAAGTCGATATTTCTTTCATATTAATAGTGTCTTTATTATCGATCGTATTTGTTGTTAATTACTAAAAGTTAATTATTTAGTAAACATGCATTTCGTACTCTCACAGAAGTTATTAATTTTCTTCGCGAAGCTAGTAAGTTTTTCTTCAATCAATTAAATTACAATATAAAAGTTTGGTATATTCCTAAACAAAAAAATGTTCACAAGCCTAGTAAACCCCTGAAAATGATCTAAACATTGATCGAAACGTCGGATATTACGTTGGTAATTTGCAAAATTGCTTTGTAAATTTATTTAAAAATTGATCGAACCTTGCGCCGAAAGCATTAACTTTCAGTTATTTCTCGAGATCGTTTCGATTAGGTCATTGAGAACCGTCGCGAAACTATAATACACTCCCGTACGCGACAGGTAAACGACAATGGCAGGATGCACAGGGTGCATCTTTGTCCTCGGAATATTTTCCACGGTGCGCAACGACGTCGCTAGGTGTTCAACGATCGTGTCCACCAAGGATGAGACTCTCCTTGGACAGGTGCAAGAGAGAATCGCATCCTCCGGGCCTGTTATTGTTCGTCGTCGGTGCAGGTACCCTCGATAACGAGGATTACGTCGATTCCGGCGACCCTCGGGAGAGTGCATCGTCCATCGTTACCCATGAATATTCATCCTCGCGCCGCGTGTGCCTCTACCGTGTGCGTCCCGCATGGATATGTCGAGGAACTCGCAGGAAATTCCCGAAGTCACGATTACGGTGCTGTAACACCGGGCTGCCGTGACACGTAACAGGTGTGTGTGTGTGTGTGTGTGTGCTTGGATTTCGACAGAGATTTCCTCGGTCGAACAGGGACGGGATCCCGTGTAAACAACCACCACACCGACTGATAACTTCGTCTAGCTCCAAGGTGAAAGAAATTCCCGCGACAGTATGTTATTGTTATTCTACGCGCCGACTACGCTTCGATGTATTGTATATGCAAATCGATGGGGAATTTAATCCCGTTCTTCTGTTTCACGGCTGCTTTCACGGTTTCTGGGTAGATTTGTTCATTGTGGAGACGTTGTATTTGTTAAGAAAATCTAATGTATAAACTGAGATCAACTGAACAATTAGCTATTTAAATTTATTGTAAACTTATTGAACACGTATATAAATTGTTCATCACGTCCTTCGTGTAACTTACTGATTTGTTTAAATTAATAACAAAATATTCATTCCTTTGCGAACTCCGTGCTCGATTGTCTCTCGCACCTCAGGAGTGGGGGAACAGGTAATGCTCTCTTATGTTCGTCAATATACATGTAAATACACACACATCCTTATTTTCTAACAGTATTATATTTTATTAGAGATTCCCCTTAGGGTTACAGCTCCATTACACATTTCCCCTTCTTCTCCTTCGCTCCCCTTCACTATTTTCTAACAGTATTTTTATTATATTTTTTACTAGATTAGGAAATTACTGATTCATAGCTGTTTTTTAATTTAATAGAAGGATTATGTGTCGATAGACTTAGTGGCAATACGAACAGAGCGTATTAACACTTTCACGGTTTCTGGATAGATCGTTTTGTTAATTGCGGAGACGTTGTATTGTTATTATAATTTTGACCAGATTTAAAACTGCCGGATTCGTAGCTGTTTTTTAATTTAATAGAAGGATTATGCGTCGATAGACTTACTGGCAATACCATTAAAATGGTGATTCATAATATTTCGATTTAATCTTAGCGACATCTGCTTCGGATATTAAGGCCACATTTGCCATTCATAGAGCAGAGCGTATTAACACTTTCACGGTTTCTGGATAGATTTGTTAATCGTGGAGACGTTGTATTTTTATTATATTTTTTACTAGATTTAAAACTGCCGGATTCGTAGCTGTTTTTTAATTCAATAGAAGGATTACGTGTCGACAGACTTAGTGGCAATACCATTCAAATGGTGATTCATAATATTTCGATTTAATCTTAATTGGACATTTGCTTAGGATATTAAGGCCACATTTGCCATTCATAGAGCAAAGCGTATTAACACTTTCATTGCTACCGTAAGATTTCTATGCATTCATAATGTCTTGCAATTGTGAATGTTCATGCAAATTTCAACTTTGATGGATTATCCTATAAGAAGCAGAACAAACAACAATTCCAACCTATCAACTAGAAAATTCCTAATAAAATTGTATTTCCTTCTTTGGTTTTCTAAATTCCTCACCAAGAATCTATTCCAAGGTCTACAAATACCTTACCGGCAAACAACTTAACACCACCAGTGAAAGCGTTAATATCAAGCGAGACTCCTCTTGCTAAAAAAAAAAAAACAACAGAAAAACCCTGAAACAATGCGACCCAATCCATCGTAATCTATTATTCTGCCAAGTGCCCGTGCCATTCGCGTTCGCAACGGCGAATCCATTACCCGCTAAACTTTCGCTGTCGCTGAAGACAGCATCGATGACGAAACGAAACTGGGTGGGTCTGGCGAGGTGCGAAACGTCGATATATTTTCTGATCGAGCCGAGAAGGAAGTGGCCCATATCGATCGAGAAAATGTTACATAAAAATGTCACAGAAACAAAGAATGTGTAACTGTTGGGATGACGAGGTTGGGAGATTAAACAAAATTTGTTATTTATCTAATTTATTTAAACTCCATCGCACATGGAAAAACTGTAGTCAGTTTGTGAATAGAATTATTCCGAAAAACAATTAAAAAGAAAGATGTGTTGTTTGTGAGCTGTGACTTGCTCGCAGGGCTTGCCTTCCTTCTTGGGCCCTTTAGCCTGGAAAAAATGGCGACGCTGGAAAAGCCATAAATTTCAGGTCAAAAAGACCTTTTCCCCTTCGAGTGTCCCGTGCATTACGGTGTATACTCCAACAGTAATCGTAAAAATGATTTAACATAATTTTCGATGCACGGAACATTTATTCGACGACTCCTACATCCGTTACTCGACAGCATGAGAATGTTCTTCGAAGAGGTTCCACGTTTAAGAATCTTTTCAACAGTTCCACAACCGGAATATCGTACCTGATCAAAACTGGTCCCGGTCCAGGTCCAGCTCGATCGAGGACAGATCTGAAAACCGTTTGCTCGTTGACGCGGATATCCGCATACCGCCATGTATCCAGACGAATATTTAGATCGTCGAATAGAGCAAACCGTGCCCCTGGTAGTCCGTGAACAGTTACGCACACAGACGCGGACACCTGTAGAACGCCAGCTTAGGAGATAGGCTTAGCACGGTGATAGGTTCGGCTTAGTGTGCGCCGGCAAGTTTCACGAACGCCTCCGCCGTCGCCGACTGGCTCGATCTCTACGCGAGCCTCGATCCACGGCTGCTGATCTACCAGGACGTGGAGAGACCAGAGAGAACTATCCAACGGAGCATACCGTGTGCCGTTCGTGAATGGGTCCGCGCGGGAAACGGACCCTGTCTAGCGAACCCGGACACGAACGATCTTGTGTATTGCGCTCTTACGACGCCGATCCGATCCGTTCATCTGACCCAGAACCGGAGATCCGTGCCCGTGAACTATTCCACGTCATCGGGACTTGGTTACGAATCGAACCATTAACAGATCCTTCAGATATTAACTTCCTGGTGCAGGCAGTTATTAATAAGACGAGGTGGGTGGTTCCGCGAGATACGCTTGAATTAAGGGGTTACACCACTCTGGTGCTCGGAAAAATAGGTATAAAAATAAACTTTTTTTTTTACGCTGCCATTAAGTATATAAAATTATCTTTATTTTACACATATATATATATATAGTAGTTTTATGAACAATTTGCAATATTAACGATTAAAATAAAAAATGGCGGAGATATAACCGATAAGTAGGACCCTCTTTTGAAAAACCTTGCTGATGGTGTACATGATTTCTCTGTTAGGGATCGTCTAAAACATAATAAATAAAATTTTTCTTATTTATAAGAGTAATAGCTACAATGTGACGTAGGGAAAAATGTTAAAAAATTTTTTTGTAGAAATGACAGCTGTTTGAAAAAAAACTCGAATTTTCATCGAAATTTTGCGTTCAAAAAATTTATAACTTTCGAACATGGCACCCAATCACAAAAATCCTACGTCACATCGTAGCTATTACCTTTATCAATAAGAAAAAATTTATTTATTATTTTTTAGATGATGCCTAACAGAGAAATCATGTACACCATCAACAAGGATTTTCAAAAGAGAATATCTCCGACATTTTTTATTTTTTTTTAATCCTTAATATTGCAAATTGTTCATAAAACTACTATATATATGTGTAAAATAAAGATCATTTTATATGTATACTTAATGGCAGCGTAAAAAAAAAAGTTTATTTTTATACCTATTTTTCCGAGCGCCAGGGTGGTGGTAACCCTTTAACACGATTTTTGGTATACATCAGATTTTAACCCTTTGCACTCGGAGCTATTTTAACACGAAAATTAAACATTTCTTCCGACCTAGAATAATTCCATTCTATATGATTTTTTTTCATTTTATGGATATGAAATATAATATCACATACAATACTAAAATGTTTGGTAATTGATTACATAGCACTATATGTAATAATGTAAACAATACTGCGAACAATGATAGAGCAATTTTTAGTGGCGACTCTGAGTCGCCGCCCGAGTGCTAAGGGTTAATTTATCGTTGTCGATGGATCTGGAACTAGAGATTCGAGTCTGTGTACCCACGTCACCAGTAAACAGTTCCAAATGGACTTTGATCAAAGGTCTTCAAAAATCCTCGATTATCTGATACAGAAATCTAGTGAGGAAGATTTGGATGTTTTAAAGAGATTCTTCTTGGACCTCTCTGAGAATTTATTATATTTATTTTCTGACGTTTACCGTTCGTTCACCGAGCTAGAACAAGGTTCATTGCGAGAGTATGAACAAGAGAACCTTCGTCACTAATTGGATGGGAGGAGTTGAACCTTTATTGTTAAACCTTCGGATACACATTACACAAGTCGATCGTGTTCGTAATTGCTGGTTACAGGCAAAAATTCGAACAATAGAAGCGATCGCCTCTACGAGAATTATAATATACAGTACAGAGTATGGATTTTATGCATTTACGAGAAAAATGAGCGAGTATAATTTCAAATATGTTATTTCCGATTTATTAAGATTATTAACACTAAACGTACCAAGCATTAAAAGTATCTAGTAAATATTGACATATAAAAATGGTAAAAACTTTCAATATAATACATTAATTGATACTTGGACAAATTCCAATATTTTCCACAAATAGATTTTTATAATTCCAATAATTGGAAAATAGAAAACTTCTATATTTCTATTTATTGAAATTGATGTAGACAATTTTTATTTTCCACAAAGATATGCAGTTTAATAATATATTACAATCCACAAAACGAGTAAAGAAAAGTGCAAACGTACAGTAAAAATAGTTCGAATCACGAATACCATATCCCGCGATCTTCACACTTATGGAACAACTATCCCTAATAATAGACTGTTCGAAATAATTACACTTCAGACAAACTATCAGAATAATACACACTTCGGTGTAATTACACTTTAGACAAACCTGATTTCACACGAGCCCGTTCGCACTACAATTTTATCATTACGACGGAATTGGAAGCTTCGAAGGATCTTCCGGGTGAATGTGTTTCTTCCACGAATCGAACTTCTCGGAGAGCCCACTACCCGGAATTGCTTAATTAATTAGGAATTAATTTTACAAACTCGCTGGGAGCTGGCGAGCGAATTTCTGATCGTACGTCGTTACGAGTTCGTTTACAAATTTGTACCAGCTGCTACGGGTGCCTGGGTTAATTATGGTTCGGCGTGTTACGTGTGGTTTGCTATCGTTCCCATTAAATGGTAGCGAATATGGTGGCTTGATCGAAGCTGTCGATAAAATGTTCGCGAAACCCTTTATTTGCAACAATTTTTGCCGGAACCGGGGACGAAATTCCTCGCAGATCGAGGTTGGGGATCGTGCGATCGATTACGATCCATTAATCAATAGTTATTTTCTGTGTGGCACGTACATATATTCTAGTGGATCTTCGCATTTTTAATGATTAATTGACGATGATTGAATACCCTCCTCAGCTCAATTCTATCAAGTCAATAAGATCCGTCTCGTTCCTTATCTAAAAAATGCGTCACAGAGCCTCGACAACAGCATAATTGTACACAGTTCAGAAAACTAATTTGCAAGTAGTATGCATCGTCAGTGGAAAATTCCCCGCATGATTCAACGAATTAGGAATTGTACAGAAAACAAGTATGCAGCCACACGAAATTCTCGAACCAGAGAATCCCAGTAAAAGCGAGAACAGAAGAAAGTCTCGTCGGAATGCATCGGCGAGCTTTTCCCGACACCATCTTCTACCGATCAAACTGCATATGGTTGAGAGACCTAATCGAGAGAGATCAGGCAGATTAAAGCGTGCGTTGCGCGTAACGAGTTGTATAATCCCTCGGTGCAGGAGTTATATCGTAGACACGGTATTTTTCGCGACACGCGTAATCGAATAGAGTCGATCGACTTCCTTCGGGATAAGGTGTTATTTATCAGTTTGGACCTTTGTAACAATAAAAATTGCTCGGGTTAATCGTAAGAGATTGAAATTAAATGGAAAATGTATTTCGATAACACGTCTATCGACAAATAAACTGTTTTTTTTGCTGAGATAATTATCGTACGAGAGATCCAGAAGATTAAAAATCTCGTCTAGCTGGCAGATAGAGTTTCTCGATCCCGATCGATCGGTCTCGATGGCACACGTTTCTGTTCTAGTTTCCCGTCGGTTCAGAACTATACTAAATCCTCGGTTCTGCAGATAGCATCTCGACGATGTTCGCAGCTCGTTTCGCAGTCGAAGCGGATCGATGCCGAGCAAAATCTGCTTGCACAGACGACTATCGGAGTCTGCGGGACGTATTGTGCAACCCGCTTCCAAGAAGCACGTGAAAACTTAGCGGCGTCGTTAACGTTAACTCACGTGTACACAACGGGCGTTACGAAGGCGCGCCTCTTTCCGATGGCCACTTTCTTCTTTACGGCTTGCCTAAGATACGGATCGTCCACGTGTTTCGCGACACGTCGGAGTCAGCGTTTCCACCGGACCCAGGCTTGCACAACTCGATCGGGCCCCCTGTCCTCCTGGGTCTTTCGGAACGTTTCGAGGGGGCAGGTGTTAGGTTACTCTGTTCAGGATCTTTCGTACTCTGCTCTGTCGAAGATTTTCGAGACGGGTTTATGAGCTGCACTTGCGTTGGAATGATGCAAAGATAAGTGGGGAAATACAGTTCTCCATTTAAAACTACCTGTGGAGATTTAAGGGTGCCTTAAAGTCACTTCAAGGATTCAGGACTCTTTCGTGTGCAAGACTTTATTTGTACGTTCAGAAATGGTCTTAGTGGGCCCAGAGGTCCATTAGCGTTCTCAGATTTAGTCCATTCAATTTTTAAATAAACTGCGGATGTTTATGCGAAATAAAAATTTCCATAAGAACTCTCAGAGAGGATTTATGTGTCCCAGAGGCTTTATGAATTTTGGAGATCTCTATGGACATTCTATTAAATTCTATATATTCCAAGAGTCTTGAAAGGCAACGCAAGGATCCGGAAGCTTCTCGAGAGTCTTCAGAAGTAATCGCTCGTCCAAGGTCCTCTAATGAATTGTAACAAATCTCAACCTTTTCCAAGGCCTGCGAACCAAAAGCCACTCACCAAGAAATCCTATATTCAGCCCACGCTCTTCGCTCTTGTGCTTTAACTGTTTAAAATGCACACAATCTACCGACTCTTATTAATTTCTTTCTCTCGTGCAGCCACCGAGCATGTCCATACTCCAATCAGCCCTCGTGCTTTTCCTTTTGCCGCCTGGTCGCGCAGTGTCTTGCACGAGCCAATGGTCGCACGAGGCAATAACTTTCCAATTGTACTCGATCGTCGCGGCGAAAAAGAAGAATCACAAAATGAGCGAATATTAATACGGAAATCGATTTCCATCGGCTCGGTTCGGCTCGTTAACCAGGTTCCCATGGATGGCATCGGGGATGGGCGTGTGACGCACACAGAGACAGACCGTTGTACGTCGCCGCGCGGTGGCGTTTTCTGTGCCGTTTCACAACGAAAAATCTCCGTGCGTCGACGAGGTCTTTATAAATCCATATTCATTGTCAACGGTGGCCCCTTATATCCCGAGGTATCGATTTCACGGGCGACCAGTCAATTAACCGGCCAAATCCGCGCAAAACCACGCCGGGGGATAATAATTACACGCCAGCCAGTTAGCGGGGTACCCGACGAGCAACGCCCGAGTTACGACCCATATTCCCGTATCATAATTTCAGTGGTGTTGCCGTATAAATTACGATCCCGCTGGCTGTAACTCATAGCCGGCCTTCGGTAGCAAATTATAATTACGGCCGTGTAGCGATTCGTGACTAACGATCCTCTCGAGACGGGCCGCGGGGGAACCGAGCCCGTTCTCGACTCTCAGAGACCCGAGACACTCCCCCAGCGAACTATAAAGGGGGGCAATCGCTATAGTTGAACAGGGTGCGCGATTGCACGACGGTGTCCATTTTTCCCCCGAGAATTTCCATCAAACTCTTGTGTTAGAGTTATTCCGTGTCGACTGCGAGCAGACTTCTTAGGGGCGTTGTCGATTCAGGAAATTTGATTTCTTGCAGGAATAGAAACGTGATTATGAAATTGGTGAAAATTCTAAATAAACCTATCTTTTTGCTTGTTCTGTATTACGTCGATTTTTAAATTAGTTAATTTTCTATAATCACCGGCACAAATGTTGTAAAACTACCCTTGGCAATTTTAGGGGTAGCGTTTCGTCTTGAAGGGATGAAATTTTACTATACTTCAATTCGAGCGTGATTTCAACCCGTAAACACGCGAACGAATGGATTCTTAAATTATGATGATTGGCTTGCAATAAATAACTCGTACGCTAATTGCATTAATTAGACGTCACGGAGTGGAAGCGTATGTTTTTACGATTTTACCGAGATTTTCGGGCAAATTGGTTGCTGTAGGACATATTCAATTTTCCTCGATCCAATTCTCGGCTCGATGATTAACGAGATCGTGGCCACGAGTGTCCTCGACGTTGCACGCGGATCACAGGAGCGGAGAAAACGTTGTTCGCTCTCGAAACGCAGACACCGAGGCTCGTAAGTCTTCCCAGACGTCTCTTGGTCATTGTTACTCTCACCTGTTACTGGTTCACTCCCCCGTTTCTAGAAACACCGACGAAATCAACGAATAATCTGGCACATTACCATGGCGGATCCATGGATCAAATAACGCTAGCCAACAATGTTCAAATCTCCACACACAAAAATATGTTGTGTGTTTCTCATTTTTTTTCCACGTAGGAATCATTTTTACCACTACCATCATTGAACCAGAAAAAATTCCAAAAGATAAAATTGTACTTCTTTTCGAAGTTTAATTTTTGCAAAACCTAAGAACAATGCAAAATATAATAAAATTTGGATCAAGTAACGCTGGTCAACAATGTTCAAATCTGCATCCAAAAATATGTTGTGTTTCTCAGTTTTCCACGCAGGAATCATTTCTACCACTACCATCATTCAACCAGAAAAAATTCCAAAAGACAAAATTTATTATTATTATTATTTATTTATTACTTCTCTTCTTACTTATTTTACTTCTCTTCTTACTTATTTGACTTCTCTTCAAGGTAAAATTTTTGCAAAACCTAAGAACAATATGCAAAATAAATTAAAATTTGTTGGTCAATTAAATGAATTGGTTTCTGAAGATATTTAAAGCAGGTCTGTAATCGGAATTTTCTAAATAAAACGCCAATAAAAATTTCCATTAAAAGCTTCGAGTAATACACCAAGATGTGCACAGTTATAACCACTGATCCCCCAACACATGAAACAGAATTAAATGAAGATTGGAGAATGTTAATTGGCCAGCTCGTCCATAAAAGCTGCCGTTCAATTCCTTTTCTCGGACTCGAATGAAATGGCATACATTTTCTGCTGGAAGCTTTAAGAAGAGCTCAACGACATATGCTACAGACTTCTCCAAGGTCTCCGCGGCGCGGCTCGCAAGAATGATATTCAGAACTGTCATCGCTAATTTAAGCTCGGTGCAAAAACCGCTCGAAACCTGTACGGTTATGGTCGCCGTGCATGCACTGACCAGACTCAAGAGAATCCTCGGCAGAATCCCCGTAAATCGTCATCGCGCCGCGCCGCGAGCGGATCCTGCCGAGCGTGAAGTTAGACCTCCTCAAATGGACCATACGGCTTTCTATTGACTCGGGCCAAGGGGCCTTGAGGCCCGTGGGCCCGTAATGTCGTTGAACTCGTCTTTAGTGCGCCTATCAGACAACGAACAACAAAAAATGATCATAATCTCTTAATGGTTTCTCGCTAATAAAATTACAACCGCCAGAAATTTTTATCGAGTTTTCACCGACATGTGGAATACCTCGGCTTGCTGTCTTTAGGATTTTAATAGCGATACATGAAGAATTTCTTGCTTATTGTGCGCCACTGTTAAAATATTTATTGTACTGAGAATTTAGTGTTCCGATTGGTTGGTTCGTTAGCTGATTGAATATATTTACGATTTTATGGTAGCTGTAGGTTTGTGAAACATAGAATACTTATGTGGATAACGATCGACGGTGGTGGTATTTTATTTTTCGCGCGAGTCTTTTAGAAGAATAAATTAATTTTCTTGGATTTTAGGAAATGATTTTGTTTAAATGAGGCTGCACGAGGATCTGCGATATTTAACAAAATTATAGAATCTAGAAACTTGAACGTTCGCACATAGCGCTGAACATTGATGTTAGTACTTTTTTTCTGAATCTCCAAGATAAAATGATCTCGACAGTACGTTCTCCAGTGTTCCTCGGAGTCAGATTCGAATCTATACGGTTCCTTATTAACGAAACTCACCAGACGATCAGTCCCGTTACGATCGCCGACTACAAAATGATAATACGGGATACCTCGCAGCGGTATTCGGTTTTTTCGGGGGAGACTGATATAAGCGGGCAGGAATGTTGCTTTCAACAGTTGTTTTAGGATTCGATTTTTGGGGACAAGCCCCCGAGACGCGCCGAATCGCAGACGATCGCGGCTCCTACCGATTACGCAAACGGCACCCTCTTAGAAAAGGTCCGGGTTTTTACATGAATGGAGTAGGCAACGTCATCGAGTGCCATACCAGTGTGATTTTCCATCCTGAGCACGATTACGTGTCTGCTGGAATCTTTAAGGCACGTTCACCCGACGCTAAAAGTGGGAAAAAGTCGCTCTGAAAAGTTTTTCGTGCAGTATAACAGTTTTTTAAAATTCCGTAGCGGCACTTTGTTTAATCAGATTGCTATCTGTCGCATTCCTGCGACGTGGAAGCTTTTTAGATCCGCATGCACGTGGCGGATCGGATCCTACTATCGAGGCTCGATCGCTCAAGCGATCACGCGATTGTCCTTTATCAGCGATAATTAATCGGCCACAGGTGATTCACAGGCGAGTTAATACACCCGACGCGGACGCGCGCACGACCACCGCACCGGTATATTTAAATCCCGGCGACTGAAATAACTTCTTCATCGATATTAATAACCTGCCGGTTTCTGCGAACTGAATACCAACAGCCGGATAAGGTTTCCCGGCGATGCGGCGCGGCGCAAAAATCGAGCGACCTCCGCGTGCATCGATCACTCTGACACCCCGAAACGGTGTATTGCTCGTTGAGTGCAACGATGCCTGATAAAAACGCAGCTTCTCACGTGAGTCACCCGTAATCGACACTTCGACGGGCCTTACGATCGCGAGCGTGATCCTTATTCGATCATACAACCCCTTCAAGTTCAAATATTTTTGTTCGGTTTGAAAATCGTCGAGAAACAACATTGACCCTCGATTCCTTCTTTTTCGAGAAATATCTTTAGCCTGAAAATGATTTTTCTAGGACCGTTCTTGAATTATTAATAATTGGGCAGGAATATCCTGTTGGCATTTATGGAGCTCTTATTCTGCTTCACTTTTACGAACTTATGTACTTCACTTTGACGAACTTATAATTAATGTAGTCTCTTAAAAATAAATTTACGATCTCAGTAACTCGGACTGGGAATGTTTGTTTTCCTGCATTCCCCGAATAAGTTTTATAAGTATGTACATAAAGATTCACAGCCCACTCGCAGCTACACTGTGCTACATTGCGATGTCTGGTTTTTAGTTGAATTTTCTATTTAAACGTTGTTCGTGAATCTTTGAGGTCCATAAACGTATGCAGATTACAGATGCTTGTCGGCGTTATTTCATACACGTCACAGTGATAACTCAACTGCGGAAGTTGATTGATTCATGCACACTAAAATTGACCATTAAAAGTTACAAGCAAGCGTAAATGGGCAAAGCGACCCAGAGAAAGCCGATCTCCGGCTCACCGGTGATTTCAACGCGTGTTAAGGGAGCACCTTCGTTGGTCTCAGCGCATTAAGTGAGTGACTGACGAAGGTCTCGTTGCAGATTGATCTTTTAATAATAATAGAAAAAACATGTGAGGTCGTTGCATTGTGCGAAGGCATGTAATTATATAAAAAAACCTTCGGTCAGCTTCGAAGGACGATGTTGACGGGCTTTCTAAAGTTTTATACAATCAAATCAGATCATCTATTCACGTTCTCTCGGTTAACGTAACAAGGAATATTTAATTCTTGTAAGAATCATGTAGCAGTGATTTTAACACAACGGGATCCCTCAAAATGTCGGGTTCTAATATTTTCAATTTACGAATATTGATATTGCAAAGATGCATCCGTAAGGAATTATTCAACAAATTTATTTCTTTGGGTATCAAACACATTCTCATTATTTCTATAAAATAATGTAAAAAATAGACACTTTTAGGAACCACTCGCAGAGAAATTAGAATCTTCCTCGACTACGTACAATTTCACCAGACATATTCACAAAAATATGAATATTTATATTGACGGTTAATGGGAATATTTGCATATTCCATTTTTCCACCGATCGCAGCAAGACTAGCACATGTAGAAGGAGTTTGAAAAAAATTGCTAAACGAAGCTGCAGATCATAAACATTCTCAGCCGTGTCTCTGTCAAAAAGATTCGCAACCCTAGCGTTAATTAGTCACTCGAGTCTCGCGCGGTCGCAAAAGATGTCGCGTGTATCCGAAACGAATTGGCCTGAAAGAAGAGTCTCTCTTCTCATTGTGGGTCAGAGATTCAGCGAAAGGAAGCTAGCGTAACCGAGCATAGTTCGCGTGTATTCGCGCGCCACGAATTCCGCGCACGTCTTGTCGCCACCGTAACAAGGCGTCACCGGCTCCTCGCGATTGTTCGTGCCTCAACACATAAACGCTGGTATATCTCGTAACCGAGCGAATGGGTTTGGGTCACGCTCTCGAGCATCTTACACCATCCCCGAAGCATTCGAACAATCATAATTGGCCGTTGACCCTACGGCGAACCACAAAAGCGAAACACGAAAGGCATATCGGCTCCCCGAGACATTTAGCATTTCGGTGTCAACATTCCTCCTTGTGCCGAAAGAACAACAAAAAAACGAATCCCACGATCTACAGAGTTCAAGAAACCACAACGAACGGCATAAAAGGACCCGGTAACAGTACGTCGAATCTTTGAAGTTCGACCGACAAAAAAAAAAAGAAGAGCAGTCGAAGAGGCTTCTTCGGCCGACCCTCCGCGAGTTCCTTGACCTCGACGATACGAGAGCTCGATGTTGTTGGTAAATGTGTTCTTCGTGTGTGCTCGGTGCCGGCTGCTTATTTCCGATTCCCTGCTCGTATAGTTCGCCGAAAACGCGCAGGACACAATGAAGAGAGAACTTGCTGTCCGGAGGCAGGCAAGGTGAACGAGCGTTTTACGCGTAGACGACGACGACGACGAAGACGATGTGTGTCTCGCCTCTTATGTTCCTCGCCCTTTTGCGGCCCGTTTTTCTGCTTTGTTAACCACCGACGCCGAGACGCGCCTTTTGCGAAACCGACTCTGGCGGAGATGCTGTATCCCTTGCGAAAACGTGTCCGAAAGTCGATATTCTACTTTTGCTGAAATCGCTTTTCTTTTTGTTCTCTGTCCCGAGTATGTAGTAAATTATTCTTTCGATTTTACTTGCAGAATTAACAATCAGAAATTTGCCCATTAACGCTTTAAAACATTTATGCGTCTACTAATTCTTGCCATAAATCGAAGTCCTCGACCAACTTATGAACAAATACCAACAGCATTTTTCTAGAGCGGTGCTCTAATCTGTTTTTTATTACCTTACTTTTTTATTGAGATATTAGGGTCACCTTCAGTTTTTTTAAATATAATATAACTTTATTGATTTCCCCTAGGGGTTACAATGCTTATACATTCTCCTCTATTATCCTCAACCCTTTCTTCCTTCCAGTTTTTTTAAATAGAATGCCCAATATTTATTCTTGAACTCAGATAAAGCAGAAAATTCTGCGTAAAAAAGTATTGACACTCATATATTCTAAATCTAATAGTTAACGAGACATTATCGAATTAATTTTCCATATGTACCTACTACCTGGAAGCTTGAACTGATATTCCTCAACTGGAATATGCTAAGTACATATGGAAAATTAATTCGATAATGTCTCGTTAACTATTAGATTTAGAATATATGAAGGTCGATACTTTTTTACGCAAAATTTGATGATTTATTCAAATAAATGATTCAAATGATTATTCAAATGAAATAGTGATAAACTGTAAGGTAATAAAAAACAGATTAGAGCACTGTATGTTCTCCTAGATACCACGCAACTTTTGTTTGAAACATTTTTTCGTACAACGAATACTTTAAGAGTTATTTGAGCTCGTCATGTTAGGAGACCCACCCTGAATACTTCACCCGTTAGTAAATTATTCTTTCAAATTTACTTACAGAATTAACAATCAGAAATTTTCCCATTAACAGTTTAAAACATTTATGCATCTACTAATCCTCGCCATAAATCGAAGCCCTCGACCAAGTTATGAACAAATACCAACAGCATTTCTCAGCAACCGAAATTCTCGCCTAATCCATACGAAATGCCTGCACTCTTCGAATCTACCATTCATCATCCGGACCCATGATCGTTATAAATACTTCACGCGTTCAGCTCGCAGTAAATACATCGTTTCGACACCTCAGGCGTGTCCTGCTAGAATCGTGTGAGAAAGTTAGCGGGCGTTGCCACTCGGATAGACTGCGTCCCTTATCTGCCGGGTTCTAAACGAGGCCGTCGTTTCCTTTCGAGCGGTCGATCCCGTCCGATGGCTAGTCCTCTGCGACCTTCGTGCCCGTATTAAGAACAGCCGCGAATCCTCAGCGACCTTGCCGTCGTGCTTGCCGCCGTATCCTCAACGCGTACCTATCCTCGCTGAAGAGTGGCGTACCCCTTTATCTCGAGCCGCCTTCCGGAGATACGCATCAACGACTTCTCTTGCTGCCGTTTGTCTGGCTGCTAACAACATTTCCACTTTACAATTGTCTGAATTGTTCCGGAATTGTATTCCGGATGCGGCTCCGCTTGGCATTTTTATCGTGGTCAGCTACGGAGGTACATGCATTTTCAGCTAATACGATGTCAATATGTTGTCAAGTTGCTAGCTACATTATTAACTCTTCGGCACAGCTAAATTGTGCATTACTATGTATAAAGAAAATAATTAAGGGGGCATATACACCTAGAAAGGAAAAAAATGCTGATTTTCGGGAATTTTTTGTGGAGAAACTATTGAAATTATCAGATCGGTTTTTTTTGTTTAAAATATACACTTTCGAGAATGTTTTAGTATTTTTTTAATTTAAAAATATTGAAAATTCCCGTAGTAGTCACGTCGTTAATATAGTACCGCAAGAAAAACACCAAAATCGGTGACCAGTGGCGTTTCGTCAAAAACTATCTGTAATAAAAAAACACACAGAGGATTGTAAAATAGATAGTACAAGCTTGTCTTTGTCATAACCGATTTCAAAAATATCTATTTTTGACAAAATGGCGAGCTTGTCTGAACTTGCGATAGCGATTTTCAGCCAAAAATTCGTTCGTATTTTGTCCAAAAAACAATAACCACAATAAATTTCAAGTTAATCGATTTACTGGTTTTCGAGATATTTTGGTCACCGATTTCAAAAACGTTGTTTCGAGATAAACGCGTTCGAAAGTTGCTCGAAAGCGGGTGGATTTGCCGACTCGGCGCGGCGATCGTCCGACAAACAGGTGTACTCTTTCAGCAATAACTTCGTCAATTTTTGGTATTTTTACTTGAAATTTTCACCAGATATTCCTAACAAATCGAACTTTCAGAAAATGTGAAAATTGAAAAATCGATTTTTTCGACCCTGCTAGATATGCCTCCTTAAACGAACATTACAATAAAAATCGAACATAAAGCAAAGGTACACAATGAATAATACAACGAATAACACAATGAATAATACAACGAATAACACAATGAATAATACAACGAATAACACAATGAACAAATGCAGCCTCTATTATACGAACTGATAGACTCCTGCCGTTCATCAGAATCAATCCCCATTCTCGCCGCTCAGATCACAAAGGAACAATCTTTGTTTATCCCTCGGAGAAATTCAGTAAAAATCCGGGGACCCGTTCTCCTCAGTCATCTCGGAACATGACGATTCCGAGATGACGAATCCAGCCATCACCGGATAAACTGCGAGAAGCGGAGATCCGGGTTCGCTAGCTCGATCAGGCTCTTTGTCTCTGGGAGCCGGTCAGAGAGCTCGATAAAAGTGTCTACTCGGTCGAACAGGTCCGGTCCGATCCCCAAGATGTAATCAGAGTTATCGGCGGGGCTGTGTAAGTACGTCTCTTTGTCGATTCGCAACAGAGAACGAGATACATCGTCGCAGGCGTTATCTAACCCGCGGTTGATCTCGGGTTTCCCTCGGGTTGTCGAAGAAATTTCTACGGACCAATGACAAGGTCTCCTCCGTTCGCCGGTTTGTTCTCTTCTTTTCACCTGTAACCCTGAACCCCCACTCGTCGCTGGGGCTTATAGGTGCTTGTATACTATATCCCCGTCGAAAGAGCGAGAGAGAGAGAGAAAACTTCTTCTTCTACTCATTCGTTTTTGCCGGTGTCTGGCCACCAGAAAAATGTCTAATTGCAACGCGGGTGCATGCGACTCTACTCGGCGGGCGAGTCCCTCGATCGGATCGGCGCGGCGGCTGTTCCCTGTGTGTTCCCTTCTTCTTCTTCTTCTTCTTCTTCTTCTTCTTCTGATGCTGCTGCTGCGGCTCTCTCGCCGACGACGCCCCCCTCGGGAAGGGAACAGAGGCAGATAGCTATAAGAAATTTATATGCGCGCCGCGTTTATATACGGACATACTGGCAAACCTGTCCGGGTAACGATAAGCCACACGCACCACGTTCGCTCGTACGTTCGTACGTTCGTTCGTTCTCTTTTTCGTCGCTCGATCACCCTCCCGAGAGGCAACGCCTCATCCGGCCGGATATACAGTGGTTGGCAAAAATTAGGGACCTCTGGCCATCCTTTATGTCTTTGGTCCGAAGAATACGTTCTAAATATGTAGTGTGAAATTCAAGCTTTTATTCGTTATCTTAGTCTTCAGCCGACCCTTCGTTTTCCTAACTCGGGAAGCAGCAAAGTTGTTAATACCCTAACCCAGTGATGGGCACGATAGGGGCCCCTCAAACGCCTGCTTCCCCCACCAACCTCTCTTTCATGCAGCGCGCGCCTTCGTCGCGATGTACTCCCTCCATAGTAACGGCGGATGCTGGTGGGGGACAGTGGGCGATATGGTGGGGTCGGTTTTACCTCAATTGAGACAAAAATGCCCATCCCTGCCCTAACCCGTCCCTCATTTCGCGAACCGGATCCGTCCCTCGGTGTGAAATTGATACAGTGGTAAAAGATCAATTAAATAACAAGGTAAACAGTTATTTTACCACGTTTTTTTCTTCGATTTGTTACAACGTTTTTATTTAGCTCGCTTTCTTGTCTGTCTGTTTGTCTGTTCGGTACAAATTTTCCAATTGATTTTAAACTAACTTCCCGATGAGCTAGAGTACTTGAAATTTTAAACATAGCTCAGAACTAGATGACAATGCACTATTTAAAATAATTTTTCCTAGCCCCGTACAGGTTCCTAACCCCATACAGATGGTCCTGAAAAATTGTGATTGTGAATTTTTAATAGCTATGAAAATACTTGTAAGATTTAAAACGAAAAACGTGGGACGTATGCAATATATAGATAATTGATGTATGAATTGTTCACCTGAGTCATTAATAATTTTATTGCATTAAAAATGACATGAACTGTTGCGTGTGTTTTCTCAACGGCAGCCTCTTCTCTACACTCCTTACTATTATCTTTCGCCCCACGTTTTTCGTTTTATATCTTACAAAGTATTTTCATAGCTATTAAAAATTCACAATCACAAATTTTCAGGACTATCTGTATGGGGTTAGGAACCTGTACGGGGCTAGGAAAAATGATTTTATACTTTTTAGTCCGTCTTTTAAACATATTTTTATTTCAATTATTTTATACTCTTTAGTCCGTTTTTTAAACATATTTTTATTTCAATTATTTTATACTTTTTAGTCCGTTTTAAAAACGCGGTATTTTTTAAAAATTTAATTTTATTCAAATTGAATTTTTAAGGTTTTTCGCTTATGAGTTTCGCATTAAAAAACTAAAAGTCACAAAGTTTCGTGCAAATTTCATTACAAATAACAGAACAGTATAACTTATTTCGGGAAAACTGTGTCAAATTGACACAAGGGACGGACGAGGGTTAAGGTTTAACCTTGAACGCTGTTTCTCCAGGAGGTGTTAGGATAGTGTATTATAAAATGTAAGGATAGCGAGGTACAGTTTTAATGACACACAACGTAGAATTCGTTACTTGTTCATGGTTGTTTGGGTAGGAGATGGGATCAAGAACGTAGAAGATACACAGAGCGGTCTCTTATTTTTGCCAGCCACTGTACGCTGTTTTCTCGCAAGGTTACGAGCGAGAGCACGCCCGAACGGCATCGTTGAAATATCGCATGGGAGGTGTCCGGTAATTAATTATGAATTACAAGACGCAACTGCAGGCGCCCCGAGCATGCCGCTCCGGAATCTGATAATTCCCAGATCAAGCTTCGCGAGCCTCGTTGTAACTTTGATTTACTTCGCGACCATGGGCGTCAAGGGTTACCTTTATGGTCGCGGAAGGTGTGGCGAGTCGGAGCTTTCTGGTAGAGTTCATGGGTTTCCTGGTGTATCGGTTCAATCGAGCTTCGTTCGTATAAAAAAAAAACAATTTCCCTTCAATTTTCATCTTACAGTAGACCGTCAATTATCCGAACCTTCAATATCCGAGAAATAAAACTGTTCTTTCCAGCAACGCACAATCCATAAATTCACTCTAAATCTGTACAAAAAAACTCTATTCCGCAAAATTGATGCCTACTTTGGCCTACTTCTAACACTTATATTACAAAATATCTGCATAATCTCATCATAATCACGAGTCGAGCCAACAATATTTTGAACCTTCATCTTTCGAATGAGCCCTTGCCCAGCGAAAAATATGCTCATATAACGAAGAATAGTTACCCGGCGCAAAACCATGTTTCGGCCAGATTTCTAGGGTATTCTAGGGGAATTCTAGTGCGGGTTCTACCCCATTAAACTACGTCTCCTATACAGGGTGTCCCACGCAACTGGAACAGGCTGTATCTCCTAAACGGTTTGGAATAGAAGAAGATGTTATAAGTAAAAGTTTAATGGTATCAGACGATGCATAATATGCAACTAAATTTATGCACTTTTGTGCATCGGTGCATCAGAAAAATGCAACTGCACTTTTTTTTAAAAATGGAAACCTATGTTTTTGACTGCACCGATCGATGCAGTTTCTTGTGCTCTGCATAAAACTGGTAACATTCTTATGCCCTAAACTTTTTTTTTTTACCCGAAATAATTCAGGGAACTTTTAGAATCGATAACTTACTAACGAATAAATTTAGGGCATAAGTATGTCACTACTTTTATGCAGAGCACAAGAAGCTGCATCGATTGGTGCAGTCAAAAACATAGGTTTCCAATTTGAAAAAAGTGCAGTTGCATTTTTCTGATGCACCGATGCACAAAAGTGCATAAAATTAGTTGCATATTATAGATCGTCTGATACCATTTAACCCATAGCACTCGGATGGCGACACTGAGGCAACACTGTAAATTGCTATGCCTTCTTAACTTTTTGCCTGACTTGTCGTTCAGGCCATTTGATATTTCGACCTAAGATTCATATATTATCACACAATATTTCATTATATCATCAATCGATAAGCAGTTACCTTATATGCTTTGTTCTATACTGCATTTTGTATAATGCCTCAATCTTTTAGTAGAAATATTTTTTTACAGAATTAAATTTGTCATAAACACATATATTTTCAGCGCATTAAATAAACACGTCTGAGTGTACCACCGGTGGTACACGTGGCCTGAATATCAATTTTAACGTGCACCACTGGTGGTACACGTGGCACGGAACGTGTTAAAAATATTGTTCACATTATTTGTTCGTATTTAATAAACCAGTAGACATTTACATATTACACGAGATATTATTTCAGTTTCATATGCAAAAAGTGAGAGAAAAAATTGTATAGAATGGAAATTACTCTAGAATGGAAAAATCTTTCGTTTTTCAGTTAAAATAGCTCCGAGTGTGAAGGGTTCACTTTTACTTATAACATCTTCTATTCCCAACCATTTAGGAGATACAGCCTGTTCCAGTTGCGTGGGACACCCTGTAGATTCAGAGAAGCAGATAGAGTCCTGCTCCTTTTTGCTCACATTTCGTACAAAGTTCAAGCTACAGAGTCCTCGCGCAACAGGGACCTTGCTTCGCGGCGGTAGCAGAGCTCCGACGCGACGCGACAGTCGTGTACCGTCCAGAAATAGTCCGAACCCTGAATAACCGGGAAGAGTGTCGGAAGATGGATGGACTGTCCGCGAACTTCCGGTGTTCTCGCGAAGTTTCAGCAGCCCGGTAGTCGGTTGTAGCGGAGAGTGTAACCGGGCTACCGCGTTCGGCTCCTCTTTCAACGACGTCCTCACCGTCCGATAAACGTGATTTGTGGGCCAGGTCGGGTATTCGCATGATCCCGGCTTATCTGACCGCCGGGACAAGGAAGAAACACGCGCGAGACGTGTTTGCCGGCAACACGCGCAGATAATACAATAATGTATAATTATAACAGCGAGTTCCGGGTCTGTCTCTCGGGCGGTGCCGAGCGAGACCCGAGCGGAGGCCCGAGCGGAGGCCCGAGCGGAGGCCCGAGCGGAGGCCCGTGTACACAACCGGTATTCGGTCGGCGGGAGATAATAAATCGGCGGGAACGACTGCAGTCGACGTTAAAACTGCTGCGCCGGACCCCGCGGGTCTCGCGCGGCGTGACGCATCGCGGAATAAATGAAAACGTAATTTCGTTTTGCGGCGACGCGACCGAACGAAAAAACGACTTCATCCGTCGCCGATGCCGGTCTGATTAACTCTTTCCTTATCTTTCTTTTTGATTATCTTTCCTTGCGGGCTCTCTCGATCGCGTTTTTTTTTCGCAGCGTTTTATCGCGCCGCGCCGCGCCGCGCGCCGCGTGCATCGTTGTCTGCATCACGCAGGCACTGTCAACCTTAAAAGCCGTTCCGTGTATGATTCACGGGTACAATTGATGCGGCCGCGTGTCGAACACTGTTTTTACTCGATCGAGAGATCGCTTTTAGAAAGGAACGAACGAGAGACCCCAACCGCGATGTGTTCTCGCTGCCGGATCCTGATGGACGTCGCCATTTGTTAGCCGGTAAATCGCCTGTCGTCTGCACTTCATTTCGCTTTGTGCTCGATGCTGCACTGCGAATCGTCTGGGGGAATTTCCTTGATACGTTCAAGCAACTCGATTCTTGATCTTAATATCGCGAAAACCGAATGCATCTTAAGGATGTTCCGGAGGTATATAAAAACGCAACAAAATTTTTGAAAATTTCACGAGATATCATTCTTACTAAATTAACGCAATTACCAAAGTTTGGGTTCGATTCACTGCAACGTTTGAGAATTATAGCAACTTAAAGTTTGCACATTTTAACACGTCTTCTTATGGAGAATTCATAAAATTCCACTTCAAACCCTATTTAAACCTTGAAAAAAAAACGCAACTAGAAACTCCTGTTTTTTTAATATATATAGTAAAATTTATGTAATTAATTATGTTCAAAATTTATTAGGATTCACTAAACAGTTACAGAGCAAAAAATTATAAACTGTTACAAAACGTCAAATTTATCGTGTTGTCATCTCAATAATAACCATGAATATTGCCTTCTAAAGTATTTTTAATTTATTTAAATATTTATTTTTAACTTTTTATTGCGTATTTATATATATTGAATATCACAAATTTATTATCTTGAAGTTCAAATTATTATAATATGAAGACAATTTGATTAAAAAATAAATACAACATGAAATTCACTAATTAAACGAAAGCTTTTTAAATTAATCTATTTTTTTAATGCAAAATATACTTATGAATGGCTTTCATTGCCAATATATTGATGGATTTCGAATTTCTTGTACCTCCAGAACATCCTTATTTCTTCAATTTTCATTTCATTTAATGCGAACTGGTTCAGCTGTATATTCTTAAAAATGAAAAATATTTACAGTCCAAATTGTCTTCTACACGACGTTCTGTAGAATTAAATTAATTCTACTAACATAAAAATGTACCATCTATAGAAATCTGAATGTGTCTAGATGTGTCCATTACCTTTATAGGGTCCATGATCCCATTATTTTCGGTCCCGCCATGCGAAACAGGTGGCGCTAACTTCGTGTGAATTAGCATAATTCTTTATATCCTAATGACTTGCCTCATACGATTATTTATAGACAATCGGTGTTTTTCTCCGAAAATTAGATCCCGTTCTGCCGTGACGCATAATACAATACGGTGATTATGCAAATGATCTTTATACTCGGCTAAAATCGCTTGGTATAATATATGCATAATAAAGCGACAGATGGGATTTTTTATTCGTACGATAAGAGAAATTCTTTTTACTGATTTACGGTTATAAGGAAGCGTATACAGCAAGGCTGAGCACAGTATTCCTGGTATATTTAGACAGTTAGATAACTGTATAGAATGCCTGTGCGCCTCGCCTAGTAATATTCATGACCGGACGGCCGGGGAAAAATGAAATCGGGAAAGGTTAATTCGTTTCATAATGCCGATAGCGATAGCTTTAATCGGCGATAGTATTCATTTATGAAGCCGTTGATTGCGGTGCAAGGACGTGGCTCGTCACGCGAAGTGCGAACAGCTCGCCGAGCATTCCATTAAACCCGAGGTAGGAAATTATTTGCAATTCCCGACGCGCGGATACTTCTGCAAACAGATCGGCGAGATATAGGGGATTGTACAATAACCCCGACTGATTCGAAATTCCTCACCGGAGGGTATTTGTTTCGAACGCGCAGGAAGTGAAACCGTGAGCAGGAAACGCTCCGAGACAACAAGCCGACACCTACGAAATCTCCTCGCAGGTCCAATTACCGTCTGTCGAATCGCGAAACTGCGTTAATCATGATCAAAGCCGCCGCCGGCCGACTCGTTTCCCTTAACACGTCCACCGCAGATTCTATCGGCAAAAAAAAACTAGGCAAAATCAAAGCCATTTGTTCGGTAAAACGAAAACCGAGAGGTTGAGGTTGCGAATATTAATTGTTCAAAATTGTGCAAAAATGAATGATTAAAAGTGTCCCAGTCTAGGCACAGAATTAATTTCAAGAAAACGCTCGAACCCAGCGAGCTGAAATTCTGGATACACATTTATACATGTTTGAAGTAGCGACACAAATTTTGATCGTAGCTTTTGTCAAGAATTGCAGAAGTTATAAACAAAATCTTCAGACCATGTCTATAAAACAGCTCTCCGAACAAGAACATTAAACGCACCTGCTTTACAACCCTGTTTTAGTCATCTAAACGAGGCAGACAACACGTCCTTTTACTCGTCTTGAATGCTGCTATAATTCAACCAACAATAAACAATCCCACAGAACGTTTTAACGAACTAACAAATATTTAAAATAGCAAAACTCGATGGAACAGACTGTTTTTCTTCGGAATAATTTCAGACAACAACATAATTCTACAGGTTAAAAAAATTTACGCTATTACTACAAATATACGTCAACACACGTGCAAAATTTCAGTTCGTTATGTTCTCACAATTAATTCCTAAAGATCTGACTGCAAACGATCGTCCAGATTAGAGCATTCCCATAATCGGCCGGCGATTATTATGCAAAACGAGCGCGGTTATTCGACGTCCTAAAACAGCGACCATAAGAGTCCGTCGGCGACCTTCTTCGCCAGTTTCGTGGCCCTGAGAGAAAACTGGCGGAGTGTGTGTCCGTGAGAACGTTTTCCCGTGCGTGTGCCTTACACACGTCCATCCGCGAAATCCGAGCGAATATGTAATCATACGAACAGGTGCAATGCGTGTCATTCACTGTTTTCATATTTGCCCCGACATTCCGACTTCTGTGTTAATCCCCGGGGCCAGAACCAGTTACCATCGGGATCTCTGTTTCCAATTACTGTCCCGGTCGATTAAAATCGCTCGCAGCGCGCCGTAAATTTCAACCTGCGCGAAAATCCACGCTCGCCTCTCCGCTTTTTTCCCCGTTTAATCGTTTCCGTTGACGATAAATTTCCACGAGTTCGAATCGCGGCTCGACGATAGCGTTTGATGGATGGGACAGGCGAAGGTTTACCGCGCGATTAAAAATTGTACAAATTGTACATTACCGTGCAAAAAGTGCCCGCGTTATCGGGTGAATGTAGAAGATGTGGAGAACCGGCGAAAGAGTAACGTTAATTGGCAGAATTGTTGAAGGACTTCGATCGTCGAAATATACAATGTTGCTGTTGAGAAATGGAACCATATGGTAAACATGCAAGGTAGACTGTAATTGTGCATAATTAAAAAATGATCAATATGTCAACCTTATTTTCCAACTATTGCTCGAGAAAACTCTCTTGGCAGCTATCCAAGTTTAAAAAAAATTTTTTTATTCCATTTTATGAAAAACAAAAGAAGGTGTAAAACACGCAATTCGAACAATTTACAAGAAAAATAGGGACCACTCTGTCGCGTTCAGTTTCCGCCAAGAATAATACGGAGACAATTTATGCGTTCCTTTTAAAGACAGAGTAAAACATAAACTGTGCGTTCAGATAATTCATAAAGTAGCGAAATAACGCGAATTTTATCATGTTAAATTCCTTGTGAAAATAACATGGACACACTTAAACGTTCCTCTTAAAAACGGAGTGAAACATAAAAACCGAAGCCGAAATAATTCATAAAGAAGGCAAATATGGACAGTTTTATCATGTCCAATTTCTGTTAAGGGTAATACGAAAACACTTAAACGTTCCTCTTATAACCGAAGTAAAACGTGTAAAAACCTTTCGTTCAAATAATTCATAAAGACAAAAAAATATGGACAATTCCTTTACGTCCGATTCCTGTTGATGCTAATATAGAGACACTAAAACGTTCCCCTTAAAAACGGAGTAAAGCATAAAATCTTTGTCATTCGAGTAATATACATATAAATCAGAGGAACGAGTGGAATTTTATCGGATCCAATTTCACGTTTATGCCAAATTTTATTACGTATCTCATTTCGTAGGTATGAGGACGCTGTCGAATTTACAGTGTAAGTAACTTCCGCAGACGATTCTCCGAACGAGTGGCACTCAATTCACTTATTACGATGTAAAATATGTCCTCTGGTCGTTATTTCTTTAAAACCAATTACTACCGCGGATTTTATGCGTAAAATACGAAATTGAATTTTCCTGAAGGCAGGAAGAAGGTTGTATCTGGCTTCTGATTCATGCAATCGAGTAAAGACAATTTTTATTCTGCAAGAACGTCTGCTTCCAATCATTATTTTTTACAAAATTACTGCAAGTTCTAGCAGCACAGAAGCAACCAAAACACACTTCTGAGAAGCTTCCCCAAGTTACTATAATAAACTAGCAAGCAGAATATCTTTGGCAATCCTGGAGACTTCAACGCGCATAAGCGGGATCTCTGGCGATTTCAACGGGCATAAGCGCGATCTCTGGCGATTTCAACGCGTGTTAAGCGCGACGAAGCGGCAGTACTTTCTCCAGAAGCTGTTTGTGGCTCCCTGTAAGCGGATACCTGCCGGAATCATGATTCGTGAGTTCATTTCGCGTGTGTCTAATATTTACATAACAAGCTCGCGTTTCGAGGTTGCGCAGATAAAAATTGATAAGCTCGTCCCGCGGCGTGCGAAATCCTCGTCTCGAGAAGACCGACCACCGGGTGTTTGGCACGTCGTTCGCGTAAGTGAAAGTCAGTATTCCATCTGTGGTTCCCGCGGGTCTCCTCCGAGGTATCAATAACAATGTTTTCGCGCGTACAGCATCGCGAGAACCGGCTGTTTTCTCGCGCGACCGATAATTACGGAATGCAAAAAGCGCACGACGCCGCGTTCGCCGGATACCAGGATCATTTTGCACACGCACCGTCCCCTGCGGATCCGCCTCGACCAAGAGGAGATCTCGAAGGACACAGGGCCCCGCTGATCCACGCTTTATAACCCACGGTCAACGCACTTTCTGACTCATGAACCCCCCCGAGAATAAAACGATCCGCGCGGCCCGGTGTATTCAGGCGTTTTATTGCGCGCGTGCATCGTCTTTGTTCGAATTAAGTCCCGACCTGGTCGGGCCTAATTACGATACCGAGATCTTAATTGATGCTTAATTGCCGCGCTTAATTCCCGCCTGAATAGACCCCTCGCCGTGCGAGGAACAAAGGGCGGTTCGACGGTGTGCGTTTTCAAAGATGCTTTTGTGGACAGGATGATGTTTGTTAAGCTAACGTTAAGTTTGGTCATTCGTTTATTTCATATTATTACAGCATAATACTTTTTTCTGTGACACCCGGTGACCCACGCTATTTACTTAAGAACGAGCGTCATCGAATTAGAGAGTACTAATTCAGTCGTTCTAAAATTAACTAAATTATAGTAGAAGGTGCAAATTATATTATGAACTAGTGATAGTCGTTGATAACTGTTTATACGAGCGATGTAGACCCGATTTATGTGAAAAGGTATTAACGTATTAAACATCGTTATTTTTAGAATTGTATCCAATGCTTTGTGCGATGTTGGAGCTTTGTTATTCCTTTCAGCATCTGACGTCGATTTGTATTATAATTGCTTTTTAATGGAACAATTATGGTTTATTGGAGCTGTATCGCTTGACCTTGCTGCCGATTTGTAAAAAGATTTTATTCGTATCATATGCGAATGTGGTATCTGAAGAATTATATAAACTGTAAGGCATGTTCAGTAATTAGGCAATTAGATATTAGCGGTAATTAGAGCTTCATCAGAAACAAGAATCTCGCTTTGCGTTTCTCACGAGGTGTTAAAAATATGCTCGCCGTCTTTATTGATCGTTAAGGATAAATGTGTCCAACGGTATTAATGAATGAAAATTATTACACCGGCGTGAGAATTATTGCACGCCATCTTAATTGAGAATCCGCGGGAGCGAGGCTGTGCAACGCGTGCACCGGCGCTTCGTAAAGAATGATGTTACGTGTCGTAACAAACGCTGTGCATAATCAAATTTAATACGGTTAATGGAAAAGTGAGTCGAAACACTCTCGGCAGCGCAGCGGTTTCGCGCGTGTCGCTCGGCCCCAAAAAACTGCGGCCGTTCTCGAAAATGCGTTCGCCCGTTGCACAATCCGAGAGACATAAATATTTACGCACAATAAACCGTGCGAAATTCGTAATTAGACTGCGGGTTTTATGCGCGTGTGACAGAAACGAGTAGACGCAATTTAAAACGGCAAAAAGATTGTACCAATGTGCATATATTATTCGGAACTGATAAAAATCATCGAAAGAGAACAGACATTTCTATTTCGCCACTGTTCCTTGCAATCGAGACAGAAAATTTTCATTTCCCACAAAAATTGTAACTATAATCATCAAAATTTCTCTTTTCTTTCACCTGTCGCTGAACTTGACCGATTTATACAAAAAATTTAAGTACAATTACAACTTCATAAGAAATAACGATTTCAAGTTTCATTTTCGCACAATCAGTTTTCACAATCGAAACTCGAATGAAAAAGAGGGAAACTAAGTTCGTTTGTGATCAGCGAACCTTAATTACCAGCATCGGTCTTAACTAAACGAAGGGATCTTAGAATATTAATTACCGGGCATACAATTCGCTCTGTGGTAATAATACGCGATGATGCAAAGCTGTCGCAATTACACCGAGGCCTAATGGTAGCGTTAATAATGGCGTTCCGAGCCGAAACCTGGCGTTACGTGTTAATTGCTGGCCGTGACGGTCGATCTGTAACAAAGGAACCTCCAGTTTCTAACCGTCAATTATCCATCGCCATTACTATCTTTCGATAATCAGGAACAAATTATATTTAATCCTACTAACTTCTCAGAAAAATTCCTCTGGCTCAAATTATTGTATTATATCAAATAATTGCTACAATCGGAGCGGGCGAGTATTTTACAAATTGGTATACACCCAGCTAATTTTACTTGATTACACAGGCTAACCTTGAAAGGCACGGTTCACGTCAATTGTATGGTTCGTAGAGGTTTCTTTATAACAATTCTAAGGAGAATGGTTCGCTAATCGTTTGTAAAATACTAAAATTAGTGTTAAAGAAAATTGGGTAACAAGTATTGGGGTTGTTGTGAGAGGCTTCAATTTATGTTCCAAAAAAAAAAAAAAATATAAAATGAGCTTGTGCGACTTTTTCTGCCGATACTGTAACGGACATGAATAATTTTTTTTAGCAAGGGTTCAAGTGTGCTTCTAGACCGAAGTGTGCAATAATTTTCAAAAATCTCCCGCACTGTTGATCGCTCTCATTCGGTAACCCCAGCGAAGAGCGAACTATAATACCGTAGAAATGGTCGAACAACGTCTCGGCGGCGGTCGGTCTCAGCACGCCTCGAATCCGGTATGGCTCTGCGAAAGGCAGGCGGCGTTATGAGCGCGGACACTCGTTTCGGACCAGTTCAGGCGAGTTTGAGTCCGAAGGCGAACCGCCTCGACCCACGAAAAGCACGAGCACAACGACGAAAAGTGAAAGGAATGACGAAGGAGGGCGGATGGCCGGGTGTAGAGGGGCTTCACGTGGGGGGGGGGGGGGCGTGGGGAGAAGTGGTGGACCATCGACTATGGAAGCTCCCCGACCTAGCATAACCGCTTCGACAGGCTTCGGGCTCGAAATTCTCCGCGGTGGACGCGTTGCGCGACATCGTCGTCGAACATCTCCCGTAAAAACGTTTTACGAGGTTCGAGAAACCGTCCGGTGGAAATCCGCCGGGTCGTTTCGGGGAATCCTGAAGAGGTCCGGCTTCGTCGTCGACCTTCAAGGACGGATCCTGGTAGCATAACCGGTGACACGATAGCGATGGCAACGTCACACAGGGGGCGGCTGCGTCCGCTTTCGTCGAAACGGCGGCCTTCGGTTATAACGGCCGTGTACAACGTTGTCGTAGTTGTTGCACCGTGTTCGCGACAAAGAGCTAATCAACGGACCTTGGTCAACCTGCTTCGCACAAAAAACATCCCCGCGGAAAGCTCGCTCGCAGGTCCTTGAAACGGAAGCATCCTCCTCCGCGAACGAAACTCGACGCCGTGTCGCGTTTCCATCGGCGACCGTGACCTTGGACGCCCGCGGGATATGCGATTGTTATGGTTATGGTTACCATAAAGTCTGCCGGAGTCCGTTTTACGACCGATTCCGAGCCTCGGGAGTTTAGGGTATCGCTGATGCAAGCAACACTTGCATTCAGAGGTTTACGAGGAAAGTTTTTGAAGGATGATCAAGTTTAGGGGAGTCGTTGATGTAGCTGTTGTTTAGGAAGATGTCGCGACTTTGCTGGTTGTCAAGGTCACTCTGAGTGACCTTCAGAAGAATTTAACTGTTGATTGATGTGTTAGAGTGTTAATTAAACGGAATGAGGAAAAGTATGAGGGGATTCTATCTTTTGGACATTGGATATGTATACTGGCTGATTAACAATGTTAAAAGTGACAAACACCTTCTGATAAAGAGGCGAATTCCCATACAAATCTCGACCAGAGCTGGGGAAAATAGTTTTTGAAATAGTAAATATGAAATAATCATATTCATTTTAGAGTATGCGCACAATTTTAAAAATAAAATATTTGATTTGATGCAGTAATTTTTGAAAATAGTATTTTATTCGAATAATATTGATAATATTTGTATTTTGTCTCTGTCTTTATTTTCAATTTCAATTACAAAATGTTATTGCTGAAAATAATGATTCGAATTCAATACATTTATGAGTGTAAATCGTTTCTTAACGATATAAGATACAGTGTATGTTTATGCGGTTTCTCAGAGTATTATAACAATCCAAAAGTGTTTCAGATTGTTAAAGAAGAAACATTTTATTTTCTGGACCAAATTGTTGAAATAGAAATATTTGATTTTCTGGATCAGATTGTTGAAATAGACATATTTGATTTTCTGAATCAAATTGTTGAAATAGAAATATTTGATTTTGAGACTCAGATTGTTCAAATAAAATACTATTTTCTTTAAGCAAAGTAAAATCTAAAATATTCGTTATTAAAATATTAGTTTCGCCAATTAATGCCCACCTCTGATCTCGACTACTACAAATAGCAGTTCCCTCGAACGCCACAAATTCTTTTGCGCCCGGGCTCTTTTAATCTCCACCTACTACAACGGCATTAACGCGTCAGTATAATCAACGTCGCGGCACCGAATCACAGCAATAAGTTTACCATAATGACGGTTATAACTCTGCGTTGACGGTGTAACTACGTCCGGTTTCATGATTTCGCGGCGCGCCGTTCGCGGTTGCGGTCCAGCGGAAGAAAGTCCCGGCAGAATAATCGGCTAATGATTTCTTCTCCGTGGATCCCGTCAATCGACGGAGTTTCGTAATACTCGCATTTTTCTAGAAATCTAAACCACACAGGAATATTACGAGATAACCAACTGAATCCTTCAAATGTTAATCACGACTGGAGTTGGTCTGATCGATATGCTCGATTGTTGTGCGATCGGTCATTGTGTCAAATTAATGAGCTGGAAATAGTAAATTGTCTGCTGGATGAATGGAACAATCCGGTTATGCTACTTCTGGCCCCATTGCATCCAAAAGTGATGCAATTATCAATGGATTCTTACCCGTGACTGTGATCGTGGATGTTTATGCAAAATTAAATTTTTCCCCCCAGTGAATTACATGGAATGAGAGCAAAAAAGATAGTCTTCAATAATTTTCATCTGTTGGGAATATTTGGGAGACTTTCAAGAATGCACTATTTGCAAATTACCACAATTATGTTTTCTACGTTTCGATCTTACTTTAGATCATTTTCAAGAATAATTAGCAAAATTGCGTCTGTAAAATAACAAGAAAAATTATTTTATGTTTGTTGTGAATTAAGATGGAAAATTGAAGAAAAACCTGTTACTAACTTGCTGAGTGTACACGAAAATATCTTTGACTATGTATAAACACGTGTTGATGTCAAGCTGGTTTATAGGATAGTCAGACAACGTAAAGACATTTTAAACGAGCGTACATAAACAAAACATAAACTTTCATATGAACCTACTATTATCTGCAGTAATACCATGTTGGTAATGGTAAATTTTTTTTTTTTAAATTAATCGACATTCAATTTATATTCTGACCATTTTACCGGAACCAGTGCGCCGAAATCATTTGAATTTTCGGTTTAAATCAATAATATTTTATTTAGAAACGTCTCGCGTGTCAAGGATCGATCCGCGCGAACCGAACGATTTCGCATGTATTTGCATGCAACGGCCGACGCATTTGACCGCGGACCATGCGCCAGATCGCGAATCGGGTTGCGACCGAAGACCTTGCCTCCTTTTTCCAGCGGAAAATCATCAGCATTCCACGGTTTATTGCGAGGTTGCGCCACACGTATGCTATTCTTACGCAAATCACGATGCGGCGCCGTGACAAATATCAGCGACAGCAGGCCCGTCGTTCTTTCTAATGGTGCACAACGAGAACGGGACTTTAATGGGCCCGAGGCTCCGCGAAATCGGACCCGGTTGCTTTTTGTACACCTTAATCGTGCCCCCACGTAGTAATACACGTCTGATTGCACACATGTCGTGTTTTCGAGGAGATTTTATCGTGGACACGTTGTAATCATGCCCGGTATAAAGATGAGGAATTATGATTCGTCCGACGTCCCGGCGAAACTAATTGGTTTAGCACCTCGGCCGAGCCATGATCGTGGGCTTCCTGATATAATTACTTCTAATTACCTCGTTCGGCACGTTCCGGCACAGATTCATACGTCGGCGTCTCTGTTCGATCATTTGTTCTCGAATCGGGGCGATATTGAAATACTCGATGCATCTCATTTCACTATTTTTCCGAGTAATTTTGTTTTTCTTTGCAAATAAAATCAGGAGTTTAATAACGTTTGTGAAACTTTCTGCACATCGACATACTCTAGATATTAATATAATTGCTTCCTCTTGCAAGAACATCAATTCACGAGACATTAGTGACATTTTTGTGCAATCGTTTGCAGAAAGTGAAACCATGTAGAAATTTTTATTTGGAACCATACAGAAGCTACAATTCATCGTTTTGTGAAACTGTGTTCGAAACGACAAAGTCTAATCGTTATCAATTGGATCGATAATAATACCGTAAGAAGACCAACGGATCTAAATAAAATATTATTAAAAATATCGTTTTAAAAAATTAGATAGCCATCCACTTAATGCTTTATTTTAAACGGAAGAGGTTAAGTACTGTCTTGCCAGTGAAAAATGGAACAATGTTGGTTAAACGTTCGGTGAAGCGAATGGCTCGTTTAGTTTCATGAAGTTGATAGAAAAACGTTGCGGAGACAAAAGATCGCGGAAGATCCAGCTTTTTCCGGCTGTCCTTAAGTCCGGAGTGAAGGGATCCAATCTATTTTAAAACGTTTTCCGCGAACGACAGATTTGCATGCGAACACCGTTGACGTCATCGTGAAGGGTTCAGGATAATTGTTTCGACGGACGTGTCTCGCGGTGATCGTCGAAGGTGACGCGATAAATCGGTAATTCCCGTTCCCTATCGGCGCGATGCTCGTTGAAATTTACGCGCAATTACGCGCCTTATTCTTCCGGGATCGCTTGCGGTGCTCTCGCGAAGGCTGCGACTTCGAACTGCGAACCGGAAGCTCGACGGAATCCTCGAGAGCCTCAGGAAATTAAAGGGAACGATTACGTACAAGGAAGTTCACTCTTAATGATCGTGTAACTGCCGCAATTCATTATCATTTAATCGATCGTTGAAATTCCGGAACGAGTCCATACATCGGGATTCATTGATTCGCATATCCGATAGACAGTCGCATACGCAATCGGCCACGCGTAAATCACGCTGATAGTTTTCTGTTGATAAGATAGCGTTGCGCACGATGTAATCATGTGCTTTTCGTCCGCAAACAATCCTAATTCACCGCGTTGGTAAATTTCCTGAATTTCTGATCAGTTCTCTGTTGCGTAAACTCAGGGTTTCGTATAATTTATCAGCTGGAACGTAATTAAGAAAACTACTCGAGAATTAGAGAATGAAATTTCTTAGGAACTTCCGCTTTCGAGGAAAATCGAAAATGCTTGTTACACCAGTGTTCTTACTGAGTTTTATTTCGTTTCTTGTCCAATTTTGTTTCGTTTAATTTCTCATGTTTATGCAGCATGGGTTATACGATACTTTTGGTTTTTTTATATCGCCGTCGGTTCGCGTGTGCATTTCGATATCGGTTGAAGAATAGATCGAGCATTAAAACGGCGTCCTTAAGTATCACGGTTGTGCTACACCGTTCGCGAAGGCCGCTGCGGTTTTGATCGATGATGATTAGGCGAACGGTGCACGTTGGTCACGGTATACGGTAACACGGAAATCTTCCTGATGAAAAGAACGGAAGAAAAACCACGGGTACATCGTGTGACGCAAGCCGGAATAAAAACAACCGATGAATCGAGGATCGTGTTGCGGTGATTGGTACTCGGACGACTTCTCTTCCTCGAGATCATTTTTCTTACGCCTACGACGCCGTTTAGTCTGTTCGATCGTCGAAGCGACACGGAACTGTGCTGCTGCTCGTCGTGTATTCCTCGAGAGGAAACAGTGCAGAGGTAACAAAAGATTTTCTAGAATCGTTCAATTGTTGTGGGCCTAAATCAATCATTTATTAAATTTGTCCGAAGGTCTGCTCCCTTTTTTCCATTTTTAAACATTTCTGTATTTATTTTACTTTACTTCGGGATACGTCATGCAACAATTTTTAATTGGGATGTCAATAACCAAAATTGCTGTGAAACATAAAATAAAACATTTCGCGTTACATCCGTGTCATACAGCAGAAGGTTATTTGCAATTCTATGAAAAATAATATTCCAAGATGAACGTGTGCTGGAAGGTATAGTTGAAATCATGCAAGAGAGTCCGCCTGTCCACGCTTGGAACTCACCGACGACACCGCTTACCACGCATTCAAGTCTCCAGGCGTCAGGGTTTACCACTCGTTGAAATCACTCACGCGGTTTCCGTAATACATTCATTGTACCGGCAGCCTTCCATCCGTGTTTTATTAGTAGCACAAACGAGCATTCTATCGTGATTTCAATACAGCAACAATGCAGTTTATGTTTAACACATTAAATATCTGAATCATCGCTACATCAAACTGTCTGCAAGTGTCGTAAAACGAATTGCGACGACTATAAACTTTTATGTATCGTAATTAAGCAACTCAAGCAAACCTTTATATTTGTATTTTCACGGGTCATTTTCTATAAAATAGGATAAACAATTGCTTGTCGATTTCGTCACGATGCATTAAAGCAAGTTTTTAACTCTGTATAACTACTTTTATAAAAATGACGATTAGAATATTTAACCCTTTGCACTCGGAGCTATTTTAACTCGAAAATTAAACATTTCTTCCGACCTAGAATAATTCCATTCTATATGATTTTTTTTCATTTTGTGGATATGAAAAATTGATATAATTCCTCATACAATACTTAAATGTTTAGTGATTGATTAGATAGCATCATATTTAATAATGTAAACAATATTGTGAATAATGCTAGAGCAAGTTTTAGTGGCGACCCAGAGTCGAGTGCTAAGGGTTAAATCTCGTGACATTAATTTTTATGAATTTGCATTTCTTCGTTCAATAATTTTAACAAGACCAAAACAATGTAAAAATCTCTAATATTTTTAGTGCAATGTATATTTCACTCAATACTGTATAACCACACAAAATCCTCAGTCTCCCTCTTTGTATTATCATGATCAACATTACAGGGAACAGATTTTCGATCATTATCGCCCGTTTCTGTTGCCTTGTTCGAAGATCTACCGATCGTGGGTGTGAAAATAGGAAAGGCTCGCCCACAGTACGGTATTGAGCGCGAAAATTGTATCTCAGAAGCAGTCGCGGCTCCGGGAATAATTAATTCAGTGTTCGGTCCCGGTCCTTGGCATACAGACGGGTCCGTAGGACGCCTATAAATTCCAGCTTGGCCAGGCTGCGGAATGTGGATTTTTAGCGGTTACAAACGCGTGCAAGGGCAAGGCTTTTTTGCCCGGGTATTCCCCACCGTGTGCTGTCCACTTCATTCCGCTCCTGCTTCTGCTCCGGCTTCGGCTTCGGCTCCGGCTTCAGGAGGAAAAGAAACACCACCGGGTATCCGTGTTCCGTCGAACCACCACCGTACCGGTCCCTTGCGCAAAACAAAGGGAAACCAGACCCCAGCCCAGGCCCCAGGCCCCGGGGATCGGTCTTCTTCGAGGACGAAGGTAAACGCACCTTCGCTTCACCTGGATAACGGATGCACTCGCGCGATGCACTCGTGCAACAGGTGCCGGGACACAAAGGCGCGAGCACGAAGGCTGGGCGGTCCTCTCCGCGGGAGGAAAATCGCAATTGAGTTTTATAAATAGCAACCGCTCTGCTCGTGCACGCAGTCGAGTCTCTGCAGATCATAATGTGGAATTTCTGCGACTCCGATGCACGGCTGCAGCGTCTTGCGAATTTCTTGCCGTGGGGCGTCTTTGTCTCTGATCGATTCGGATTTCATGCTTCTGTGGCAAGAATGGATTGGTCACAAAACTGTGAAGACGTTAGATGAATTGAATGATGATGTTGCACTTCTTGTAACTTATTGAAATTAGTAATAGAGGAATAATAGTTCTTACAATAGACTCGGACAATTTTGCATAAAAATCCATAATTTAGTAACGAGTAGAATGTTATTCAACGTTGAAGAGGGTTTTAGATACTGACGTAAGCACGAACACAGAAGTGTACTGCTCCCACATTGAATTTTTTCCAGCCGTACCAGTGGCGTCATCTTCATTTTGCCGATCGATGTAGCTGAACTCGTTGCTACCACTGTGTTCATTTTGTCGATTTCTACGAAGTCGGAATTTAGCGAGCCTCTTTACGACTTTTCGATGAAGAAGCATCTGTCAATAAATCCTATTTTAAGTGTTAGGAAGCTGCCTCGTAATCGCTTGAAATGATTTTATAATCGGATTCGATACTCGCCGACTTATAATTTTCTAATAGACCTTATTTACGAATGACGTCCGATTCGATGATTTAGAATCGACTTAGGTAACTGTTACCGAGGTTTAAAGCGGGATTATGAAAGAGAACGATCATTTTAAAGATTGCAGGAGTAATTTTAGAGTTATGGAAACAAAATATTCCACAGTTCTTCAGAAAAGAAAATTTGTGATTTTTCACTTTGAGGACCTGTGGAGCTTACCAATTTGCAATAATAACGATTTTTAGAGTTGTAGAGAAATAAAATATTGTACAGTACCCAGAACAGAATACATGAATTTTTCACTTTAGATGATACCAATTTCCAAGTAACAACAACAATAGTGCAATTTTCAACAGTTCTTGAGAAAAGAAAATTTGTGATTTTTCACTTTGAGGACCTGTGGAGCTTACCAATTTGCAATAATAACGATTTTTCGAGTCGTAGAGAAATAAAATATTGTACATTACCCAGAACAGAATACATGAATTTTTAACTTTATTAACCAATTTCTAGTAACAGCAACAATAGTGCAATTTTCGACACCCACCCAGGCAAAAAATAGAACTCGAAATTACTCGACTACTTAGAGATCAAGTATTGCGGACTGTCAGCGTTTACAGTGTCCAGCTGTACGCTAAACGAGATCGTTCGGCGTGCGTCAATTTGAGCTCGAGGGACTATAATCAGTATGAATACGGAGACGGTAATTAACGGTGTAAGATAATAGAGCAGTGGTTCCTTTTCAAGAGCACCGTTGAAAGTGGTTCCCGAGCGGTGTTATTGTTGTGAAATATAGTTCGTTGGATCAGCTATGGTTGCCAGTGCAAATGCAAGTATCTCGGTACAGGCCAGACAGCACGCCCGTTTTCGGGCATTATTTAATTGACTCGTCAATTAATGCGTTTTCCCCTTGCTGTCCCTCGGTGCTTCGTCGTCGGTGGATCGTATATGCGTCTTGAAAAAACCTGGACGCTGTCTTAAATCAATTATATGCGCCGCTTACATCGCCATAATTCATTGCACGGCCTTAATCTCAAAATACAAGATCAGGAAAAGTAATAAACGATCGCGCGCAGTAATGGCCGACCTTGGTACCCGATCTGGATCATTCGCATTCCCTGCATTCTCGAAACTTCAACCGGCTGCGACCGTGCGATGGTGACGGAGGCTCGCGCCGCGATTTCGGGTTCCCCTATCTCGCGAATTGTGAAAGTCAGTTTGTCAATCTGAAAGTACGGTCACACGATCCGGCCAGTAATTCCATTCTTGGCGAGGATTTAATCGTAATGTGATGATTTCGCCGCGGGGAGCCAGCGATCATCCCAACGGGAGCTCCGCTTGCTTTTCTGCGGCACGTATGTGTGTTCGCGTCGTTCAAAAATTCGTAGTATCGTATACAGTGACTCTCACTAATATTCGGACACTTTTAAAAAGACGATAACTTTTTTTAACCCTTTGCACTCGGAGCTATTTTAACTGAAAAACGAAGGATTTTTCCATTCTAGAATATTTCCAGTCTATACAATTGTTTTTTTCATTTTTTGTATATGAAACTGATATAATGCCTCGGGTAATGTGTAAATGTCTAGTAGTTTATTGAATAGGAACAAAAATAATAATGTGAACAATACTTTTAAGAATGACATAGCAATTTTCAGTGGTGCTTCAGAGTCGCCATCCGAGTGCTTAAGGGTTAATATTCGACCATATATCTTGGATTTTTTGTGAGAAGTTAGAACAATCGGTTTTGTTACGTAACGTGAAAAGAATTTTTGAAAAAATTGCAATTGGTCAGAATTGCAGAGAAGATACTAAACGTTGTTTTACAACTTTTAGTATTTTCTCTACAACTCCGACGAATTGCAATTTTGAAAAAATATCTTTTCACATCATGTAGTAAACTAATTGCTCTAACTTCTCACAAAAGTTCAAATCGTATGTTCAATTCATATTCAAAAGTCCAATATCAAAAAAGTTATCGTTTTTTAAAGTGCGTCCTAATATTAATGGTAGTCACCGTATGTAATAATACGTTTCCAAATATTTTTTCACAAAATTGTCCTAAGCGTAAAAATCGATTTAGTACCTTCCCAAAACAGATTCACTGTTCATCCACGGAAGAATGCATCTTTCAATTCTTGCGATGTCTGCCATTCGTTCAGACGACTTTGTTTCATCTTCCAGGCAATTGACAGATTCCTACAAGAAAATTATGGCAATTTCGATGGATCTAAACTATCAATGCTTCTTATAGATCTAAACTTCAGTACTTCAAAATCAGAATGCTAGAAATTCATTTCCGAGTCCATTAAATGACAAAGTCCTACTCAAGAACAGCTCTAATAAATCACAATCCGTTTAACGGGTCTGATTCATCGCATTCAAGCGGAGCAACGGCAAAGACCGCGCGCGTCTCTCTTGCCAAGACTATAATCCTGCTGGCCGAGGACGTTTCTCCAAGAACACTAGAAGCAATTCCGCACAGCGATGCCCGCATCGCGCCTATTAAAGCGATCTTCATCGCGCGACGTTAACGTTTCCCAAGACGAAAACGATCGTTCCATGCATACCGTTAACGTTAACGCTGTCGCGTGGGTGGAACGAGGAGGTAGTTCGCAGCGGCAGCTATTCGAGAGGATCGTAGCCGAGCGTTAATTGAGTGGAGCGACACGCGCGAGCCCCGGCTTTTATAGTCCGCGATATGCGACAATAATCGTTCGCCGGTTGCCCCAGGGGCGAGGACGCCACCTCGAAACGAGGTTAATCGCAGGAAAGTGGAGCCGTTGGAACGACAAGAGCTTGTGTCCCTCTTCGTCCCTCTTCTCGCCGATCTCTCACCCACGATATCTCTTCTCGATCCTCTCTCAGACCCGGTCGCGTTCTCGCACCGTGATGATGTGCGATCCTATCGCGATACATTTCGCTCGACGGCCGTAATTAAAGGAGGATTTATGCCGGCAACCACCATAGAGAAACGGGCCGAGAGACAACGCGGTGACGCGACGTTTTCTTTAAACGGAGAAACAGCTTGCGGAGCGACGACAAATCATGCCGAGTCCGGGCTGCCAGGTTTCGAAAAGCCTTTATCGAGAAAGGGAATGCCAATTTTTTGGGACCACCTTTAGCACTTTTTATAATTAAAATTTCTACGATTTTCCTTCTAAATGCATAAAATATATTTATTACTATTTACGGACCGAAGTCCTTTTATACAAATGTTTACAATAGAAGATATTCATTAAAAAAGAAAGAAAAAGAAAGTCTTAGCATAAGGTTACATAGTAATGGACATGCTGACAGTTACAGGAATACATTATATCACATATAATCATATAATCGCACGCAACTTTTTCTTAAATGATAGTAACGAACCATTAAAAAAGTCAGTATCACGATATAAAATGTTGGATTTAGCTGTAATGCGATTTAAAGGATTTATTAATCCATATGTGGATTTCCTAGTTCTCAATACGCGTTCGGGTACGTAGAAATTGATTTGCCTCAGGAGAGAGGAACAATCAATATTGTTATTAATCAAATTAAAGATAAAGCTCTGGTCGGATACTGTTCTTCGAGCTTTCAATGTTTCTAAGTGGACTGTGCTATATATATTTATTATCGTTTCTGGAAAAGAAATGCTGGATAATTGTTAAAAATTATTGAAAATGTAATTTCAGTATCGCGCAAAGGGTTCCCTAAAATTTAATCTTTTGCCAATGCTGAAGCAATTTTTCATAACACACTTTCAATATTAAAAAAAGGCAATGCCAATTTTTTGGGACCGTTTAGCATTTTTTGTAATTAAAATTTCTACGATTTTCCTTATAAATGCATAAAATATATGTAGTTATTATCGTTTCTGGAAAAGAAATGCTGGAAAATTGTTAAAAATTATTGAAAATGTAATTTCAGTGTCGCGCAAATGGTGTTCCGTCAAATTTCATCTTTTCCCAATGCTGAAGCAATTTTTCATAACAAACTTTCAATATTAAAAAAAGGCTATGCCAATTTTTTGAGACCATTTAGCATTTTTTATAATTAAAATTCCTACGATTTTCCTTATAAATGCATAGAATATATATAGTTATTATCGTTTCTGGAAAAGAAATGCTGGAAAATTATTGAAAATGTAATTTCAGTGTCGCGCAAATGGTGTTCCCTCAAATTTCATCTTTTCCCAATGCCGAAGCAATTTTTCATAACAAACTTTCAATATTAAGCAAACATCTGCAGCACACTGTAATGATGGAGTACATTGAATTGTAACGAAGTCAACAGGAATAATTGAGACAAACGTTTTATCGCTTCTATCATTAATCCAGAAGCTATTTAATTTACGCTCGCATATTTCTCGCGAGTCGCGAACGGGGGCCTCGATTAACCCGCATAATCGGGACCGAGGCAGGCCGGTTGATCGAGGATAATCGTGGTGAGAAATTATTAAAATGATATTCATTTTCGGAACAACATCGTGGGCCCGCGTATAGTTTTGTATTTACCATTCCGTAGACCGGTAAGGTGCGTTAATTTCTTGTGCCTGAGAGAAAGAATTCGTGAACGCGGTCAGATTTCAACGTTCTACTGAAACAAGGAGGAATCGTTTCGAATATTGTATGTCTCGCGGATACAGGAGCACGCCGTGAAACACGATTATAGTCGCACGGTCTTAATATAATTGGATGACTACAGCTCCGGTAATTGAGAAACCATAAAGTCGAGCATGCTTAACGTCCGAGCACGATTATATTTCCAATAAGGATTAAGGACATTTATTTGTTGCTCGTTACTGTTCTACCGTTTTAGCTGTGTCAGGTAATTAACGATTTCCTTTGTCTAGTCGACGAACATTTTATTAATCAGCTTCGGGTCCGAGCTATCTAATTATTTATTAATAGCCTGTGTATCTTAAATACAAATTTCGTGTTTGCTTTAAAAATTGGATAATGCTGAATATACTGACATCCTCAAATTGTTTTATTCTCTTTTAAATGGCACGTACTCTCGTTTTTCCCATAAATTCATAAGATCAGTATTCTACTTATTAACCAGCCGGTAGATATTTTTATTCGAAAAAAATGGTCGGAGAGTAAAAATTTATAAAACTGGAATCGAAGTATAATTTGCGAAGCAATCTTCGGTCGGAAGAACGACCGCCAAGTTGCAACGCCCACGGTTATATCCCTCTTTCTTCCCGCATTCCAGCACTGACGTAATGAACCCTCGATTCGTATAATTTCGAACTCGACCGTGGACCCGACTTTTTCCTACACAGACGATTTGCATTATACCGTATGCAAATCCAAAGGTCTCCCGGTGTTACGTTGACTTCGCAGGAAGTTAGCTCGCCAGTGTCAACCGGCACTTCCGCTTTTATCTCAAATTCTTATAGTTTCTTAAAAAACAATAGTACAACGAAAAATCTGCTCGACACATCTGTATTATTTTTTTAAAGTTATGAGAAATGTTTTAATTGCAATATTTCAGGTAACATTTTCAGGAAAAACATGTCTACGGTTTTGCACGTGTAATATCGTGTTAGAAATTTTTGGGAAAAAATGAGTAAATTGGGACGAAAGTAGAGAATTCGAGCTTTAAAATGAGTCTCGATTCAGTGCTCTACAATAATTTTTTACGAAGTTATAACAATTTAAACATCGACAATTTGTCGAAAATATTCAGTATCCAAGTACTTCGTGAAGCCACTGTACCTAATTCCCAGAATGATATTTAAACACCTCACTTAGAAATACAGGGTGGACGATTTATCTGAAGACATTGGAATATCTCGAGACCTAAAAAACTTAAATGGGAACCTCCATTTTTTATTGCAGATTTGGATTTTCCAAAAAAAGGACTCCAATTTGACCTACGATTTTTTGCATTTTGGTACACAAATGGCGCTGTAATCAACAAAAATCAAAATGGGTAAAAAATCGTTGAAAATTGTATTATAATATCATTGGGGATATCTCGAGAAATACAAGTCAGATCAGAAAAATAAAAGTATGGGGGTGGGAGAAGGAATTATTTCAAAATCTTCAATGGGAAACCCTTTTGATTTATAGCAAATCTTGGTTCTCCATTGATTCAATATTATTGGTGTAATTTCTTTCACAGATGTCGCTGCAATCTAAAGCAGTTGGAAAAATTCATTGGTTTGTTTATCGCTAAATCAAACACTACTTTTAGCGTTACCCAGGAACAACGACGTGGACGTAGTATTATTCTGTTTCTTTTGGGGTGCTTGTTTTAAAGCGAGTTCCCTTGCCTCTCACAAATCGGGGTGCTTGTTTTAAGTGAATTTATTGTTTATGTGTATTTCTCGAGATATCCCTAGTTTTCAAAAATTTTTTTACCCATTTTGATTGTTGTCGATTACAGCGCCATCTGTGAACCAAAATGCAAAAACTCGTACGTCAAATTGGGGTACTTTTTCTGGAAAATCCAAATCTGCAATCAAAAAATGGGGTTCCCATTTAAGTTTTTGATCTTCCCCCACGCCCACCCCCAGGGGCTAGCGGTGGGGGTCGAGTTTGGTACCCAACTTTCATTACATTTTTCAATGTCTTCGGATAAAACGTCCACCCTGTATAATAATTAAAGAATGTACGTACAACGTCCCCAAAGAAAAGAACCAGAAACTTTACTAACAACATTCGCTTTGTCGTCAATCACCAAGGCGACAAATAATCGAATTAGGGGTCGCGGAGATTAATTGTTTCGAGTGTCTTCCGTGGGTGATCGTCGGAGCCAGGAACGGGCAATAAAACGCAGAAGGACCTTCGTTAATGGGAATCGAGTAATCTCGCGGGAGGGTTCGCCGGTGAACTTGTTCCTTACGTGATCCTCCGGCGTAACACGTTATTTACGTGGCGACCCCGGTTTCGCGGACAATGTGCACGAGAGAGTAAACCGGGTCGCCGGCTACAGGTTTTCAAGCTGTCTATTATCGCGAAGACGAAAGGTCCTCCTCGGGTTTCAAGTTCTCGCTCTCGTGGGGAGCATGATGTAAGCGGCGTAACACGTTTATGGCTCGCGCGCGTTGCGGCGCGGCCCAGGCCCGATGGAAAAAGAATACGATGTGCTCTCCGCTACTTGGAAAACGATCAACTGCCACTTCGTCTTTTCTCTGAAGTAACTGTGCGCTTGCTATCCGCGATCTTTCGCGTTCGCGGACCAACTCCTCCGTTGCGCCGCTGCGTAACGCTCTGCCACATTGCCAGCGATCGTTTACCTTCGGCGAGCGAAAAGGTTATTTGAGAAACACCTCGGCTAAGTTTTCTTGGGAAATCGAATATAATCGCGGCCCGCGACGAGAGCTGCGAGAATGTCGAGTTGTCCTGGATATGCAGCCTCTTTCAAGGATAAGAAAGCTAAACGGCTGATTTTTCGGAAAATCTCTGTTATTCGTTGGAAATTAGCAGAACGCAAAGGGCCTAGCCGATTAAGATAGTCAAAACTGTCCTTAGAGCTTTCTCAATGGCTATTGAACCATTCTAAGCGAAAAACCCCTCTGAGCAAAATTTCAGCCCCCTAGCTTGTCCGTGATGGTAGTTATAGGGTAAATTAGATTTCGCGCTTTTTCCACTCATTTTTCGCTCCATAATGCTTTCTAAAATTCGGACAAAAATGTGGCATATTTTGGATCCGAAGGCGCATTCAAGACGCATCCAAAGTATGCCACATTTTTTTTAGAATTTTAGAAATCATTAGGGAGCGAAAAATGAGTGGAAAAGCGCGAAATCTAATTTACCCTATAACCACCCTCACGGGCAAGCTAAAGGGTTGAAATTTTGGGGTTTTTCTTGGTGAGCTTTCGAATGGTTCAATAGCCATTGAAAAAGCTCTAAGAGCAGTTTTTAGCATCTTAATCGGCTAGGCCCTTTGTTCAATTTTGTCGAAGGTGCGTTGGATGATCGAGTTATTAGAGCCCTTGGACACTCCTCGTGGGCAATCTGGATTAATCTAGAGCGAAATTTCATTCTTTCCAATATTTATTTTAGCAACCTTCTTGTGAAGCTATTAAAAAGTCTCGTGATAATCGTCGATCGGGTGTTAACCCAATATTTCAGCTGATTTTCCTAGTGGGTCAACGTTCCTCGAACGTGTCCGACCTAACCGACGTGGCATTCAAACTGTTAGGATGAGAAGAGGCGTGTCTCTTGTATCTCCCAGGTGTAAAATAGAATATTTTATACTTTAATCCGCTGTCATATTAGGAATGCCAGCTGTGGGAGGGCGTTTGGCATACTCGTGCAAAAGGCATCCACACGAATGACCCGCATAGCTCGATTCTCATTGCTTGGTCCAACGAACCGAGGATCCGGGTTCGTGGCGCACTGATTCATTGTCTACCTACGACTTCTAATTTCAGCACCTTGTACAACGGTCCAAAAACCTAGAAGCAACGGGAACTCTCTTGATCGTACTAATTCCTACCAACTGACGATGATCACCATCTAGTCTGGATTGGGTATATTAGATAAATTTAATAAGGAAATAAGCTTTAAATTAAGAAGATTCTAACGAGTTTCTGAAAGATGCACTCGAATGACGAACTCAGTCAAAGGTGTTGGCGAAGCCAAATCCTAGAAGCAACAGGAACTCTCTTGATCATACTAATTCCTACCAACTGACGATGATCAGTAGCTGGTCTGGGTTGGGTATATTAGATAAATTTAAATGTACTTGAGGAAACAAACTTTAAATTAGATTCTAACGAGTTCTGAAAGATGCACTCGAATGTTGAACTCGGTTAAAGGGGTTAACAAAGCCAAAACCTAGAAGCAATAGGAACTCTCTTGATCATACTACATAATTCCTACCAACTGACGATGACCACCATCTAGTCTGGGTTACGTATAATATATTAGATAAATTTAAACGTACTTACGGAAACAAGCTTTAAATTCGATTCTAACGAGTTTCTGAAAGATGCACTCGAATGACTAACTCAGTTAAAGGGGTTAGCAAAGATAAAACCTAGAAGCAACAGGAACTCTCTTGATCATACTAATTCCTACCAATTGACGATGATCACCATCTAGTCTGGATTAGGTATATTAGATAAATTTAACAAGGAAACAAACTTTAGATTAAGAAGATTCTAACGAGTTTCTGAAAGATGCACTCGAATGACTAACTCAGTTAAAGGGGTTAGCAAAGATAAAACCTAGAAGCAACAGGAACTCTCTTGATCATACTAATTTCTACCAACTGACGATGATCACAATCTGTGGTCTGGGTTAGGTATATTACATAAATTTAAATGTACTTAAGGAAACAAGCTTTAAATTCGATTCTAACGAGTTTCTGAAAGATGCACTCGAATGACGAACTCGGTTAAAGGGGTCAGAAAAGCGAAATCCTAGAAGCAACAGGAACTCTCTTGATCATACCAATTCCTAGCAACGGACGACGATGGCCAACTAATGGAGACCGCCATAAACCATGGAGTCCCGACTGTAGGCGTCAAAGAACGCGTTATCTTTCGCGATCCCCGTAACCTTTCGGTCGGCTAAGCGGCCTGGCTACGGGGACTCGTCGCATTATTGTGAATCGTCGCGGCAATGAGCGGCCACCGAGGAGCCTCAAGTGTTATGCAACCCACCTGCGAGAGCACGAGCTCGCCTCGAGTAAGGTCTACGACCAAGGTACGTAATCCCGGGATGGGCAACAACGAAGCCTTCGACGGTATTCCAGCGTCGTCGTCCCGTCTCCCTCTGCCCTCGCGAGGCCTCGGGCCCCTGCCACTCTTGCTTGCGGAGTTTGTCTTCGCTCTTCTTCCCTTTCTCCTCGTGTTGATTCTTCTGTCCTTTGTTCGCCGCACCGCCGACGGTTTTCCATGTGCCAGAGGACGATGACAGTCCCGGCTCGCGTTAGAATCTGCTGCGAAGACTTTCTCAACGGCGGCGGCGGCGGCGGCGGCGGCGGCGCGAGGGAAATACCTGTGTAGACGTCGTCGTTTGTCCAGCACGTTTCCCGTAACGTGCCACCAATTGCGTAGTACCTGCCACCAGATGGATATTAATAGGGCTTGGTCATTGCAGGACTCGCCGATCGTCCATTGGATCCTTCTATGTATAGATCCCCCGCGAATTATATCAGACACTTGCAACGTTGTCCACTTATCTTTGATCAGTGAATGATAGGCAATAAAAAACGTAATGAGCCCTTACAATATTTCACAATTTTCGATCGACCGTGCAGGTCACATAGGTAAATCGATTCAATTGATCAGCAATCGTTTTAAGTGGACGTCGTAATATGTGAAACGTGGTCCTCGTTACACTTCAGGATGTTTTCCCTGAAATCTCTAGACTTATCCTGTATAAACATCGCTATCATTATTACACAACAAGTCGATTTTCTAGGTTTCACGATCCTAAACGCTTCTCGTTGCGGCAACAGATACGCTTGATATTTTATCGCGCGTTTAATTCCCGGGATAACTTCAGAGACAACGGACAGGTGATTATACCCGTTTCATGTTCGGCTGATATTTTTTACCTGGAATGACTAGTATTCGCGACTAGTAATTTCAAGTCGTTTAGACTTGGGCAATCTCCCTTACGCGAGTGTAACCGACGATTCTCTATAAAGACACGGAGGAACACTAAACAGCATTGTCTGTCATACCTTCTTCTTCTTCTTCGTCGTGGTCGTCTATGAAACTTCTCGTCAAGTACCTACTATACCGTCCGAATCCCCGATAGACGTTAAACGTCACCGTGCCGAATGTTGTAATCCCGCTACAAAAGCGTTGAGCAAACAGTGCCGAAGAATTTAAGACGCGATAAATAACTGGGGAATTGAAAAACTTTCTCTGCAACAGCCGCCAGCTTTTTTCCGCGGCGGATGAATGATGGCGAGTATTAAAATTTTGATGAGCAGTCTTCCGTCTGTAAGAGATGGAACTCGAGGACTGCGGCCACGAGGAGATTGCGTTTGCCGTTTTGCGATTGCCCTTTCGAGGCTGCAAAAGGTGCTCGATGGGAGGTACCCGGCTGAATACCTAGATAAATATGATGGGAGTGACACAAAGAACCCGGAGGATAGTCCATCGGCGTCATACAGAATTTTTAACAAGTTCGATTCACCATGACGTGGGATCATAATGACCCCGATGGTGGTCCTACGCGTCAGCAACACACATCGCATTTCTGCAATCTTATCAGATAAAACCGAAATTCATACACAGATGTACACCATATAACACGTTATACACTGAATTCAGCGATTTATGCACCGTTAATAATTATTTATTCGCAGACAATGCTAAACATTTATAACAAGTTACAGCGTCAATTATATTCTTTGTATCGTACCGTGCATAATGGGCGATCGTTAAAAAGAAGGAATGATATATTTCACGATTAATCAAACGACACTGTAAACGTCACGAGGATAAAGCATTCGCTTAAAACGATCGTGAAAAGAAATTATACCTGAAATCAAGTATTCCTTCCTAGGATATCGAAAGAGGAAACTAAAAATCGGGTAAACAAGTTTGCAGCACCCGGTCGTCGACTTCGAGGCCATGTTCGATCCGCGTAAACAAATATTTGTCTATTTGTTTACGCGAACCGATGACGCGCGAAACATTTGCATGCTAATGAAATTCCGGGAGCGAAAAGAAAAAAAAAACAACGATTTCTCATGAATTAATTGACCAGATTTTTTTTAATCATTGTCGTCTTCCGACGGAGTAGTAAAAAAGTGTCTATTACGTGGAACTGCTTTCAATTAACAAATTGAATCGAGGAAGATAGGATCGACAACGAAGCGGCGCGTTCTCTTTTCTCATCCGCGCAGTGTTCCTTGCGAAAGTCCAGTTTCCAGTGGAGCAACAATCCGCTCGGGAACGATAACTAAACCAGGCGTCATTAATTGCTCGGTTGTACTTCGCAGCCTCTTATTACATTTGCCGATTAACATTCGGCGCTTTGTGCGCTGCCTAATCCAGCAGACTCGTTCGAATTGCGCAATCTTCGGAATTTCGCGAAGGTCGTGTTTCGTGCAGGGTACAACGAAGAAGAAGAAGAAGAAGAAGAAGAAGGACTTCGAGCGGCTTATAACGACAAATTCGCGTAATGAACGGTGTACAACGCGTGAAGCCATAAAACCGGCGGACGAGTGTATCTTTACGAGTGGATTTTTACAATCGGCGGCGTCGCGTAGCCGATTATGCTTTTTACATGCGGTCTGCCGCCGAGATACAGTTATCCAGAACAACATGGCGGTCGCGAACAGTATGTTGAGTGGGCCGCGGGACCGACACAGAGGACAGAAAAATACCAGGTATGAGGTAATCGATGAAATTTCGCGAGATATCGCGGTTACATCTTGGGCGATCTTCGACGATTTGGAAATAATCGTGCAGTTTTATGGGGTTGGAGGCCTGTTTAATTTTCATTTTTAATTGGTACACGAGCCGGTAATTTTTAATTGGAACATGTTAAATGCGAAATCGCCCAGCCCTTCTCGCCGAGCGTTGAAATTGCTGCTCGATACCGCTTGACCGAGCGTTGAAATCACCGAGTATACACTCGCCACGCGTTCAAGTCTCCGGCGATTATGCTCGCGCGCTGCAATCACCGCAACGGTATTTCTTTTGTTGCTCTAAAACCAATGCCGTTGTGCTAGGCGCACTCCAGGCAACTCTTCCGTTTAAACATTTCATTGTTCGAAGCGGCAATGAAACTCTCTTTTCCATTAAACATTACAATATTCTAAGAGGGAATTAAACCGTTCCGTTTCTTTCGAGACTGTACTTCTTTTCAAGTATTAATAATTGTGTTAGGCCTGTGACTGTTCTACGAGTTTATCTCCAAGTAATTTTGTAACTCGCTGTCTAGCCGCGTCGATGCAATCAGGCTGTCGGTGCCTGTTCTTGTAAAAGGAATGAGTAATCCGACACGATTCCACGATTGATAGAAAACCACCGATAATCCTAGCCATACTCGACCTCCCACCTGTCCTGGCGAACGAACAACTACAATCGCTGCCACCCACGTGCGGTCGCCGCAAGCTGCCCAGTTTTTCCGCCCGTTATAGCACGAAACTGCATTTTCCTCGCCAATTACGACGCCTAACCGTCTCGACTAATCGACTCGATAAATCTCGTGGAAACTGCTTCGGCGTGATCCTCCTCTGCCTTCTGTACGCAATTATAACAACTCCTCTAGCACTCGTGTTCATCGAACAAAAAGGGTTCAAAGACAAGTGTGCTATCAGATGAACCCCGGGCGATGCCTTCCAGTCAGCAGCAAGTAGCGATGGGCGTGATACAAGTCTTTCTCATGATCTTCAAACAATTTTATACGTAAGTACTATTGGTTTATAAGGCAATAAAATTCTAAACACTAATGGAAATTTAAATAGAATTTGTTTAAACTTTAACTTTGAATACACGCGGAGAGGCGTTTTTACGCTTTTACGAAAAGGACGCGAATGAGGAACGTTCTGGAATAAACAGACAACGATGTGAGAAATAATTGAGAGTCCCATGACGTTAACAACATACGTAGATACGATATATCTTCGAGAACTTTCGAAAGACAAAAACAATAGAATATTCTGGAAGATCTATTTTTGTCAATTTATTTCTCAAATATAAATTCCAACAAGTACCTGTTTGCCGCCTACTAGATGAAGATTCACAATACATGTTGTATGCCATTATGCAAGCTTTGCAACATTTGCAACAATTTTTTCATATTCCTGCTGGTTTCCGTAATAATTGACAATCTCAAGATAAATGGACCACCTTGTATATGTATACTAGGGTGGACCTTATTTTTTGACCAACGAATTTTTTCACCCGGCCCCCCAGAATTGTTCCTCTAGGTGAGAAAAAAATTTGTGCAATGTTTGAGGTCGCTCGGATAAAAGGATCGCGTGGCGCATTCAAATTTAAAATTTTGAAATTCACCTAAACTATGGAGTATGACACATCGTTGGATTTGTCTTTTTTTTCTGAATAGAAATATGGAAAAATTATATGACTTTCTTTGAATAAAAATAACGATGACCTGGAAATTTCGAAAATTTGATTTCCAAAAATTTTTTTATTTTACCATTCTATTGATCTTATTGAACAGTGCAATTTTCTCCTGTGGCATATTTTCATATAACCACAAATAACAGAGATATTTAAATACCTACATTGAAATGTAGAAAATTTTAATTGACGATAGGACATATGTATTATCCTAAAATAATATATTAGCAATTGTAGTTTTGTAATGAAGTCTATTTCTATTCGATCTATTTCTTATATTCTAAACAACTTCCATATTCTATATTCCTATTCAGAAAAAAAGACAAATCCAACGATGTGTCATATTCCATAGTTAAGGTGAATTTCAAAATTTTCTATTTAAATGTGCATTGTATCTCGATAAAAATTGTTCACCAAGTGTAGCTTAAGTCCACCCTAATGTATACTTGTCATACAGTCGACTCGACACCACAGCATCGATACCCCATCCAAGATGTACTTATAAAGGATCGAGGCTTCTGAGCAACTATCATTAGGGATCGATACTTTTTGATACCCAGAGAATCATACATGCTTGCGATACCATGATTCTTTGTCACAAGGAATCGATACCGCTTGAACATGCTCAAGGCCACCACTATGATCAAGTCCCATCACTAGCAGCAAGTGTCCCGTGTCATTTCGTTCGAAAAAAGCTTGCCAAACGTTTCGCCAGCCATGATCCCAGTTTTCTCTCCGGGTGTCGTTCGATTGCTTCATTTGCGGGTTCTAATCGATCGGGCCGGTGGTCCGGCGAGTATAAGCGAGCGACGCAGGGAGTGACCGACATTAAAAGTCGCCAAGTGCAACTGCGACTGGGTAATCTGGTCATGGCATCTGGCCAAATAAACAACGCGGCGAGAGCCGTGGGCGAAGAGCAGTGGAATCGTGACTTTTTATTATGCCACGGATTCGTACGACGAGGTCCGCCGAACGGACAGAAGCACAACACACAGCCGAAGCTCTCTTTCGCTTTCTGATCCGGGGACGAAAAATTCGCGTCGCCTCGGCGCGGCAGCGCGGCGCGGCGTCGCGTCGCCAATCGATGCGAAAACGGTCCACGACTTTAAATATCCCGCGAGGTGTACAGGTTAAATAAATCGCCATTCGGTTGCCGAAGTAAAGGTGCACGCGGCTGCTGCATCGATACCTCTAATGATTAAGTGACTTTATTGCCTCATTAAGAAATAACACAGGTATACATATGCGCGCGTACATATCGATGTTACGCGTACGTGTGTACACGTGTGTACGTATATAAGTGGTGTACGCGGCTACAAAACGATTGCTCAACGACGATCCCTGGAAATATAAGCACACATGAGGAGAGCACCTCGGGACACACTGTTCACGCAGGAATGTGATAAAACGATGATCGCGCCGGAGTGAAGTACAAGATTTTCGAGGGACGCGCGCGCGCGCCAAGAGCAGAATGAGCTCGGTTATGATTAATTATCGTCTCGTTTATTATTCAATTTCGCAACCGCAGCCGCTTCGGGGGCTGTGGCCTTTTTTTCGCCCGGCGACCGCCGATTTGCTCCCAAAATACACACGGCTGGGAAAAGAATCTCTTTGCCGAAATAGTAGCTTCAACGTAACTCGCCCGCGAATTAGCCTTTTTCGATCATCTAGAAACTACAAACTGACTCTTGTTACTATTCGAGTACTCTCTTCGAAAGACGATCACTTTTTTGAGGAAAAGGAAGTTTCAGAGATTAAGAAGCAGGATACCCGTGTAACCTTCCTTCGGCTTCGGATAAGTCAATTCACTTTCGGAAGTGGCTTGCATTATGAAAGTGACTGTGGAAAAGTCGCGGGCACGCTTCGTTGGCTGCAATAAGTGCCACAGCTTCGTTCAGCCATTCCAATTTGCCGCGGGATATCGGTCGTGAAGAATTGGACCTGCATGTTTTCAAAAATTCACCTCCACCGGGTGTCCAAGCCAACATTCCTACCCCGAGAACAAAAATCCCGAACAATATCCGTTATACATTAACACAAAACCCTCTGGGCCAACAAAGTAAACACTGAATATGTATGAAAATTTCTGAAAAGTTTTGAGTCAGCAGAGTGTACAGACCATCGCACGGGTGAAAATATCAACCGGTAAATAATCAACGTCTGCGTAAACAGCAGTCAGCTGACGATGTCGAAACACCGATGTTCGGATTAAGTATATTAAACGAATAACTCGATCACCTTGGCAGTGTCGATGCGATATTTTCTATCGAAACGTCGCGGTTCGAATCAAAAGCTGCGATTAAACTATTCGAATACAGAGGCCGCAATGTAAATGGAATTCAGCCTTGGCATCGGCGTTGTGCACCCTTCCATTTTCAGCCTAGCCAAGCAACTGTCGTAACTCCAGCTGACTGGAGGCTCGCGCTCCATTTTCCTTGTTCCCCCCCTTCTCTTATTCTAATCGCTTTCCTCCGATAGAGAAATATAATAAGCTGTGTACGGTTCGTTAGCACGATTTATCGCCGTGACGTTGCCACGCAGCGTCTCGGAAACAATTGGCAAAGAAATTCGTTCCGTCATCAAACAGGGGAATAAAGGTTTCAGGTTTGTCATTATCGAACGAGGAAGCGCACCTCTCGTTTCCGCTAAGGAAACGATAAAAACCGTTCGTTCGTTTCGCGAACTTGATTGACGAGCAGTTTCATATCTGATTTAACGAAGTCGAACGCGTTTTATGTCGCGGATTGTACGCTCTCACGCGATGCAAACGGTCACGTAGCGATTTCAAAGTCGATAGGCGTGGAGGCTCGATACGATTTTTCATACGCCATCGCGCGCGCGCCGTGATCTACATATTCAAATCCGTACCGCAGCAATGACACCGATTGTGTCACACCACTCTGGCGAACGTACTCGAGAAATAACCGGATTATGCGTTAGCTGGTCTAACAAAGAAACATCCATTTGTGGAAATTCGATTCCTAGAAACGAATTCCCCTCTCTATTTTTATGAAATGCTGAAAAAATTATATTTCCTTTTAGACTCGGTAAAGACATGTTTTTCATCTGCTACATAGTTGGCAATGCTTACAGTCGTTTAGTTCCTCGTTTATGAAATTATATTTTTGTCTGTTAATTTCAAAAGGGATCTAAAAATTTTAGCGTACAAATTAATGTCCATACACATTACACGGCATACATATACAGGTAAATTGAATCTTACCCAATACTCAAGATACTACAAAATAAAATAAAAAATAAATGCATATATGTACACTAGGGTGGACCTTAGCTCTATCTTGTGAAATTTTTTTTGCGAGATTTTTTTCATGCCCCCCCTCAAAACTTGAAATTTCAAGTTTTTCGCAACTTCAACGTCAATGAGGCACGCCTTCCCTTTATCCAATCAACTTCATCTTTTGCAGGAATTATTTTCTTACCCAATAGCACAATTTTGAGGGGTGGGGCGTTCAAAAAATCTCGCAAAAAAATTTCACAAGCTAGAGCTAAGGTCCACCCTAATGTACTCTCAGTAAAATAAGTATCCGTACACCCTTAAAACAGGATAACTTTTTTATAATTGTACCAAACGACCTAACCTTTTGTAAGCAATTAGAAGCATTGGTTTACTAAACGATGTGCAAAAAAAAATTTTTCCAAAAATTATAATATACAAGGTTACATGGAAAAATAATAAAGGCATTTTTTGAAACTTTTTTATTTGGGCCCTTACAGAAAATTTAAAATATATATTTTGTAGATCTATGTTATTTGTACAAATACTGAAAATTTCATCGAAATCGATTGAGATACGCGCGAGCTACAAGCGGTTAAAAATGTTGAAAATCGTAGGTTTTCACGACTTTTGATCAATTTCTGCTTAAAATCCACAGAATCGTACATCTTTCGATGCGGGTCGTTTTTTCCTGCGTCGGCCAATTTCGATAAAATTTTCAGCATTTGTATAACTAACATAGATCTACAACACATATATTTTAAATTTTCATTAAGGGCCCAAATAAAAAAGTTTTAAAAAATGCCTTTTTTATTTTTCCATGTAACCTTGTAAATTATAATTTTTGGAAATATTTTTTTGCACATCATTTAGTAAACCGATGCTTCTAATTGCTTACAAAACATCAGGTCGTTTAATACAATTATAAAAAGCTATTCTGGTTTAACCCTTAGCACTCGGATGGCGATTCTGAGGCACCACTGAAAATTGCTATGCCATTCTTAAAAATATTGTTTTCATTATTATTTTTGATCGGATTTAATAAACTACTAGACATTTACATATGACATGAGATATTATATCAGTTTCATATGCAAAAAGTGAACAAAAATTGTATACATAGAATGTAAATATTCTAGAATGGAAAAATCTTTCGTTTGTGAGTTAAAATAGCTCCGAGTGCAAAGGGTTAAAAAGTGTACGGAGACTTATTTTATTGAGTGCATAGGCATTATTGCAAAAGAATTGCTAAAAAAAATCATGATCTCGGAGAAGTTAGCGTCTGTAGATCGGATCACAAGGCTGCAAATAACGATTCTTATGAGAACCGAGTGCGTACTCGCGCGAATGAATGGCGGCCAAATTAAAATGTAGGCGTGCAGGATTTCGGGGCGACTTTTCGACGCGATTAACGAAGTTACTCTCTCTCTCTCTCTCTCTCTCTCTCTCTCTCTCTCTCTCTCTCTCTCTCTCTCTCTCTCTCTCTCTCTCTCTCTCTCTCTCTCTCTCTCTCTCTCTCTCTCTCTCTCTCTCTCTCTCTCTCTCTCTCCTCTCTCGATACTCGGTTAATGGCGTGTCCAGGCGGTGGCTTAATGTGACTTCGATGTTTCCACGATACGCACGGCGTGCACAAAAGCGACGCGACTTTTCGTACTTAGCCCACTTCCAGATCCGATAGTTGCATAATGCGCTTTAAAACGGAACGCATTTATACGGGGCCATCGATATATATTCGCCGGGCGCCACTTTTTGATCTTTATCCGGCATTTTCAGCACGGTCTCGCAGCGCAGATTTCGAGCAGAGCTTGTACGTTCTTCGAGATAAGGCACGCGTATATCGAGGCCTCGCAAATTTCTACACTCGCGAGAAACGTTTTTTCGAAGCTGTGCTTGATTGCTACACTGTTGGCACCCGACGTGCCACTCATTAACAGCAACACGCTTGCTCCTCCCCTTTTATCGGCGAACACGGTCCCCGGGTGTGTAAACGAATAATTAATCAACGATATGGAAATAAAACACGAGTCCACCGGACGAACATTGTGGGGCTTAATGAGTTTTACAGCAAACTCTCCCGCGGAGAGTTTCTTTTCATTTATTTGTACGATAAACTGCTGGCCGGTAACCGCGTGCTCGATTAATTTATCATACGATGATGATCCTCGCGCATTCCACGATTCGGATATTAAGGAAAGAAACAGCTGTTTCGCCTGCGCAGAGAAATCGTTGATTAAACGTTACGCAACGATCCGATCTTTTTCTACGACTCTTCCTAGCAGTGCGTTCTTTCATCGGTGTCAACAATGAAACCGTGTTTCAGCCGAATCGAGCTGTCGAGCGACGACGGTGTTAGTGAAAAAGCACGTTAATGGTCTGACTTTCACGCTCGGCTGCCGAGCACCTCTCCGGCATTATGCTAGAACGAATCTGGAGCGAAATTAGGGAAAAAGTTCTTTCTTACTCTACGGTTCTGTAAATCTTTTGCAACAGGATGATCTATGGAGCCAAGCTGCATTTATTATTATCGCATTTCGCCGACCATTTGCAGCCCTGCCGGAACGATTTCCGTAAATTTCAACTACCAAATTAGTGCAGCAAATCAGAAATACTTAGATACGTAAGGTGTAGTTTCTCTTTTTTGTCGAGGCGTTACTAAAGTTTATTTTGCGAATTTCCTTCGGTTTCGAAGAAATTCGACGGAGATTGGTCGTTTCGTTACAACATTATAAGTAATTTATTCTCTTCCTCTTATCTAAAGTTATACAATTAAGGAGAGTGCAGTGAAATGAAGTTTCTTCACGGTTTACTTTGATTTTGAGAGAATCGTTGCCGAGATAGGATAATTGGTTTTATTATCCAGAAGAAATTACATGTTGGGAAATCTTCTCTATTATTTAATAGGAAGAAGATTGGTCAACATGTCTGTTCAGTGATTCTGAACGTTACAGGTGTATAAAATTTCTACATCGATTTATCTAGTGGAAAATAAACTTTTGCCTGAGGAAATGCAATTCTACATTTTCCTAAAAGAATGTTCTCCATTTTTACAACAATTCTTTCTTTATTACTTAAATCCTTCGAAATTGAAACCTTCTCATTTATTATCTAAAACAAGAGAGATCGATCCAAGTATCTGTTCATTATTCAGTAATCCTGTACTATTAATTATGCACGCAGGTATATGAATGTTGTAGGGTAACTGCACCAGTGAATAAACGGGCACCAGTAAATGAACGCTTTTGTATATTTCAACAAATCAGTAGTAGTGTTGTAAATTGTAGCGTTCATTGACTGGTATTTTTTATATTTTTTATTTAACGTTTAATAAAGACAAATAATAATAATTTCGTTTTATTTGTGTTCATTTATTTTTGACAAATGAAGTATAGGGAGCCATTTGGCATATATGAGATTCCTTTAATTCACATATTTTTAAAAAAATAAAATATCTTCCTGAACAATTTCTTAAATGTTCATTCACTGGTGCAGTTACCCTACATCGTTTTATCGAATCAAAATTGAACTTCAGCCTGAGAATATACAGTTCTGCACTCTCCCACACAACGTTTACTATTTTTTTTTTTTCTCGTTCGGACAGATCCTCATCGGTGTTGCACCATCAGGTTCGTTGACACCGCACTATTATCCGTTTCGTGTGGTGGCTCGAGTTACGGATAATTAATCTGTCACGGTTACTTAATCGTTCTAAGCTGTGCCGTGGCTCGATTTGTCGCAGATTTTTCATCGTCCTCTCGTGTTTCATACGCGACCGTTTTGCCCCTGTTCGACCCAGTTTGTTTGAGGAAAACCGATGATATACCGCGCAACCACGCGAGGATACGCCGGAGTAGCCAGCAATGTCAATCAACGCGGTGACGTTACGCGACTCGCATTGTTTCCGATTAAGCAAGTGTCACGGACGCACGTCGCGCTACGTCATGCTTCGTCGCTTCGACGAGTGATTGACCCAGCTGCTTCGAGTATTGTCGTTTCATAGACGGTGTCTACGAGTCCGATGACACGGTTCGTTCAGTATGGTTCTTCGGTATGGTTCTCTTGCTGTGCGGTCACTTTCAGTTTCTTTTGCCCATGAGTCGGCGGCGACCTTTACCTTTCGCCTACGCGATGCAAATTTTGGCTTAATGATTTTTCTCGTTTTACCAGAGAAATCAGTGTCTGCACGGTAACAGTCCGCCAACACGATAATAAAATAGTAAGATAAAATTAAAGTTCTTAGACCTAGGTAAAAGGATCCTCCAAAAGGAGGAATACAACAAACCACTCTTAACACATTACTTACCGGAAACTTTCTAATAGTCTTTTGAAAATCGAAGATCAAGAGTTCAGTATTTCTCAGTATGTTCACAAGCGACAATAATTTTATCCATAAATCAGTCCATCCAAAATCGCACGATAAAAGACCAAATCTCTACTCACAGACTTTCTAATAGTCTTTTTAAAATCGAAGATCAAGAGTTCAGTATTTCTCAGTACGTTCACAAGCGACAATAATTTTATCCATAAATCAGTCCATCCAAAATCGTACGAAAAAATACCAAATCTCTCCTCACAGACTTTCTAATAGTCTTTGTAAAATCGAAGATCAGCAGTTCAGAATTTCTCAGTAAATTGTCCACAAGCGACAATAATTTTATCCATAAATCAGTCCATCCAAAATCGCACGAAAAATGACCAAATCTCTCCTCACCGACATTCTAATAGTCTTTGTAAAATCGAAGATCAGGAGTTCAGAATGTCTCAGTAAATTGTCCACAAGCGACAATAATTTTATCCACAAATCAGTCGATCCAAAATCGCAGGAAAAAAGATGAAATCTCTACTCACCGACATGATCAATCCCCAAACAGCAGAACCTGGAAAAGAACCACCAGCACAGATCAGCACAAGCACCCTTCGACGCAGGTCGCGATAACGACGAGGATGAGGGTTTCGTCCGAATATACCACAAGTCTCGTAACAATCTCGCAGAAACTGAGTCGCGAGAAGAGAGACAGAGACGGTCCAGGATGGAATAAACGTCGGGTAAAAGTGAACTGTGGGTACGAATGGTCCCGAAACCGAGTCGTGAGTACAGCAGACGAGTCTCGCAGCTGATCGGGGGCCGATTAATCACGGAGACGTATGCGGGATTCGCCCGTAATTCGAAGACTGGTCATCGCGTTGACGACGCCGGGGTATTCAAAGATCGAAACCGCGTCGCGAACCGAGGCGCGTCACTATGCCGGCCAGGGGGGGCCCACTCTGGGCCCGGGAGAGGTGTGCCGGGGGTCACGAAGAGGGGATCAAGCCGAACAGAGCCCCCCCGCGATCCTTTTTCGACGGGGAAGGGAGGGGGAGAGGCCCGAACCCTCGTGGGACAGCTGGTAGGGGGATTCGGCGAGGACCCACGAGACGATACGCCCGAGAAGAGGTGGCGGAGGAGGTGGGACCCCGAAACTCTCGGAGAGGAGTGAACCGGGTAAGAAGCGCGCATTCTTGTGTGTCAGCGAGCGATAGTTATGGACCCCCGGCAACCTTGTCCCAGTAGCGTGCTGCTACTCGCGCGCAAGCACAACTCGGGCCTACGGGAGAGATCCCGCGACGAAATACGAGCCCTGATAAGGGGTCAGCTGGTCCCCCAGGGGGAGAGCATCCTTCCGTGACCCACACAAGCTTGTTTTCGTCCGTACAACACCGTCGACCGGACGCTATCTGGGTCATGGTTCTCGAAAAGCGAAAGAAGATGCGCGAGGTGGACGATCTTCTGCTGTTGGAGCCAAGCTTTGAATTCGGTGCTTGGCTGTTCCTGTTGATGCTGGCTGATCGTTGATTGGTTGTAGCGTTTGTTTGTTTCTCTTTAACCTTCGAGAATTTCTTATAGCAGTTAATAAAATCAAAGGTGGTTTTGTGATGTTCTAATGCGAGGAATGTTTACAATCGTTCTATTCGCTTCAGCCTTCAACAGTGAAGACAATTTTCTAATACAACGGGGACTTCGAAACTTGACAAGGACGTCTTTTCAAGAAATAATGAATAAAATCGAAAGTAGTTTGCAATATTCTGATGCGAGGAATGTTGACTGCTTCTAAATTGTCTTATTGCTAGTTGGATGCTTGTTGTTTGTTCTTCTAACTGCATTACCTTGTTGTTTGCTGGGTATAGTAAATCGTTCGCAATGGGAGTAAGAAATCCTAGAGGTTTTCAGCTGTCCAAGGCTCGCAGCGTGCATCGTTGCCTGACGTCTCTATCTCCTAATCATCGCAGTAATTCGTTATTGTTGAATGCGCCCCGGCCACTGCGCCCAGTATCAATGGCTAATAGATCAATCTCGAAGCGTGCGGCGCGGCGCGAAGATCGCCGATTGTTTTCCAACATATGTCCTTTCTTCCTGGAGTGGTTGCATAGTCGCGACCGCAAGGCTGGAAAACTGTGGGCGTCATTGAGCGTAAACACTGCACAAATTATTTATAGAATATGACATTGAGGGTGGCAATAAGGTAGTTGTGTCTGGTAAGTGTCATCGAAGAAGCGCGTATAATTTCAATTACAAAGTAAATATCCGCTTCCTGGAATCGCGCAAGTGTGTAGGAAAAACAAAATCAAAGGAATCGTTAGATAATCCTGTTGGACACCCGCTTTGAATGTCGGGCTCATAATCGAAAATAGAATGGAAGGTGAAGGAGCAGCTAGCGTTAGGTCTCCCTTTGTCAGAGAAGGTAATTTTCCTACAAACGTGGATGTGGGTCATGGTCCCTTGGCCACTTTTCTAGTCGGGACACGTCATAAGAGCCCTTTGTATGACGACCTTACGCCATGTTTCACACGAATTATGCTTTCGTGCGACTAAACGACGACGGTGATGTGTACGACGGAGATCCGAGTCTGTTGCTCCACTGACTTAAACGTTTCTTGCTCCTAACTGGGAAACTGATCGATTCTACACCGAGCATTAGGCGTTGCTATCTTGGAAATAAGAGTAATCGCAAAATTTTAATTTCTAATTACTGAGATTAAAATTTTACATACAACGAATTACAGCCAGATTATACTTTATTTAACATTTCTACACAGTCTGAACGATCGATTCTACACTCAGCATTAGACTATCTTGGAAATAAGAGCAAACGCACAATATTAATTTCTAATTACTGAGATTAAAATTTGGCATAAAACCAATGACCGCTAGATTATACTTTATTTAACACTTTTACACAGTCTGGGCGATCGATTCTACGCTGAGCATTAGACGTTGCTATCTTGGAAATAAGAGCAATCGCACAATATTAATTTCTAATTACTGAGATTAAAATTTTACATACAACGAATTACAGCTAGATTATACTTTATTTAACATTTCTACACAGTCTGAGCGATCGATTCTACACTGATCATTAGACGTTGCTACCTTGGAAATAAGAGTAATCGCACAATATTAATTTCTAATTACTGTGATTAAAATTTGGCATAAAACGAATGACCGCTAGATTATACTTTATTTAACACTTCTACACAGTCTGAATGTCCCAGCATCGCTAGGTTCAATTTCTCGAAAATTTCATTTAGATACAAAAATGAAAAGGTCATTCGACCAAGATGATTTAAGTGCGCAAACGCAGTCCACGATTCGGGTCCACGACGTCTTGCACAACGATGCAGCGTGGTAAACAATGGTTGCAAAATATGAAGAAACGAACGCAGATCACGATCGATCGTCACGAGAACCGAGATCGACGTCGGCCGGTCGCACCTATGGCCAAAGGGGACCGTTTCTGCGTTCCTGGACGTGTCAGGGTCTGAAATTCAGTTACAAGTCGTAAGACAGACTGGGTAAGTGATTTCGATAGACCGTTCAATGGCGGAGATAGCCATCAATCCGATCCCGATCCACGGGTCAGTTGGCACAGACGAGCGTCCTCGACGGTTTTCGCGGTTCACCGATTAAGAAAAGGTGTGCAGACCGAGCGGAGGGAAAGGGGCGATTCGCTACGATCGGCTGCGCTCTGAATTCACCGGGTTGTCTTCTCACTTTCTTTCTGCTTCTCTCTCTCTCTCTTATTTCTTTTTGCACAATGATGCAAGGGTACGGAGAACGATCGATTGACTCGTGCTCCAGAAAGGAATCGGCGCCGGGAGTGGAAGAGCCTAGCGGATCGACGCCGGGACACTGTAATTAAGTTTTCGTGGGCCGTAATTACCGGCGTAATTGATACTAATTTGTACGTGGGTGATTCGTGCGTGCCGTTTGTAAATTGTCCTTGCGCAATCGGGAGCTTCGGTACTCGATACATTGTCATCGGGCTGCCGTCTTATTTATCGCGCGATTCGCTGGTTGCCGTACACTTTCGCAACGAGCCTAATGCGACTCGTGCGTTCGCCTAATTTTATCGTCGAATGAGAGAGGCTTCTTTGTGGAGTTCCCTCGGTCGAGTATGTTTGATAGAAATAATTATTTCAGCGGTATCACTTGTTTCACCATGTAACGAGAAGAGGATAGGATAATGAGGCAATCATTAGCTAAGGTACATGAGGCAAAGAGAATACGAAGGACGAGTTAACTCGTCGTCCTCAGTTAACAGGTCCAGTATCGTTTCCAATTATTCATCGTGCACGTGCGGACCGCTATTGCCTAAATAGAATTCGTATTCTACCGACAACTAATTTACAGAACCAATTAATTTTTTCCTGTCAATACGACTGACAACGACTCTCATTAACTCGACCCTCACCCCGAACCTCTTTTCGGCACGAAACATCCAAGCTGCGTTGGGCAATAGTTAGTCTAAATGATGGGTAAAAAACGTACCAGACAAATTGAACTTTTTTTCTTATTTGCAAATAAAGTCAATCACCCTATTCATCGAGTAATAATCATATATGATATTTTCACCGGAACGGCGACTCTGAGTCAAAAACGTCACATAACATGAATATGTTCTAGATTAAAAGAAATGTGGTGATTTTGGAGTTAAAATAACTTCCGAGTGCAAATGGTTAATACTATTCATTAAATTCTCTTACATTACGCGGATCGTGAACAAATTTTGTACGAAGCGTCAGTCAAGAAATTCATTCTCAGGTCTGGATAAATAATTCCTTCAGCCAAATATGGTTGACACGGTCGTCAACGTGTTAAACGTCCTATCGAATTGGGAATAAAACAAGAACGGCACCGGCGGCGGTGGCGGCTATAAACTATAAACTCGTAAAACCCTTTAACAAACGAAATAAATCGAGCGATAAATAACCGAATAACAATGAATTATTCCACGGTTCTTCTCAACCAAATAAAATTTAATTCGAAATAATGGCGAGCGCAGCTCCGGCACACGACGCCGCGCCGGTGTTTCACGAAAACATTTCGGAACAAAAGGCCCCCTGTCCGTTCCACGAGGCCCGTTTCTCTTTGCCCCCGACCCGGGGGGGCAGTCGAACGGGGAATAAACTGTCACGCAGAAATCTCGTAAAGCTGGCAGATAGCCGGATCAACGGAGATTGCCACCGCCCGGGGGTGTCGCGCACACCTTTTTTCCACGCGGCGCGTTTGCACGCTAATTGTTTTTGCACGAAACCGCCTCGAAAACGAAGAAACACCCCGCGCCGTTCCCTGCGTCCAGCCCCCCTGACCCCTCCTACCGTGTGCATTTCGTAATATTTCGCAATATCAATTGCGCTGCGGTGCCTGTCAAGCGCGCTGCGCCGCGTTCACGCGAAAGAATTATCGCTCGAGAGGCGTTTTAAATTATTTAAGACTATGTAATTTAATAAAGTTACGGCGGCGATGAGGGTCGGACGGTGTTTCAGGGACGGCGACGGGATTCGACTCGGTCCCCGGGGGCCGCAACAGGAAATTACGGCCCTTTAACAGAGCTTTCAGCGTGAAATTATTCTCGCCGAGCCGCCGAAACGCTGGTGCACCGTTGCCCCTGATGCACGATGCACTTCTGCGCCGTTCTATCCTCTGCGAAATCCCCCAATAAAGTTACTTTTACGCTATGAACGAGCCTAACAGAACAGAAGCACCGTAGAACCTTGTATCGATAGCGTTTCGTCATTTCGATAGAGCTCGAATTACTAAACTCTGACGCGTTAAACGCTATTTCTGCAATTGCAATTTCGATGCAACCTGTGTTTTTAGAAAGGCGACCGATTGCTTCGCGAATCACGTACTGGACTGGCCTTTGCTGAATTTTGGAGGATGATCGATCGCGACACAGTCATTCAGAGTCATTCGGAGAGTCCACAATGAACGCCGCGAACGATTGTAAGAGTCATTTGTTAAATATGAAAAAACGTAATCATAGCTACTGGGTTCGGTATTCGATAAAATCTTTATTTTCGACGAAGGTCTGCAGTCTATCATTCGCATTCCAAAAAATGAAAGGAATCAAATGAATACACAGTTCCGCGTACGGCATCTCTGAATATAATTTATAATTTTTACCTTGTGTTTTAGCATATTTAGCCTCGCACTCATTAATCACTTGTCAACCCGATCATTAAACTCTGTAAGATAGATACGATCGTTTGAATAATTCAACTAGGATAGCCATCTATCAGAAGAAAGCTTCAAAATTCTAAAACCCGATCGAGCGTCTTGTTCTTTTCCTTTCTTTTTGCTTGGCGCCAATCCGGTGGAGTCGAAATCGCGTGTGCCCACGGCGCGATTCTAAATTAACCGGTCCGGTAATTTTGGCGCCACTCACCGGTGTGTCGGAGAGCCGCTGCCGCTGGTCCAATTTCGGCGAGAGACTTGTCCAGGTGTCCGTTTCGCTCGATGCAAATTATCCCCGAGCCTCGACACCCCGTTTCACGCCCGGTGCACGCGACGCGATTCGCAAGCGATCCCCCAAGCCACTTTATGCAATTCTCAAGAGTAGGCGTATCGACGTTACGCCGAGCACGCGATACACCCGCGATTATGTTTCGACCAGTCCGCGGGACGCACTCGATACCCTCGTTTCGCATTCCTGGCTCGCCCGAGCCGGGATCTTCTTGCATATTGCACATTGCATATTGCACTTCGTTCGACTAAATGCACCAATATTGCATTTCGTTGTATTAGGGGTAACAATAGTATTGCAAATTCGTTCTGCGAGGTCTGGCTTAGATCTAAGTGTAACAATATTACCACTAGATGCAATGATAATGCACTTCGTTCGACTAAATGCACCAATATTGGATTTCGTCCTATTAGGGGCACTAATAATATTGCATTTCATTCTATTAGGGGCACCAATAATATTGCAATTCGTTCTGCGATATCTGGCAGAGATCTAAGTGTAACAATATTACCACTAGTTGCAATAATATTGCACTTCGTTCGACTAAATGCACCAATATTGCATTTCGTTGTATTAGGGGTAACAATAGTATTGCAAATTCGTTCTGCGAGGTTTGGCTTAGATCTAAGTGTAACAATATTACCACTAGATGCAATGATATTGCACTTCGTTCGACTAAATGCACCAACATTGGATTTCGTCCTATTAGGGGCACTAATAATATTGCATTTCATTCTATTAGGGGCATCAATAATATTGCAATTCGTTCTGCGATATCTGGCAGAGATCTAAGTGTAACAATATTACCACTAGTTGCAATAATATTGCACTTCGTTCGACTAAATGAACCAATATTGGATTTCTATTAGGGGCACCAATAACATTGCAATTCGTTCTGCGTTGTCTGGCTTACAATTAGATCGAAGTGGAACAATATTACCACTAGATGCAATAATATCGCACTTCGTTCGACTAAATGCACCAATATTGCATTTCGTTCTATGTATTAGGGGCACCAATAATATTGCAATTCGTTCTGCGAGGTCTGGCTTACAATTACATCGAAGTGTAACAATATTACCACTAGATGCACTAATATAGCACTTCGACTAAATGCACCAGTATTGCATTTCGTTCTATTAGGGGCACCAATAATATTGCAATTCGTTATGCGAGATCTGGCTTACAATTAGATCGAAGTGGAACAATATTACCACTAGATGCAATAATATCGCACTTCGTTCGACTAAATGCACCAATATTGCATTTCGTTCTATTAGGGGCACCAATAATATTGCAATTCGTTCTGCGAGGTCTGGCTTATATCTAAGTGTAACAATATTACCACTAGATGCAATAATATCGCACTTTGTTCTACCTGAGATCTAGAAAGGAGCATGGAGGACCGTATCGATCACGAACTTCCAAAACAGGGCCCGTCGCAGTCCTCGAGGTCTTCCAGAAGATTCTCCGACGAATCCTAATCCGCTCGTCTCGATTCCAGTCCACGTTCGGTCAATCGACGCCGCGTTTATCGATCTCGGCCTTTCGGATGACGTCGCGTACCCCGGCGCGTGATTCACGCGCGACCGATTGATCGATCGATTCCGAAGACGATCGCGCATCCAGATGCAGATGTCCCGTCCGCGAGCGGTGTCATCCCGAAGATCGTGCTGCTCGCGCATGATTGGTATTTAGGCCTCGCGTTACGTAACCTTTTTTTTTTCTCCATCGGCTGGCCGTCAGAACGACGGATAAAAAAAAACTATTCCGGGAGGTGCGGGGGCGATAGCGGATCATCCGCTTGACATTGGACTCAGATTTTCCGTATGCGTCCCGCGTACGGCCGGACCCGAGCAACCGGGAGGTCGTAGCTCGTCTTCCTTCGCTATACTTGTGCTATATGTCGTTTCTTCTTCGTCGTTCGCGCTCGTTCACCGTTTCGTTTCGTCTTTGTTCAGCCGTCGAAAATCACCGACACGCTGCCTGACTAGTACGTGGCCGGGTACGCGTACAACGAGCATCCGCCAATTGCGAAATGCAGGAATTCAAACGAGCATTCCCCGTAAGGTCACACGACGCCCGGGGTCGACGGTAATTGCCACGCAATTACGGAACGCGTGCACGGACCCGCCGAAATCCGCCCATGAATTTTACGCTGACTGTGTTTTTCCCCCATGATTCACCCGTGAAGGGTTGCTTCCAAGGGCCCCACCTTCAGGGCTTGGGAATTGTTGCAATTCGGTTTTGGTTCTCGAAATAACCGTGACCGGAACTGATAGGGATCCTTACCCCGGGGTACCTAAACGAGCTAAACTTGCCATAACTCACCTTACTGCAATAACAAAAATTGCGAAGCTCTTCAACCACCATTATATCATCGTTTAACCCCACGGTGAATCATCTTCACAACAGCACATTGAACTCCGTTAAGCAAGGGTTAATGAATGAATTAGCTTAGAAAGTAATTTGACATTTGCCAGGTATCTCCGACTCTTCAGCCTTCATAGCAGAAAGGGATATGGACACGAGGAATCCCGGATTGCAAAATATTCCCAAGGAAGTCCTCGGCGAGAACGATCTACGATTTCGCCGTTCAAAATCGAGAATCAATCGCGGTGCTAGATTAAGACAAGGCTGAGCGTTTTAGCCGTGCGATTATTATGGAAATTTAGCGTGCCGCTTATCGTGGCGATTATTCGTCGAGGAGAGGAGCCCCGGCAGACTTGGTCCATTTGTAATTTCGTGTTGGTTCGTCGATTACGAAATACAGGAACCGTGGAGTTAGCCGTGGCACCGGGGTCACGGTGGCAGCACGATGTCATTAACAGCTTTCCTGTGTTTCTACAAGGTGTTAGATCCTTCTCGCTCGCTTAGAGTGGGCGAGCGACCTTCGGGAGGGGTCAAAACACTATAGCGTAACATATTTCGTCATTAGGAAGTCGGTCAAAATGAATCCGAATTGGAAATTAGAGTGTCTTCTCTACTTTTCCCTTCGATTAAAAAACCAGGGTACACGGAAGGTCAGTGTCTCAAGGTCACCGCGCCTGATTACTGCTTAATTAGACCATTCGGTCCGATGGTAACTTTCTACAGTGAATTTTGCAACAACTTTGCCAGCTGGCATACTTAATGGTGCCGTGTTATTATAAAATTAAATTCCACTGAGTGCCACTTGGTGAGTGGCTTTGTCGACATGGTGGCAACGTACAATGTTGCTCGAGACCGCAGTCCTGTGTGCAGCCAGGTGGAAATACCCTCTTCTTAAGGACCGAGTATAATACGAATGCTCCTATTACGTACGGGAGAGTAATGCTTCTCAATTGGCCGGTTGATTTATCGTGGAAAATGCGCTTCGCACAAAACGAACGACCTTGAGATGTCCTTCGACGTTTATACCGGCGATTCTTCATCGGCAATTCATCGAACCCTGTTCAATTCGAACCGCAGGGAGTATCCATGTCTAAAGTGGGTTACCTTGGATGTAATTGAATGGAAGTAATAAAATTATACATAATGATAGCTGTACAGAAGTCGTAAATACTTCTGTTATTGAAATATCCGGCTGTTCAACCGCGACCCTTCGAATCTCCACCACGCTAATTTCCGTAATTAGTGGACAAGCCCGTTTGTCGCCGGCTTCCGTGAGCAGACCTTGCGAGGAACATTCGTCGCGAATTATGCAATTATTCTTTTCTGCTTTTCGCGACGGAGCCTCGCGGATCATATTCCATGGAAGCGAGAGTAATTGCGATATTTCGTAATATCAAAATTATCTAATAATTCGCGGTTGTGCAACAGGCACGTTCGATGACTTTATTTGGGCTTGGTGCATTCGTTTTTTCTCAAAAATATGACGCAGTGCCTGCAGATTGTAAATTAGGTAATTAGTTGTTTCCAATACACTTCGTAGATTCAAATTAAAAAATATTTTGCTACTGTTTTATTAGTTTGAGTTTTTTTCCCCCAAAACGACGAAGAATGTCATCTTCTCTTGGTCATAGCTTCCTTCTGTTTTCATTTCTCTGAGCGATTACAACATCATTTCAGAGATACATGTTTGAAATCGGTTGACGATGTTAAAAAGTCAACTCGATGTATTTATTAATTCACCATCGTCAAGCTTTGACCGTAAGTTATGCACAGTTGCCACAAAGATAGCATGAAGTCATGAATAATGATGATAAAATATCGCGATGGACAAGCTTCTGCAATTATTCTTCGGTAAGAATTCAGGAAGAATGTATTTCTACGCCTAATAAATTTCACTACTGTTGTTTTCAATCCGATTCCACGCAAATCACAATCGTTTAACCAAGAACAACTTAAGAAAATCAAATAGAAGAAATACGTGACAGAAAATGCATCGAATGAACTTTTCCATATTATTTGATCTTTTCTAGCCTCATTCGAAAGTCTTTTTTAAATTGACCAGTGTTCTCGATTATATGTACATCTGCATGAAGTCTTCGTTCTGTTAGTTCCAGCCATCAACAAGAATTATCAGCTCTCGCAGCATCACTTTTTTCGATGGGACTCGCTCCGGCTCGCCTCATAAATCATCATGTATCACTTAATCAACTGCGAGCGTTGCCTTAACCTGTGCACTGACGAGTTAATCCAGCTTGTTTCACCAGATAACTGGAGACGTAAAAATGTTTGCTGCGTTTACCGTGAAATCGTACACGCTGTGTAATGATCGAAAGAATGTTGAACGTCGATCTATTATTCATTCGTTGACCACTTCGTCCTAGAATCATCGACAGAAACCACTTATTCATTCGAAAAACCGCTGGGACGAAGGCATAATCGAAGTACCGAGGAGATACTGCGGGTCCATTAACAGTGTCCTATTTGAATCCTTTCTAAAATTGTTTTGTCATCGTCGTTTCTAAGTGGCGCGATCAATTCAAATTAAAATGTCTGAGCCTCTTGCTACATTTTCAATTCCTCGGCTCTCAATACTTTGATAAGAAGATCGGTATTGTGAAATTGGCTATTTAACATCCTGCTCGATAAAGCATATTTTCTTACTTCATTCGTTAATTGTTAAACATTTCATTAGAGACTCCTTTTACAATTTCGTAAATCATATCCGTACGATTTCTAGTGATATTTGCTGGCACAAAATGGCCTATAAACGCGCTGTTGTGCCAAAAGCATGGGTTTCACGATGCTCGTCTTCCGTCCAGGATCCACGGTGTCACTTGGCGCTCGTAGCCTTGTAACATATACGTAAATAACCCAATAAATCTCGGTATAGGCTAGCTGCGCAGCGCATCCTTCGGAATCCTTGACACCGACGACGTAGTGTCACCGGCTCGCGTATCCTCGTTGTACACTATCCAAGGAGGAGTAGAGACAGCACGATAACAAGCATAAGCGGAGCCGGATCAAAGTCTTGCTCGCGCACTAGGCAGTTTCCCAATCAGAATGGTCTACGTCCCGCTACGTCGCTTTTCCCCTCGACGAGGATGCGTTAATGATCCTTAGATATTACTGACCGGACTCGAGTGAAGCGAGTTCTATCCAGTTTCTGCGATCCTTATGCTCCGCGGCGAGTAACAGGTTCTACGTCTGTGGGTTTGGTGTGTGCTAGGCGTGAGAAGACTCCCGCGATGATGCAAGGGCTTGCGATGCAGGGACTTGTGCTGAAGATCCAGGTCAATTAAATTCGGAAAATATTCATTTGATTCGGGAACCAGAGAATGTTTTGTAAAAGACAGTGGGAGCTTCGTGCAACAGTTTAAACGGCATCGTGTTCTGTCATATTCGAAAGTTGAGAAATGTTCGTTCAAAGTAGTATGGATTATTGAATCAACTTCATTTATTAAAATAACATCACGGAGAATCGGTACGCCACTCCAAAGTTAACCCTTAGGGATGGCGACTCTGAGGCACCACTGATAATTGCTATGCCATTCTTAAAAATATTGTGCACATTATTATCTTTGTTCGTATTTAACCCCTAGCACTCGAATGGCGACTCTGAGACGTCATTGAAAATTGCTATGCCATTTTTAAACATATTGTTCAGAATATTATTTTTGTTCGTATTTAATAAATTACTAGACATTTACATGAGATATTATATCAGTTTCATATGCGAAAAATGAAAAGAAATTGTATAGAATGGAAATATTCTGGAATGGAAAAATCTTTCGTTTTTGAGTTAAAATAACTCCGAGTGCAAAGGGTTAATAAAATACTAGATACATTTACATATTACATGAGATATTATATCAGTTTCATATGCAAAAAATGAAAAAAAAAAATTGTATAGAATGGAAATATTCTAAAACGGAAAAATCTTTCGTGTTTGAGTTAAAATTGCTCCGAATGCAAAGGGTGAGTTTTTCGGATTTTAAAAAATATTACCGTCTCCCTCGATCCTTCGACTAGATGCTCCTAATTTTTCACGTCAATACTCCAACCAATAACCGAGCAATAAATTCGAGAGCACAGCACTGACGCGAGCGCCGCTGGAGACATCAACGCGGGGTAAGCGATATCCTCGGAGACTTGGTCGCGCGTTGAGCGACATCGGGCGACCTCAACTTGCACGGCGCACCATAGACAACTTCGAGTGTTATTCCACAACAGTTAGGTCCTTCAATCTGCATTTATATGATCTACAGTAGCACCTATTCGCCTTGGTCTCGTTCTACGGGAACGAATCCGCGAGAGACAAGCTCGCGAAAGAGAGTTGCAACGCGATAAACGACATCGTCGATCTCCCGAGTGCTATACATACACACTGGTGTTTAATCTACATTTATATGCCGCGTATTAACACCTATTCGCCTTGGTCCCATTCCGCGGATGAATTCGACGTCGAGAGAGTTGAAAGGAAGAGCATCGCGCGGAAAGATAGCGTCTATGATTCACGCGTTGCAAAATTAGGTGAATTGTCCGTCGAGGTGAGAAGCGCGCGCGCGCGCGCATTAAGACGGTTCTAGAGCTGCGAAACTGTTACGATCTTCTTCTTCTTCTTCATCATCTTCTCTTCGCGACGTAATCGGCTCGTTTTCAGAAACTGTAACAGGATTGAGGTAACACTTATGTTGAGCAACGTGAGATATATATTCGACGGTCCTAAGCTAATTTCCAATACGTGTTCGCGACCAGGGCAACTTTCCACCGGTGTCTTCAACGGCGACCTCATCTGTCAGCGTAAAAACGCATTACCTTCTTGATAAACGCCCGGGATATTGGCGGACATGCGTGACCTCGCGTTTGGCGTTTAGTTTCTCCTTAATGGCGAATTACCAACATTTCGCGAGGCGGGCCGAGTTTGAGTCACTGCAATTGTGAGGACGCGGGCCGAGTTTAAAGGTACATTGAGTTTAATAGACCCCGGCCACCTTTGACCCTTTACACTCGTCTTCTCGGAGGAACCGCAACAAATGACTATACAGACACTTATTTCTTAACCCCTTCGACTGTCACATTTTTCTTTTTTTACAAAACATTTTTATTTGCTTGATATTTACAATATTTACAGAAGGCGCAAATAAAAATACTAAAAACTACTTTAAGATATCTAATTTATAGTAGGAACATAGTTTGGTTCGTCGCTTCATAACTATATTGATGAGGGTAACACCTCATTCGTCTTGAGGTGTAACACCTCAAGACGTCTTGTCGCTCCTTAAATTTAATACGGATAAAAAAACGAAAGAAAAAGCCCGGTTTAATATCTAAAGGGGGGGATATGTATGTGTGTGGGCGTGTATGTACGAAAACGAGTATGTTTGAGTGCGTGTGTACAGAGAGGGATATTAAGCCTTAAACTAATGAGAAGGACTAGATAAGTCTATACTAAAACTAATCATATTGCACTAATTCTAACGGGACGATAATGAGCTACGCAAAAATATATTACATGCACCAACACTTCTACGAATGTAGGTACATAATTACATACTAGATTGAACACATATCATTGCAGCTTATAGCTTGATTGCCTCTTAAATTGCATTATTTACTTAATCGAGATTTCTACCATTATCTTTATCTCTGTTTCGTCTCCTTAGCTCGTCGATGAATTTGCCACACCAATATTTGTCCATCAGACGATGAAAATGAAATCGATCTCTGTCCGGTAACGATGTAGAGTATTTAATATTTTGGGGGGTTTGCTTCCACTGTCACATCGAGTCAGACTCGTGACACAAGTTTCGTACAAAGTCTACCGAATTATTTCTTCAGAGCCAGAATAACATTCTAATTTGTTCTTGTCGATACACGCGACTCCTTGCATACGAAACCACCAAAAATCCGGCGAAAGTGAAATGTACCAGAAAATAAAATTGCTCTTGTACGGTGAATTGTAAATTACTTTGCGGATGAGGCTCGTGCGCCGGACAATACCGTTCAGATTCTCGCGTTGCGTAAATCTCGGATCCTCCGTTCGGCCGATGATTTCTTTCGCGAGCCTTCTACGGTGAAGAATCCGCTGAAATATCGAGGGATCGCCAGGAGATTACGATCAAAGGCCGCGTGATAATCGCTGACCCGGATCAACGTCGTTTCCCAATCCCCGGGGTTGTTCGATTATCAATTAACCAAGAAGAAGAAGAAGAAGAAGAGGAGTACGCGGCTGCCGAACCGAGCGTAGTCGAGATAGCTCGTAATAACTGGAACCCCGTCGTCGGTCGTTCTCGCGGTCCACGGCGCTCTTAAACGTAACGAGGATGATGGTAATGATTACGATGTCAATGGCGGCGCGGTCGCAGAAGGCTAAGTAGCCGATGCACCGGTCTCTCTCTGGCGCAATGCTCCTCGCAGACAACTAAGTGAACATCTGCCCGGACACGTCGTCGTGTGGAAGAATAGAACGGTCGCGGGGACATGAAATTGCTTTTAAGTAGCTGCAAAGGATGCACGAGCAGTCCCGATCGAGACACTATTGTCTACGTTGCGCAAGCCTTAGGAATCTTTTCAGGATCTGAGACCGATAGATCAATCCGGCACGGTCTTAACCCTTAGCACTCGACTCTGAGTCGTCACTAAAACTTGCTCTACCATTATCCACAATATTGTTTAGTTTATTAAATATGTTGCTCTCTAATCAATTACTAAATATTTAAGTATTGTACGAGGTATTATATCAATTTCATAACCATAAAATGAAAAACTAATCATATAGAATGGAATTATTCTAGGTCCCAAGAAATGTTTAATTTTCGAATTAAAATAGCTCCGAGTGCAAAGGGTTAATTCTTGCAAGGTGCTAGGTGATTCTGAACTAGATCAGTTTAGTGGTACCAGAGTTGGGGAAAATTTTCATCTAAATAAAAATTTCGAATAACGACTAAAAGATTTTTATTCATTATTCGATGGTTCGCGTTTATTAGAGTTGGCATTAGTTACGGAAAGATTTATTCGAAGCCTCCGAATAAAAGATACAAAAAAAGATGAAAAAATTATCTTTATTCATGGGATAAATTCTCGTCAAATATAATGATTTATTCGATGCTCGTCGAATAAAGATACTTTTTATATTCGAACCATCGAATAATGAATGAAAATTTTTTTATTTTTTTATTCGTTACCGATATTTTTATTTAGATGACAATTTTGCCCAACTCTCAGTGGGACCTATAGTTAATTCTTTCTTGAGATCGTCGTTTATTGTATTTATTAGTGAATGTGAGTTTTCGTCGTGGATGCGGTTTTGCAAGCTGTGCCGTATTGAGACATTTCAGTCGCTCATTAAAATCATTTCAGATTCACATCTTTTCAGCCAATTAAATATTATAAATGTCGATCAAGTTGCTAATACACCAACATTGAAAGAAATTGCATTCCACGCAGCATCACAGCCAATTTGTAAAGTTTCTCAACGATCCCGATGGGAGCATCCTGATGAATAATTTTTTCTCGGAAAGTGGCAGCCCTTGAAAACTGTTTGCAAACGTTTGCACAGGATCTCGGCGTCATCGCTTCGAATAAATAATAGCGGAGCAAGGAGCGTTTACAAGCTACCGTCCCGGCTCCTTTCGGAAGCCATTCTGTTTAAACGGGAGTGCAATTACCGTAATGTTTCATAGATAGACGGCGAGGAGAAGAAGAAGAAGGAGAAGAAGAAGTAGTAGCGAGGCAGCTCGTGAACGGTCCGATGCATTCCGCGTACGTCCGGTGCATCGGCGTGCATGCGCTCGGTAATCGGCGAATACACCCAATCGAGGAGTATTATTATGTATTTAATTACAACGGTCTGGTGCGCGCCGACAATATTTCACCGGGATAAAACATCAACGGAAGACTATCTAAAAGTTTATCGTGGGCAGAGTGCGCTCGCTCGCGCGCGCGCGCCTCCACGCGCATTCGTGTCAAGGAACGCAGCGCAAAATTGCAACTACGAGCGATCAGCATTTTGCATAACGCTTATAGAGACAATGCGAATCGCCATGTCTCTTTCCGTGGAACGTTTTCCGAAAGACACATTTGTACGCTTCTCCAATGTTTAATGAGTTTAAGGCAGGGATGCACAAACCATTCCGTTGATTTGCTGACGGCCTCACATTTTTTATAATTATCTATTTACTTTTCGTTATCTCCCTTTGTAACAATATATGATAAATATAAACAAAATAAATAATACATGATAAATAACTTTCATGTCTTTCTGTTGGAGGCCCTCTAATAAGTCACAGTGAATCTATGTGGTCCTTAATCTTAACAAATCTTTGAGGGTACAAATTGTATGGTGTATTTCATTTTTAATTTTGAAAAATGCTTGAAGTGATTAGACTGTGGATTTAAATGCAAACTAATGTTGTACTTTCTTAACCCCTTGTCTTACAATAACGTGTCACACTCATGATGAAGATGCTCAACAGAGTCTAATAAATATGTATGTTATTAATTTCCTTTAAATCGAGATGAAATTCTATTTTGGTTTTGTTAATGTACAGTTATTGGAGAGCACGTATAGGCATACAATAGATACAAATTTTCTCTTTTTTGAGAAAATTGCGAATTATAGAAAAGTTCTAATCACTGAACCGGTAAAATAAATCGTAAGGCAGGGGGTTAAAAGGGAGGAAACAATGAGTTTTGATTTGGTTGAAAGGTGATTTAGAGGCGCGAACTTTTTCAATAGACGAAATAAATAGCGAATTATCGTGGTCAGTAAGGGTTGGTCCCAGTACAATAAATATGTATGTTATTAATTTCCTTTAAATCAAGATGAAATTCTATTTTGGTTTTGTTAATGTACAGTTATTGGTAGGCATGTACAATACAATTGATACAAATTTTCCCTTTTTTTACGAAATTACGAATTACCAAAAAAGTTCTAATCACTGAAACCGTAAAATAATTAGAGCAAGGGGTTAAAAGGGAGGAAATAATGAGATTTATTTGGTTGGAAGGTGATTTAGAGGCGCGAACTCTTTCAATAGACGAAATAAATAGCGAATTATCGTGGTCAGTCACGGTTGGTCCCGCGCGAGCATTTCGCGCTGTTGCACACGTCGGTGGTCCTTTAACGAGCCATACAGCCATTCTCCGCGATTCTAAGCGACGATAACCCCAGTCGTTCACCCGTGCTGCTCCTGTTCGCTGCTACCAAAGTGCTCCTTTCGTCGGTTGCGCAACCGAACACGAACACTGTTCTCGATTGTCCTATCCCGATGCGCGAATCTTCCGAGAATTATGCTAATCGTACGAGCACAATGAAATTAACGATTCTCTTCTGGAACGCCGTGTGTCGCCGTGGAACGTTGCGTTCGCCATAAGGTCAGCGGAATTGTACTGGTTTCGGGCCTTTCATTTTTACCAAGTCAAAAGTCCATCGCGCATCGCGTTCTCCCGGTACGATCTGCAATATCTTGAAAATCATGTTGGTTTATTTTTGTTTAATTTTCGCCTTTGCTGACATTTATCCGACGATCAAAGAAAGTAACTGATGTATGTGTGCGAGCTTGCACGATTCGTGTACAATGTAAGTAATACAAGGTAACCAATGTGGAAGACGAACACGTTATGTCAAAACAGACTTCCTGTTTTTCATTCGCTGTATCTAGATCCAAGTACAATGTCCTTCTGCATTGTGTCGCAATTAAATGTCCCTGCTCATTTCAAATACTTTCATACATGATATGCATGGATTTTATGGATTTATCACAGGAAGGAGTAAATCAAATAAAAAAGGTGATAACATGTGCAAAAACCATGATTTAAGGGGGGAGTCCTATGTAAATGATTGATTTAAAATTTCAGGTATCATTTATTCATGTTATAGTGTAACAAAAAATATTTTTTTTTTTAAGTTTCATTGTTAATCATAATGGTGGAATGACGGCTTGAAAATAGCATCCTGCAAATGCGCCGTGCAGCGTACAGTGCACAAAAATGATCCGAAACAAAAAAATCCAAATGGAATCGTTAGTTTATGCAAAAACGCTCGGCATGACGTTTTTCTTTTTCTTCTTAGGACATCTTCACAAGATTAAGGATGTTCTGTAGGTACCATGGGAGACAAAAGTACAAGAAATTCGAAATCCATCAATATATTGGAAATGAAAGCCATTCATGAGTATATTTTGAAAAGCTTTCGTTTAATTAGTGAATTTCATGTTATATTTATTTTTTAATCAAATTCTCTTCATATTCCAAAAAATTGTCAGTGATTTTTGCGAATAATTGTACCCTCTAATTTGAACTTCAAGATAATAAATTTGTGATATTCAATATATATATATAATTACAGAATAAAAAGTTAAAGATAAAAATTTAAATAAATTAAAAATACTTCAGAAAGCAATATTTCATGGTTATTATTGAGATGAAAACACGATAAATTTGACGTTTTGTAACAGTTTATAATTTTTTTAATTACATAATTTTTACTATACGTATATAAAAAAAAACTGGAGTTTCTAGTTGCGTTTTTTCAAGGTTTAAATAGGGTTTGAAGCGGAATTTTATGAATTCTCCATAAGAAGACGTGTTAACATGTGCAAACTTTAAGTTGCTATAATTCTTAAACGGTGCAGTGAATCGAATCCAAACTTTGGTAATTGCATTAATTACATCTTGTCAAATTTTCAAAAATTTTGTTGCGTTTTTATATATCTCCAGAACATCCTCAAGCTTGACAGAGCAACAATAAAAAGATAAATAAATTTTCGCGAACAATGGTTAGGTCCCGGTCCACCCTTAGTCCTGCACATTTGTTTAATAGCTACTGGCAAAGTGCCCCCATCGTTTTCGTCCTGTTCCACCTCTCGATTTCACTTTTGGCGGCCTCCGATCGGCGCTTCGTCTCGCTCTCCTCGTCTCGCGTCTGTTCTCGTTGCGCAAGCGAGTTGTTGCGCGCGGATCGCGCGCCGTGGGACCTTTGCTCACGTGTGCGCTCGCGAGCGCGTGCCCGATAAGTGTATCGTTCTTTGAGAAGAGAGGGGATGCATCGATCGCTCGATTGTTCTGTAGATCTCTTTATTCCGCGACTCGGGAACACGTGTATCGATCGCGATCGACTCGGATCGCCCGAGATCCCTGATCCGCCGCCTCTTTGCTCGATTTTCCCCTACTCCGGCGCGATCAGGTGCGTTCAAGGTAATAAGTACCTGTTGATTGAGACGGGGAGGGGGTCTCGGACCTTTTTGCTGCGGACTCATGCAATTTCTGACGCGATCTTGATAAGAAAACTGCTCCTTTTAGAATCCTCTCGATTTTTTGGAGTCTCGAAGCTTCGTCGACGATTAATTCACGAGACTGTGGATAACTTATCGAAATTATTAAAGAGAAAGAGTTTTTACTTGGCGCCTGCAATATTTTTATTTTGCATAAAGATCCGAGCGGGCTGTTCCTCGACACTTTGGCCACCGTGTCTTTTACATATAGGCGACCGAATTGCTTATCCAGATTTACGAATAAATTTTCATCAGGGAATATAAAATGTGGTTAAAGAATAGCTGGTAGATTTCGGTAATAATAAAAAACCACATGTACAAAGTAATTCATTCGCAACTTTGTTTTCTATCTAACCATGTGATAGGCTCATCTGTCACCTATAAAATGGCGTAACTGTATAGAAAATGATTATTTCCAACATGTTCAAATGGTTCGTAAAGGAGACAGATGTACCAAGAAAAATTCTCGAATTAATTTATATCTACAGCTAATATAAAGTGTTCCGATCGGACTCTGAATAGCTAATAGACTTTCAGCGACCATAAAATGCAAAACATTGTGGTCGGAGCAATAATATAGCCGATAGATTTCGTTACCGATGAAAGAAGGTTGTAGAGTTCCATGTTGGAATATAATTCACGAATAAAGGGTCCATAAATCTGCGTGTCCCCGCGGAACGAAGTTCCTGAATTATCAACAGGCCGAGCAATGCCAACGAGAATATCCGATTGGCAGGCGCTTTTCGGTTTTATCGATGATCGACGAGAGTCGACGAGGACGCGCGGTTGCAACCTGCGCGACGTTAATCGATGGAAAGCTTATAGGCCGGCGATATATTAGCAAAAGGCAGGTGTTAGCGGTGGCCCGCGTTCGGTTTCTCGACGAAACCGTGGTAGCGGTGTTCGCCGGTTAAAAATTCCAAGGGGTCCCGGGACCGGTTCCTCCCGAAATATTGGCGCCGAGCAGACCACGTTTCGGGTCAAAGAACGGCCTTGCCGCAACCGCGTCCGACGTCCCTCGTTCGTTGTGTTCCATCGCGGACTTTTTCGCGTCCTCGCGGTCCCTTCCCTGCCGTTTCGCATCGCCACCTCGACGCCAATGGCGTAACATTGCGATCGTACCGCCGATAATAAACAGCCGGGCCGGGGCACCAACAAGAAACAACGAAACGCAGCGGAACACCCGGCTAAAAGAGAAACAAGAGAAAGAAACGGTTCCTTCGTCTGGTACCCGCGATCGATCATCGCCGAGCTTCGCCCTGAAACCGAATCCGAAACCTTTTTCACTTTTTAGAAGATTTCCTGACCCCTTGCTTGCTTGTACGTGCAATTATTATCCATACAGTGACTCCCACTAATATTCGGACACTCTTAGAAAGACGATAATGATAACTGTTACGTGGCACACCCTATATATTAATATTAAATATATAATATATTTACAAATATATAAAGAATAAATAATTTAATGATAGACAACGGAACATTGTACAAAATTATAATTTTCTATCTGAATTGCAACAAACTGGGGTTAGGTGGGGTGATCGTTTTCTTTATTTATTTATTCCATTCGGGACACAAAATATTCTAAAATGTCTGAATAATTACGAATAAGTGTCAATTTTTACCACGAAGATTTTAATGGAATAGCGTGCGATTCATTTTATTCCATGACTTTATTCATGTACAGTGACTCCCACTAATATTCGGACACTCTTAGGAAGACGATAATGAAAACTGTTACGTGGCACACCCTGTATATTAATATTAAATATATAATATATTTACAAATATATAAAGAATAAATAATTTAATGATAGACAACGGAACATTGTACAAAATTATAATTTTCTATCTGAATTGCAACAAACTGGGGTTAGGTGGGGTGATCGTTTTCTTTATTTATTGATTCCATTCGGGACACAAAATATTCGAAAATGTCTGAATACAAATTTCGAATAAGTGTCAATTTTTACCACGAAGATTTTAATGGAATAGCGTGCGATTCATTTTATTCCATGACTTTATTCATGTACAGTGACTCCCACTGATATTCGGACACTCTTAGAAAGACGATAACTTTTTTAACCCTTTGCACTCGGAGCTATTTTAACTCGAAAATTAAACATTTTTTCCATTTGAAAAAATGAAGTTGCCCTTCGTCTGACCCTTAAAGGGCCATTATGGAAAAATGTGCAGAGCGCCATTAAATGTGCCCTTTCATCTGAAGAATATTTTATATAAAACATTTCTTCATATTCCTGCTGGTTTCCGGAATAATTGACTGTCTCAAGATAAATGGACCACCCTGTATAAAAGTGAAAGACCTTATAGCAGTGAGAAAATTGAATTTACTTAAACTTTGTACGGTTTTTATTATATTTTGTGCTTAAATGAAGAAGTCAATTCATTTCCTATGAAAACGTTCTTATAATTGCAATAACTATGAAATAGAAAACTGGCCATTTGACCGCGGTAGGTTTAGAGTTAAACCTTGACAAAAAAATTTTTTAATGGTGTTTTAGCTGCTCAACACGAAAATCATTTTCAGAAAGCTGCTCCATTCTGGCTTAAGAAAATTTTCGACATTCTGCAAACGTTCGCTGGCGGACGATCTCTCGATCCTCGATCCTAGCTTCTCCACCCTCACACTCTCAGTCTTCGGACGTCGGTTCACGTAAAATGCATTAAACGATCTTAAACTGCATTTTAAACTGCGCCCGCACGGTCAAAGGAAAAATCGGTCGGTTAACGAGTCGAAGAATTGCGCAGAAGTGGATGTAGATGCCCGAAGGCCGTCGACTGCACTCTAACAAAAATCGCGAAGCGAACACGATGGAACATATTGCAACCGGGCTTTCCATCATTACTTAATCCCCATGGTATCGCTGAACCACGCTCGCTCGGACGATTAACAAAATTACAAAACAGCCGGTCGACCGCGAGAAGCGGAGAACTTACAGCGAAAAAAATGCAAAACGTTCAGTATCTATCGGCTGTATCCGTGACCCGGGAATAGCGAGAGCTTGTAATTTCTGTGATCCCATAGTTGGCGGCTATGGCAGTTACATAAACGTCGCGGTTTCCCTGACAGACAACTATCATTGTCTCGCCATAGGTCAGACCTGTCATTTACCTGCAGAGTCCTTCGTTTTCGACTGTCTCTTTCAGATTTTTTAAAAATAAAACCATACATCGGTTTATTCTTATTTTTTACAGATGTGTTTACTGTTAGTTGGAGTATGCAATGTATTTTTTTCGTGCCCAAAATATTTGAAATTCTACGAGCTGTATTTTTTTTTTTTAAACAATATCCTGTTAGAAGAACGACCAATGCCTGTATCTAATACGATTCCAGTCGTTCTGACGATTTAAAAAAATAATGAAGTAGCTTTTATATTAGAATGTGTATAGTGTATATGTATGAAACAGTGAAGATTGATTGAAGATTTGGGATAACATAAAAGCGACAAGTATTTTTTTTATGCCAAAATATATGAAAAAATATTTTATATTTTTAAATATATTAAATATATTTTCGTGCCAAAATATTTGAAATTCTGCGAGCTGTATTTTTTGTTAACAAGATCCTGTTAGATGAATGAAGAATGTTTGTATCTAGCACGATTCCAGTCTTTCTGACGATTTGAAAAAATAATGAAGTAACTTTTATATTAGAATGTATGTATGAAACTGTGAAGATCGATTGAAGATTTGGGATAACATAAAAGCGATAAATATTTTTTTCATGCCAAAATATTTAAAATTCTACGAGCTGCATTTTTTAAAAACAAAATCCTGTTACAAGAACGAAAAATGTCTGTATCTAGCACGATTCCACTCGTTCTGACGATTTAAAAAAATAATGAACTAACTTTTATATTAAAATGTGTCTACATATGTGCGTATGTATGAAACAGTGAGGATTGATTAAAGATTTTGGATAACATAGAAGCGATAAGTCTGCAGATTTTAAGCCGGATGCATAGATGCAGTCAGTATATCTCCTCGTCGCATCTCTCTATGCAAGTCTGCATCCCTCCCTCGTTGTTCACGGTGCACGTGCTCGCGTGTAAACGCAACAGTGTTCACCTGTACCGATTGCACCTGCGTGCGCAGTACATACAGTCGACTGAACGAACGAATGAACGAACGAACGAACGCCGCGAGGCTCATCGATCTTCCCTTGTCCTCCTCTTTATTCTCGCTTTTACCTCGATCCCCTCCGCGAAAAACGCGGATCGACGAGCTCTCCGCGCTTCCATATCGATATTTAACGATATTTAAATCGCCGGCACGACAACCGGACATTTGCACTTTTAATGAGCGCTCCGGGAATCGTAAATCGCCTCGCTCAACCGTGTTTTTTTTAATTTTTTTTTCTTTTTTCCCCGCCTCCCTCGTGGATTCCGTTGCGGTTCCGCCGGAGAATCTCTCGGTGATGTCATCCCTAGACACAATCAGTTATCTCGCTTGACTCACCGGTAATTAGCTCGAGCGTAATTGTAACGGAGCAAGAACTTCGCTCTGCGAACCGGTGCATGGAATATTAATTCGCGGACTGCGTTTTCAACGCTGTCGATGCTGTACCTCGGGATTAGTCGAATAATTTATACGCTGAACGTAAATGTGTGGTTTAGGTTCGAAGACATTCGCATACCACGCACAGTGTTCCAGAATGACGATTCAGCTGTTCACGCCTATTTTAGCGTTATTTCAAAACTTAAAGACCACAGTGAGTAGGTCGTTGGATTCGTCTTGACGCCAGCTATAATATTATTAAATAAAAAATATATAGTGATAAATAAATAATCAAGGAGACCTCAATTTTTGATTAAAAAAAATTTTTTTTTTAATTTTTTATATTGAAATTTGTAGAAGACTAACTACCGATTAATTTTTGTAGGAAACATTTTTTTGTCACACCACCGGAAATGTCTGAAAAATCGTGTGAATAATGAATTAATTGAAAACTGGCTGTTCAGGCTTTCATACAACAGTAATCTCTAATTTTTGAATCGGGGAATTTTATTACAATTAATGAAATAACAAAACCGTGTTATTACTGTCTTATTTCAAATATCACAAATATTTAAACAAAAATAAGTATTATATTTTAGACAGTTACCGACTATAATCAATGAATCATACGGATTTGCCGTTTATAATTATATTTACCTATTAATAAACAAAAATCTATACAATAATCCTATTTAACAATGATAAAATACAGGTTTCCAATATGGGAAAATTGCTGTGGTGCTGTGCTGCGATGTTGATGCTATGCTCTCTCAAATACAAATGATTGATAAGAAACTGAGCTAGCAAGAAGTTCGATTGTTTATCAATGGATCTTGAACTTTTTAAAACTTTTTAACTTATGCCTTGTCAAAGATGAAAAACTTTGACGGATTTCTTCAGTTCACAGAGTATTTAAAAAAAAAATAATTAATGAAAAATTTTAATTCCAAGTGCGTCGTAAAGATAGACGCATATACTATCCATAAAGAAAAGGGCTCATAATGTTCACTAGGTTTTTCAGGACAGCTTTGCGAAAAAAAGGAATTTTTTCGATGAAAAACGGCATCTGAAAAAGTTTGATCTTCGAACGTTTATTTTGACGAGAGTTTTCAATATTTTTAATTAATATTATCGTTTTCGAACGTAATGGACATTTAAGAAACAATGTACATTCGTTAAAAATCGATACGAGGACTTTGATTTTTTAGCTCGTGAACAGCTACCGCGTCATTCTGGCCCACTGTGCCACGCATCGAAGTCTCCGGACCTCGTTCCTTCCTTCACTCGAAAATAGTCTAGAAATACATTTACTTAAATGCACTCGTTCAGATAAAATGCGAATCATACTTGCATTCTTCGATCAACATTAACCGAATGCCGATAAATTTTTATCCGTTTCAACAACGAATAAATTTTACAACCACCTTGAAGTTCACCTTCAGCGAAGCGCGCGAAGTTACAATCGAAAAGAGCGGCTTAGAAGTGCAGCCAGCGAGGTGGAAAGCATGATGCACACAGTTTGCGACACAAAGAGTTCAGAATGCTCCGTAGAATTCGTTATCGAGCGCGGCAACGATCGTCCCGATAAATGCAAATGCGCCGTCATTCGAGAGCACGCGGCTCGGCCGTTGAATGGGACGTTATTTAACGATCGCGTCGATAACGACGATCCACGTTTAACGATAGTCCCCACGACCATTGTTCCGTGGCCCCTTATCGCGCGTCCGTTTCTTCCGCGAAAGGACTCGCCGGCATCCACTCGACTCTAACCAACAATACAAAAACAGAACTTCACAATGAACGACTGTCCCCCTCGCAATAAGCGAATTCATCGGCCGCGGTCGTCGAATTCGAGCTCTCGGACGAGTCGATATCGCTAGCATCGGTGTAATGATCCAATTAACGTCGAGGACTGGATCCGTTGTTTTTGTCCTCGCTGCGATTCGTTCCCTCGTCGCGGCTGTTTATCGTGATTTATTCGCGTGAAAGGGAGGAAATTACGTCCTTGCGCGGACCGAGAAACTCCGCGGCGATCTTATTTTTATGTAGAAGAAAAAACAAACTGTCTTGATTACTGTGAAATTAACTGGCCGCAGAGAAAAAAAGCATGAAAAGACGAATTTCGTAGTTCCGAGCGTTTTTTGGCGCCCTGAACCTGACCTCGTTCTGTGAGATACACAGGACACTGTCTGTCCCACGTAATCATGATATCTCTGGAAATATTAATAGTTTAGAGTTGAAGTACGAATGCTGTATGTGTATACAGTGACTCCCAAAAATATTCGGACACTAGGTATAACTAACTTTACGATTTGATAATTCGTTTGTTGATAAAGCAATCGCCCTGGGAATTGTTTCTAGTAATAAAACATTTATTAATGTTGATAAACGTACATAGTTTATTTGAGAAATATACATACGTTTCATAATAAAAATTATTAAACCAAATAATGGACCATTTGTGGCTCACAAAAATATTCGGACAGAAAAATTCGAGAAACCCCAATATTACATCTATAGCCGAATTAAAACAAAGACTTTCAACCGAGTGGTCGAATATAACTGTTGAATATTTTTTAAAAATTACAAATTATATGCCAAACAGGTTAAGACATGTTCTTAAACAAAATGGTTATGCCAAGAAGTATTAAACAAAGGGTATAGCCGGATAAGATGGTCAAAAATGCCCTTGACCCGAATAATATCAGGGATGGGCCATTCGATAGGGCATAAAAAAAACATACTGTGTAAAATTTTAACCCTCTATCTCGATCAGGAGGGTAGTTATGAGGTAAAATCGAAAAATCAGTTTTTGGCCTATTTTCCCTAGTTAACGATGTTTAGAAATTCTGAAAAATATCTGAGACATGTCAAGTACCCGGATACATACTCTGCAATTCCTTTCAGATTTTTAAATTGAAAATCCTGCTTGTAAAAAATCAAAAACATAAAAAAAATGCAGATTTCACATGGACGTTATAAATTGACAATCACCATTTATATAAAATTTAATGCACTAGGTCGGTGCAAATGTTCGTACCCGACGCTGCAACGCCTCGGTAAAGACACGCGTGTCGCAATTAAGACAGCAATTATCATAACGATAATAGTACGGTGATATCAACGATGGAACCTCCGAGTTCCATTTCGCGTTACTATGTCAATGTCTAGACGCGTTGAACCGTACTATTCATTGACTGCAGGCCTGCACGTTGAATACTAAACTGGAAGACAGACTCCTACAGCCTTCCCGTCGACCTAATCGAGCCTAATCTCGACTCGTCGAAATGGTACCTAGAATGGCAACCCGGGAATCTTGTTCGTAGCAGCGTTTACCGTCGTGTTTACAGCACCGAAGTATGTATCGCCTAAGCCTTGAGTTAGGTTCGCCGGAGATTGTTAAAACGACATTCGCTTGTCGACAGGTCCTATTTTTTATTCTTCCACGGCGGTGATCCTCTCGAAAAGACGAAGCCTCCTGTCCAAGCCTGAAGAGGGCACAATGCTTTTTCCCTCGCTACTTGCGTCGATAATTGTTATTATAGACGCCGGGTCAAGGACTGTTTTCGAAGGAAACTTGTTTACCTCTCAAATGATCGATCGAGTGGCAACGTTCGAGGCTCTTGGCTACGTGTGTCCGGTGTTTTGGGACACTTGGCCATCGGATGTCGAACCTGGGTCACACGGATAATTTATGCTATTTAATTATTAATCGTAAGTGTGTCTAGCGTGAGCGATGGAGAGGAAAAGAAGAGATTCGAATGGCGAAAGTGAAGGCTGTAGTCGGAGGAAGTAATTGTAGAACGTTCCCATTGTGGTTTAAAGACGAGCCATGTTCGCTTATCAATGTCTATTGTAATACAATATACGATTACATTCAGCTATTCTTCGTCGTTTCGCGAACGCAATGATGTCTCTTTCATTTTAGTCACCTCTCGCTTCAGTTTTGAGGGAATTACTATTTTAAGGGGTTACACCACCCTGACGCTCGGAAAAATAGGTATAAAAATAAACTTTTTTTTTGACGCTGCTATTAAGTATAGAAAATGATCTTTATTTTATACATATATATATATATATATATATATATATATATAGTAGTTTTATGAACAATTTGCAATATTAACGATTAAAAAAAAATAACAAATGGCGGAGATATAAGCCGATAAGTAGGACCCTCTTTTGAAAATCCTTGCTGATGAAAATCCTGTCTAAAAAATAATAAATAAATTTTTTCTTATTTATAAGGGTAATAGCTACAATGTGACGTAGGATTTTTGTGATCGGGTGCCATGTTCGAAAGTTATAAATTTTTTAAACGCAAAAATTCGACTTTTTTTCAAACAGATATTCTTATTTTTTAGACGATGCCTAACAGAAAAATTATGTACACCATCAGCAAGGATTTTCAAAAAAAGGTCCTATTTATCGGCTTATATCTCCGCCATTTTTTATTTTTTTTAAAATATTTTTAATATTGTTTAATGGCAGCGTAAAAAAAAAGTTTATTTTTATACCTATTTTCCCGAGCCCCAGGTTGGTGTAACCCCTTAAGAACAACTTGGATGTCTGTTTCTCTTGTGGTTATTGCCATTTTAGGAGGTGTTCTTTAGTTTTTAGCATTTCGAGGAGTTCATCTTATTTACACTGATCAAACATAATTAATAGGATCCCTCTCTAGCGGTATTCAGTTTCCTACCGGCTCGAAGCAGCTTCTGGAGAGCGTCATTAATCAACACAGAAATAGAGAAGTCAACGTTCCGCTGTGGAGTAGATCATCGGAATGACTTTGAGTTTATTGGAGATCGGCGAATACGTAGTTTCGTTCTTGCCAGTCAGGACACCTTCGGTCTTTTTTCGACGATGACGAGGAAGAGTCGCTGCGGATCTGTCTGGTAACATGATCTCTAAACTATCGTAACCATCGGAACGAAACTAGTCTTCTTTCAAATCATGCTCTCCAAAAAAATGCCCAAACCACTCCAAACAACCTGTTAGCCCAAAACTGTTCTGAACGATTCCGAAAAAATGCTGTTGGTCATTGATCTTGAAAAGGTTGCTAATTCTATATGCGAATTACGCTCTTTCATATTTTTTTAGTATCTCATAAAGAAATTCTTCTTAGGACATCTTCGCAGGATTAAGGATGTTCTGGAGGTACAATGGGAGACAAAAGTACAAGAAATTCGAAATCCATCAATATATTGACAATGAAAGTCATTCATGAGTATATTTTGCATTAAAAAAATTGATTAATTTAAAAAGCTATCGTTTAATTAGTGAATTTCATGTTATATTTATTTTTTAATCAAATTGTCTTCATATTCCAAAAAATTGTCAGTGACTTTTGCGAATAATTGTACCCTCCGATTTGAACTTCAAGATAATAAATTTGTGATGTTCAATTCAATATATATAATTACGCAATAAAAAGTTAAAAATAAATATTTAAATAAATTAAAAATACTTCAAAATGCAATATTCATGGGTATTATTGAGATGACAACACGATAAATTTTACGTTTTGTTACAGTTTATAATTTTTTGCTCTGTTACTGTTTACTGAATCCTAATAAATTTTCAACATAATTAATTACATAATTTTTACTATATATAAAAAAACTGCAGTTTCTAGTTGCGTTTTTTCAAGGTTTAAATAGGGTTTGAAGTGGAATTTTATGAATTCTCCATAAGGAAGACGTGTTAAAATGTGCAAACTTTAAGTTGCTATAATACTTAAACGGTGAACCCAAACTTTGGTAATTGCATTAATTTAGTAAGTATATTATATCTTGTCAAATTTTCGAAAATTTTGTTGCGTTTTTATATACCTCCAGAACATCCTTAAAATGTCACGATGTCCCTACCATGTAATCTACCAATTCTTAATTGGTTTAAATTCATAATATTGAATTTATATGAAGAAATTAATTTTATAGTAAAATTTAATATTATTAGGGGGGGTAATATTGTATGAAGAATTAATTTTACAGTAAAATTTAATATTATTGAGGGGTAATATTGAATTTATATGAAGAAATTAATTTTATAGTAAAATTTAATATTATTGGGGGAGGGGGGTAATATTGAATTTATATGAAGAATTGGTCCTACCAAATTTAATCGAATACAACATTGATGTCGCGGTCGCTAATAACCTGGGATGTTGATGTGACCTTAAATAAACTAACACAAAAAAAAAATAAAAAACAAACAACAACAACATTGATGTACAATTTCGCGTGTAAGATGAGACCGTTTCCGGCCCGGGTTACACAGGGTTAATTAGTTAGGCAAACTAAGGGTACCTCGTGACGGTCATGCGAAAAAGCACGTCGACTCCGGTATAGTGAGTAACGATCGAGCTATTCGATTGCGCAACGCTCGGCGAGGTATACGGGCGCCGGTTTCTCGATTGTCAAGGATTCCGGCGAAGCGCCAAATAAATCGGTTCCCGACGCTGCAACCTTCGAGTATCGGCCGTTGAACGGGGGTCCTCGCTCTATGTGCCACCATGACAGAGCAGTTCTCGTTTGCGTGACTTCCACCGGGATTGCGAATCTCTCGCGCGATGAAACGAAACGTCTGCACGCATCGGTTTCAACATTATAGGATGACTGTATTCGCTCGGCGAGTGACGCGACGGAAGAGAGTGACATCAGGGGGTGAAGAACTTTATCTCTGGCCTGGTGAATCATTTTTATGGGCAGAAGCGTGAGTGAGAAGTGGAATTCATGTAGATGTTGCATACTAAACGCTTCGCATTACGAGATGGCTAATTGTATTAAGAGATGGCTAATTGTTTTCTTCCGAAGAACGTAATGGTGGTATTAAATAAATTATTCTGATTTTGTGAGTATTAGAAAATTTTGTGGTTTTGATAATCGAAGACGTGTCATATTTGAATAGCTCTAAGGGTGTCATCCCTTGTGGCAGATCCAAAAACTACCGAACGGATTTCGCTTAAATTTTTATGGTATAGTCAGCACATCTATAGTTATCGCTCGTACCAAAATATTTCTGATATCTGCTATAGTTTTTTTTTTAAAAGCTGAAAAAGACGAAAAACAATGACGAAACTTGGATCTTAACGTTTAAAACCGTGCCAAAAATTCAATTTTCGATATTTTTATATTATTTTGGTACCGACAATAGCCGTAGGTTTACCAATTAAAATGCCGTTGGATTTTTTGATATCAGATGATCGAAACCTCTGGAATCATGGTCGCCATCAGCCTACTTTTTTTACACGTCTTCCGAACGGCGTAAAGTCGATCCAACTCATTATTTTGGTTTGGAAAAATTCTGAGAGACTGCTAAAATGCCAATAAATGTGTGGTAAAAATTTCAAGATTGTATGTTTTAAGGGTCCTTGAAAAAAAATTCCTTAAAATAGCAAGAAAAAGTAGCTCGCACATGGGATAACTCCCTTAATAGCTTCATAGTTCTAGCATGAAAAACAGATAAACTACTCGAAACTGGGACGTCTTCCTGACGAAGATTAATAGTTCAAAGAACTTGATCTTCAATTGTGGTAGGGAAGACAATTCGATCTTCAATTGTGGTCGGAAAGACAATTCGATCTTCAATTGTGGTCGAAAAGACAATTCGATCTTCAATTGTGGTCGGAAAAACAATTCGATCTTCAATTGTGGTCTGCAGAAGAACTCGATCTTCAATTGCGGTTTGCCAATCGACCGATTTCCTTTTTGCCGATCCGAAAGTGTACGTCTTTATTTACTCTATCCGAGCCGGTGCTCAGGTCCCTAAATCGTTCTAATGATTTTACGAGCGTCGCAGATCTCTGTGGTTTCTCCATCGTGCCTCGCTTCGCCGGACAATAAACCAGTCAAGCGGAAAGGGATCATCGAATGATTGTTACTAGAAGTTGCTTCGAATCGCGCGTCAAGAGGCCCGCGAAACGTTCACTCGACGCGATCCCAGCAGCGCGAAGCGAAACAAAGTAACGTTCTCATATCGTGTCATTTCGTTAACGTAATCACCTTCTTTTGTTCTCTTAAATTCAAGGCTGCGTTTCAGCACCGTGGACAGCGCTGACACGCCGCTACTTTCTTAATTGTTTTCGCTGCGGAGAGCCGGCACATTGTTCTCGGACGTGCTTACCCTCGGGCACGTCGCGTTTCCTGTGCTAATTAACGACTAGGATTTTGTGGGATAATGGACAGTGATATGAACCAATGAAAATTTTTTTTGAAGGCCCCTACCCAGAGGTGGGCATTATTTGGCAAAACAGATATTTCAAATACTATTGAATATTTTAGATTTTATTTTGCTTAAAGAAAATAGTATTTCATTTGAACAATCTGAACCTCAAAATCAAATATTTGTATTTCAACAATTTGATTCAGAAAATAAAATATTTCTATTTCAACAATTTGATTCAGAAAATCAAATATTTCTATTTCAACAATCTGATCCAGAAAATAAAATATTTCTATTTGAACAATTTGATCCAGAAAATAAAATATTTCTATTTGAACAATTTGATCCAGAAAATAAAATATTTCTTCTTTAACAATCTGAAACACTTTTGGATTGTTATAACACTCTGAGAAACCGCATAAACATACACTGTATCTTATCGTTAAGAAACGATTTACACTCGTAAATGTATTGAATTCGAACCATTATTTTCGGCAGTAATATTTATAATTGAAATTGAAAATAAAGAGAGAGAGACAAAATACAAATATTATCAATATTATTCAAATAAAATACTATCTTCAAATACTATTTTCAAAAATTACTGCATCAAATAAAGTATTTTATTTTTTAAATAAATAGGGTTATTTAATATTTACTATTTCAAATACTATTTTCCCCAGCTCCGCCCCTACCTACGAAAGTCGATCCTTTTAATACAGATTTTTTCGATCTTTCGTTCTTCGGATATACCTATTTTCTGAGTGAGAACAGACTGAGGTCAAATTGGACTTTTTACGGGCTGCGTTCGCGCAATAAAAAACCAATTAACTCGCAATAAAATTAAAAAAGCCCACAGTTTATACTTCTCTAATATTTCTAACAGAACAGCTTGAATCGTCTTCGGAGCCCAGCCCATCAATCTGGCATGAAATACAAATGTTTTCCTTCGGTATCTTACAAGGGAACATATTCAGTTGACACACGCCGATTTTGATGAAACTTATGTGCGATATAGTTCTTCGATAAATATTTGACACGTATTTTTTTTTATCGGCAACCATCCACCCTGAGTGGGTGAAATCAGCCCTTGAAGTCTGGGGTCATAACCACTTTTTTGTGATATCTGGGAAACTAGAAGTCGAAAAAAATTGATTTTTTAATATGTATTTTTTAATGGGAAATGTAATCGCACAAGAATATTTTAACAAACTTTTTTTTAAAAATTATTAAATTTAATTAAATTATAAAATTCTACAGGGTCTTATCGTCCCTTAAAAAAATTTAAGCATTTTTACTTAATATTTAAATTTACTCTTTAGTATTTAAACAGTATATATTTCATTCCCCCTTTCATTCCAGCCCTCAATTAAAAGACAAATGATTATGCTACCTTTGTACAATAAAAAAATGTAATTTTGACCCCTGACTTCGAGGGCTGATTTCACCCCCTCAGAGTGGATTTTTGCCGAGAGAAAAAAAATACGTGTCAAATATTTTTCGAAGAACTATATCTCGCATAAGTTTCATCAACAAACGGCGTGTATCAACTGAATATGTTCCCTTGTTAGCATCTAAACTCGATCCAACGATACAGGATATCGGCCTGATCATCGTCCTCGATCGAGCCTCGTTTGCAGCATCCGCGGATACGGGTCGCGATGATACAAGTTCAGAAAAACGCAGGAGACAAACGTTTTATGACGACTGTTGCCGACGACGGAGAGGGAGGGGTGGGGGTAATGGGCACGAGGGAGCGTCGATTGAAAATTACAGGATCTCCCTTCGGTTGCAAATGGTCGACGGCGTTCCATCGTTCCATCCTCCGTAAGCGGCGACCGTACATAATGACGCGGGACTCCGCGTGTGCATATGGGCAGAGACAGCATGTGCGTATGATCTCGGAGCGGTTACAGGTGGATGGAACGCGCGCGTGATTTCGCAAGTACACGGGACCTCGGATCGTCGATGCCGTCGATAGCCGCCTCCGACTTGCTTGCCAATGGCGGAAACATTTTATTATTCCCCGGAGAGATATTATTACTATAATCTTCTCATTTTACGGCTACGACTGAGGACGCTGTTTGCCGTATTTACATTCGGTGTCCCATAAGAGTCTGATTCTCTGAGCGTTGAATAAATTCGAGGAGCGCGCAGTATTTGGCCCGAAAAGCTGGACAAAACTATAGCGTCGTTATTTATAATCTCAAGGTCATGATATTATATATCGTTGAATTCGTCTTAAGATCAGCTACAACATTATGAAATAAAAAATACATTTTAATAATTAGAAAATCAGAGTGACCTTGATTATTTGTTGCCAAAAAAAATATTTTCAAAATTCTATATATCGAAGTTTGTAGATGTCTGAACACCGTTTAACTTTTGTTCGAAACATTTTTCTGTATAACATTATTTTATTTGTTTTTATTAGGCTGAAAGTACTTGTGAATGATATAATGCCATTATTTTCTGCAATTTAAAAAAAATGCGTGGAATAAAAAATTTATAATTGTAGTATATAAATGGACAACTCAGGAATACTCACGTCAGAATTTCACGTAGAAATGACGATCACCCTGCAGGCTACAATGTATCGAGCGTTGAATCAGAAAAACTAATAATAATAATAAGTTACGAGTCAACATTAAAAATCGAACAATCCTCGGTCGGATATACAATAAATAGTGTTGCACGTGGATCGCCTTAGATTGGGCTATTTACGTCTGAAGCCTGTCGAGATAATCAGCAAGTTAAGATACAAAACAAATTAGAGACAAGCTATAACCATTCCGACCAAAAACCAGAAGCTCTTAACATCTCGATGCACCGACTCCCACATAACCAGTCGTTTCCTCCAAACCATAAACACTACTGCCAACCGTAACCAACTGGGTAATAATAACCGAGAATCATCGAAGACTGGGATTCTCATAATCGCCGATCATTGACTCTCGTAGGAGTCGAAGAAGCCTCTTACAACAGCATCTATCTCATGATCTAAACGATCATTCCAAAACGAATGAACTCGTCGAATCACCTACCGAACACCAGGTTCTCTTCCGTTTTCATGTTTTCGTAAAACTGTTTGGGTAGGTCAACGACCGCTTATCAGCGAGCAAGGTCGTTTGCAGTAAAGACTGCCATAAAACGAGCATTCTCGAGCTGATGCCGCTAAAGGATAAACTGTCGTCCAAAATAAGCTTTGTCCACAGTAAGGTGGACCTTAGTTGTACTTGGTGAAATTTTATTTTGCGAGATTTTTTTAACCCCCCTCCCCCCAAATTGTGCTATTGGGTAAGAAAATAATTCCTGCAAAAGTTAAAGTTGATCGAATAAGGGGAAGGCGTGCCTCATTGACGTTGAAGTTGCGAAAAACATGAAATTTTGTGGGAATGGGAATATTTGAAGGAAAGACTTTTTATTATGACTACATGTTCTTCTTGTGTCAAAATATTGATTATAATAGTACAGTAAACGCTTGATTCTTGTCCAACAGCCGTGTTTTTCATGGACAAGAATCGTGGCCCAGAAGTGCTTTTTGATTTATGACTGCGTCTAGATATGGCGCCGATCGCGCCGAGCGAAACTTCAATAGAGAGCCGAACATAGAGAAGGACAGAATGAAATACGGTTCGCGTGACTGTCCGCGTCTCTTTCTTTCCGATGCGCTGTCCTTTCTTGCGACCGAAACTTTCACCGTCGATTAAACCACTAAATACAATTGAAACTATATCGTGTTTGGTGTGATTTTAATCAGAAAAAAGCCAGAAATAAGGTAGTGAAAGTCCTATAAACAAATAATGAAAATTAAGAGATTTGTAAAATCGATTCCTCGAGTAAAATTCCTCGAGTAATATTTTATTTAAAGTACCAATTCTTTTAGTTGTACATATTCTTATACTAATTTAAAAAGTAGAGAAATTAACGTTCGACATAAATACGTTATATTTAATAAGTGTATAATATTTTTCGCGAGAACGGCTAATTAATGTGAAATAATCTTAATCCGTACAAAGTACATTTGTACTCGAAGGCATGTAAGGAATTAATATATTTTTATAGGTATAACATATTTAACTTGAATTTTCAGTATACTTTTCACATTGAGCGCGCAGTTACTTCTATTTCAAAACTTCGAGCTCGATTAGGCACGCCTTCCGACGTCCGATTCATCTAAAACTTTGGATATATCATTTTTTCATGACATGGAACAATATTGGTGGGGGGCGTCCCCAAAAATTTTTTGGTCGAAAAATAAGGTCCACCCTAGTCCACAGTCTACTTCGTCTCTCCGAGAGATCACGGATAATCTTCCCAGCTTCTTTATCGCGTTTCTCATAATGATATTCCACTTTGTTAACGACGGGCACAAACTCGGTAGCCATGATCCGTTTCCACGCACCGGTGCGCGCGCCCGTCATCGTCACGCTGGAAATCCAAGAACACGTCCGACACGAGGATGATGATCCCTTGGATCTATCTAGCGTCTATCCGTCGCCTTTTTTTCTCTCTCTTTTCTCTTCTTATCCTTTCGACTCTTTCTCTTTCTCTCTCTCTCTCTCTCTCTTATCCATGTCGAGACACGAACGATCGCGGTGTTGCGACACGCGACCGGCCACGCTCGATGGATCATCTAGGATTTCGGATTTAATTGTCGGGCTTAATTGCTCCCCACGATGGCCTACGGAGGACACACGATAATCGCCGATTCGAGGTTTATTAACACGTTCGACTGCCGACAGTTTATTGCTGCTCGTGACCGGTAGCCAGGGTCTCTTTTATACCGTGAATATATTTCTGGCGATTTTTTCGCCGGCTGGATCGTTACCGTATCGTATATTCAAATGTGACTTCTAATTTATGTTTCACCTGAGAATCGGTTTTACATTCGAATTTTTCACCGCGGACGGTCTCGCGCGTAGCAATTGCGACCATCCCGCAGCATCCTTTTTCAATCACGTGACCCGATCTTCGCACGATCTATCAACCCCGCGTACGCGTACAACAATCGAAGGCCGTCGAGAATCAAGCCGATACATGTTACGCTTTTGCGTCGATTTGCTATTCAAATTTCATTCACCACAACTTCCTTTCGTAACAGAACATTTTTCAGCGTTTATCATGAATATTTAGCTACACTCCGCACTCGGTCTCTCTCTCTCTCTCTCTCTCTCTCTCTCTCTCTCTCTCTCGCTTTCTCGCAGGACTGATCACCGGCAGCCTGGACTTTCAATCGGCAGTCCTTGAAAACCCGATACAAAAACGCAGGATACAAAAATCGACGATCAACGCACCTAGCTAATAAATTAATACCTCGCAGCCCGATGCACCTCTCGAACGCTGATTAATCAATTTTCCATTAGCATCAACGTGTCCGATCGCAAGATAATTCTCGTTCCCACAGAGAATAATCGAACTCTAATCATCCCCAGCGAGAACACAGTTGAATTCGATGGTAGACGATCGGTAAAAGGAACGATCAAAAATTGAGGCCTCGTTACGAAACGATTTCTGTCTGTCTGTCTGGGTCGCAAGAGCGACTCGATCCTTTCTAGGACCAGGATTCTAGATAGAAAGGACTCGGGCTTGCTTCTGTTTCGATAGTCGTTCGTGACCGGTCCACTCTTGACCCTGCTCAGGCCAACGCTGACCCGACACGTCGAGATCCAGCGATACGTTGGATCAATTAAAACCAACGCACGATTAACCGAGGTATCCGAGGAATGCGTGACCTTTGGCAGTGTCGCCTTGCCTTTCCTCCTTCGTCGCCTCGCGGAAAGCTCTCGTTTCTAAACCGAACAAGGTCGATCCACAAGGCTGCGCGAACTGGAGCATGATGGTCTCCCAATCTCACGAATATTTAACCTACGAAATTATTAATATAAATATATTTTTAGTTAGTACAATAGTGTGGTAAAATAGCATAGAAATTTCAAAATGATTGGTCCAGCCCATAGGGTACAATAAATTCCTAACCTGACCAAGGTTCATCGACAAGGTTGCGTCGACCCATGGGTATCGGAATTGGAGCACGATGGTCTCCCAATCTCATGAATGTTTAACCTACGAAATCATTAAAAAAAATATTTTTAGTTACTACAATATTGTGGTAAAATAGCACTGAAATTTCAAAATGATTGGTCCAACTCATCGGGTACAATAAATTCCCAATCTGACCAAGGTTTATCGACAAGGTTGCATAGATCCATGGGTATCGGAATTGGAGCACGATGGTCTCCCAACCTCACGAATGTTTAACCTACGAAATTATTAATAAAAATATATTTTTAGTTACTCCAATAGTTTGGTAAAATAGCACTGAAATTTCAAAATGATTGGTCCAACCCATAGGGTACAATAAATTCCTAACCTGACCAAGGTTCATCGACAAGGTTGCGTCGATACATGAGTATCGGAATTGGAGCACGGTGATCTCTCAAACTCACGAATGTTTAACCTACCAAATCATTTAAAAAAAAATAATTTTAGTTACTCCAATAGTGTGGTAAAATAGCACTGAAATTTCAAATTGATTGGTCCAACTCATCGGGTACAATAAATTCCTAACCTGACCAAGGTTCATCGACAAGGTTGCGTCAATCCTTGGGTATCGGAATTGGAGCACGATGGTATCCCAATGTCACGAATGTTTAACCTACCAAATTATTAATAAAAAAATATTTTTAGTTACTACAATATTGTGATAAAATAGCACTGAAATTTCAAAATGATTGGTCCAACTCATCGGGTACAATAAATTCCCAATCTGACCAAGGTTCATCGACAAGGTTGCGTCGATCCTTGGGTATCGAAATTGGAGCACGATGATCTCCCAAACTCACAAATATGTAACCTACGAAATCATTAAAAAAAATATTTTTAGTTACTACAATATTGTGGTAAAATAGCACTGAAATTTAAAAATGATTGGTCCAACCCATAGGGTACCATACATTTCCAATCTGACCAAGGTTCATCGACAAGGTTCCATCGATCCATGGGTATCGGAATTGGAGCACGATGGTCTCCCAAATTCACAAATGTTTAACCTACGAAATTATGAATAAAATTATAGTTTTAATTACTACAATAGTGTGGTAAAACAATACTGAAATTTCAATATGTTTGGTCCAACCCAAGGTTGCGTCGATCCATCGCTATCGGAATTGGAGCACGATGATTTCGCGATCGCGAGGACTCGAGGGTCTCTCGAGCGGAACATCGATCTCATGAATCGCGGTATTGTTGCGGTAGGTCGCCTGTCCATGCAAGACTGCGGTTCAAAGAATGAAATAAAAATAGACTGTCCTGTCTCGGTTGCCCGATCCTTGAACTCTGCCCTTAAAAATCCGCACGCTCGTTTCCGGCGATGTTCGATCGTAATCTTCGATTAAAATCGGCTCGAGTTCGGCTTAATCAGAGTCCCATTTAGGGTGAGAGCAGCTCGGTGGCTCGGTTAATGCAAGATCGTAATCTGACAAGATGCTTTTTTTCACCTGTTAATGATCGTTCGTAAAATTCCGGCGGGTTTCGTGCATTCCTACGGTTGTAAGCTCTCTCGCTCGACGCGAATGCATTCCTCGCTCCGCGAAATTGGAAGTACGTGTAACGATATTGGATACGAGTCCGGACGCTGCGAGAGATGATGATTGCGTATATTAATTGGAACAAGTTTTTGCACGCGTTCACGTTAATGCGTCGACGAACACAGCTCTCGCGGAATTCAACTTTCGGAGTGAAATGGTTTTTAATTGTGATACGAACGATGTCCTCGGTTGTACGTTCGCAACGATGTCGAGAAAGCAGAGATATTTATGCTGGTAATGATTTTTTTACACGCGTCTTAATTATTAGACCGTCTTCGAAAAAAATCACGATGTACGTAAGTGGGTCGGGGAGATTGCGCAATTGGAATAGTGTTAACGAGGTGGAGATTTTGGACGGAAATTACTTGAGATAACGTAACGTACAGATGAAACGTCGTTTCATGTTTTTCTACTTTGTTCATTTATTTACTATTTTTATATCGTTTTCTGTAACATATGTAAAAAATAATTGGAAGATTTTTAGAAACGAATGCACATTAAAATATGTGAAGAAAAAGTATTACTAATTAAGACTGAATAGAATCAAATTATCGTAACCAACATGGTAAAGTGTATTTATAAACATGTCACTTAACAAACACTGTATCATCTGTAACATATGTAAGAAATAATTGGAAGATTTTTAGAAATGAATGCACATTAAAATATGTGAAAAATGCGTCTAGGAAAAGTACTAGTAATTTAGGCTGAATAGAATCAAATTATCGTAACCAACATGGTAAAGTGTATTTATAAACATGGCACTTAACAAACACTGTATCATCTGTAACATATGTAAGAAATAATTGGAATATTTTTAGAAATGAATGCACATTAAAATATGTGAAAAATGCGTCTAGGAAAAATACTACTAATTAAGGCTGAATTGAATCAAATTATCGTAACCAACATGGCAAAGTGTATTTATAAACATGGCACTTAACAAACACTGTATCATCTGTAACATATGTAAGAAACAATTGGAAGATTTTTAAAAACGAATGGACATTAACTCTTAGCACTCGAGCGGCGACTCTGAGGCACCACTGAAAATTGCTGTACCATTATTCAAAATATTGTGTACATTATTAAATATGTTGTTATCTAATCAATTACTGAACATTTAAGTATCGTATGAGGTATTGTATCAATCTCATATCCATAAAATGAAAAAAATCAAATTGAATGCAATTATTACAGGTCGGAAGAAATGTTTAATTTTCGAGTTGAAATAGCTCCGAGTGCAAAGGGTTAAAATATGTGAAAAATGCGTCTAGGAAAAGTACTAGTAATTTAGGCTGAATAGAATCAAATTATCGTAACCAACATGGTAAAGTGTATTTATAAACATGGCACTTAACAAACACTGTATCATCTGTAACATATGTAAGAAATAATTGGAATATTTTTAGAAATGAATGCACATTAAAATATGTGAAAAATGCGTCTAGGAAAAATACTACTAATTAAGGCTGAATTGAATCAAATTATCGTAACCAACATGGCAAAGTGTATTTATAAACATGGCACTTAACAAACACTGTATCATCTGTAACATATGTAAGAAACAATTGGAAGATTTTTAAAAACGAATGGACATTAACTCTTAGCACTCGAGCGGCGACTCTGAGGCACCACTGAAAATTGCTGTACCATTATTCAAAATATTGTGTACATTATTAAATATGTTGTTATCTAATCAATTACTGAACATTTAAGTATCGTATGAGGTATTGTATCAATCTCATATCCATAAAATGAAAAAAATCAAATTGAATGCAATTATTACAGGTCGGAAGAAATGTTTAATTTTCGAGTTGAAATAGCTCCGAGTGCAAAGGGTTAAAATATGTGAAAAATGCGTCTAGGAAAAATACTACTAATTAAGGCTGAATAGAATCAAATTATTTTAACCAACATGGTAAAGTGTATTTATAAACATGTCACTTACCAAACACAGGTTAATTGGCTTCTCGATCGCTACACCAAAAATTAGTTGGAAAATCTTCTTTCGAATACAACAATCGTAATAAAAATTATTAGATTACGCTATTTGATGTGATTTGTAAATCGAGATGATAAATTTTCGATCGTTTTGTGATTTCAGATCAGAGTCCGGCTGAAAGTGAACTTCTCGGTGCGACCACGAGACGTGACGGTCAATATCACGAAGAAGCACCTGACCTGCGTTGTGAAGGGTCATCCTCCGATCATCGACGGTGATTTCCCGCACGAAGTAAAAGTCGAAGAGTCCACATGGGTGATCGAGGACGGGAAACGTCTGCTGATCAACCTGGAGAAGGTATGCAACCAAATCCTCGCGACGAACACCTTCTCCATTCAGCCTTGCCGGAACAATCCGAAGATGCTATCGACTTGCACCATAGATCCCGAGCAAAGATACGAAACGGGCGAATATAATCTTGACGCGCGACCATGAACGATCATCGCGTCTCGTGAGGAGTCTGCCGAAGGTCCATCTGGGCTTTACTCGTTACTCTGTTAACGAGCCTCTGTTTATTTATGATTTAATTGACGGGGTTTCGTTTGGACTTATTGTCGATCTCTCGACAATCCTCGGATTTCACGGCCGAGCACGGGATATTTCACGGTTAATCAATCTCGTTGGCTGTCGAATCTTTGGTACTTACCGCCTTTCACTGGACCAGATTCGCATCATGTTCCCACGGGACTCGTAAACTATACAGGGTGTTCCAAAACGACTGCGTTAAATTGAATTGGGAGGTTCCTTGTGTCATTCGAAGCGACATTTTCCTTAACAAAAATGGCGCCCGCGGCTTTGTTTAGGAGTTATTAACGAAAAACACGGACCAATCAGAGCGCGGATACAGCGGACGGATTCCGGCTCAGTCAATCACCTGTCGGCTCGCCGCGCTGAACGAGCGTCTAGGTCGCGCTCCGATTGGTCCGTGTTTTTCGTTAATAACTCCTAAACAAAGCCGCGTGCGCCATTTTTGTTAAGGAAAATGTCGCTTCAAATGACCCAAGGAACCTCCCATTACAATTTAACGCAGTCGTTTTGGGACACCCTGTAGAGTCTTTAAACTCTCGTGTTTCGGTACCAGGAAGATCCTGAGAGCGCAACCGATACCGAATGGAATCGCAGCGTGAATCCTACTAAGCATCCGCCTAACTTTCTTTTCCAGGTAAACAAAATGCAATGGTGGTCGCACGTGGTGACCAGCGATCCGGAAATCAGCACGAAGAAAGTAAACCCGGAGCCTAGCAAGCTCTCCGATCTCGACGGGGAGACCAGAGGCCTGGTGGAGAAGATGATGTACGACCAGAGACAGAAGCAGCTGGGCCTGCCGACCTCGGACGAGCAGAAGAAGCAAGACATCATTAAAAAGTACGACTACAATGGCGACCGGCGAGAACGGGGATCATGAATCCACGTCGGCTAGGTGTTAGATAGCGATCTGTGAAACGTGACGTTCGATCGGTTTGCAGGTTCATGGAGCAGCACCCGGAGATGGACTTCTCCAAGTGCAAATTCAACTGAACGGACGCAGATCTGGTGCTGGCCGGGTCATCGATGACCCGTCTGAAACGAACGCGATGAGGACACGTGCTACTGTGTCAACCAGCGATACTTCGTTTACTTTCGTTTACTTTGTTTACTTCGTTCGATTGTCATCTAAAGCGGCCACTTGACCTTCTCTGCATCCTTCTTCTTCTTCTTCTTCTTCTTTTTTTTTACAGTCCCAGTGAAAGATGGCACCCACGGTCGGCTGTTGAACAAACGCCCGTGAACGATCGCTCCTCGTTTCCCTTCGGCCATTCTTTTTCTCTCTCTCTCTCTCTTTCGTTTTCTCGCGGATCGAGAAGCTGCGTCGAGCTGCACAAAATCGTATCTCACGAATTTTTTCACGTGTTTCATATATGCCGAACCGAAGTATGGGAACGAGTGCGAAGACGCTCGACAGCGTCTCTTAGTGTGTTAAGGATCCCATTGGTTGGCAGTCCTAATCCATGTTAAAAATAAAGCATTTTCTCTTTACCGAAGTCTCTTTATCTTTACCTTGATCCTTCTCGAGGTACCATTCGTCGTATACATACATGTGCTGACTAGACTGCGAATTTTTACGTTTTCAATACGAACATTGTTTGACACCATTCGAAACAGTAGAGACATTAAACAAATTCTGTTGTATCTTCCAATTGACTTGGAACATTTTTATTTCGCATAAAAATCTGCAGTCCAGTGATGCTGATGCATTTAGAGGCGGAGAATAATAGAGTACGATGTGTTCGATCATAAAATGGCACCCAGGTGAATAATAAATTACCCAGGAACACACGGTGACTTAATAGTGATAATAAAGATTTATGGATCGAAACAGCGTTGAAACGTATCTACAATTTATTTGAATTGTTTTTCTAGTGCCATTCTATGGTCAGATTAGAAATGGTCAATCGGTTTCTACAATTAATTATCACACGATAAGAAGATTACGGGTGATTGTTCCTTAAGAAACTATAATTAGTTCGTCTCTGAACCAATGATATATAACACAGAGCAATTGTTAAACATTAAGGCACGCACAGTGTCCGTTTTTTTAATCGAAGTCGTTCGATTCCTTCATCACTTTACTGATCCAGCGTACGTAATTCGACAGTCTCGCGTATATTCCGAATTTCCCGCGTTTCCCGCACCCTTCACCGAAACTGGTGATGCCGAAAATGGTCCATGGATGATCAGGTTTTCTGGGATCTCGACAGAGAAGAGGACCGCCACTGTCACCTGCGCAGGAGTCCGTTTTTCCACGACAGTAACCGGCGCAGAACATGTTGTCGGTGATCCTGTAGTCGACGTAGACGTCTCGACAGTGTTCCGAGGATACTATTGGAATCTGAAAATTGTATTAAATATTTTTAGCATGCGGAAAAATTCTTCGATTATTCCGGGTGAAGATATATCTAAAATTATTTTATGAAATTATGGATGGACTGATGATTTTTATAGAAAATAAGAATTGTCTGCTTTTTTTTTAATGAAACAGTAGCCAAAGAAAAATTATTTTCTGTTCTTAATAATTCTGACAAGTTGGCTTTTAATCAAAAGCCTAAAATTAAATCTTTAAAAAGGGAAGCTGTGCAAATAAAAAATTTGCCTTTCATTTGAAAATCTTAAATAAACTAAAAAATAGAAGCTACGAAAATTTATTTTTCTCAAGCTTTTCTTATGGTCTTGAACAAATTCTTAAGAGAACTTCGAAAGAATGACGCTTCTCGATGAAAACACATGTTGCACGTCTGACTTCTAAAGATCTTCACGGAAGAGAAAGATTGAAATTTGAATGGGATTTGATTTTTTTTAGAAATTCAATGGAGTCCCCGAGTCTCCATCTTGGTAGTTGGAAGGAAAATAGGTACCTGAGCCTCGTGGAGAACGTCGGTACCAAAGTCATCGGTGACTCGCGACTTTCCCCAGCCGATGATAGTGCACCGCTGATTGGCGGGTAGAGGTTGGTTAGGCGCTGGCAGACAAGCTATTCCCCTCGAAGGAGACGCTGCCAAAGAGAATGGCAGACGCAGCATCGCTATGTCATTGTCCACGGTGTCGGCGTCGTATTCGGGATGCACTTTGACCGAGTCCACCTGAATGGATAATAAGGAAGATATTAGACATTGTAAAGTCAACTTCTTCTTCGTTGAAGTCTACGACTGTCTCTCGGGGTCTTCGAAAGTTCAAACGATTCTGCACAAATCAGCCTTGTAGGAGATTAACTCTTTCAAATCGTACAAGATGCCATTCAAAATAACCATACAATTATTCGAAACAATTTTCACGCGACCGTATGTAATAAATTGCTAAAGATTTTTCTGGTTTGAATACATCCACTCGATTTTCAGAAAATCTTTGAAACCAAATGAAATCTTGTCTGAACTCAATTTTTTATTGAATCGATTCTTCTTGATTTAACTCAATTTTTTATTGAATCGATTCTTCTTGATTCAACTTATTGAATCGATTCTTCTTCATTAAACTCAATTTTTTATTGACTCGGTGATTTGTTCGGTTTATCTTGCCAGATTAACTTGCCAGATCGGTTGGACATATTTTATTTTATAATTTTTAGAATCGTAAGAATCTTTCGATGGGTAATGATTGATATAAATTGTCTTAGCACGTATTATCAAAAATAAATATTACAAAATCTGAGCGGATCAACGTAAAATCTAAACAAAATTCAATCTTCGTAAGGCAACAGATGTCTGTCACTTTTGGCGCACGGTGGTTCGGTAAAAATAGCTGCGAAGGGTGAAGAGGTTGATGGTTGCAAAGGATTACACTATCTGTTCCGAGATAAATACCCTCAACTCCAGCTCGGAGCCTTCCTTGACAGTCAAATCATGCTCGCCGATGCGGACGTAGAGACGTTTCCTGATGCAGTGCGCCGCAGTCAGCACCCATCTAGGTGAGATCAGGGTACCACCGCAAAAGGCATCCTAGAGAAAGATCCTCTCTCAGCAAGAGACCGCTAAACCATCGCAACTTTTTCCTTCCTGGTAAAGACTTACGTGAAATCTATTCAATACCGCGACTTGCCAGGGCCAACTTCCGCGAATCGACGGCCTTCCACCGATGATCCTCGTGAAATAAGACAGCCGCGAGTTCTTCTGGGTACTCGCGATCCCGCATCTCCAAGCGTTCGGATTTTTCTCGGGGATGAAGCCGTCGACCGTGTTCGGATTCAACTCGAACTCGTCCAGCACTATGTCTGAAAATTATTCGATGGATGCACTTTGTGGAAATGTTGCAGGTGGGTTGTTCGATCGAAGGAAGTTGTTTTACCGTCGCTGTCTTCTTCTTGTCTGCCACGGATCTTCCGGTGAATCCATCTTTGGCAGAAGCTACCTTCGACGTAGCAATAGGCGCTTTGTCTTATCACGTCGCGACCGCAAATTCCGGGCTTTTTGCACCACCTTTAGCAAATTTCATAAGCAATCTTTGATATAATATCGTAGCAACGATTATAAGCAATTTATACGAATAATTCAAATTTTATTCAATTTTTCTAATCAAATATAGTAGCAACGATTATAAGCAATTTATAAGAATAATTCAAATTTTATTCAATTTTTCTAATCAAATATAGTAGCAACAATTACAAGCAATTTATACGAATAATTCAAATTTTATTCAATTTTTCTAATCAAATATAGTAGCAACGATTATAAGCAATTTATAAGAATAATTCAAATTTTATTCAATTTTTCTAATCAAATATAGTAGCAACAATTATAAGCAATTTATACGAATAATTCAAATTTTATTCAATTTTTCTAATAAAATATAGTAGCAACAATTACAAGCAATTTATACGAATAATTCAAATTTTATTCAATTTTTCTATCGAAGTTATTCTTCAGATTTTTTACGCAAATATTTATTCCCACCATCAAAGACTTTTCATTCAAGTAAATTGATGAATGATTGCACGAGATTTCAAATATTGTTTTTTACCTGTGACGCTGCGTGGTGCACAGCCTCGTACACGGTGACCATTTGCTCCACTTCCCATAATGCCCCACGGACTTGGCTTTCGCATCTTTGCCTCTTCTTTCGCCTTGTCTTGGCTCTGCTTCTTTTGTAGGTAGCTGAAATTATTAAAACAATTTATTAACTGACTGTCACATCAGACATACTATGGTTTCATTAATTTACGTTGACTTTGTGGGGGTTTCTAGGGGGTTGCGTTCAGCAGTGAACGTGATAATTTAATCTATATAGAGATTCATTATTAAATATTGAATGTTTATAAACAATTTCAAGTGAAAATTTACCTGTACAACGTGAAACTTCTCCTTTCGTCGATGCCCTCGTCTTTGACGTTGCTTGCATCGCCTCCATCTTGCTTTCCTGTTGTGATGACAGGTGCGTTCCTCCTTCGTAAAATTAAATAACCATTTCAATATAACGTACACCTTATAAACAATAAATCTAATTGACAATTTAGTGTCTGAACCTACCCTGTGTATCGTGGTGCCGCATTTTTTCTTCGATCTACACCTTCGAACGCGATTCTGCGTGCAATGACGGTCGCAGACTGACCATTCGCTCCAGTTCGTGAAAAAGGACGATCTTGTAGATCCTGGAACATTGATTAATACATTAAAAAATTTATAAAACTTGTCGTATGAAAATTTAATAAAAATTATAAATTTTATTGGTAGATACAAATACAAAAAGGCAAACTACTCACTGTTGTTTGACCGTTCCAAAACGGAGTCCTCGTCGAGCACACGCGCCCAGCTGGACCCATTGTTCCCGTTGGTAACGAGCGTCCAATTTTCGCTCTAAAATTAGCAGAAACCCAGCCATAATTAATCATCAGCTACCCATAGACTGCTCCGCGGCGTGACACGGTATATGTCTCGAAAGCGAATATCGTTGTACGGTCGAACAGTGAAAATAATCGGTGACAATAGTCTGGAGGCACGAAGGGATCGAGTGCACACGAGGAGAAGCAATTTCGTTGCTCGTCCGTGTCACGTATGTAGGCAGATCGTTGCAAAAACGACCTGAGATTAACAGCTGCGAGTAATGGACACAACGCCTGTGGCGTGTCTTGTAGATTCCAATTGAACGCGCTTAAGACGATTTTCGTAATTCCTGCTGCGACAGGCTATTAATCAGCGATGGTTAATATGTGATTGGATAAGTACGGCCGCCAACACGGGTTTCCTTAAACTCGCGAAAATCTCTTTCACCTTCGAACCCAATCCCGCTGATCTTCAAGCTACGTTCTTAAGTTGCGAATTAAAGCTTCGTTCCAACGATCTCTATTGAATTACACATGTTTGTGCAAGACAGACTTAATTGCAGCAAACTGGAGTTAAATAGGATCTTATTTCCTGTATTAATCCTTAGCACTCGGATGGCGACTCTGAGGTACCATTTTTGCTATTACCGAATTTGCTATGCCATTCTGAAAAATATTGTTCACATTATTATTTTTGTTCTTATTTAATAAACGACTAGACATTTACATACTACATGAGGTAGTATATTCGTTTCATATGCAAAAAATGAAAAAAAATTGTACAGAATGGAATTATTCTAGAATGGAAAAATCTTTCGTTTTTTAATTAAAATAGTCCCGAGTGCAAAGGGTTAATCATTGTAATAGGTTGGAAATAATTTAATAGTATTTTTACAAAACGGATACAGAAATGTATAAGTTATTGTACGGAAATGTACCATGTTGCTTTTGATGTTGAAGCAAAAAAAATATAAATTCAATACTATCCCTCAATAATATTAAATTTTATTATGAATTTAATTTAATTTTAATTTCTTTTGAAAAAAAAGCTTCCTCATTTCTTTATGTACTTATTGTTTCTAATGCACCAAATAAGTTATTATTATCACTCTAAAAGGTAATGTAATTTCTTAGCACTATTCGATCAATCCTAAAAATTATTTATTTTAACAAATATAAATTATTCAATATAATAAAAATTCAATTTAATTTCTTAATAATATTAAATTTTACTGTAAAATTAATTTCTGCATATAATTTCAATATTGCCCCTCAAAAAAAGACAATCTAAAGTAGTTCTAATGATGTGCTCGGTGTGCTCAGGTTACTCATTTTTCTTACGAATTCATAAAATCCACATCCCAATCTGAAGTGTATTCTACATTCTTTCAATTTCATGAATTTCTTCGGGCAGTCAAGATAATACCCCCTAGGGGGTGTTGGTCGAGATCGGCATTTTTGCAAACCATTTCTGGAAGACGAAATGAAATCGTGTGTTAGACTCCAGAAATGTTTCTTACATCCTAGGCATTAAAAATCAGAATTCAATTTCTCCCGCAGCAGGGGGCGGCTATGCTACTCTCTCCTTGGTTTCCTAAAAGGCTCGTTCTCGAAAGTAGCGAGACAGATAATTGCCTCGGTCTCGGGCCACACACAAGAAAAATCACCGGTCGAACAATCGTGCACCGGACAATGATCGGCTTCTTTCGCGGTGCAAAATCTCCGAGATACCCGTCATTCCGGCTGATGCGTCGCGAACGCACGTGTCCGATGGAGTTGGCAAAAACCGCTACGGCAGGAATCCCCGTCGAAATCGTAACCAGGTTTCCCGAGCGGGGCTGCAGCGCGCCGGTTCGCGAAAAAACAACCGCGCAATTACCCGTTCCTAAGCAAAGAGTTAATAGAGCAGCCGGCTCGGGTATCGTCCGGCATTCTCCAAGGCTGTAACGTTGAGCACGAGGCACTAAACTCAATTTGCCGGCTCGTAAATGGCATCGCGACGTAACCACCGGCGTTGCTAATCGCCCGTTGCACAATGTCAACGCGTTCGGGCGCGTGGGCGCATCGAAATCGAATTCGCGCTTCTCTATGCCGCTTAATACGGGGTTTAAGATCGAACCCGCCTCTGGGAACTATCGTTAGATCGAGGAATTATTTAATTGGCCTATTAACACCTGATATCTGAGGTTCGTGAAAAATTCAAGTCGGGATAAACGTGATAGCTTGGAAAATCACCAAGTGATCCTCTTAAGGGCTTGTCCCATTAAGGATGTTCTGGAGGTATATAAAAAAGCAACAAAATTTTTTGAAAATTTGACAAGATATAATTCTTACTAAACTTATGCAATTACCAAAGTTGGGTTCGATTCACTGCACCGTTTAAGCAACTTTAATAGCAACTTAAAGTTTGCACATTTTAACACGCCTTCTTATGGAGAATTCATAAAATTCCACTTCTAACCCTATTTAAACCTTGAAAAAACGCAACTAGAAACTCCAGTTTTGTTTTATATACATATAGTAAAAATTATGTAATTAAAAAAATTATAAACTGTTACAAAACGTCAAATTTATCGTGTTGTCGTCTCAATAATAACCATGAATATTGCTTTCTGAAGTATTTTTAATTTATTTAAATATTTATTTTTAACTTTTTATTGCGTAATTATATATGTATATTGAATATCAGAAATTTATTATCTTGAAGTTCAAATCAGAGGGTACAATTATTCGCAAAAGTCACTTACAATTTTTTAGAATATGAAGACAATTCGATTAAAAAATAAATATAACATGAAATTCACTAATTAAACGAAAGCTTTTGAAAGACACATGAGTGTCTTCCGAACGGTGTAAAGTCGATCCAACTCGTTATTTTGGTTAGAAAAAATTCTGAGAGACTGTTAAAATGTCAATAAATGTGTGGTAATAATTTCAAAGTTGTATGTTTTAAGGGTCCTCCAAAAAAAATTCCCAAAAAAAGCAAGATAAAGTAGCTCTCGCATGGGATGACCCCCTTTAAGGATCATGCTCACTCGGTGATTTTGATCGAAAGTTTTCTCCCAAGGGTGGTAGAAGCGATCAGTCGAAAGTACTAGCACAGATCACACCCTCCTTTCAACAGCCCACGTACCCCCATTATGCCAGACAATGGGGACTCGAAACCCGCCATAGTTACCTCATCGAGGTCGGACTGCTTGAGAAACCCGACACCGAATGGACAATGATAATAGTAAGCGAGCCACAGCGGGATGGTCCAGCGGAAACAGTACACGCGATTGTCTTCTCTGATCGCGTGGACGGAGAAAATGATCGACTTCGTACGCATCGTAATCGAGTTCGCCTTTTTCGGCGGAATTTAATCTAGACATTTGCATCTTGCACATAACGCACCTCTCATCGTGGCTATATTTAGCTGTTGAATTAGAATATTAGCACTGTGATCAATATAAATTGCACACTTTTATGCTAAATAAAACATCCTTGGTGTGTTCTACAAATACTGGAGTTTGGGGCAAGCTCATTATTTTAGCAAATGATTGCAGTTAGTGACAAGTCTTTCTCATGATCTTCAAACAATTCGATACTTATGTACTTGTTTGGGCGTTTCGATATGTAGTGATGGGTGTGATACAAGTCTTTCTCATGATCTTCAAACAATTCCATACATAAGTACTTGTTTGGGTGTTTCGATATGTAGCGATGGGTGTGATACAAGTCTTCCTCATGATCTTCAAACAATTCCATACTTAAGTACTTGTTTGGGTGTTTGGATATGTAGCGATGGGCGTGATACAAGTCTTTCTCATGATCATCAAACAATTCGATACTTAAGTACTTGTTTGGGTGTTTTGATATGTAGCGATGGGCGTGATACAAATCTTTCTCATGATCTTCAAACAATTCCATACTTAAGTACTTGTTTGGGTGTTTCGATATGTAGCGATGGGCGTAATACAAGTCTTTCTCATGATCATCAAACAATTCCATACATAAGTACTTGTTTGGGTGTTTCGATATGTATCAAAAGATACATGTGGGACAACAGAAGTTGATCTCCTCGGTGCACAATACACCGTTGATTCGGTACAAGAAAATACTACCACGTGTAATAGTGATCCAAAGGGCTCCTAAACAAGCAATGCCTAGCGAATCCGCGGACACGGTGGATTTTACGGCTGGACTCGTTGAATCCCGCTTGAAAACGCGGCACGATATAATTTCGTTGTTGCCCAGGAGTTTATGATCTGGTTATTTAGCTCCCTGCGAGAAGGAACACGCTCGGATTCACGGCGTCTCCGGGAGAGTTCAGGGTTAACGATGTTCCCGTATTGCACAATTAATTTCTCCGGGCCGGCACTATAAAAAGGAACAGGTTCTCGGTCGATTCTCCTCGTTCGCTCTCAAGTAGTCCACGAGAGCCTCTTCCTCACCTGGATGGCACCGGCGCGAACCGCTTCCTCACCTGGATGGCTCTTGCGTGGATCGCTTCCTCGCCCGGAACGCTCGCGGTACGTTTCCTAGAGCCCTCGCAAATCTGTCGTGCAGGTAAGCGTGTTAAGCGGACAGGTAAAGCGCGCGTCTCTGCCAGTTCCCAGAGGAATAAACGGCGAAACAAATGCTCGCCGCGGTCAGGTACAGTTACAGGTACTAAACCAGGATGCATAGGTGATGGTACACAGGTACCGTGGAATGTGTCCAGGCAGGGTGCCGTTCAGGGATGCAGCGCCTTGAATGCGAAACGGTATTAAACCTGCATACGTAATGCCACCGAATCATTTGCCGCTCGGTGTGCAACTCCTTCCGATCGGCGATCTTTATTAACAATTCTTGGTTCGAAACTATGCTGGATGGTGGATGCACCAATGAATAAACACTTAAGGAATTTGTTAACTTTCTTGGTTAAATTTTAAAGATTAATAATATTAATATGCATTCGGATGATTAAAATTAGATTCTTTAATGTCTAATCTTTCATATGTAACATGTAGAAACAGAAACTTTAACAAAAAATAAGTAGTTTAAGAAACAGTTATAGAAAAAGGCTAATTTCACCAGTGATTGAACGATATTCGATATTTTCGATTTCTCTATGATAAGTGGTTGAAAAACGTAAGAAATCTAATAAACTTTATGTCAAACCAATTGTTATACTGTTCATACACATATTTGTAATGTATTACGATAAATTTTCGAAGGATATTTGTGACTGACAAGTATTGCACAAACCACGCTCGACATGTGCACTGCACTTATAAATAATATTTAGGTGATTTTAGTTAAATGATCGACGACGGGTGACGTGAAAATTGTTCGAATCTGAAATAAGGAATCAGAAAAAAATCGATATTTAATCATTAATTTATAATATAAATTAATAACATAACATACATTGGTACATCTACCCTACGATCTCTTGTAGAGATCAATATTTTATTGTTTTTTCTTAACAATTTTCTAAAGTTGTTCTTCTTTTGTTGCTATTGTTGGCATTTGGAAACTCAATGATTGAATAACACTGAATATTTTACTAAAACTGCTTTATCGAACAGCTCAGAAGGACGATCCTTTCAGTTCAGCTAGTTGTCGAAGTGAGGATGAACACAGAAAAATGTGGCAGGGTCGAACGAGAAAATCAGTCGTCCACTTGAAGTAAGGAAAAATTCAAGGCTGAGTTGTTTATTGCTCTGGCCCTTGGGTATGACAAAGGCCATCCCTATGGGTCCGATGACATCCTGTCATCGTTTAGAGAAACTGCTTAGGTATTCTTCGTTTAGAGAAACTGCAGTGTTTCCCATGAGAATCAAATTCATTTTTAACCACGTTTTGTTATTTTCTTTGGCAGTTACAATATTATTTCTAATAATCCAACAGCTATGATGAATTCTTGTTGGAGATTGATGGAAGGGAGATCTGTAAGAACTGTTTCTCTTTTCGACGAGAATTTCCTTGGTTTTTCTTTTATTCTGGGGGGACTAAAGGATCATCGTTGTAGATCTCCGAGGAGAGCTGCTACACGATTTCAGTTCGTGTCCATCCCTCGGAATTACTTCCCTTTTACATGGCACGCGGTTTTTGCGCCACGAACAAGGAGATGCAAGAGGCCGCGGACTTCAGCCTAGTTTGGCCATGTCCGCCACGCTGAATACGAATTCCTCTTGTCTTCTACCTGTCTCCCCTGTTCTCCATTCTACAACGGCCACCCTTTTTTTTTTCTTAGGCCGCGGAAGAAGCGACAAATTGTGGCAACGGGAATTGCTGCCAGATTTTTGGCTGATTCGGTTTGTTAGCCGGTATTTGTTCCGACCTCTCATCTCAGTGATTATGAGATTCGAAGAAGCAACTTATCTGAAAATTATGTTACTGCAATGATTTCGGTTGTCCACGGTTGAGATTCTTATTTTCATGAAAAATTGATTAACTTCTTTATCCACAGAAATATGAAAAGAACGTTGATTAGAAGGTGCGATCAGAGTGCAATCTTCTTGCATGTATAACAACGAGAAATTTTATTTATGTTAACCCTTTGTACTCGGAGCTATTTTAACTAAAAAACGAAAAATTTTTCCATTCTAGAATATTTCCAATCTATCCAATTTTTGTTCATTTTTTGCATACGAAACTGATACAATATCTCATGTAGTATATAAATGTCTAGTAGTTTATTAAATACGATCAAACATAATACTGTGAACAATATTTTTAAGGATGGCATAGCAATTTTCAGTGTTGCCTCGGAGTCGTCATTCGAGTGCTAAGGGTTAAGGGTGCGCAGGAGCCAAAGTTTCGAAGGTTCGAAGCTTCGATTTCAGAAACTTCGAAGGCGATTAGAATCGAAGTTTAGAGAGAAAACAGGGTCTCACTCTGGACATACATATATAGGGTAAGCTTTCAATTTTGAAAGACTACTCCTGGATTTGCGCAAGAATACAGAAAATTCTATACAGTATTAGCAATAGTTTTTTGCGAATATCTCGAAAACTAAAACCGACCCCCCTATATTGGAAAAGGAGAAAGTTGTTCAAAATGTTGAAATCTATAACATATTTAAATTTCATTAAAATCGGAGTATGAGGACCCCTTTCGCAATAATTACCAAATATTTTATTAATATAGAAATTCGTAAATTACAACTTCATACGTTTCGAAGACTTCGAAACTACGAAACTTCGAAGTTCCCTTCGTTCCTTCGAATCCTTCGAATCCTCGATTGTTCGAAGCTTCGTAAAAGTAACAGCCCTAACACCGATCGCCAAAGCTCCGTGGAAAAAGCGACGCGACACAGCCAAGGGTCGCAAGAACGATACTCGACGCGCGTCAATTCGATCCTTGCTAACAAAGTAGCGGTTCGGGCGCATCAGTCAGCGTTGATCTTCCCGAAGAAACCAGCCACTACATAAAGCATCGGATCCCGGCCAACTAAAAAGACGCGGATGAAACCATTTTCGCCGCGACGTGCTCTCAACAAAGCAGCGTCCCCTTGGCAAAGAAGGTTCGACAAAAAAGCCCGGGGGGCGGTGAAAAAAGACGGATTCTTTCGCGACCGAACGCCAGCCGAGGAGATCGGAGGGGTCCCGCGAACCATGAAACGAACCACGCCGAAGAAGATGGATAAGGTTCGGAAAGCAATGACATCGGTTTCGCGGGCTGACGCCCCGACTATACCGTAGATGGTAGCGCGGCCGGAGTGTCCAATGTCCGAAAATGGCCGGGGATTTCTTCGAGCACCACCGATTTAATACGGACTACTCTCGAGAGCCGATGGAACGCTCGCTATGGCGAGATCGCGGTCTGATTTATATCCCCCGCCTCCGAAGGCCAAGGTCCTCCGTCGTCCACCTACTATGGTCAGGATGACGTCCCGGGCCGCGGCGCGACATCGCGTAAATCCTGCCGCGTATGTCCGCTTCATGAGAATTCCGCGAATGAACCACCGCCGCCGCCATCATCCTCCTCCTCGTCCTCTTCGTGGTCGTCTTCGTCCACGGCTCTTCGCCAGCTACCCCGGCAAAAAGCCGCGGGATGAAGATGGAGCAGCTTCGAAATCGACCGAACGTCCGAGCTTGACACTCTGCTGAACGATGGTCTTGTATCGGGATCGAACAGAGAAATCTTCATGTACGTTAATTGGAATTTTCATGGCCGACTCGCTTGGCCTTCTTCTTCTTCTGCGCTTCATGCGTATGGATTCGAATTGTACGTCGATGCTGTTTTTGGCAGTTTAAGGACTTTCTCAGGCTTGTTAAGCCTCCTGTGAACACGTCTGCTGTTGATTGGATTGTGGATGTAGTCGGAGTTTGGGCATTATTCGGCGAAACAGATATTTCAAATACTATTTAACCATTTGCACTCGGAGCTATTTTAACTCAAAAACGAAAGATTTTTGCAGTCTAGAATATTTCCATTTTGTACCATTTTTTTTTCATTTTTTGCATTTGAAACTGATATAATATCTCATGTAATGTGTATTGTAACCCCTAGGGGAACAAATAAAGTTAAATATACTATACAGGGTGTTCTACTACAGTTGGGAGAAAAAAGCAGTGGTTCTCCATGACAAGATAAGTCGAAAATGAAGAATAAAAAAATTGCGATTTCGGCTTGGTTATTTAGTTATTAACCCTTGGCACTCGAATGGCGACTCTGAGGCGCCACTAAAAATTGCTGTACCATTATTCAAAATATTTTTTACATTATTAAATATGTTGGTATCTAATCAATAGACTCCGGATTGTATGCATTTATGGCAAAAATAAGTACGTGCAATTTAGAACAGTGAAAAATAACAGTGAAAAAAAATAAAATTATTAGTGAAAAATATAAATTTATATTTAGCTCCTGTGTCTTACAATTGTTGCACAAACTTTTTATTTTCCATATATAGATCCGGAGTCTACTAATCAATTACTAAACATGTAAGTATTCTATGAAGTATTATATCAATTTCAAATCCACCGAAATTAAAAAATCAGCGAAAATGTAAATATTCCGCCTAAAATGCGGCAACCCAAACTAAATAACGAAGCCGAAATCATAATTTTTTTATTCTTCATTTTCGACCTATATTGTCATGGAGAATCACCCATTAAATTTTCTCCCACCTGTAGTCGAACACCCTGTATATGTATACAATCCCACATATTCCTTCACATTGATTTCGAAGCAATAGTTTAAATCTGAAATGTTGGAATTAAATTGTAAGGTTAGGAGTTAATCGACGTGATACATACTTGGAAGTGGCTATGCAAGTCTGAAAAAATTGACAAACGAAGGTCTGAATGGGCCCAGTGAAGGCGCGTTGATTCGATGCATCCACGTCGAAGACGTCTGCCACGACCACGGGTGAAACGTTTCAATCGTATGGATACAACGGTCGTAGCTGAACGGCTCGATGGTAATGGTAAGTGGAAATAGATTTCGTGCTCCTCCTTAAAGACCAATGGTCTCTGGATCGTGACGACACGGTCAGGAGAGCACCGGAAGGTCGTAGGCACAATGTTCCGCGACGCTGCACGGGATCTCTTTTACGCTTATCTCGTTCGCGACGATTCAGCGGAACGAGCAGCCTCGTCATGCAATGCTCGTCCCTTCCGCGAACGCTCCGAGCGTTTTGCGAAAGAACGCGCTCGGCCTGAACGACGAGACGCCTTCGGACTCGCGATTCGTCTGTCGTCTGATCTGGCTGCCTCGTTCCACTCTGCTGGCCCGTCACGTGTGCCGATCATTAGACGATCCCGTGTATGCGAATTCTTGACGCTCCGAATTCGCGAGACCGACGAAACCCGAGGATCGACATCTGCGCGTGTCGGAAATTACGCGACACCTGCGGTGTCTTTAGTATGCAACAAGATAACAAAACATACCGATGGTTCATTGTCAGAAAACATTCCTGCAGAGGTCACCCGATACAGCATTGCTGATTACAGAACCATTGTTTCGCTAGCAAAAATAGATAAGCCGCAGATAGTGTAGATGATCAATAGTATAGTCATTTGGTTCGAAAAAAGGGGTTACCTGGAAAGTTTTCCAGGAGTTTTGAAAATAGGTAATTTTATAGATTTCGATGTGCTCTTTCCGAATTTCAATTGTGCATTGCATGTGGATTAGGCCTAATGGGGACACCACCAAAACGAATGTTGAAGTACACTTTGCGGCGCTCGTATACCAAAACTATTGATTTTACAAAAAAAATTGTTATTACATAAATTGTAGGAAATTTTCTCTAGTTTAATTTTGTATATAATTGTTTTTATCGTAAAATGAGTCGGAAAGGAGATATTGTCAAAAAAACTGCTATTAGGCGTCATTTTTCCAATATGGCGGCGCGAACGGCAAAGATACGAGGTGGCAAAGTTGAAATTCGGAAAGAGCACATCGAAATCTATAAAATTACCCATTTTCAAAACTCCCGGAAAACTTTCCAGGTAAAACTACCAAATGACTGTACTACAACAATGTGAGAACAATTTTCTAGAATCCGGAAGTATGGAAGCCTATCTTATCCTGAACGGAATCCTAATCGCGTAAGCGAGCGGATATCCCTGCGAAGTTCGTGGCAATCGTCGAGTAAATACCTCCCCATCTTATTTACTCAAGAACAGATGATAAATAAACGACTCTCTCCACGATTAGTCTTGCCCGGTCTAAAATAACCAGATCCGAAGATCGATGCTCGAATCAGCTTCCTTTATTTACAAGATTACGAGAGGTTCGACTCGACTCCCACAGCAACCGCGCGACATCCGGCAGATTTACGCTGAAAAACGAGAAGTTTCAAAGCGTCGTCCGTCGTTGACTATTCCCTGGACGTGTCACGCGTCGGAAGAACGTCGAGCTGGACTCCCACGGAATTTATTGCAAGCAACGGTAGCGCTGCTGCTTGTTTATTGTGTCTGGGCTCTGTTTCCCCGTGCGTTTTGCTCTGTCTCTCTTTATACAATGTTCCAGGAGAAGAATTTCTTTCTTGGATACAAAAATGTGGACTTTTTGGATTTTTTGAAATGGAACGACGCACGTTTCAAGAAAATTGCCTTTGAAGTTCGAAGTTACCGAGCCACGTGCAATGATCAATAACTTGTATAGAGATATACAGTGATACAGTAAACGCTGGATTCTTGTCCGGAGGGCAAGGCGGCGATGATTGATGTCGGCTCGGGTATATCGGTGTGAACACCACTACATTGACACCATGAATCGAATGTTCAAACTTCTTAAATTTCATTATTTTTCTATGGGACTTTCACTGTCTTGTTTCTGGAATTTTTCTGATTAAAACAAGACCAAACACGATATAGTTTCAATTGTATTTAGTGGTTTAATGGACGGTGAAAATTTCGGTCGCAAGGAAGGACAGCGCATCGGAAAGAAAGAGACGCGGACAGTCACGCGAACCGTATTTCATTCTGTCCTTCTCTATGTTCGGCTCTCTATTGAAGTCTCGCTCGGCGCGGTCGGCGCGATATCTAGACGCAGTCATAAATCAAAAAGCACATCTGGGCACGATTCTTGTCCATGAAAAACACGGCTGTTGGACAAGAATCAAGCGTTTACTGTATTTTCTTTTCCGGAAAAGTTCAAATCCTATGGTGCAATATCAAAAAAGTTATCGTTTTTTTAAAGAGCGTCCGAATATTAATGGGAGTCACTGTAGGCGAAAGAATGAAAGAACAAGATCTCGTTCAGCAAAAAGATCGATCGAGTCGTGGAATTTCCAGCAACCAACGGTAGCGCGTTTGCTTGTTTATCTTGTCTCAGGTCGACATCCCCGATGGATCTCTCTCTCTCTCTCTCTGTCTCGCTTCATGCAATATCTTAATGCCGTGATGAGATCACCGCATGATTTACAGCCTCCCTTGGGTCCGATGAGGAGCACACGACGCGATTGTCCGCCCACTTCAGCGGAATCTAATGAAACGGTGTCCCGTCCCGTTCTCGTGTCCCGAAGCGTTTTGCGAAACCGACGCGACGCCACCAATGGAACTCAATTCCGCGGCGAGGAGTGGCCTCTCTCTCTCTCTCTCTCTCTCTCTCTCTCTCTCTCTCTCTCTGTCTCTCTCTCTGCCCGTGGCAAAACCCGCGGCCGTAAAAAGTAAATGCATATTGCACGCATTGTGGCCGGGATTAGACTCCGATCGCGTCGAATCCGGATCATCGAGCAGAGGCGTCACGCCGCGTGGACTTTCAGAGAGGATCTGCTTCGTAGTCCCGAAGGGAATCGATGTAAAAATAGGCGTGTTCCACGAGAAATGCGGTGAATATTTATTTTCCAGACGCGGACTGTCTCCCCCTCTCTCTCCTCCATTTTTCTCTCTGTTTTCAGAAATGTTTCTTTTTCAAGGAACGCTTTCAGCCGAAATGACTGCGTTCACCTTGTAATCTCTCGATTAAAAATAGACGGTGCAGACACTCGGAAACACGGGCTCTCTCCGTGGGACGGTTTACGGATTCCAACGGGTGTAATTGTTGTATTACGCTGGCCTATAAATATTTAATCGCCTCGGGTTCCTCCGAGAAGAAAGCAAACCGAGAGAGCTACGGCCGTTAGGGAATTACCATTTCTCTTCGGGTGATGCGTGGGATTCTGTGTACGTTGTTTCAAGTAGTTTACCGTATTCTGTGTGTTGAGAAGGATGTGTTTGTTGCTCGTTGAACGCATTAGATAATGTTTCTGTAACACCAGACCACGTAAATCGCGGACGGTTCGTCTCGGGGCCTTGGCATTCCAAGATCGATGAACTGTTTCGAATTTCAGCAATATTTTCCATTTATTTTTACGCTTTAATGTACATGCTCAACATTTTCTAAAGATGTACGTTACGTTTATTCCCGACAATGAGAAAAACAGTATAATTATTCGATTTTATTCAGGTTAGGGGATCAATGCCGTTAAGAATGAGAAAAATGTGGATTGGTTCTTCAAGAATGGTACTTTGTTCTTTACTGAAATGTCTTTCCTAAATACTGATTTCTCAGGAAAGAAGTTACCTTAGCAACGACTATGAACACAAGCTAATTAAAAATTAAATCATGTTTTCTGAACAGACCTTAAGTTCACATGTCACAATCGCGGATTCTTCAGAGTCCTTCAGATCCGATTGTTTTCCATTTATTTCTACATTTTAATGTACAGGGTGTAACGAAATATTTGGTCTTGGCTGCCATAGGCGTATTCTACTCAAAATTGTCCTTGACTTTAAATTTCAAGGTCAAATATTTTTATAATTGCGTGATGCGTAGAATACAATGCAATAAAAAACGTTTACCTTGAAATTCAACATCAAGGACAATTTTGCGGCAACTTTTTTTTACAGATCTTCATCGATCCGAAGATGTAGAATACGCCTAAGGCAACCAAGACCAAACATTTCTTTACACCCTGTACATGCTCAACATTTTCTAAAGATGTACTTTACGTTTATTCCTGACAATGAGGAAAACAGTATAATTATTCGATTTTATTCAGGCTAGTAGATCAATGCCGTTGAGAATGAGAAAAATGTGGATTGGTTCTTCAAGAATGACACTTTGTTCTTCACTGAAATGTCTTTCCTAAAATACTGATTTTTCAGGAAAGAAGTTACCTTAGCAACGTCTATGTACACAAGATCTTCGGATCGACGAAGATCCGTTAAAAAAAGTTTCCGCAAAATTGTCCTTGACTTTAAATTTCAAGGTCAAATATTTTTATAATTGCGTAATGCGTAGAATACAATGCAATAAAAAAGTTTGACCTTGAAATTCAATATTAATATTATTATAAATCGTGTTTTCTGAACAGACCTGAAGTTCACATGTCACAATAGCGGATTCTTCAGAGTCCTTCAGATCCGATTGCACAAGAGTCTGGCGAAAAACGCGGGAAAAATCGAAGCCGCGGGAACGCGATTGGCCTTAACCAATCAGAGTTCTCCAGGAATCGCGTTCGCCCTGAATGAGATGATAATTAATTCGTCGGCCGTTCTTCTGGCTCGCGGTTCTTTGCTCAATTTCGCTACAGTCTTGCCGAGACACTAGAGGCGTTCCAGCGAGTCGCGAGTCTGCTCTCTTGTGGCGGCTCGGTTTCGTTCCAGAGTGGAAGCCGCTATTTCTGGCCGGGTATTAACGAGCCTTAATTCGCGGGATTAGTTCGAGACCGGGGTGCTCGAACCGTGAAACCGTAAAGCCGGCCATTACGTACCCTCGGGACCGGCCACCGGCAGCAGTCACCTGGCCGTGGTTTTTCAACGCCGAACGTTAAACGGCTCCTCCCCTCCGCTTCCCCTCTTTTACCCGCCGCGCCATGCCACCGTAAGAACGCGTTCCTCTCTCGCGTTTACGGCCCGGGTTATTTCCGGATCGGCGTCTTCATCCTCGTGCAACCGGCATCGCGTTGCTCTTCATTAGACAGCGTCGTCGAATCGCGAGGATCGCGAAACACGAGCTGCTTCGAGGGATGGACTAAAGCGTCCCTGAAGAGGGCGATCATGGACAGGAATTATGCTTCGAGCAAGGTGCTCGAGAGGAGAGACTAGAGTTGTGCTAGGGATCACAGGAGCTTGTTAGTCGGGTCCAAAAATGGTTATAAAATGTTGCAGAACGATTTAGAAAAGCTAGAGATTTCTTTTAGTACGTCGTTCATTGGATGATAAATTTTGATGGATTTAGAGTTTATTGATATTGGTGAATTTTATTATCGTTAGGCTGGATAGTGGCTGATAATAGACTATAATGGAAATCTTCATCCACGAGTCCGACTCGTTTTCGTAAGGCAAGGGATCATTAAAGTGGTAGGTACCCCTCTTGAATACCCTAGAGTACCCTAGAATTCTTTTCGCCCTTATATGATCATATTTTTCGCTGGACAAGGGCTCATTCGAAAGAGGAAGGTTCAATGAAGGAGGCTCCACCCCTTTGTTGTATGAAATTATGCATATATTTTGTAATAAAAGTGTTAGAAGTAAGTCAAAATTGATGATGTTCAGCCATGTAATCCAAGCCATTTATTAAATTAAAAAATTTTTTTTTAGTTAGGAAATCTCTTACGAGATCCAAGCAATTTGTATGCCATTGGATGAGTTTTCTGGATGCTATCGTGGGCTGAGCCCCCTTCATTTAACCTTCCTCTTTCCTCTTTCTTTCTAGGGTATTCTAGGATATTCTAGGAGGAAGGTTCAATGAAGAGGGCTCAGCCCCTTTGTTTCCCTTTGTTATATGAAATTATGGATATATTTTGTAATATAAGTGTTAGAAGTAAAGCAAAATTGATGATGTTCAGCCATGTAATCCAAGCCATTTTTTTTCTTTTTATTTTAATTAGGAAATCTCTTATGAGACCCAGGCAATTTTTATGCCATTGGATGAGTTTTCTGGATGCTATCGTGGGCTGAGCCCCTTCATTTAACCTTCCTCTTTCCTCTTTCTTTCTAGGGTATTCTAGGGTGTTTCAGAAGGGGTCCTACACCCTTAACCCTTTTAGTGCCGAACGACGATATATCGTTGCGTATGCGATGGCGCCTTACTATTCACATTGCGAGAGAACTGCATCTCAAAATAAATTTATAAACCGTTATAAATGGTCTAATTTTTCGTTGTAAAACAATTGAAAAAATTGCTTATGGATTTAACATTTTGTTATATTCTACAATGCTGGTTGGTGCCGAGACATCTTCTTTTGGAAATGGGAATTACACGTAGACCAACAGTTTTTAGTTACTGGTTAACAAACCATAGACATATTCCATGGTTTGGGCAAATGTTAAGCCGTAATGTTGTGGACAAAAAAAACCTTACCAGCACGGGATAGCAATGAATATGACCAAGCAGCAAAATTTGAACCTGTTGTTGGCCATGCAACTAATAAATTCAATTTTCATTATTCACCTAATCAGCATTTGAGTATGGATGAATCATTAGTAGGCACGAAAAGTAGATCATCACTGGCACAATATTTGCCAAATAAAAAGCATCGTACATGTTGTTTTTTTATGAGCTTTTTCCCAAACCGTAGCAAATTTGTCAAATTGGTCCGGTACGATACTTTCGGTCGACACTAAAAGGGTTAAAAGGGCCTTTATTTCTAAATTGAGCACGAAACATTGCAATCGTCTAGCAAACCGTCTCAAACTACCACGCGCCATTTAGACAAAGTTTCCATTAAATCTCCCCAGCCACGAAGGAAAAATAGAATTCCGTGTAGCGAGTGTCGGCTGCTCGACGCAACATTTGTAGCGTCCTAATATTAGGGGATGCGTTTCCAAGAGAGCCCGTTCCGTGGCCCCCCAACTTATCTCTAGCTGGTCCCCGGTTATCTGGATCCGTCGGAGGAACAAGCGGTTAAAGTATCGTTTTATGGGGTGTTAATCCTCGAAACACCATCGGAGGCCTTCCGGTCTTAACCGAGACACGAGTTTTTCCCTCCGGTTCGTCTTCGTCGGTTCATTAAACGGTCGCATTAGGGTCTGAAAGGCAGCCGGCGCGGCGACGCACGATTTTCATCGTTCTCTCTCTCCCTCTCTCTCTCTCTCTCTCTCTCTCTCTCTCTCTCTCTCTCTCTCTCTCTCTCTCTCTCTCTCTCTCTCTCTCTCTCTCTCTCTCTCTCTTTCGGTGCACTCGAACTGGGAAACAGTTTCGAAACGTTCCTTTGGCACCCCGTGGAGATTCCTTCTCCCGCGGGACCGCACTCGGGCTGGCTCGATTAGCTTCTTACTGCGTATCGTGACGACTATCGCATGGAATTTCAGCCCGTTGCGAGGCAGGAAGTATGTTAAGCTCGCGGCGAGCAAAAAGTTGTCGTCGCTACGGGGAGGAAAAAGAAACGAAGGAGGATCGCCAGGACGGAGGAGGATCAACAGGACGAAGGGAAACGCCGCGTAGAACCGCGCTGCTACGGATACGTAAAACGTCACGGGGTGCCGGTCAGCAGGACTCCCGAGCCTCGCTAATGCTAACGATTTTATTTAGGACCTCGCGAGGCCGTTTCTACCTTTCCTCTAGCCTCTAGCCTAACACCTACGTTCCGACCTCTATCTTAATACTGAATCGTTATTGCGCTTGTACGTACTCGTTCAGAGATGGTAATGCTATAGGCTCTTAAGGGGGTCCGAAAAATGGAAAAATTTTTTTTTCGCACAAATTGCTTCTATAACATTCCTAGAATATGCAGGTAAAAGGATATTTCTATGTTCGAAGTAAACGTAGAACGGAGCAGCTGTTTGCCTCGTTACGATTAAAGTATTAATAAATAACCAGTGAAATATCAATCAGCTGGACATTTTGTGCTGGAAAAAAGTGCATTCGGAGCATCCAGGCGAGACAATTTTGAAACACATAGCAGACTAATGGTGAGTTTACATTTTCTTTGTGTAAATCGTACTTGAATCTCAAAACTGTATTTTTCATACTGGCGACCATGATATCTCAAAAACTACTGAACGGATTTCGCTCAAATTTTTATGGTATAGTCAGCGCATCTATAGTTCTCGCACGTGTCAAAATATTCCTGATATCTGCTATAGTTTTTTTTTAAGCTGAAAAAGACGAAACTTGGAACTTAAATTTAAAACCGCGACAAAAATTCAATTTTCGATATTTTTATATTATTTTATTACCGACGATAGCCGCAGGTCTACAGATTAAATTGCCGCTTGATTTTTTGATTTCAGATGATCGAAACCTCCGGAATCATGGTCGCCATCAGCCTACTTTTTTTACACGTCTTCCGAACGGTGTAAAGTCGATCCAACTCGTTATTTTAGTTTGAAAAAATTCTGAGAGACTGTTGAAAAGTCAATAAATGTGTGGTAAAAATTTCAAGATTGTACGTTTTAAGGGTCCTTCAGAAAAAAATTCCCAAAGAAGGAAGAAAAAGTAGCTTTCACATGGGATGACCCCCTTAAACGAAAATGGTCATTCTAATCCTCCCATCGAGTTCTTTGAAAGCAAAACGGAAATCTCAAAACGTGGATAATTTACAGATATTTTCAGACGATTTTTAAACCATCGAACCATTAGGTGCCACTATTTGAAATCATTAGACTGGGGATCTTTATACAAAATAAAAATCTTCAGCAGCGATTGTGGGAAGCAGGAGTGAAATAAAAATTCATTTCATCCCCTAATAGTTATTTTACACTGAAAACGACATAACACGATTCTTAGATTTTTCTAATTTTTCCAAATTTTATATTTCACCTAGCCAATTTCTTCGTAAATGCATAAAAATCCGCAGTCTAGAAATCCATAGACCTAAGACGTGAATAAGCACGTGAACCACGTAGAATTTCACAGATTTCAAAACAGACCTCACGTGCCCGGTGTTAGGTGAACTCGGTACGTGGTCGGTGTCTATTGAATGACCGTGAAACGGTGTTTTATGCTACAAACTATACAGTTCTTGCGAGAGTAGCTATGAGAAATCGAGAGCCGATGATCCCGTTCGCCGCGGATCGTGAATCGTTGGGACGGTTCGCTCCCACCGCTGCTGTTTCTTCCTCGTTTCTTTTTCGTATTCCGCGGCGATCGCCATTCCATTGTCTCGTGTGTGCGTACGCGGAGAAACGGTCAGCGCGATTAGAATTCTGTGGCCAGTCTCGGAGGAGCGAGATCGGGAGAGCAGATTCCTCGGCGAGCTGTTAGTCGGTTAACGATTCCAACTGTACCCGCCCCGGACTGACACACGGGGAGAGCTTGATTTATCGAGAAGAGAAAATTGAAATTCTGTTCTCCCGCCGTATGGATTTTCCCGCCGCGGAATGCAAATCGCGCGGCTTTTTAGAGGAGCGTCGTTACACGTCAACAAAAAAAAATCTTACGGCCATAGAAGAAGAAAGATGAGAAAATTAGACTCGTAGATTGTACCGACAATGATTAATCATTAAAATCTGAGACAGTATTTTTACTCGTTAACAATGACCTTTTTTTAGTGGTTCGTTACTATCATTTCAGAAAAACTTGCGTGCGATTATATGATTATATGTGATATAATGTATTCCTGTAACTGTCCACATGTCCATTACTATGTAACTTTATGCTAAGACTATCTTTTTCTTTCTTCTTTTTATGAATATCTTCTATTGTAAACATTTGTATAAAAGGACTTCGGCCCGTAAATAATAAGAAATAATAATAATAATAATAATATCTGCTGTTCGTCTTGAATAAGGTGTACGAATCGCAGAAATTAGAGATCACGGTTTTGGACGTGTATTGAGGATACACGTATTCACGTGTTCACGTGTACTAATGTATATCCGTATTTTAATTCGTGTACATCTTTGTACACGGATACACGGGTACTGAAGTAAACGTGTACACGCATATCGAAACACACAGATAATACACGGGTACACCTGTATCAAGCTACACGGATAATACACGGGTAGCAATATTAATTTTATTAATAATAATAATACATTCGGTTGTGTAATATGTAAATTTGTTTACCTTTAATATAAAAACTTTAATTCACTGTAACTTTGGTAAAAAATTATACATTTGTATCAAAATACACGGATAATACACGTGTATCCGTATATTCAAGTTCACGGTTATACATGTATTATCTGTAGATTTTGATACACGTGAACACGTGTATTTCACTACACGTGTATCCGTGTATTAAATAGGATCCGGACTTCTACACGCATATATTAATTACACGTGTGCACGTGTATTTTGAATACACGTGTGCACGTGTATTTTGAATACACGTGTGCACGTGTATTTTGAATACACGTGAAATGGGTATCTCTAGCAGAAATCGTCCAGAGGGTTGATCGACGATTTCGATTTTTCCATCGATCAGAAATCGATGCTGTCGATCGGTGACATTGTTCCTCCGCTTAGGGGTTTAGCAATCGTCCGAGCAGAGAGTGGGAACCTATCGGAACAAGTTATTCCGGTATAACTTGCCCACGTACAAAGAACTGCCCCCATTAATATTGTGTGTATTAAACGCGACTCGTTTTCTGCTGCGGTCGATTTAACGATTCCCGCGAATCCGATTCCCGCGTTTACCAAACCGAGCTGTTTTGCCGTGTCCAGTCGCTCCCCGATCTCTGTCTCGCCGAATATCAAGGATCGTTTGAGTTATCGATCTCGTTAGCGCGCCTAATGTCGCCCTCCCTTATCTGGTGCCGTTATCACTCGTTTTACGAGTTTCCGCGAAAAATCGTTCCGGTGGCATTCTGGAGGCCACTTGGATTTTTCCAGACACGGCTGAAAGTGGCTACCAAAAATCACTCGGAGCGCCACGCTTTATCTTTTCGTGCCTAACTGGCGACAAACAACATTCGTCAGTTGGCTATTTGCGGTCACCCTGGTTCGGAAACATGGCAGTCAGTTTTACGTAGATCTGGAAAGAACTGAAATCGTTCATAGATCGATTAGAGATTTACCACCTTTCTAGTTCTTACAATATAAATTTTCTTCTCATTAACGTACGAACGAGTACTTGTACTCAGGGCTTCGGAGTCGGTAGACAATATTCATAACTCCGACTTCTCTTTTTTTTTACCTCCGACTCCGAATCCGAATCCGACTCCGACGCCGATTTCGACTCCGACTCCGATTTCGACTCCGATTCCGACTCCGACTCTCCAAATTGAAAAAATATGTACTCACAATAATTAAAAGTTGTAATAAAACTGAATAGACAGTAGAAATATTGTATTAAAGTCTAACTACATGGAACAGATAACTGATACAACACAACACCGACTGTTACTTTCTCACTCTCAGGAAATAGTTAGAAAATGCGTATCAATTTGAGAAATTTATTAATCATTTATATAGAAAATAGCCAAAGTTGGAGACAGAGTCGATATATTTTTTCCCGACTCTGACTCCGACTCCAGGAGTCGATGTATAGCTTTTTCTTACTCCGGCTCCGACTCCAATGAACAGTAATTACTCCCAAACTCCTGTTGTACTGCAGCGTGTCTTTCTCGGCAGTTTCAGAGAGCAATTCTCTGAATGAAGAAGCTGCTTGAAGGGTCTCCGGTAAGAGAAATGAGATTAATGCGAAATCCATCTCGCGACTCGCAATGAAGGATCATTAACGATCCGGCGAAGAGTGCTCCGAAATGAAGATCGGTTCCCTGGTAATTAATCTCGAGTGTCAGAAGAGTATACTCTCGCGTGTCTACATTGTCTCACAGCCGAGTCCCGGTCTTCCCGTCTGAATAGCGGTAAATTATTCCGTCGATCCCGGCACGCTAACAGAATAGCAGAGAGGAAGAGAGAGAGGGAGAGAGAGAGTGAGAGAGATGATATAGAATGGACCTCTGTGGACCCTGCGACAGGAAGTTTCGCCGCGGGATGTCGAAGAGCACGAGCTCCGGGGTCAGCCGCCATTTTTACGCCGCTGGAAAGTCACCGAGACGGCCGGCCGGCACGTCGTCTTTTCTTTCATCGCGCTCCGACGGCCAACTATTAATTAGAGAATAACTTGATCGGCCGTGAGAGCCGTTGGGAAGCGTCGGGAAACCGAGCAGGATGTTGGTCACGAGGTATTCTCCAGGGCTCCTTCTTCGAGGACAGAATGGATGAGCGGCGTCGCTCTTTTTCTCGGGGAACAGCGGATTCGGCTTCGGCGGATGTACCGTTAACGATCGGGACTGAATTATTAATTGAGCGACACTACGAGGCTTGGATACACGCTGGGAGACTCTTGGAGGAAGATTGTAGTCGCCATTTTGGACGCTGAAGCTTCAATGCGTCATTTAAGTCGTTCTTTTTAATCTGAGAACCAAAATTTTTAACGATATTCGATGATGTTACACTTTATGGTTTCAGTGTATATTTTTGTCTCAAATAAGACTGAATTATTAATTGAGCGACAGTACGAGGCTTGGGTACATGTTGGAAGACTCTTGGAGAAAGATTGTAGTCGCCATTTTGGACGCTGAATCTTCAATACCTAATTTAAGTCGTTCTTTTTAATCTGAGAATCGAAATTTTCAACAATATTCGATGATGTTACATTTTATGGTTTCAATGTATATTTTTGTCTCAAATAAGACTGAATTATTAATTGAGCGACACTACGAGGCTTGGGTACACACTGGGAGACTCTTGGAGGAAGATTGTAGTCGCCATTCTGGACGCTGAAGCTTCGATGCGTCATTCAAGTCATTCTTTTTAATCTTTTTTTAATCTGAGAACCAAAATTTTCAACGATATTCGATGACTTTATAGTTTCAATGTATATTTTGGCTCAAATAATTTTACAAATTTGCAACAAAGATATTAAAGAAGTTTCAAAAAGAAATTCGAAATGTGCACCCAGGACCCAGTCGTTGACATAAGGGTTAAATAGACTCAATAAGGGTCGCATGAGAAATACCTAATCGATATTAGAACATTTTAGAAAGATCATTTCGATCGCTCTGTTGCTATTATTACTCCTGAGCTAACTCGATTTACGGTGGTGCGCTTTCCGAATAGCTTCGACTAAAATTGTCTCGAACATGCGTTTCCCATAAAGACTGAACACACGGAGTATCGGCGCGCTTGCTGAAATATTCTATGGTAAGTACTATCCCGTGCACAGCCATTCCCACGAGCGATACTTTACGATAACAGTTGGCCTAATAGCGGCGAAGGAAGAGGCATCGGTCCACCATCTGTCCACTATCTGTTCGCCGGACAAGAATCGAGCTATAAATTGGCCTGTTAGGCCAGATAAGGGAGGAACTCAAATAAACGCTTATCCTTTATCTGATACTCGGGCCTGTCCGCCCCTTTTCTTGTCCGGGATGTTCCTCATACGGGGGATTTCTGACGAACGAGCAATATCCAAGTTTACCGGTTTGCCGATCGTGTCCCGGATTGGGAATCTGGACGCGTTTGATAACCGACGGGGAAGGTTGCGTGGCGAATTTACGGTTCTGGGGGGACCGCGATGCGTTCCGTGCCACGAAAACATCGCGATCGAGACAGAAACGACGTCCTAAATATAAACCCCGACTGCCGTGGTCCGCGGGTAGATGTTATCGGGATCATCGGTGCCCGGGAACGAAAAAGTTCGGTGTAAGTGTCGCGCACGAATGCTCGGCTTTGATGTCCCTGGGTCTGTGGGTGGTAACCTGAGAGCCGCAGCTGCGAATTCTACGCTCGGAATCCTCCTCGACGATTTTTTCGTCGCCCCTTGGTCCGCGGCAGGTTCGTATTGTACGAGCACCGAACGCTTTCAACTCGAGCGATAGGTATTTCGGAAAACCGAGATTCCAGGCAGGATGAACGAGTTACCGAACCCTTGAAGATCGCTAGTGGATCGCTCACGCAAAATTTCAACTCGAATCTGCAACCGGAAGATCGATTTTTCCACGAAATCCGGCCAAAAAATGGCCCAACATTTCGAGCGCTTTATGAATTCCTTCGTGAAACTTTGTGATTTTTGTCCCAGGATAGAAATAGGTTTTAGACACGCATTTCCAAGCTCCTCCGGCTATTTCTAAGCGATAATTCGACCCGATATTTTTACGGTCCGAGCGGATCCGTTATTTCGGAGTCGTTTCACACACGCCAGCGAGAGGACCCTGGAATCCAGGATCGTCGGAATTCGAAGATGGCTACTAAATGAAATTATAGTAATTACTGCGCCGTCGTAGACGAGGTTCCTCCGCTTAGGACCGCGCTCGTATTGCTAGTTTCGTGGCAAACACAATGCTCTATCGGCTCGGCCTCCTCGAGGCTGTCCTCGGACTGGCCGCTAAACGCCACACGGCCAATTTCGCGTCGATGAATCGACAGAAATTGTCTGGCATTTGCGGATGAACATTGTTTTCACGTGGGCGAAAGCTTGCGTGTCCACACGCTTAACAGAGAATTCTATTTGCGGTCCGGCTCATTAGCGTTTCATCAATGTTAATTCATGGAATACTTGTCGGGAAACTGGTGGAACGAGATCGATTCAATTCCGCCGCCGCACTGCAAAGAATCCGATTTTTCTCGAATTAAATCAGCAAACACTCTGCGCTCCGGCAATAAACAACATTATCGGGAAAGGTAATATCGACGCTCGGGATTGATAATTACCATTAAATTATCGATATACCCGTGTTACTGAAAGTCGACACTCGGTGATCTTCATTGGTAGAAAAATCTAGTTTGCGTTAAGCAACCGATCCTAGTACTTTCACCACAGCTATTGCGCAATCGCTGCAGATGCTGTTACTGTCAGCAACAAATATAATAAAAAAAAACCTCTGGGCAAATTATCGTAAAAGATACACCTAGGAGTACCTACATTCTTTCTCAACAGTAACGGAATGAAATATTACTACTGCTACATAGACTATCCTGTGCGCTCTTCCCGATCGATTCTCTAACAGAAAAGCGCCGATAGCCTTGCAAATTCTTTCTCCAGCCGTAAAATCGACACTCGTCGATCAGTTGGCAATTTAGCTAGACGCACACTGGTCCACTCGGCCGATCTAGCTGTTCATTAATATTTTAGCACTATTTGAAAGTTGAAAGGTATAATAATTCACGCAGTTGGAATCGTTTTGATATCGGCTATGATATTATGAAGTCAAAAATACATATTGACTTTTAAAAATTCAAGGTAACTTCAATTATTTAGGCATTAAACATTTTTTTTTTAATTTTTTGGATTGAAATTTGTAGACTGCTGAATGTTGATTAAGTTTTGTTTAAAACATTTTTTTCTCAGATTATCGAAAGTGCCTGATAAATCAGGTTCAGGTTTTAAGTAAACGCAATGATCAATCATTTTTTAAGTAATGGATTTTATAAACATAATTAAAAATATTCTATTTGAAACTGTGCAAAACACCATAATATTAATTATAAAAACAAAAATATAATTTTTATAAACAAAAGTAACAATTGACATTACATCACATTGACAAATCATTACTGTTAATATCTTTCAACATTAATTGTCCAACTTCAAAATGCGTTTGTTTCTTAAATTTAAGAGAATTGAATAAAATCGCCGCGCCAGAGGTTCGGCCGCAGTTCAGGCGACACATATGCTTTAAACAATAATAAATTTTGTACTGGGGCCGAATGGGATGTGATTCTTGCATGATTTCATAGAGAAAAGCACGCTGAACGTAATACACTTTGATACAATGGGGAACAATGTGGAACTCAAAAGATATCCTTTACCAAAGACAGAAAACTTTGAATATTCTCTTTAGTTTACTGAGCATTGTTATTTCAATAAATTATAAATATTAAATCTTAGTACACTAGATATATTCTAAATATAGGCAAATACTATTCATTTCAAACAAAAATGGACATATAATATTAAATAGATTCTCCAGGGTATCGATTAGAAACGAGGTAATTTTTTCGGTGACAAATAGGATTTATAAAATGTTGTTTTTTAATGCTTGTTTCTAATCACAATTTTCAATAAATCTCATTAATCGTCGTTTGCAACACTTGCGAAAAGTGCCAACGACAATATGTATATCGTTGCGTGTCTACCCTATTTAACTCTACCTCAAAATAAATTTATAAAACGTTATAAATGGTCTAATTTCGTTGCAAAACTTATTTCGTAACATGCTCCTTTTTGAATTTTGTTAATATCATTCTCATTTTCTTTTTTATGAGGTTTTTCCCAAACCTTATCAAATTCGTTAAATTCGTCCGGTTATCTTCGCACAGGCACTCGTTCTTCGCCCGGCACTAAAAGGGTTAAGAAGCAATATACATTTAAGAAGCAATATACATTCAATAAACACCGATTTGAGCAAGATGCTTTTTTACCAAATGAACAGCTAGATCCTCAGACCAGCGTGAGACGTCGCGAATTAAATTACACGCCGGCGAACGGGCAGGGGGAAAAAAAACGGCGGCGCGACGGTCGAATGCACATTTTTAGTTTTCCATTAGGTGCTCATCTCGCGTGTCGCGCATCTGTTCGCCGAATACGCGCGTTCCTGTCGCCTTTTTGCTCCGTTTTCGTGGTCGCCGTTTCTCCCCCCTTCGAGACGCGCGCGCCGATTCCCTTTTACCGTAGCAAAGCGGTCTCGAGATCCATCGAGATCCCGCTGATAAATATCGAAATTACGGCGCATTAGGTACTCGTAATATCCCCTCTCCCGTCCTGCAGATCGGTTTTACGATCGACGAGATCGACTCGCCTCGATCCTCCGGTAACACGACGCCGTGGCAATAGTATCCCGGCTAAAAACACGTTGCAAGCTGATAACATGGAAAGAATTGTCTGTCCGAGGCGAAACTAACTCACTTTCGTTTAACGACGTCCCCGATTGCTCTTAATCTTCGCAAAAACCACGGTTCTCACCGGTATCTTGTCTCTAATTAAGCAGATCAATATGCGTCCGATACGGGCACAGCTCGTTCGCCTGATATTCTGGTCCCGATTTTTTCTCGCTGTTAAACGTCGTTGCGCGGCGTTTATTCATATTTTATGTCGCTCGGTTGCTTAATTGCGCGTGCACGATGTGGACACGATATACTTGGACTCGAATTTCAGTCGACGGAAAGTGAAATTGAACGGATCGAGGACAGGTGTGAGAATTGTCGTGCGTGTTTATCGGGACGATCGTTTTCTTGTGGAATAAATCGTTCCTCGTGGAGATGATGCTCGAAAAAATGAAAGGGAATTTAGAAAGTTTATGTATTGTCCCGAATACTATACGGACGAGCTTGTGCTAGGAATGCATCCGGAGTGTGTTCGGGGGCAGATACGTTCTTATCGTGGAGAAACTAACAGCTATCGATGGCCTGTAATTTCTCCATAGATTTCTTTCGATCGCTACTTCCTCGGTGATGTAGTATGTATCATCAATACGGACGATACTCGCGGCGGATTAAAACCGAACTTTCACCAAATAGTATAAAACTTCGGAACAATGGAGGCATTGTACCTGAAGATATTCTATATATTTAAGATAGTTACTCACGATCCTGAAGGCCCGTTAGAAATTTGCTCTGAATTTATGGAATCGCGTTTCTTGCAGCTTTAGCGCATCGTCTCGCCGGACTGCGGATTTTTACGCAAGATTAAAAGTGTCTACGGCAATTGCAAGAAACTATGTAAACGTTTCCTCCTTTAGTAATCTTAGCAACTAAACTACATTTTTGTCGTAAATGCATAAAATCCGCAATCTAGTTACGAAGGTTGTTGTCGAAACAAACGTTGGTAAGCGAACATGTCAAAATCCTTCAATTCTTTAACTCGGGGTTTCCCAAATTTCTTCAACATTTATTTTTTAGGTTGGGTAATTCCTACTAGTAAAAATTTAAAAAAAAATTTACTCTTACTTAGCCACGTCACTTGCTTTCTTATAGAACTACTGCAATATTTCATTATTTTGGAATAACCTAATACCATTAACCCTTTGCACTCGAAGCTATTTTAATTCAAAAACGAAAGATTCTAGAATATTTCCATTCTATAAAATTTTTTTCATTTTTTGCATATATGAAATTGATATAATATCTCATGTAATATGCAAATGTCTAGTAGTTTATTAACTACGAACAAAAATAATAGTATGAACAATATTTTTAAGAATGGCATAGCAATTTTCAGTGGTGTCTCAGAATCGCCATCTGAGTGCTAAGGGTACCTTTAATGGCACCTTAATGGATTTCTGAATTCTTTCAAATAGAATTCCCGATAGGAAGCAGTCGAGGTGCTTTGAGGTGACACATTAATAAAAATCCTATTAATTTTACCAACACAAATTCGTGCTCTTAAGGTTTGACCTAAAACACATTATTTATTTAGTAAATATTTTTAAACTATAATATAATGATTATATTCAATACGAGGTAGAAGATCTTTAAATGTGTGTTGCAGTGTGTAAAACCTTTCCTTATAAAACATGGGAAACCCTGCTTGAACTGCTTTAAATTGAAGAGATTGTTTCAAAAACTAATTTCTCCTGCACAACGAAAACGGCACAAATTCACCAGCAACAGAGTTCACAAATCTCCTAGCAGCCTACTGTCACCGTATCACCGTATCAAACACAGCGGCCAGCTATCGAGCCGACATACAAAACCCGACGATCGAACGAAACAGAATTAAGTGTACTCACCGAAACGTCATCGACGGAGCCGGCGGCGACGGTGTGGACGTTTCCGACGGTGAGAATGAGAGCGACGACGACGGCGAGGACCGCGTTGGTTTGTGGCAGCCGGGCGATCATGCCCGCTGAATCGAGGCCTGCCAGTGGGGGCAGCCAGCGCAGACAGTTCGACGACGCCGAGGACGTGCTCGACGACGAAGCTCGGTGCTCCTGTCGCGGATACATCGCTTCATGATCGCGGCGTGCCGCGTGCTCGTCCCTCCGTTTAGCCCCGTCGACGCAACGCAACTCCGTTTTCTCGTTTCCTCCGACGGGCCGTTCCGTCGTCTATGCCTCTCTCTTCCTCCGTCCCTTGCTCTCTTTCCCTCTTCTACCCCCTATCTCACTCTTTTCCTCTCTCGCTTCTTCTTTTTCCCTCTTCTACCCCCTTTCTCACTCTCTCTCTCTATGTGTTTCTCTCTCTTACTCTTGCACCCTCTTTCTCCTCGCTTCCTCCCGAGGCGTGCGCGAGCGAATCTACGTGCGTGAACTCGCGAGCGCGTGCACACACCGCGCGCGCGGCTCTATAAATACGGCCGCGACTCCACGCGAAGAATTTCAAACAACCGCGCCGTAAAACACCATGAGTGGAAGAACGAGAACTCCTCGAGTAGGGGGCTGAACTCTGGCTGAACCCCGGTGACGATGTTCGCCGCCGCTCGTCTCATCCGCGATCGTCTCTTCCAGCCGGCCCTCTTCTTTCCTGGTTTCGTCGTCGTCCTCCTCCTCCTCCTTGAAGCGCGACGCTGAAACCATCGATCAGGATCACAGCCGTGTTATTAACGCTTTTTCCGAATGCCTGTGGTCGCGGATCCACAGCTAATTCCGTTGGCTGGGTAATCAACCCCGCGAAGCCAATCTCGAGGACTCTAATGAGCGGGAAAGCTTCGCCGAATGGTGTTTCATTCTAACGAGCGCTGCCGGGGAATTAGAATGGCTCTTGGTAAGAAGATCTGCTGTCGCTACTTTCGTCCCTCGTATAAAGTCAGTATCTAGCTAAATGCGTGTACACAGTATTCTCTCGATAATTGTCCCAACCACGAGTCCGGCCCCGGGGACAATTATCGTCCAGGAATACTATTCTTTAATTGTGCCGAACGTAGAAATGGACTGGGTAGCTCGAGAGGCCTCGGTCGCCTGAGAAATGTAAACATAATACGGGTCGGGTGTATCGGTGTGAGACCACTACTAATCCGATGACGAAACTTCTTTATTTTTCATTATTTTTTTATGGATCTTTCACCAACATGTTCCTGGCATTTTTCTAATGAAACTGATACCAAATATGATATAATTCCGATTATATTTACGTGTGCAATGGACGACCCCGCATAACTTCTCATTAATATTATATAAATGGCAATTAATGTAAATATGATGCGAATTATATTGTGTTTAGTATAATTTAAATCAGAAAAATGTCACAAATATATCGGTGAAAGTCTCATAAAAAAATTAGTAATACAAATAACAAAGTTTCTTATTGGAATTATATTGTGAGGACCCGGTGGGCCTTTGAACTGTGCCGGCGCGGCGACTGCAACTCTCCGCGTCTCTTTCTTTCCCATACGCTGTCCTTCCATGTGCACGAAAATTTTATTGTCCATTACACACGTAAATATCATCGAAATTATATCATATTTGGTATAATTTTCATTAGAAAAATACCAGGAATATGTTGGTGAAAGATCCATAAAAAAATAATGAAAAATAAAGAATTTTAAGACCCGTATTATGTTTACATTTCTCGACGACCGAGGCCTCTCGAGTTTTACGGCCCTTCACGGGGTATACCCCGCAGGAGTGGGGATAGTTTAGGGACAATTATTGTCAAGACATTTGGAACATTTATCGCGGGAATACTGTATAATTTTACTGGAACTAATTAATCCTTTGCACTCGGAGCTATTTTAACTCAAAAACGAAAAATTTTTCCATTCTATAAAATTTTTTTTCATTTTTTGATAAAAATGGCATAGCAATTTTCAGTGGTGCCTTAGAGTCGCTATCCGAGTGCTAAGGGTTAACTGCGTTGTTGCGAGGTAGCTCCAATGAGACATGTAACTTTTGATCTTTAGAAGCAAGTAGAAAACCAGATGCAACTTTAATTTAATTAATTTTTCCACTTACCGGATCTTTAACGAGCTTAAATTCGTTAAAAGCCCATGGGAATTGCTACAAACGTAATATGTAAAACGATCTTAACGACAACACGCGATAATAAAACGATCCGTAACGGATCGTTTGAACCGTCAGGCTACTCCAGTTAGCAGTGTCAGGCAGAAATCAGATAGAATCGACAGGCAAGCGAAGCAGTTATATCGCTGATCGTAAGAATTCGTTTTGCTCAACACGCAGGTCAATTAAATTGCAATATGGATTTTCCTGGTATTAATGGCCTCAATGAATTGCGCAATGCGCGAACCATAAAAGCAGAAAAACCTCCACTATCTACGACTCCCGCAGACGATTCGGTAATTACAAGAATTCACTTAGCCGATCTGCCGCCACAGTATGCCAAATGGGCATTTTAGCTGGACAAAAGTCTAAAGTCTGAATCGTCTATTATTCTATATTTATCAATTAATATGTTTACACTTGTATAAATTATGAATACTTATTAAATTCTTATCACAGTTAGTTGGTTTTTGTTAATTAAACAATATATTTTAAGTTATTTACAATTAAATATAAATTACAACAAAGTTAGTAATGTACCTATGTAGCACGTGTGATTTAACAAATCGTAGATATTATCAAAGAAGACGTAATTTTTATGGACAAACAGAATGTAAATATAATTTACTTATTTGTTTTTTGGAGATTCAGACATATTCTAACGGGAAAAAATTATTCTTTGGTTTAGTATGAGGTTTCAATTTATAAATAATAAATCTTAATAAAATATATTAATAAAAATGTAATAACATAAAAATATAAATTATACCAAAAAAATAACAGAGATCAAAATCAAAGTATTAAATAGTAACGTTCGGTTGCATGTACAAACATTTTCTAATTAATAATTTTCGAATAATAACTTTCGAAAAGTTATCGTCAATTTGGAATTACTAAAGTTAAAATACATGGTTTAATATGCTATATCCGTCATATAAAGGAAATTTAGATACTCCTTGGTAAGTTTTTAGCTATTTCTAGCGCGCATGGAAATGTGGCTATTCATTTATAGGTTAACCGTCCGTCTTTAAGGTGAAGTTTACACGCTCTGTAAACATATAACGAAATAATTTTAAGTTTTAATATTCAAGGGTTTTGATACATGGTTATTTTCGATTATATTGGCTCAGTTAGTTTTCGTTGATTTGAAAGTTACTTTTGTCCAGCTAAAATACCCATTTGGCACACTGTGTATGCCGATCTCGATTAAACGAACGTTAGACGCGTCGATTTATTAGCGACTAATAATATAGCGTATAACAAGCGTAAAACCGATCGATAAGCCGGTCGTTCTATCGATGAATCGGGCGGAAGCAGTCGGTTGTGTAGGATTACAGTAGGAGGATCGAGAGAACGCTGCTGTCTCGTGTGGGTACAGGTGGCGAGGCACGTTCTCTCGCAGAAAGACACCAGGATATTACACGAGCGTCCACGCAAAGCAGCCGGGAGTATACGTTACGCTGCTGATTCTTTATGTAACACCGCGAAAGTGGATACGATTCTGTCTCTCCTGTTTCACCGGGGATTGGACAATACTCCGGAGAAAGACATGACGTCAAAGGGCAACCTAGTATCATTGATCAAACTCACCCCTGTGGATCCTCTTCCGAAGGTCTGCTCGAAGACTCACCCTCTCAAGAATCTCAATTTTTCTGTCCCTATGTTTCTTCAGGTAGTTCACCCAGGTGTACCAGGTGCACAATGATTTTCAAGAATCTCAATTTTCCTCTAAATTGTCCTTCAGGAAGTTCACATAAATTTTTCTCCAGTCTCTTCAGGAAGCTCATCAAGGTGTACCGGTAATACTCAGCTCGAAAGTTGTACGCACTCTCGATTTCCAGGAATTTTAATCGATTAGAACCTAAGACCGGAAACTGGCACTCGAAGCGGACTCGCGCCGTTTCTTCGTGGATTGCGTCGGGTCTCTGCTAGGTCTCATGGAGCGGCCGGTTCTCCAGCCGGCGGGATTGTTCGAGTACAGCTTGCGAGAGCCGCGTGCCAACCGACGATATTTTTAGTCGAACCCTGCTTCGACCATCTGTCTTCGAGTTTGGGTTTCCTGGTCGTTTTAGATGCGCGACGTCTTACCGTCGTCGAGACGGCGCGGTTCCCAAGGCAGAACGTCGCGGACGGATCGGTACATATTACCGTGGACACACTTCACGCCTTCGAGGTGCACTCCATTATTCTTCGTTGACGTGTTCTCTTCAAGGGTAGCCCCTTCAACTATGATTCCCTTTAACAGGGGAGACGAATCGCGGAGGAATTCCGAGAAATTGTCACTCGCGGATCCTTCTGGTCCTGTCTTCGCTCGGTTGCTGACGAGTCGAATTAATCGAGCAGCTCTGTATGTTCCTCGTTGCTGGTAGACGCGGTTCTGGGAACCGTTGCTCGAGAGTGCTCGAGACCGATTGCCAACCAGGAAGTCGGTTGATAGCGTAGAGCTGCCGATGACCAGCCGAGCGGAGCTTCTCGAGCACACGCACGTGGCTCCGGGCCGACTGACGAGATACACGCGCGAGGAAGTATCAACGGAGGCTGAGAGGAGTGGCTACCAAGCGAAGCGGAAGTGGAGGGTGGCCCTGAGGTGGTGGGGTGCTGCCTGATAGGGGGTACTGTCGTCAGAGCCCTCGGGGACGAGCTGCAGACGTCTGGGGACGCTGAAGAACGACGCACCGTGTGGCCCGAAATCCCAAAAAGCTACAGGAAATTCGTATCTCCGTTAACTCTACCTTGTTACCTCTTCGGGAACAACAATTCTCGGTTTCCTTCTGCAGAATCGACGGTACATTACTGATATCGTCACAATCTCTAGGTCATTCGTATCTCCGTTGATCCAACTGTGTTATCTCTTCGGTCCAATTACTGATAGCATCAGAAATCTTTATGCTATTCCGTCTTCGTAACGTCCTTTATAGATGTTGGATATTTCGTATATTTTATTCTGGCAAGAATGTATCAAAAGAGATCACGGGTAATAATCATCACCCGACTACGTACTGGACATACCAACCTCACCCATATATACAGAATAAAGAAAAATCCCCCACCCCTATGTACTCGATGTTCCATTCAGCTTTCGATCGAGCACATTATCCTGAAATGCCCCCTCTATGCGTTCCAAAGAAATCGATTGGATATCCCAAAAAATTTGATAGAATGCCTCAATGGTGATGAGAGTATAAATCGGATTATCATGTTCCTAAAGCAACCGGGGGTTTATAGCACCCTGTAATTGTAGTAGTGGGTATGCCCGCATATTTTTCTAATGTAATTTTGTATATGTAACAAAGTGGTCGCTAATGACCTTGATGTTGATGAGACCTAAATAAATAAACAATGTTTAAAAAAAAAGAATGTATCAACACAGTACGAAACTGTATAGAAATGTCGAAACATAGTCGGGCGTTCAGGAATATAGGATAGACTACTTTGTTGCAGTGTCCACCGATACTCTGCCAAAGCCTCCAGAGTATTCATTCGTTTTGAACGACTCCTAGAGGAAAGACGTCCTTCCATCGCGCATGAATCTTTTAACCCTTTACACTCGGAGCTATTGTAAGTCAAAAACGAATGATTTCTCCATTCTAGAATATTTCCATTCTAGGTATACAATTGTTTTTAATTTTTTGCATGTGAAACTGATATAATATCTCATGTAATATGTGAATGTCCAGTAGTTTATTAAATACGAACAAAAATAATAATGTGAACAATATTTATAAGAATGGCATAGCAATTTTCAGTGGTGCCTCAGAGTCGCCAGTCGTGTGCTAAGGGTTAATAAAGTCCAAGTTTTTATAATAATAGTAGTTGTATTTATTAGTAAATATAGTACCATATTCCCAACAATAGATACTACACCGGAAGTTCAGGCAGATACTCAAGAATTCGATTAATTTTTAGGAAATAAGCTCTTCAAGTATGTCTCGGATCAATAACACTATGTCAACGCGACGTTGATGGCATCAATAAATATTACTCACTCAGAGATAGAAACACAGTAAAAATTCATTATCTACTAAGAAACGTCGTCGAGGAAATGGTCGTGAAACGATCGCTGTCGCTCTTTGGTAGCCTAACGTTTCACTCCGGGGCAATCGTCGGACGGGTGCCAGAGCCTCGTTTGGTATATCAATTTTTGCGCAAGAAGATGATCCTTAACGCGGCCACGTAACACAGGTACCGTGTCCCGACCGTGGAGAAAGGAAGGACACGGTCGTTTGGAGGATTCGGTTAATGACACACGCTGATCCCTGCCGCGGTATCTCTGCGGTCTGGGCCCCGCCCACCCCTCCAAGAAGATTACACGAAATTGCCAGATTTTTTAGGGAAAAGATCGAGCCGCGAGCGAGAGGCTGTTAAGGCGGTTCATTTCGTTGAGAACCGTGTTTCCCTCGTAAACGCGTCGATCCTGCTTCCAGGAACGCTCGACGCGCCAAATAGATCTGTTGATGCGAACACATGCAGTTCATGGTTTAATTCGAAGTGAGTTTACACGACGATACAATTCGTGTTTTTGTATTGTTTAAAAGAATGTTTCGCGGCTGAACAGAGTCTTATTGGAATATGAGTACAATAAACCAGACTCTATATAAAATTGAAAATAGAATTTATTCAGTTTAATATATCTGAAATACACGTTGTGAGGATTCACTCTACGACAAATACTACACGAGTGAGGATCGTTCTGGGAAAAATGGGCAACTATCTAAGAAACAATTGAGAGAGGGTCCCATGACGCGGACAGATACAATGTATGTATCATTTTTATAGTCGCTCGAAAGTAAAGCGATAGAATATCCTACTAAATAATAGAAGATTGTTTTTGTCAATTTGTTTCTTAAATAAATTCCAACAAGCCTGTTAACAGTTTGACTGCCAACCCGGGAAACTCAAAAATTCTATAAAATCAAAGCAATTCATTCAGAGTTGGGCAAAATTGTCATCTAAATCAAAATTTCGAATAACGAATAAGAAATAAAAACATTTTTATTCATTATTCGATGGTTCGCGTTTATTAGAGTTGCCAGTAGTTGTGGAAAGATTTATTACAGATAAAAGATGAAAAAATTATTCGAAGTTCGAATAAAGCCACTTCGTATAAAAAAAATTATCTTTATTCGTCGGATAAATTCTCGTCGAATATAATTATTTATTCGATGCTCGTCGAATAAAGATACATTTTATATTTGAACTTTGAAAAATTTTGTTATCTTTTATTCGAACCATCGAATAATGAATAAAAATTTTGTTATTTTTTATTCGTTATCCGAAATTTTTATTTAGATGAAAATTTTGCCCAACTCTGAATTCTTTGGTGAAATATAATTTTAAAAGATGTATAATATTCGATACTATTGTAGTAATTCTATTTCTTGTACCTTGTGGATCCTAATAATATTAGGTTTACTTCGTAAACTTGCTTGGCGGATACGTCTCGTGTTCGGTACATTTTGTTTGAAATCTTCATCGCTGTTCGCGGCCTCGTTTCAGACCGAGGGGGGCTAAGAAGTTGATTTATTCGCGACTTCGACGATAGCAAGTAGTGCGTTAAGTCTCGACACGTACGTGACGCGGTTCTTATCGCGTCATTTAAACAGTGCCATTCCGAGATGGGGGAGGGGGGGTGGGGAACAGAATCTCATGGTTTCGGAATTAATTCCCACGCGTGCAAGTCCGCGAGACGAGACAGACGCGCGTCCCGATTCCCGATCGTAGCTCCGTGTCCTTTTAAGTTAAAGGGACGGTGAATGCCGCAGGAACCTAAGGGACATCGGGTATAAATCAACGTCTGGTCTCGCGAGGGCGATAGAGAGAGAGAGAGAGAGGGAGGAGGAGAAGAGCGAAGGAGAGAGAGGGGAAGCGAGGGAGGCAGACAGCAAAGAGACGCGAGCCGCAGACGGGGCAAGCCTCGGCTCTCCCAGCTACTTATGCTAATGCCGGCAAATCAATTTATTTATATTTATTTATAGCATTCAAATGTTTCCTCGGGACCCGGCTACGCCTCGTTCCGGTCACGGACCACCCGCAAAAGTGAATCGATTCTGCTGCGGGCCACGGGGTCCGTGGGGCCCGAGCAAAAATCGGTACAATGCCCGGCGCGTCGCTTTTGCGCGTCTTTGAACCTGATTCAGCGCGCCAACCGATCCAGAAATGTTCAGGGGCTATCTTTTACTAAGCATTCTGCTTGGTGTGTCTCTCTTTCTTTGACGGGCACAGGTGCGATTTTTAATTTGGGAATGTTTCTTTGCCGAGCTGCCCTCGATCCTTAATTGGACGTGCGAAGACTGGGTCCGAGAAGACACTTCGGATCTCCACAGGAATGTGCGAGTTAATTTAGTGTTAACCATTTCTGCGTTTTACGATTTAATCATAGATAAATAATTGATAGTCAATTTCGATTTGAGGCTGTTCGTACAATTTATAGTACAGTATTCTCGCGATTGTCACTACTAATCCGATGACAAAACATCTTTATTTTTCATTATTTTTTTATGGATCTTTCACCAACATGTTCCTGGCATTTTTCTAATGAAAATTATACCAAATATGATATAATTCCGATGATATTTACGTGTGTAATGAACGATAAAATTTTCGTGCGCATGGAGGGACAGCGTATGGGAAAGAAAGGGACGCGGAGAGTCGCAGTCGCCGGCACAGTTCAAAGGCCCGCCGGGTCCTCATAATGTAATTCCAATAAGAAACTTTGTTATTATTACTAACCAATAATGACCACTACTAATCCAATAACAAAACTTCTTTATTTTTTATTATTTTTTTATGGAACTTTCATCAACATATAATTGACATTTTTCTAATGAAATTGATACCAAAAATGATATAATTCCGATGATATTTACGTGTGATAGAGAACTTCGTACCGAGAGGTAGGGATTTCCTCCCCTATTCTGGCAGGACTATTTTGCCCCCACAAGGACAATATAAATAGCGCCCAGAAGGTCGCCTAAGCTCAGTTTCACCGTCGCCTAGTACACTCCTGTCAGCTCTCGCGTCTTGTACATTATTCAAAGAATAAATCTCTGTTTGTTAGACTAGGTGAACCTTCACTGTTTTCCAATTTATTCAATCTCCTCAACGTCTTTGTTGTCGCACAGGACGAGATTCTAATTGCCGATAGCGTAAGCAGGGACGTTTACTTTATTGAACGAGAGGTCGATGGCTGATTGTGAGTCTGACTGGCGCAACAGCGGCTGTGTCTTCGCGAACGGTTATCTCAAATTTTTCTGTTCAATCTTCAGTTTTAGCGGTCGCGAAACAGCGGCTTTCGAACAGGTGTTTGTGTTTACCGGCGCAACCTATAGGGCAGCCGTTGACAAGCGTGAAAACACCTTAGACCAGGGCTGCCGTTTAATGGCTCGCGACGGCCGATTTTCGAAGGCTACGCCCCTCGACCCGGCCGCGCGTCTCGCCCCCCCGTGATGGTCCTAGTACTCGGAGCCGCTCAGGCACGTACCATAGCGTAGTCGCTATTCGTGGCGCTTCAGACCTACACGCGTGTCAATATATTTCCACATTATCATCGAGGTACTATTGCCAATGCGTTTTTTTTTGTTAGTGGTGTCCCCTGTAGGCCTATTCCACTATATCGCACAATAATTTCGGACAACAGCTGTAGAAAATTAATTAGAAAAATAAATTCGTAAAATAAATTTAAAAAATAATTATTAATTTTATTGTTCAAATTTTAATACTATCTGGAATAGCATGATTTTCGCGCATGTTTAGACGTGCTTGGCAAATTGGTCAAATCTACTGGAAGTTTAGATGTGACTAATTAATTTTTTTAATTAATTTTCTACAGCTGTTGTCCGAAATTATTGTGCGATATAGTGGAATAGGCCTACAGGGGACACCACTAACAAAAAAAACGCATTGGCAATAGTACCTCGATGGTAATGTGAAAATATATTGACACGCGTGTAGGTCTGAAGCGCCACGAATAGCGCCTACGCTATGGTACGCGCCTGAGCGGCTCCGAGTACTAGGACCATCACGGGGGGGCGAGACGCGCGGCCGGGTTGAGGGGCGTAGCCTTCGAAAATCGGCCGTCGCGAGCCATTAAACGGCAGCCCTGCCTTAGACCATATATACTAATAAACCCGGAATAGGTATAGTATGTGTATAGAAAAACCGAGAATTCAGTGTCCAAAAGATGATGAGACACTGTAACGTCACAAGATAAGTCTTAAGATAATTTCTTTCCATGTATTGTGTACATGGCGCACCCGCTGACCCCCCTCTCCCCATGTAAGCCAAGCGTGTATAGACACTGTCGATGAGCATAGCTTGTACATCTTTTGAAAATGTGACGTCACAGTGTCTTTCAGCTGATTTCATCTTTCGGACACGGAAAATTATCTACGCCGAGTCTATAGGTATATATGGTCCTAAAGTATGCTCTGTTCGAATCCGCGTATATCGAGGGGGGTGGGTGTGTTGTTTGTAGTTATTTCCCGTTCTCGGTAATCGGCCTGAACAGTCTTTATGAAACGTGTGTTACTCTTGGGTTCTTCAGCAACGATCGAGAAACTGAAAAATAATAAAACATTTAGATGACGTTCCAATATCTTCAACAAAATTTTCAAATGTTTTCCTTCGAATGAATGAAGGTTCAAGAAAAAATGTTCTAGTTCCATTAAAACATGATTAAATATTTGTATGGCTTTCTTAAACCTCTGACAGCATTTTCAAGTACTTTTTTTCATACCCACAAGATGACTGTACGTTAAACAAATACACTTTAGTGGAAAAAACTAAATGCAACAGAGCGAAGTTCACTATACTCCACTATAGTAAATTTAACAGCGCGCAAAACGCTCAGTAACGCGTAAAACACGTTGCGAAAGGTAAAATTAAAAATTTGCCGTAGTGTAAACGTTTTATCTGATTTTTTTACAATGTTTTCTCAGTATACGATAAGGATAATCGCGGCTATTTTTAATTCAGCGTGTTGCAGGAATTACATATCAGGACGATAAAAGTGTCTCTTACCGTGGATGTTGAGATAAATTGTGCATCGTTTTTATTTTGAGAGACCGATATCGTTTCTTGCGACACGATGCATTCCATTGCAACTCGTAATGCCACTATCAAATTCTCGGTGCATATTATTGAATAATGTGTTGCGGATCGGGCGCGGTCTTATTCGGGATCGAGTCACGTGACCCGATTAACGCCGAAGGCGATCGAGCGGTTCAGTAGTGTAGGGAGAATGGTACTAAATTGTGCTAATGGTACTAAATTAATTTAAAAGATAATCGATGATTTCCTTCGCGAACAATTTTACCAATAGACACTAGATTGATAATTTATACTAGTATGCAATAAAATTTAATTAAAACGTAATTCAAAGCACATAAATTAAAATTTTGGTGAAAAATGGTTTGTTTATGTTATGGGGATCTACGTAAAGAATTATTTTAAAATGGATTCTTACGTTTATCTGTATTGTATGCGATTTTGCTATTATTTTGTACAGTAGAAAATTGTGAATGTGTCCTGGACATTGTTAAGCCGACCCTGGCGCGGTCCGTTGAGTGGCGTGGCCAGTCGTAGGCGTGGGCAGTTGGAGTAATTAACGTTGCGTCTTAACGCAAGTTATTTTCAGTTCTTATTAAGTGACCACTCGCCTCTTTGAAAATGGCCCAGGAAAATAATATTCGCGCCTTGTTGACAGTACTGTTCTTCCTGTTCTGCGTGCATCAAGGTAAATATTTATCAGTGCATCGATCGTTTACACTTTAGATCATAACCTTCAAACATTGTTTTGGAGAAATTCGCCCTTTACATACCCTTTTCGGCGAGCTGTTTTGTTGACAAATTAATAATATCCAATAACGAACACAATTCACCTGACCTTTCTCAATTTCTGTTCTCACTAAATTGCAAACCTTTATAAGAAACGAAAATTTTCTCTATTTATTGCACAAAATAGGAATTAAATAAATACAAATTTTTTCCTACTCAATAATGTTAATAATCTCACAATAATCAGGCTATGTTCTTAAACTGTTTTAATTTTTCCACTCTTTTAAATTTCTATTCATTTTTACTGAAATATTATTTTCAACGGTGTAATATTTACAGGATACTCTATCAAGTGCTGGGTATGCAGATCCGACTCGGATCCAAAATGTTCAGATCCCTTCGACAATACGACAGTGCCAATCACTGACTGCAAACAAGAACCCGATCTGGAGCATTTGCCAGGAGTCAGACCAACAATGTGTCGCAAGATTCGCCAGAAAGGTATGCGAATGCGTTAGTTGTCCAGGAGGTAAAGTAATGTTTTATATTTATATTTTATGGATCTTATCGTTGTTCTTAGTCAATGGGGTATGGAGGTACTTTCGTAGTTGCGCTTACATGGGCGAGCCAGGAATTCAGGGTGACGAGAGATTTTGTCTCATGAGAACTGGGACTTACAACATATTCATGGAATATTGCACTTGCAACAGCAAGGACGGCTGCAATGCAGCTCCGTACAATCGCAGCAGTCTAATTGTCTCGTTGATAGCTGCCATAGTTTCGATGCGATACGTACTTGTCTATACTTAACAAAGTCAACCAAAGTTTTTACTGTTTAGATCTGACAAACTGCATCAATTCATCTTTTGATCATACATTTTTTTACAGTATAGAGATCCGCTCGTACTTACTTAAGGAGAGTTCTTTTTTTAACAATTTTATGATCTGAACGTTAGGGAAGTAAAGATGCGCAAATTTTCTTAGAGTCATAATATCGCACGAAATCAATTTCAGTATTTTTTAAACGTATACAGAAAAGTGCCTTTTTACGCCTTGCTAGGGAAATTTTTTTAGACGAATTAAGAGGATATTTATATGAGATTTTTTAAACAATATAGATATTTTGTACAATATCACTTTTTACCTTGGAGCCGGAAGGTATTCATCGTCGTTGTATCTTTTAGAGAAGTACGTTTTTATCGATGTGAAAACGTATGTTTGCGAACATACTCGTGAATTTACAGTGGCCTAGTGCAAAATGTGAACGTCACGGCGTGCACTGTACTTGATCGATATTATAGACAATCCAATTACAGATAAGACTGTCATTACCGTCCATTATTAAGTTCGTGAAGTTAGTGTTAATTATAAAAATATCACGACGCTTCTTTATATTTTTATATGTACTTTCCCCAGAGAGTGTTAGCTAGTTAACGGAGAAGCACAGCAAATAAAACATACCATTGAATACAGAAACGCACCATTCCTTTTATGTGTTCTGTTACATGTGTACAATAAAAGTGATAAATAAAGATCTATTGAAAACAAGGTGTAGAAAACGTTAATATCATCCTTACAATGTAACAACGTTGTATGTGTATGTGTGTGTGTGTGTTCACTGGATATAGAAAATATATGTCTTTGTTATAAAATTACGTGCGTTAATAATAATATATTCGTCATCATTGTTTCTTTTGGTGTAATCGCTTGGATCTGAAGAGTAATCGTTGGATTACAGTCGATTTCACAAAAATGCCTATACACGTACTTACATCGGTATAAATAATGCTTTACAAAACACCGTCGCGATCATCTTAAAATAATTCGTCAATACGGTACACTCGTGTATACCTATACACAAGTATCGAATACAATTCTCGTAAGTAGTCTTGGATCGCAGAGTCGTTAATACAAAAGTAATAAAAATTCCTTCGGCGTCCGTTTAGGATCGCGTCTCGATCGCTTCTGGCACAGATTCACCATACAGTGTTTAGTCTTTCTCTACCAATATTAATAAAAATACAGTTTCTCGGCCCAGGCACGCCGACAAGCACTTAGTTTACTGGACGGTTCTGTTATTCGCGTTCCTGGCAGAACGTTGTCCCCTTTTCGTCCAGGAATCGCGGACGGTTATAAACGGTTTCTAGAGGAATAAATATGTACAAAATACGTAGTGCGAGATATTAATACGTGCCTCGAAGAGTGAATTTCCCGTGTTGTAACAAAAACTGAGCAAAATTCCGCTTCAACGTTCTTTGGAATGGTACCGTTCGATGGCACCCTCGATTAGTTTTCTTCAAACGTCTGTGACACACGTTCTCGCGCGAGCAAAAATTCTCATCTTCACTCGAACGACTGCCATTTCGTTATCTGTTGGCCCGGTTTCGCAATAGCCTGCTTCCACTGTTCGCCATACTGCCCTGCCACATCCGGTCCGATCACAAAATGACCAACCGTTGTTTTCTTTCCTGCAAAAATAAATTTCACGTTCAGATGGTCAGATTATTTTATTATGAACACGCTTTGCTGTTTAGAGAATTAACACTAAACCTGCCATCAAATGACCGGTTTCATATTTTCTATTTTACAATTATTGTAATTACTAGACTGCGGATCTTTGTGCCAAATAAAAATTGTAGGTGTTAATGAGTTAATAGGTTTTGCGGGTTCCTTACCCATCTTATTTTTGGAGACGTATTTAATCACGAAGCTGACGTCCTTCAGAGCACCCTGATAAGGATTGTCAGCGAGCACCCGCGCCATTTCCGGCGCAAACTTCATCGAAACGCACGGCGCGAATCGATTGCTCTTCCAGAAATGAGTGACCCTGCCGTTGTCTACTACAGACATCTTTATGTACATCTGGCCCTTCAGGGCCTCGTGCTCGTGCATCGTCTGCAAAGAACATCTCAGACGGTGCAGAGACAGCACCAGCTTCTCGCTACCCTCTTCTCTTTTGTCCGTCTTCTCTTGGCAGAGAGATAGCTCCAGTTGACCCTTCTTATTTTCCCTCTGCGAACAAAGAGAAATTATTAGAGAACGTTCTCTTATAGGATATTCGAGATCTGCGATCGGCGCAATTGAAGATCCAATCGAAAGGAATTGAAGTACCAATGGATCTAATAAGTTCTAACCAGAGTTTGCTTGTTCTCTGACCCTATCAGACTCGTTCCTATCATTCGATCGCCTTCCTAATAACATCATCGGTTTTTCCGTTCACTCGAAACGAACGAGACGCACTTTGGCGAGACTCTTGAGGAGAGTATTTTCGATAAGTAAATAAAAATATCGTCACATCATTAACCCCTTGCCCTACGATTTATTTTACGGTTTCAGTGATCAGAACTTTTTTGTAGTTCGTAATTAACTAAAAAAAGAGAAAATTTATATCTATTGTATGCTTATACATGCTCTCCAATAACTGTACATTAACAAAACCAAACTAGAATTTCATCTCGATTTAAAGGTAATTAATAATAACATACATATTTGTTAGACTCTGTTCAGAATCTTCATCACGAGTCTGACACGTTATTGTACGGCAAGGGGTTAAGAACTTCATTAAAAATAGTTTAGGATACCAAAAATGCTATCAGTCTATTAACAACTAGACTGTAGATATTCATGTGTAAAATAAACATTGTCTGCATCGATTGCCAGTAATAGGAATTTTTTCCCAATCATTTAAATCCCGTCTTCCTCGACCGATTAAGCCAACTCCACAGTCACATTGAAACCTCGTTTAACTCCATTGCACAGCTAAAAGGGACCCTTTCACATTGCACTCCTCGACATCCTCAATAAACTATGCCTGATTAGGGCCACTCACCTTGTCCTCGGCCCCAGAAATTCCGCTCGCAATGGGCCGCAGAGGCCTCCACATATCCCCCGTGGACACGTCGCTGGGGTGCTTTGGTTTCACTGGTTTCGACGTAAAATTCTTCGGATCCAAAGATATGGTCGTTGCTCCGACAGTGCGTCTTTTATCGTACATCTTCCTCTCGGTAACCGTGGACTCGGTAGACTTGTCGGAACTCTTGCCAAAAAGTTTGCTCAACAATTTCTCCTTCGTTGGTTCTTGGTTCTCCGTGGACGCTCCTTGTCCATCTTTCTTTTTACCGCCTTTCTTCGGCGTTTCCTTGGCTGGTGATCCAGTCTTGTCTTTGTCCGCCTCTTTCTTCTCGGTCGCTATCAATGGCTTATCCTCGAGAATGGCGAAGAGCGTCGCCACGATGAATCTCGAGCCGTTGATCTCTTCTTCGACGACTTTGGTCTTGCCAAATTTCAGCTTGGTCTCTTTACGAAGGTGGAACGTGAATTCTTCGTTCCACTGCGGCCAGGACTCGTTCTTCGACGTGGTCTCGAACTTCTCCTTTCCGGGGATCAGCTTCACCTGGAAGAGAAACGGACTACTTTCATTTCTTGCTGTAACGGTTGCAATAGTTCAGATACCGGGGACGCCTAACTGGCTTTTCGATGCCTGCGGTGAGTTCTAGAATTTCTGCACCAACAATCCTCTACCGTTAAATCATTTTGGGCGTGTCTCTCGTGTTCCTTCGTCTACAATATGACCATCGCGAATGAGTCACGATCCACTCCTCCAACATGCAAGGTAGGTGTCTGTCAGCAATCATCGCCGACTACAATTTAGCTCCGGAATCGTTTCGCATGGTTCACCGTCAAAGTTTATTCATTTACATCGAATTATCTTCCGGGCCCCGGGAGCCAGGAGATAATTCCGACCCTAACGAATTCAATCTAATTTTAATCGGCGTAATTAGCCGGCTCCCTAAGGGGGGGGAGAAGACGATAAACGGTTTCCCACACGCGTCCCGAGCGCTGTCTACGAAGATTCGTTCGGTCAATAGAGGCTAAAGTGGCGGTTCGCGCGCGATCATTCCCGCCTGGTTGCGTAACCGGTCAGATAGCATGAGCGAAATATGTATTGCGAACGGTTCCGTTATCTACCTTGACAACGTAGCTGTTGACGCGCGTAAAGCCGAAATTCTGCGGCAAGTGTCGAGCACCGAGCACAGTCACGTGCAGCGCCCTGTCGTTGCTCGAATGAACGATCCTAATGCCGACTTCCGGTTCCAGATTCACGGTCCGGTCCAACGGCTGGGACACCGTCTTCAAGCCGGTGTCGATGAAACTCTTGATCCTAGCCAGCGCCATTCTATTTGGTTTATCTTCTCTTTTCGGGTAGCCTTCGATCACCTCCGCTTATCGATCACGAGCGATCGCGCCGATAGCGACGATATACCATGTTACACGTCGGCGATGATCTCTGCGGGAACAGAAAATAATTGGCTTGTTTAAGAAATAAACTGGAAATGGGGTCGATTGTGTGATAGGTGTGGAATAGGTGATTTAGGAATAATGTGTACTGGTAAAATTAATAGGATTTTTATTGTATTGTTTGTAGAAGAAACGTTTTAGGTCAAAACCATAATTATTTGTGTTGGTAAAATTAATAGGATTTTTATTAAATTGTTTGCATAAGAAACCTTCTAGGTCAAAACCATAATTATTTGTGTTGGTAAAATTAATAGGATTTTTATTGAATTGTTTGCAGAAGAAACCTTCTAGGTCAAAACCATAATTATTTGTGTTGGTAAAATTAATAGGAGTTTTATTAAATTGTTTGCATAAGAAACCTTCTAGGTCAAAACCATAATTATTTGTGTTGGTAAAATTAATAGGAGTTTTATTAAATTGTTTGCATAAGAAACCTTCTAGGTCAAAACCATAATTATTTGTGTTGGTAAAATTAATAGGACTTTTATTGAATTGTTTGCATAATAATTATTTGTGTTGGTAAAATGAATAGGATTCTTATTGATGTGTCATCTCAAAGCACCTCGAGTGCTTCCTATCGGAATTTCTATTTGAAAGAATTCAGAAATCCATTAAGGTGTCATTAATGGTATATTAGGTTGTTCCAAAATAATGAAATATTGCAGTAGTTCTACAACAAAGCAAACGACGTGGCTAAGAGGAAGTTTAGAAACTAATAAATCATTAACGCATGCTTGCGTATATGCTTGCGTTATCTAACAATATGTAACGCGTACATTAGGAAAGAAACTTTTTGAATGTCCACAAGAAAATCAACACATTCCCAGATCCATAAGAAACCACTTCACTGTCGAAAATATGCTGCAGAAAACATATTCTACGGACACATTCTACACAAACATGATAAAAACAGCATTTTAAAAACTAGAGACCACAGAAACCGCAGATTACTCGGTCAAAGATTATTAGCCTTATCTATACATATTGCAGTCGCAAGAAGCCAGATGATCGGTAACTAGGTTGCACTATTAATAAAAGCTACTGCGCCTGGCGCAATTTTCGCGTATCGCGCCTGTCGGTTACGCGCACCCGGTGCACATTTCGACCAATGCAATAATATATCCGGCGAATCTTCGCGCGGAGATTCACCGACAAACAGTTTCCCGCGTTCATTCCTCAGAAAAACCGGGGACCGCGCGAACAATCGAACGCCTGTCTCGGCACTGAAATCGCGGAACGGTAGCGATAACAGACGAAGGAACAGCCGCCGCGCCGGAAAACGGTGAAGTCGACGGTTAACGGTAAACATCGAAGGGATCGTAAACCTCGCGTTTCGACCGGACGATTCGCGTTTAAACGCATTCCTTACCGTCGACTGTTCGATAAATTCGAATCGTTTATGGGGAATTCAATGAAGTATGTCCGGGGGAAAAAACATAATTTTCGTTGGGAATCAACGAGCCATTTCTAACAATGTTATCCAATTATTTCATTCAAGATTCTTTTTTGGAACGAGATTTTTTAAAAATCGTGTCAATTTTCATAATTTCATTCAAGATTCTTTTTTAGAATGAGATTTTTTTAAAAATCGTGTCAATTTTCATCGGCAGTCAACGAGCCACTCTCAAGAATATAATTGAATCATTTAATTCAAGATTCTTTTTAAAACGAGTTTTTTTAAAAATCGTGTCAATTTCTATCGGCAGTCAACGAGCCACTCTCAAGAATATAAATGAATGATCTCATTCAAGATTCTTGTTTAGAACGAGATTTTTTAAAAATCGTGTCAATTTTCATCGGCAGTCAACGAGCGACTCTCAAGAATATAATTGAATCATTTAATTCAAGATTCTTTTTAATACGAGTTTTTTTTTTAAATCGTGTCAATTTTTATCGGCAATCAACGAGCCACTCTCAAGAATATAATCGAATCATTTAATTCAAGATTGTGTTTTACGATTTCTTAATCTTCACTTGTTCTTCGTGTCTATGCAGTAAACAGGACCCAGGTAAGAGTGTCTTTCTTTATTCAACAGGTTTAGCGAGACAGAAAATAATAAATCGACTGTGCATCATTTTATCACATTGATCTTTTCCCACGACATCCAAGGGAACGAATTGAGACAGGTTTCGTTTTGGATGTAATTACCGAGATCCTCGATTAAAGAATGATCGTAACAATGCTAATGAGTGAGCAACGAGCGAATGGCAGGCCGATTGGCGGACCGTTTGAGCAAACTTGTAGGAAGTTCCTCGCGGAAACTTTCACCGGGGAACGTCCGGTCGAGAGGCGTTGTCACCTGTCGATCGATTCGTGCTTATAGGAACGTCGCTTGGGAACAGGCAACGTACCCGTTGATCGCGTTTTCGGCCGTCGGCGCGGTGGCTGCGCGACAGAACGTCGTCCAGTGGGTTTTCTGCGCCGTTCGTTGGTGTGTATATACAATATACGAGAGAGACCGAGCCGGTTCTCGTTCCGAGCGAGGCACACGCTTTCTTGGTTGGCGTTCTTCGTGTTACAACGTCAGACCAGCGTCTCCATGACCACAACCTCGACAACGTAAACACGCGAACGTGCTCTCCGCGAAATTTCCTTCACCGACTACGCACTTCGATCACCGATCCGCCCGTTTTCGAGATTAGCATCGTGGCAGGTATCTGATAACGTTCACTGTTCCCGCCGCGCAGTTTCGGTGCTGTCACACGCGCGCGCGTGCCACGGATTTTCGCTAGATCGCGCGATAGATCCTCACCTACAGCTCCGGACGACAAGCTGCCGTGGTATGCGGCCCGCGCTCTAGCGTGGGTTTCCTTTATAAGAGGCCGACTCAACTGCGAGCCAGGAGCGGACGCACCGGGGGCGCTGTTGCACGGGGCGCCGGGAGTTCGAGTGGTTCGGATTGTTGATTTTTGTGGAGGGTCTTTGGCACGAGGGTGAATCAGTGGGAGACTCGTTTTGGTTAGAATGGCGTGGATCGTTGGTTTTAGAGGAATAAGAGTGTTCTTTCGTGGATTATCATTTTGCTGGAGGCATCATGTTCTTTGACGCTTTTTTAAAATATAAATCATTCAATTAACCCTTAAGTGGGCGCGCAATAGCACTGAGTGCACCGTTTGTAGTTGCTCCATTTATTGACATAAAATTTCATAAGAAACTGATAATGAACAGTGATATACGTAGTTTTAAAGGATGGTGCACAAAGTGCTCCGCGCGCCCACTTATGTAACAAAAATAGGCGCGCCCACTTACGGGTTAAGTTGTTTTACGTTTAGAGGGTCTTTGGCACGAGGGTGAAACAGTGGGAGACTCGTTTTGGTTAGAGTGGCGTGGATCGTTGGTTTTAGAGGAAGAAGAGTGTTCTTTCATGGATTATCATTTTGCTGGAGGCATCATGTTCTTTGACGCTTTTTTAAATATAAATTATTCAACGAAATTGTTTTACGTTTAGGCATTAAAATAATTGCATTCGTAAGGAATTGTAGAGTGATGTAGACAGCATAATTCTTTATGTTTATCATAGGAATGTGTCACACTGGTATAAGGGATGGATAGGGGTTGAATGATTTATAGTTGCGGGAGTCATAGTCATTGTGTAGACCTTGAGTCGCTTAGTATCACTTCGAGGTACGCATTTGTGATCTAGAATTCTAGAGTATAGTTAAGTGGTTTATTTTAGTGATTTTGAAATTGAATGCACAGTAAATTGGACGATATTGAAATGGGGTGGTTTGTATATAGCATAGTCGCTAAATTAGATGTTTTGTGTGACGAAGTATCTACAAATAAAATACAACAAACAGATTTAAGATTTTATGACAAAAATATACATTTTCATTTAAATTCCCATCCTCATGATTGCCGTATAAAATTGCCTAAATTTTGCCTAGAGATCCACAGTCTAATAATAAAATTGGCTAAAGATCCTCAGTCTAAAAATAAAATTACCTAACGATCCACAATCTAATAACAAAATTGCCTATAGATCCACAATCTAATAATAAAAATGACTCGCTTGTTTCGTGAAATGTTCTTCCAAAAAAAATTAAGAATGAAGGTAGCATATGCGCGTATGCACAATTTAATGTTCACGCGTGCCCCAATAAAAATTCGTACATCGAGTAAAAATCTTCGAAGAAGTTTTACGTACAGCTATGGAAATTCTAACAAATCTTCCATGCAGACCGGAGCATCGGCGTGTCCGCAATTAATAGAACATTTGAGTGAGGCAAAAAACAAGGATCCACTCGGGTAATTACGCCACTGTTGCAAAAACTGGCCGCCTCTACCGAAGTAGGGACACCACTTGTACACTTCATCGCACAATCTTTATGGACTCTACTTGGGTCCTGACGCCTGTTGCGCACACAAGGTCGCGCATTCATGTTCTTCATGACTGTGCCACGATCGTGTGCCTGCACGTATACAAGCTCAACACGCGAGTAAACACGCCACTGTAGTGAATGAGAGTGTATAGTCGCAGTGGCGTAACCATTCGCATGTCGCCCTGCGCGTCATCTCCTAAAAAATACTCGTATTTCAAAGCGTATGGTAATTCCGATTTTAAGAAAAAGAAAATTGAGTCGACAAAAAATTTTTTTTAGATTATTATACTGTAGCATAGTTGCAGTAGCGTAGTCATTCGTGTGTCGCCCGGCGCGTCATCTCCTAAAAAATACTCGTATTTCAAAGCGTAAGTAAATCCGATTATAAGAAAAAGAATATTGAGTCGACAAAAAATTTTTTTTAGATTATTATACTGTAGCATAGTTGCAGTGGCGTAGTCATTCGCACATCGCCCTGTAATATCGCACCAAAAAAGTACTCGCACTTCAAAGCATAAGTAATTATAATTAACGACAAAGATCGAATAGAGAAATGAAGAAATTTTTTATTTAAATTATGAAGATGCTGCGGAAGCTGATCGAAGAGTTTCTTTGTTCAAGGAAACGCAGAAACGGATGATAAAAGAATTCCAGATCAAGATCGCCGCCATCTAATGCGCAACAGATCTAATTGTAATGAATATCAATGTCGAGCAAGCAACAGAACGGAATGCAGCGACGGTGCATTGTCTTGCATAGAAAACAAATCGCGGAGCAGATATTTGCATGGACGTGTCGGATGCGTTGCAATGGCAGATGCATCTTTCGATCGGACCACCGTTGTTTCGTTATTGATTTTCTAGAACCGTGTAAATCCCTGTTGCCCTTTGTGCGAAAACAATGCGACCATTGTACGTGGCTTGCGGTCTATAGCAATTCTTCAGTTTCCTTTGTTAATGCTTCATACATTTACCCAAATTGCGTCAATGAATAATCCGGAGCCTTTGATGCAAAAACTTTGAATTTTGATAAATTCCGATTTTCAACAAAAACGAACAGATTTTCCAATTATTGTATAAAAGTACGTATGTAGAATTACAACAAGTGGGAGTTAAGTAAAAGGTGGTTGATATTACTTGCGATTTTTTATCAATTCAATTGTTAATAGTCTTGGCTTTGTACTTTGTGTTTGAAAGGTGTGTGATTAGTGATGATTTATTTGGTGGATCGAGTGATTCGTCTTCTAACACTTATTTTCCAATACGCGCTTAGAATGTTGTTCGACGCATAACAATTTGCATTGATTGCACGTGATAATATGCAAGGATACATTTGACAGACGGGCTGACCTTCGTTGTTGAGTAACTTACTGTTGTTGTCACGCTTTAGAACTATCGGGGAAGCGTTCTTCCTGCTCCGAAAAAGTCGCACAACGACCTCCACATGTGCTATTCTTCGATATTCTTTCCCTTCCATATCCCCCTTCGTTTCCTGTTTGAGACAGCAATACAATAATCCTACATGATCTCAACGAACAACAATTTAACGTGTACGAGCTATTCCCAGGCATAACGATTAGATATAGTCGAGTTCATTAATTATTTAAATAATAAGCTCGAAATAATCGATAGAAGGCTGAAACTAGTTGCATTCCATAAACGCATTGAAAGAACATTCCGTTTCAAAGAATCATTTAATTGAATGAATGTTTGAATGAATTTTTTGTAGGGTGCCAATTTTAACCCACCCCTAAAGGGTCAATCGTATAAAGAGCGGACAAGGGTTAATAAAAAATCTCTATATACCAGATGTCCTTCTAAAAAGACAAAAAGGCAACTGTTACTGTAAAATTTTTTTAAAGTAGCAATTTTCAATATTTTTTAGGGAAATTCATACGAAATCAATAATGTTGTGGTAGCACAGGTTCCGCTCTTGTCCTCGAAGGATCCTCATCAAAGGCGTTCCACAGGTACGTCGACAGATGGCGAGGTATGCATTTAAAACCCCTTCCAACCCCAATAACGAGCCACCCTTAGCGAACAGCTGTTCCGCACCGCCATGGCGCACGCGACTCCGCCGTATCAAAAACGCAGGCTGCCTTCTCGAATTTACCGGTTGCGAAACGTGTTTACGTGGCCTGTGTCAAGGCGTCCTGTCGCGAATTTCCGGTGGTAGAACGGTCCACGCGTATAATGAGTGCGGGTGGAGTGTGCTCGTGTGTTGTGTCCAAGTGAGAACTCGAGAAGCATTTTTTTTTCACCCCTGAAGGCCTCACCGGTTTCGCTGTCACGTTAAAAATGTAAGCGACGCCTAATACTCTGCAGTCTCCCCTAATTTCTCATGAGAATGTTTGGTACGGTGAGTCGACTTTCTGCGAACTTCGACGCGCATGAACTGAGAAATATACTATATGAAAAATGGCATCGCCAATCGCATACTTTGATGAACGTGCAATCACAGTTGTGTTTTGAAGTTGTTCTTACCGAATAGGGTGGATTTTTTAAGGGAATCTGATTCCTGAGGGTTGGAATATGAAGGGTTGGCAAGGGCGGAGGTACTGACAGGCTTGCACCAGGTGATTTTTTGCTTTATCACTTTGTTTTTTTTTTTTACACGCGTCCATAAATTGCACGATCGGATATATTGACGGTCCGCGGACAGCCTCCGCAACGTGACAGTCGTAAATATCGATCGCAATTTATCGTAGAGAACGAGGCAGGCTTTTCAATTTGTATTTTGGTTCGCTGGAATTGTTTTACCGAGGGAATTACCGCCGAAGAAAACTACCCCTAACGCCTCGGTAAATCTTGCGCCGAGGTATTCTTCAATTCTGACGTCAGGTGGCAGCACGTGACCGTATGAATGAAATGCTCGGCGCCGCTAATTTCCTTTGAAGGCAATTACTCCGCACTTCATTTCCTGGATTTTCCATTTGAACATTGAAGGTGAACCACTGCCAGAGAAATGAACGCTTTCATATTTTCAATTTCACAATTATTACATGCAATATGAAATTACAAATTGAAATACTAAGCTTCACGTACCGAAACATTGACTAAATTTCTTCATTTGGTCGGAAATTGTTGAAAAAATTGCGATTGTAAATTCAATCTTGTAATTTTTCCTCCTCTCTAACAGAGCTCGAGAAATTTCTTCTCAAAATAGTAAAAATATCCTGTTCATTAAGAAACCAATTACAATATTCACAAATGGTTACTTATGTCGATCGTAGATTGTTGTAAAACGGAAATTCAAATGATTTCAGCGCACTGGTTCGATCAATTTTTAAATGAATACACTATTTGCAAATTATCGCAATGATATTTTCAACGTTTCGATCTTACTTTAGATGTGTATTCATTTAAAAATTGATCGAACCAGTGCGCTGAAATCATTTGAATTTCCGTTTTATAATATTCGCAGCTTATTAAAATTTCTAAAAGACCCAATGTACGTCTATGCGATTCCTGTTTTTTGTACTCGACGTGCAAAATTTTTTGCACAAAGATCTGTCAATATCTTCTTCCCACCTTTTTCTAAGTAATAATTTCAACGTGATCCATGTTTTGCTGTCAACAAATGAAGAAAAGGGATCTTTTTTACAACCCTTATTCAATACCTTAAGGCACCCTCCACCCTTCCATCAGCGTCACCTTGCTTATTTACCCTCCTCTGTAACAGAGCTCCAACGAACTTCTCACAATCGCATCGGCGATCCATTCGCGCGTCTTCCTCGTTTCGCCCTTTGTAATTTAATGAACGTAACGGCCCCAACGTTCCCCTAACACCCCCCGCCCCCTAGTCTCTTCCTGATACAGAGCTTCGCGCTCTTCGACGATGAATTTCTCGCGTTCGCCTTATTATAGACTCCTTTGTGCGGGGGGCGCAATTTAAAAGTTTAGCCCGGTTCTTGAGCGCGATGCTCCGCGTATTAAGCCTCGACCCTCCACCTCGGGGAATCCCTGAAACTATCGGGGAAGTTTAAACGATCGTTTTTCATCCAACGTGGCCAGGGGCGTGGCGGCGACGGCGGACCCGGCTGCAACATGATTTAATTAGCTGACGCCCTTTCGGCAAGAGCTACGGGCTCTGTGACGGTCTTTGCTTAATACGAATTGCCCGGCCCTTTACAAGAGAAACGTGTGTCAACTACCATGCGTTTTCACGCTGTTTTGGTACCCCGCTTGAAATAGTCCCGCTTTTTGGTCTTTTGAAGCCTTTGGATGTCGACCGGGTCGCCGCCGGTTCTAGTCGTTTCGTGAATAACACTGCTTCTTTTCGGCTGTTTCTGCTCTGCGAGGTTTTTGGGGGTGCTCGACAACGCTTGGGAAGTTGCATTGTAGCGGCGTTTTGTGTTGGGCAGGTTTTGTTGCGATTTATTGTTACCAAGAATCCGAATTTTCAACTATTTCTCCTTGTATTTTTATATTACTTGTATTAGGTATACAGGGTGTTCGACTACAGGTGGGAGAAAATTTAAGGGGTGGTTCTCCATGATAATATAAGTCGAAAATGAAGAATAAAAAAATTACGATTTCGACTCCGTTATTTAGTTATAGGTTGATGCATTTTAGGTAGATTTTTAATTGTTAACCCTTTGCACTCGGAGCTATTTTAATTCGAAAGTTAAAGCGACGTAAAATAATATAAAAAAAAAAAAAAAATGTAAACAATATTTCGAATAATGGTACAGCAATTTTTAGTGGCGCCGCAGAGTCGCCACTCGAGTGCTATGGGTTAATAACTAAATAACAAAGCCGGAATCGTAATTTTTTTATTTTTCACTTTCGACTTATATTGTCATGGAGAACCACCCCTTAAATTTTCCCCCACCTGTAGTCGAACACCCTGTATGTAAAAAACAACTTTTGTCCATGAACGATAATATTGATTGGATAAAATCGTCATTCAATTAGTCGAGCTTCTGCTAATTCTACGAGAACATCCCCGCGTATTGTAGCGGCGTTTTGTGTTGGGGTGAAGATCACGAACAAGAATCCGAATTTTCAACTATTTCTGCTTGTATTTTTATATCACTTGTAATTAGGTATATGTAAAAACAACCTTTTGTCTATGAACGATAATATCGATTGGATAAAATCGTCATTCAATTAGTCAAGCTTCTGCCACTTCTCCGAGAACATCCTCGCGATCCTATTTTTTCAAGAAACCTGCCAACACTGGTAGAATACGATCTCGAATCGGAAGTTAACAGATCCATCTCAAAGAACACAGTCGACTGCACGTTCCGCGCGAAGTCTGTTCCATTGTGCTAAACCATCAAGTGAAGTTCGGAAATTACAATGTTAAAATTACGTTGTTAGAGGGCGTTCAGCTTCCGCTTTGAGCCACCCGCGACCCTTCAAGTGCAACGCGCCGATGAAAAATGATTTCGTTACACGGTAGGTATTATTCAGCCTTGGCAACGTAACGTTGTTAGTTAGAACCGGGTTGTAGGAAGTTCGAAGCCGCGTATTGAAAGAGGGTAGGAAACCCCTCTCGTGAACGGAGGGATGAAACTGCTCGCGAAGCGAGTATAATGCGCGTGAAATTAAAAATGCCGCGGGTTCGATCCTCCGGCACGAGGGGGTGGGGGGGGGGGGGAGGGGAGGGAGGGAAAATGGTTGGTTAATTAACCGGGCTTTGGAAATTAGCCGATTTCTCATTAAACCGAGTTGCTCGTGAAATTTTCCCGCGCGCAACCCCCGACAAAACGCTCGACTCCGCTCGGACCCGCTCGCCAGAGCCAGGCGCCATTAAAAATGCGGATCTGAAACTAGTTTGCCATTCTCTGTATTTATTACTCGTGCGTGCTCGCAGGATATTTAGTTTCTCTTTGAATCGCGCAGCCCTTTAAGTGCATCATTACCCATTCCCTTTTGTGTCGACCGGATTCACGTGCAGCATCCGCGCGTCTACTGCAACCATGCCGCGCTCCCAACCTTCGACCATCCTCCGAACAGAATGAATTGCAAACTACCTCGTGTACTGCCAGCGACTTCCGCAAATTGTTTTTTTTTTTCTCTCCCTTTCCGGCTCCTTCTGCTCCTCCTTCGCTCGAGCTCCCTAAGAAAGGGACTCTGTTCGCGATCCGGATAAAACATGCGATCCTCGATAAGGCGGGGGTGTAGCGTGTCTCATAAACTATTGTTAAGGAACTTCGTTTGCCTGTGATCCTCTCCGATCGGAATTGGGCACGTGCGAAACGCTGCTTCGGTTGGGATATACAGTGACTCCCATTAATTTAAGGACGCTATTAACCCCATGCACTACGATTCATTTTACGGTTGCAGTGATTAGAACTTATTTGTCGTTTCTAATTTCTTAGAAAAAAACAAGTTTGTATGTAATTTATACCTATGCAGTCTCCAATGGTTTCAACAACAAGAAAATATAATTGTGTTTCAATTTAAAGTTTAAAGGAAATTAGTAGCATGAATATTTAGTAGACTATCTTCGAAATCTTCGTCACGAGTCCGACTCGGTATTATAGTGCAACGATAACTTTTTTGATATTGCACCATACGATTTGAATTTTTTTTTTGAGAAGTTAGAGCAATTAATTTACTACAAGATGTGAAAAGAAATTTTTGAAAAAATTGGAATTTGTCGGAATTGTAGAGAGAATACTAAAAGTTGCATTTTACAACTTTTTTGTGTGGGTCTGTATTGAAAATTTAAAATATATGTTTTGTAGATCTGTTTCAATTATATGCATTGTAAAAGTTTCATCGAAATCGGTTGATGTGGCAAAAAACGACAGGCATTGAAAGATATATATGAATCGTTAGAAAATTGTGAAAAATTGCAATTTCTACCATCTTTAAACGTTTGTAGCTCATTGCAACGTTGACCGATTTTAATGAAATTTTCAGAATATGTTTAATTGATACAGATCTACGAAACGTGTTTTCTACATTTTCAATACGAGGCCACATGAAAAAATTGTAAAACATTACTTTTAGTATTTTCTCTGCACGACCAATTGCAATTTTTTCAACAATTCTTTTCACGTTACGTAACAAAAGCGATTGTTCTAACTTCTCGAAAAAATCCAAGTTGTATAGTCGAATATTAAAAAAGTTATCTTCTTTCCTAGCTTCTTCTCCAGACCCTTCCTCCCTTTTCTAAACCTTTAATTAGTCAGCTTTATGGAAAGCTGCTAAGGAAGTATACAAATAAATTTTATTCGGTGTAACTTTAAATAGTAACTATTTTTTAAAATTAATTGAGAGAAATTTTTATATTAAATTTAATTTAAAATATTCAGCTAGAGTATACTTTGTATGGCAAATGTGGAATCTAATAAAAATAAAGCTTCCGAAAGTTAGATTCTTGATTTGGACGTTCCACCTGCACAGGACCGATACGTTTCGGTTCCTAAAGCAGATTTTAACGACTATTTGTGTTGCCCGCGGGTTATGGAGATTCGATTAGAGAGCGCGTGGTGTTTGCGATCCCATTCTGTTTGCTTTTAAATGTCGGGACGTCGACTGTCAATACCACCGGTGCCTAAGTTTCCGTCGTTCCGCGACACTTTGGCCCAGTTCCTGCGTCGAATGAGAAAGAGAACCGCGGGGGTTCGTCGAGTGTCGCTAATGAATATATGAATGGATAAATATATCGCCCGGGAAACGTCGGAATTCCAGCTGTTTACATAGCCGGCGCCCCAAAAGTTTAAATGGGACCGGCCGATGTTGTCGCGCGCGAGTAGAACGCCCTCTGAACGAGTCCCGTGTTGTTTTTCTACGGGAAACAGAGTCTCTAAACGCGAGGACGAGGTCACGAGAACTTCCAGTGTCGCGAAGAAGACGCACTTGTTAATAACAACATTCTTGTCCTCGCACGACTGAAACTCGGATTAATCATGAATCGCGGGGAATTCTGAACTGCCATTTTCAAGAAGATATTTTTTTTTCAGAATTCAGAGGATCGTTTCCGGGAGGCAGGTTTCTTTAGGATTTTTATTGGCCGCTCGGGCAGATTGCACTGGGCGTTCATAACGTTGATAGATGACAATTATCGCAAATAAACAATCGGTAGTAATGAAGGCGAGACCGGGGGGTTGGCTCTCTAGCACGGCTCATCAATCGTCGGCAGCGGCGTGCAGACAGAAATTTCATTTATCGAGAAAGTTTAAATCAAACCGCCATTACTCACGGTGCCGCAACTGTGACCGGCCGTTTCGATTCCACCAAAAGCCAATTGAAATTCGTTTCGTCACCGGTGTCGTCGAATCGCTCTCTTTCAACCCTGCCGCGCACCACACACACCCCTCCTCGGCCGCTCGTCCGAGCGCGGTGTCGGCCGTTCGCGAAACGTTATTCGAAATTTTTGAACGGGAAAATTCGTTCTGTTCTCTCTCTCTCTCTCCCCTTTTCTCTTTTGTCTCTCCGGCCTCTCCCGGACGTCACACGCCGCGCCCAGCTCCTCTCGAAATCGTTCGAGGGAAAGGTATCGAATGTACAATAAGGGCGCGGCCCCCGAGTATTTACGGTCGAGAAACGGCCAGGACACTTTGTCGGTCGGAATCCTCGCGAGTTCGAAACAAAATTGATTAGCGGGAATTATTCGTCCCAAAGAGAACGTTGATTGAGTCGACGGGCGCCATCCAGTTTCTACCGGCGCGGCGCGGCGCGGGTCTGATTAAATTTCTCAGTTGGAAATGGGTAACGAGATTTCGACGGAAGTGACCTGGATTGCCTCGAGGCAGCATAATACGCTCCTAAGTACATCGTGTTACCGCCCCCGCTGATTTCGGTCCCGGCAAGCGCGAGATGGCGATTCCATCCCTCCAGCTCACCCGACTAACCCCCCTCCCCTCCCCACCCCCCCGATTTAAATAAATATCCCCCGGATTGCTATCTGATTATCGGGACTTCAAAGTTCGTGCACGGGGACCGGTCTTCCGTGCGAGCTACCTCCGCCCGTTCAATTAAGCTCGAGGGAGCTTAAGTTTGCCACTTGGGACACTGTTCGACTCGCGAATTGCACAGATTTTTTCATGTACGATCAAAATTATGAAGACCTTATTTCTTTCGATTGACCCTGTTTCATTATAAAAAGACGGTGAATTTGCAAAATTACAAATAAGATATTTTCTATGAAATGTTTTTTTGGGAAATCTAAATTCATAGGCGCGAAAGTAGAGATCAATTAAGCTCGAGGGAGCTTAAGTTTGCCACTTGGGACACTGTTCGACTCGCGAATTGCACATATTTTTTCATGTACGATCAAAATTGTGAAGACCTTATTTCTTTCGATTGACCCTGTTTCATTATAAAAAGACGGTGAATTTGCAAAGTTCCAAATAAGATATTTTCTATGAAATTTTTTTTTTGGGAAATCTAAATTCACAGGCGTGAAAGTAGAGACTTTACCCTTTAAAATGAGCACGGACAGAACGTCGTATGATTTTTTTGCACGAAGTTACAGGAGTTCAAAGATGGACAATTTATCTATCGCGATCGAATGGTCTTTTAATTTCGTAGTGTGTTTAAAAAAACATTTGTACGTCAAATATCTCTAAAAAATTTGAATTGCTGGAAGGCAGAGTTTTAATTAAAATTCCCGGCTGTTCGGTATGACACGGGACAGTAATTTAGCGCGAAGATCCGCGTCGAGCAAATCGGGTATTCATCTTTCGGGCCCCGAAAGTACCATTTTGAAAAGCGTCCGCCGCTCGCGAGTGTCCCGCTTCCTGCACTATCGTCGATGATTTATTCAATCGAGCGCTTGTCGATATTTATCGTTTCGGCCCGTTCAGCCCGGGCACGAGACACTCGATGAGATAAATCATATTATCGTGGACAAGTAGTGGCCAGTACGTGGCAATCTGCAGGCAATGCCAAAACGGCCGGGCCCGCCTGGTATGAACATGGAAATCATATTAGACTAAAACCACATTGCTTAATGGACGCCATCTGCCTTAATCCCATTATCCAATGCAATTCATCACCGGCCCTTTTCCCATCGATGCCGATACTGTTTGTTGTAACAGCTCTTCCTCTTTGTTACCTATTAGCCGAGCAACTCTCTCTCTCTCTCTCTCTCTCTCTCTCTCTCTCTCTCTTCGTCGCCGTTTGTACAATGTACACGAACCGTGTTTTCCCGTCTAAATAAAAAAAAAAAAAGAAAATTACCCATCCGGGCCCGGTATTAATTTTCCGTCTGCTGCGTTTAAATTAGCAAAATTGCTCGCCGGAAACCAGATCTTCCGTAGTGTATCGATCCTTTGTAATCCGGCCACGTGCATTTATGTTCTCAGCTTTAAATCGACGCGCTCATCGTTTCTTCGCGATCCATTAACCGAAATAACGGATGCGTTCTCTGATCATGTAGAAGGGTGCATAAAAGTTCGAGGCGTTCTAGAAATGTATAAAATGCTTCAAATTGGCTGTGTGAGAATCGTTTCTTTCTGCTTCGGGAGCTTGTTAAATCATTGTTTTATAATATCCGAACTCTGCATCGAGACTATACATTTTTTTTTGTTGGGATGACTAGGTCAGGAGATTAAATACAACTTTATATTTAAGCGTTTATTTTTCACTCCACCGCACAATGGAATAACTGTCGATAGGTTGTGAATTAGTATTGTTAGCACATAACACAATATTGTACTATATTAAACTATTAACATGAAAGAAAAAGTGTCTGAGCTGTGATTAGCTCGTTAGGCTAGCTCGGACTTGCCTCATTCCTTCTTAGGCCCTTTAAAAATGGCGACGCTCGAAGAGCAATAAATCACAGGTCAAAATGACATTTCCTCCCCCGTGTGTTCCGTGCATTACGGTGTATACTCCAACATATTTTTTATCTTGTACAACAGATTACTAAAATTTATTATAAGAATTTTCATCGAAATTTACCCCTCGATTAATTTTATAAAATAATTACTTACAAAGATGTTTGTGACCTCGATGTTGAATTAAGATAAATTTTAAATGCAGAAGTTTAAAAATTGTACTCGAAACTATGTTACGAATTCTACCTTGAGATTTTACAAGGATACGTCCGAATAGTTGGACTACAAGATCCCGCAGAAAGAACTCGATATTTTTCACCGGGGTGTAGAAATTCACCCCTTAATTTCGGCCAGAAATGGTTCTTCGACCAAAGCGTAGACAACTTATCAACGTTCGGCGAGGAAAAATCGAATGCATTTGCACGAAATCGTCAAAGATTCCCTGCGGCATCTATGAACTACACGGGGGAATCGTATCGGAGCTTAAAGCGGGATCAGTGTCGCACACCAGGTTCTGTTGCCCGCGGCAATCTGTCCGGCCCGTAGCGATTTTCTACTTTCGTTGCACCCCGCTTCTCTCTCTCTCTCTCTCTCTCTCTCTCTCTCTCTCTCTCTCTCTCTCTGTTGCTCTCTCTCTCTCTCTCTCTCTCTCTCTCTCTCTCTCTCTCTCTCTCTCTCTCTCTCTCTCTCTCTCTCTCTCTCTCTCTCTCTCTCTCTGCCCCTCGACTTGCGTTGAAATTGCTTCCTTGTGGAATCGAGGCGAGTCCTCGATTGCAAATGTCTACGCGAAACACCGAGTCACGTCGCCTAACATTTAACTCGCTATTCTCCTTAGCCCTTTCGAATTTTCCTCCTGTCTCATACATTTTAAATCAACGCCCCTCCCTTTGCTATCCATTTGAATTTAAATCGAGGACCCTTGCAATTTGAGGGTTGGAGGCCTAAAAAATTCGAATTTCGGTTTTTCTTGTTTTTGACAATGATGTCCCGTAACAAAACATCTGAAAAAAATATGGAGGACACTGCCTGTTATAGTACTTTATCAGGGAGCTAAACAGTAGAATAGCATGTTTTCATATTTTCGAGAAATCTTTGCATTTTTCCGATTTTTTAGGTGTTTTTCATTTATTACGGTCATAGTTTGCAACAAAAAAATCTGGAAAAATTCCATAAAATGCGCCTTGGGATCCAAAATATGCCACATTTTTCGGAATTTTAGAAAGCATCAAAGAACGGAAAATTAGTTGAAAAGTGTGAAATCTAATTTACCCTATAACTACCCTCACGGGCAAACTAGGGGGCTGAAATTTTGCTCACAGTGGTTTTTCTTGGTGAGCTTTTGAATGGTTCGATAGCCATTGAAAAAGCTCTAAGGGCAGTTTTTGACCATCCCATCGCCTAGGCCCTTTCTTTTAATGATCATTATATTTTTGTTTCACTGACAAAAATCTGACTGTTACGAAACGATATCTCGCAGCCTTTCACATTATCTCCTCCAAATATCTATTGACTCCCTAATCACTACGTGGAAACTATATTTATCTTATCTTAAAAGATTCAGAGTACGTTCCTATTATCAGTTCTCGTTATATCAAACTCAAACAAAATAATAGAATTTTCTGTATCTGATATCAAACACAATGATCGCGTTCGTCCAACGCTCTCGAACTCCAACAAAAATCGGCGTTGAACCGATAATACAAATAATTACTAAATCCTTTTTCCACGTGGCACAGTGCGGCATGTAAATGGATATTCGGGACAAAAATTATAACTTCTAAACTAATCAATTTTTGACCTACGTACCTTAATAATTTTTTAAAGGGAATGCAAAGATACATCGATTAATGCACCAAAAATACATATAAGGTTCCATTAGTAAAAAAGTTTATCCTAATTTTTTTTCTTTAATGAAAAGTTTTTTATGATTAGTTGTTATTGCAATTTGTTGTCAACTGTATACTGTACTACTTTTGTTCGAACTATATTTTTTAATTATGGTTTTTAATTATATTTACTATAATGCTTAAATAGGTGACGTCGATTTCGGTTACTGTCTCTCCACTTTCTTGCAAGTGCCACACAAAAAGCTTTTATTCTCTTTTCCACTTTATCTGATATAACGTTCACGTTTAATAGAGAACAAAATTTTTGTTTAACTTCTGATATATAGTTTCTTGGAATAAGTGTGTTCGGACATCCAAGCTTCAAGCAAATTGCGATTACGAATGGATTTCTCTAACAAAAATTAAATAACATTGTTGCAAATTATCGCAGAAAAAAATTATATAGCAATATACTACAAGATCTTGTTGATACAGAACATTGAAAATTACAGGATGTTTCAACCGTTTTTTTGTAAATTGCATTTTACGGAAAAAACGGTATTTCTAAATTGCCAGTTAAAATTATGAATACCCCAGTTTAAAACAAAAACCAGTCTAAAAGAGCAATTAGGGCATGAGTAATCTAACTTTTTAGCATTTAAACTACAATAAACTCTTGGCTGTTATCCCCTTGCACTACGATTCATTTTACGGTTGCAGTGATTAGAACTTATTTGTCGTTTCTAATTTCTTAGAAAAAAAGAAGTTTGTATGTAATTTATACCTATGCAGTCTCCAATGGTTTCAACAACAAGAAAATATAATTTTGTTTCACTTTAAAATTTAAAGGAAATTAGTAGCATGAATATTTAGTAGACTATCTTCGAAATCTTCGTCACGAGTCCGACTCGGTATTATAGTGCAAGGGGTTATTGACCCCGTATTGAATTTTTTGGATACTAGTTTTTACATATACATTCCTTAGTTACCGACTGATGATTTTATTGGATAATTAGATTAGAATCGATTCATTATTATTTTGATTTTTATCCATCGCATGCCGCGCTGTGCGTCGTTCTAAAAGTATCCACAGACGGAACCGACTACGAGACGCAGCAAAGCGTCGATGGAATCAGATTGCCCGGTTCCAGAGCAAATTGCAGCCGAGATGAATGGAAACAAGTCGAGAGCGGCCGTTAATTCGAGCGCGAATAGCGAATCGCTGTGTGCCGTGTAGCGATCGAGAAAACTGCCGGGTCCGTGACTGAAATCGCTCACGGTCGACGGAACGAAATCGATATCGCGAGGAGTCGTTCGCCGCCCGCCTCGAACTACGAGAACCAGAACTCTCCCCCGTGTTTCCGATTGTCGATCCCTGGGAAATCTCAGGAGTGCGCTTAAATAATCGAGCGTGGCGCTCGCTCGCTCGATCGAACGGCTATTCGCTCCGGCATAGGATTTGCACGCGTCGACTTTCACCGTGGATTACGACGACAACGACGACGACGACGACGATTCGCTAAAGCAGCAAGGGGAACGACAAGCCTGGAACGTCGACGTTCTGGAATCGACGCCTAGAACCGACACCGAGGGAATTCGCGAGGCGTCGATCGTGTTAGAAGTTCGACTTCGCGCCTCCTGCAGCAGGACGTCGCCACGGTTTCGACGATCGAGAAATTGCCTGTGACCGATTCCACGGATACGACCGCTCGAGGGCGCTCGATTGAACAGCTGATGCTGTGAAACTGCTCTGTTAAGGATGTTCTGGAGGTATATAAAAACGCAACAAAATTTTTGAAAATTTGACAACATATAATTCTTGCTAAATTAATGCAGTTACCAAAGTTTGGGTTCCATTCGCTGCACCGTTTAAGAATTATAGCAACTTAAAGTTTGCACATTTTAACACGTATTCTTATGGAGAATTCATAAAATTTCACTTTAAACCCTATTTAAACCTTGAAAAAACGCAACTAGAAACTTCAGTTTTTTTATATATATAGTAAAGATTATGTAATTAATTATATTCAAAATTTATTAGGATTCACTAAACAGTTACAGAGCAAAAAATTATAAACTGTGTCAATAATAACCATGAATATTGCTTTCTGAACTATTTTTAATTTATTTAAATATTTATTTTTAACTTTTTATTGAATATCACAAATTTATTATCTTGAAGTTCAAATCAGAGAAAAATAAATATAACATGAAATTCACTAATTAAACGAAAGCTTTTTAAATTAATCTATTTTTTTAATGCAAAATATACTCATGAATGGCTTTCGTTGCCAATATATTGATGGATTTCGAATTTCTTGTACTTTTGTCTCCCACTGTACCTCAAGAACATCCTTAACTGTGGAGACGTTCCTATTGCTTTATTAGATCTGTATCAATTAAACATATTCTGAAAATTTGATTAAAATCGGTCAACGTTGCAATCAGTTACAAACGTTTAAAGATGGTAGAAATTGCAATTTTTCACAATTTTCTAACGATTCATATATATCTTTCAATGCCTGTCGTTTTTTCCCACATCAACCGATTTCGATGACACTTTTACAATGCATATAATTAACGTAGATCTACAAAACATATATTTTAAATTTTCAATACAGACCCACATAAAAAAGTTGTAAAATGCAACTTTTAGAATTTCCTCTACAATTCCGACCAATTGCAATTTTTTCAAAAATTTCTTTCCACTTCATGTAGTAAACTAATTACTCTCGCTTCTCAAAAATGTTCAAATCGTATGGTCGAATATCAAAAAAGTTATCGTTTTTTTAAAGAGCGTCCGAATATTAATGGAAGTCACTGTACATTGTACATCGATGAACTGTTGATTTTATTCAAAAATTAAGAAAACATAGTTTCAGTGCCACCGTGCGCAAGAAGTCAGGTACCAGTCAGGCGCCCAGTCGAAAGGCGTCGTAAGAATTCGCGATAGCTAAATTATGCAGTGAATGCTGCGATAGTCGGGTACCCTAGTTTCGCGTCAGTTTCGCGCGTCACGGGAGCGTGAAACTTTTGAAAAACCGGAGCCGGCAGATTTGTCGTTTATCGAGTTTCCGCGTTTCTTGTCTCGCAGTGCCTCGCGCGCGCGAAACTTTCGATTCAATTCCTCTCCCACGTCGCTCGCGCTCCGTCCGACGGAATATCGATTTCCTATCGGTAGTACGAAAGAGAGAGACTTTAGAAAATACCGTCGTCTGTATGTACACAAGAAGTCCCCTCCCCCCCCCCAGATTTAAGATTTCGCAAACAAAGAGCCCTGCAGGAGAGGGGGGACTCTCGCGCTAGACGACGACGACGACGGCCGTGTTCTGTAAACCGGCATCCGGCGAATATACATTTCTCGGTGAAATTCAAAAACTTTGAGAGAGGGGAAAGAGCACGACGACGTGGTCGTCGGCCATATCTTGCCGCCCTCACGAAGAACAATATCGATTCCACTCTGTCGAGCACGAGCGCCGAGGGCCCAGGCAACTGCGAACTCCGTTCTTTATACGTTCACGTGCCACGGTAGCTGGATCCCATTCGATCCTGTACGATCCGATCACGATCCTATCCTGGGAATATTAAAAACCATTTCGCGTCCGACGAAACTCTCCTCGATCTGGACCACACGCGTCTTTGAGCCCGACACGCGACCAATGTTATCATCTTCCCGGGAGGAAACCGTCTCGGCCCGTACCGATCCCGAATTAGAATTCAAATCCGGATCCCACCTTCCACCTGATTGCTCCATCCTGCGTGCTATTCTATTGGCCAACTTTCAAATTCGCGGCGAAGGATGCCAGAGGATTCGGAGTTGAATCGTTCCGAGCTTGATTGGGCTAAGTTCTTTGCTAACGCTAAACCAACTCGAACGATCGGCTCTCTATATGACAATTATTAAAATTATTGTTGGAGTATACACCGTGATGCACGGGACACTCGGAGGAGGAAAGGTCTTTTTGACCTGCAATTTATGGCTTTTCCAGCGTCGCCATTTTTCCGGGCTAAAGGGCCCAAGATGAAGGCCAGTTCTTCAGTCCGTTTAAGCTAGCCCTGCGATCATGTCACAGCTCACAAACAACTCATATTTCTTTTTAATTATTTTTAAAAGTAACATATTGTGTTATGTGCTATTCACAATCTGACTACAGTTTTTCCATGTGCGGTGGAGTTTAAATAAATTACTGAAATAACGAAACGCCTTCACAGGAAATGATCGAGGAGACTTCAGTCTTCAACGACTACAAGTACAAAATTTATTAAGAGACATATTAACAGTTTTCCTGTAACCAAACTACGGATAAACATGTCTAACCATCAACACATCAGACAGAGCAATTTAAAAATTTATGACAATTATTGAACATAGAGTCTTCAACGACTACATGTACAAAATTTAAATTTATTAAGAGCCATATAACCAGTTTTCCTCTAACCATCAACACATCAGACAGACCGATTGAAAAATTTATGACAATTATTGAAATTATGGAAACGCTTTCACAGGAAGTGATCGAGGAGACTTCAGTCTTCAACGATTACAAGTACAAAATTCATTAAGAGACATATTACCAGTTTTCCTGTAACCAAACTACGGATAAACATGTCTAATCACCAACACATCAGACAGACCGATTGAAAAATTTAGGAAAATTATTGAAATTATGGAAACGCATTCACAGGAAATGATCGAAGAGACACCAGTCTTCAACGACTACAAGTACAAAAGTTTCAATTCATCAAGAGCCATATTTCCAGTTTTCCTCTAACCAAACTACCTAAAAACATGTCTAACGATCAGACAGACCAATAGAAAAATTGCTTAAATTTACAATAAATTTCACAACTTAACCCAGGCCTAGTAAAGGAGTACGCAACGCCAATACGTATCCTCGGGAAAGTTCGGCATTAGATCCCGGCAAGCATTGGTCACGGCATCAGCATGATGCGCCTCGAAAGATTCCGTTGTACCTAGCGGGGCATGCATCATCTTTATGGCGTGCATTATTGCCTGAAAAGAGGTCGGGGTGGCGGCGTGCTTGTGCATTAATGCACAGGGACGGCCGATAACGACTTCCTGCGGAGGCATCCTCAGCCGAGCGGTCCCGCGGCCGGAAGTGCCGCAGCGGACGATGCTTCCCGACATCCATCGAGATTCCTCTCCGACAACGTCGCCTTTAAAACAGTATATTAGACCGTCGACTATAAATCAGGCTGGCGGAGGGACGACGAAGAGGGGGGTTGGTTGAGGGTGTCGGTCGCGACGATCGGCGCTAGTGCTTAGTAAGTAAGACAGTATGATATCAACCTCCTTCTCTCTCTCTCTCACTCACTCATGAACACGGTAACCGTTATACCGGTAGCGTGCATGTGCGCATACAGGGTTTAGAGGGTAGAATGCCAGCGGGTTGGAGTCACGAGATTCCCCGGGGTTGCCTGCTGCTACAATATTGCTGCTCTCTGGCGCGGCGCCAACCCCCATTCCATTCGTCGGAGAGAAAGAACCCCGGCGTTGATACGAACCAACGGAGAGGAGTCGAACAGGTCGAGGATGCAGGTGCGAAAGAGACCGAAGAGCAAACGGGAGATGAATGTCTATCTGCGCGGCTAAACCCTACGGTCGTTCCTAGACACCATTTTAATCTGCGCGCCCGCCAACCTACCAACCCTGGCGAGAAAGCATCGATCCTTCAATCTTCGTCCGAAAGATTCCCTCCTCGTCATCTCGCGCCGTAGCCGTCCGGATCACGCTAACAAGCCCAGATCAGGAACGGTTGTCCGTCACGAACGACGAATTGGTTTCCAAGCTCGATCCTTTGGTTTTCGGGAAACCTCTTCGGGGAGGTCGGACTTGAGTTCTTGCACACTGGGATTCGGTTTTTGGTCCTTCGGGGGAGCATCCTTGGAATTTGAATTGTCTGCTTGCTGCGGGGATGGTGGAGGCTTTGAATGGTCGATTTTGATCTTTGAGGTTCGTGGCATGAGCTTGGAGAATACATTTTTGTGTCTAATTGGTGCTTTTAGTCTGAAATGGATAATCCTTGGATGATCTTCTTCAATCCTCGAATGGCACTCCCGGGTCTTTCGTGACCCCAGCTGAATATTCTGTATACTACTTTTCTGTACATCTGTGTTTTTCTATACTTCTTTTCTCTAATATTTTGTACTTACTTAAACTTACCTAATCTTACCGTACTTACCTATACTTTTTTTCTGTAATATTCTGTACTTACTTAAACTTACCTAAACTTACCGTACTTATCTATACTTTTTTTCTCTAATATTCTGTACTTACTTAAACTTACCTAAACTTACCGTACTTACCTATACTTTTTTTCTCTAATATTCTGTACTTACTTAAACTTACCTAAACTTACCGTACTTACCTATACTTTTTTTCTCTAATATTCTGGACTTACTTAAACTTACCTAAACTTACCTAATCTTACTGTACTTACCTATACTTTTTTTCTTTAATATTCTGGACTTACTTAAACTTACCTAAACTTACCTAATCTTACTGTACTTACCTATACTTTTTTCTGTAATATTCTGTACTTACTTAAACTTACCGTACTTACCTATACTTTTTTTTCTCTAATATTCTGTACTTACTTAAACTTACCTAAACTTACTGTACTTACCTATAATTTTTTCTGTAATATTCTGTACTTACTTAAACTTACCTAAACTTACCTAATCTTACTGTACTTACCTATACTTTTTTCTGTAATATTCTGTACTTACTTAAACTTACCGTACTTACCTATACTTTTTTTTCTCTAATATTCTGTACTTACTTAAACTTACCTAAACTTACTGTACTTACCTATAATTTTTTCTGTAATATTCTGTACTTACTTAAACTTACCTAAACTTACCGTACTTATCTATACTTTTTTTCTCTAATATTCTGTACTTACTTAAACTTACCTAAACTTACCGTACTTACCTATACTTTTTTTCTCTAATATTCTGTACTTACTTAAACTTACCTAAACTTACCGTACTTACCTATACTTTTTTTCTCTAATATTCTGGACTTACTTAAACTTACCTAAACTTACCTAATCTTACTGTACTTACCTATACTTTTTTTCTTTAATATTCTGGACTTACTTAAACTTACCTAAACTTACCTAATCTTACTGTACTTACCTATACTTTTTTCTGTAATATTCTGTACTTACTTAAACTTACCGTACTTACCTATACTTTTTTTTCTCTAATATTCTGTACTTACTTAAACTTACCTAAACTTACTGTACTTACCTATAATTTTTTCTGTAATATTCTGTACTTACTTAAACTTACCGTACTTACCTATACTTTTTTCTCTAATATTCTGTACATACTTAAACTTACCTAAACTTACTTACCGTACTTACCTAAACTTCTGTAGCGTATTTTGAACATATTCGATAAAATCCTTGGACCTCCTCTGCATGTTTGGTTCAGCATCGTCGCAACAGTGATAAACGAGTATCGCCAATCGACGAAATCGAAGGCCATTTGCACAAATGAATACAGAGCTCCGCGAGGTTGTTCAAGTAACGAAAAACATTTCGAGATGGTCGGCAGTGGTCCGGTTCGTTTCGGTAATGCGTTTCCCCGGATTCTTCGATACCGCAGAATATTTCCCTCGGTCCGATCCATAACTCGGCGAAGCGTTTGTCAGCCGCTTTGAGGATTCGAGATTTTCAATCCGTGCGCGCGGAGAGAGATCCCCTGGAACGATGCAGGGGGGAAGGGCGGAGAAGGATTCCCGGGGCGGAAGAGAGCATTCCCATGCCGCGGAAAATCCGCAATATGGTGCCGCTCGTAAAATAGACTTCCAACTTATCTACTTGGTTTAGCCGCTCCTTCGATATTTTCGTGTAATAAAAGACTGAAACGGGGGAAACTTTCGAAACAGATAACGTCGACCTGGGATTTCTGCTGTTTATTCCCCATGCCCGCGTCTTTCCGTGGAACGCTCTTCGACACAGTTTTCGTAGACGTAGGAATCACGCGACTCGTTCGTAAAATTCCTGGCAAAATAATCGCGGAGAATGTACCGGCGGATGTCTACACGATGTTTCTTTTCAGGGTGCATCCACTTTCGCGATTCGGCAATTAATCTCTCGGGGGGGTACGGTTGTGCGGGGACAGAATGATCCACGCTGTTGCATCTGATTGATTGCCGCGGCCGGCGGCGCCTGCGTGCCGAGTACTTTAACGTCAACAATCTACCGTGGCCGGTTATTTATTGTGTCTGGAGTGTACACTGCAAAAAGTGCGGGTCGCTGAAATGGGGACTCGTCGCGGATTTATGGTTTCCTGGAAGTCTTCGCCGTTTCTAGAGGTCATCGCTCGATAACAGCTTTCCAAGCAAATTCCTCCCACGCACCCTAAGTAAACCCAAGAATCCGAGTTCCTAATCTTTTGGACCACCTTTAGAATCTGCAAGGGTCACGGCTCGTTTCCACGAAAAGTATTCATCCCAAAGACGGCTCTCCCGTTCGATGTTTACGAGCGTCCCTGGCCCCCTTTCTCGCCTCTTGTTACGCGTTCCCCGCGCCGCCGCCGCCCCCACTGGCAGCTTTCATTCCCAAGCTTGCTGACAAATGGAAAACAACCGCCGCGACGGAATTCACCGGGTTCGTTAGAGCGAACCCAGCCCGGTCGTATAATGGCCCGCGGTCATCTGCGAGGACGACGCGACGCGACGCGGCCCGGCGGCGCGCGGCGTCGCTAGCGAAACGGCGACGCAAACACAATTCTCGCGCACGCCCCGGGAAATTTGGTATGCAAAAGAAGAGGAGGATACGCGTTCGGCCCGCCGCTGGACAAGCGTACTGTTACCGGGTCGCGCTCCCCAGGGATAATTGGGACGAGTGGAAATGTGTGCCCCTTATTCGCAATTGCGGTGACGTCGCGCGAAAAATATAAATATTTAGACCTCTTTCAGGTGACCGTGCTTCCTGCCCAACTGATGACACGGTGGAAAAATAGTCAAGTTCTCTGGGACTTCTACTCTTCCAAACAATTATAACGCGAACACCCTGATATTCCAGCATCTTGACTTATACAGTTGGGTAAACTTTACCTTCCGAACCCAGAGATTTTCGATTATTGTATGTCTAATCCTGTTCATTTCGTCGAGAGGACTCCAAATATCGATGTCCCAGACCGCGGAGTGCACTCGTTAAAAAGTTATGAGTCATGATTAATTGTTTCACCTCAGTTTTTGACGGGTATGGGCGCCGCCATATTGGTAAGTAGGGAGCTCTTCCGTGTAGTGACTCAATGGCGACACTACGTGGCAGCACTAGCGCGAGACCTGATAGTAGCACGGGCATGTTGAAATTAGGAGGAATTTCGGCGACGAACGTGTTAAACCTACAGTTTCTGGATGTGACAATCGTTGTACACCAAAAGTTATTAACAATTAAATATCCGCCTAAAATGCGCCCACCCGACCAACAAAGGTATACGTCGCGGACGTCACAGAGGCGCGCGACAGTGACGTATCAAGTGACAAATACATGCTTACCTTGGTTCTCATTTGGGCCCCCAGCGAGGTGAAAATGTTTCACAAAATCAATATATCTGAACACTTGCCGTCCCCAGTTTGTCCTCCTCAAGCAGATCATCGCGTCGAAGGTCAAGTACCAGGGCGCCCTCTAACCAAAGGGGTGTTCCTCGCCAGTATAACCATCATCCCCGCGGGTGGTTCTCCGGGTTGCAACGTGATCCTCGCTGGTGATCATTGTAGCCAGCTTGAAAATCGGTCGAGTGTGCCCGTGCAGAGAGACAGAACCGTCCTGGAGCGGACCGGCGGCCGTTCATTGGACGTTATAGCCAGGGCTGTATTATATAGATCCGGTGGCATCAACACACATATATATATCCGTCGATTCGACGAGCCATCGTGCGTGGATGTAGGTGCATAGGAACAGCGTCGATCCTACGCCCCGGGAGACCCGTAGGGGGGACTGGACCGGGTATATCGGTGTTAACGTCTCAGTGGACACGCCGCCGCCGTGCCGCTGTCCGCTCTAACCGATAACGTTGCCAACTCGTTAGAAATGAATGGCCGGCCCGGGGGCAGGTGCCGCCAGGGGTCAGAGACAATAGGAAGGGAAGATCCCCTGCCGCCGTCACGCTCACGGAACACGCGACTTTGTCCGGCTACTTCGTCCTCAATTACTTCGATACCCCGTAATTAATCTCGAGAGCGTGGAAGGCGGCTGCTAGACCTCGTTACAACGAGTAGATCTCCTGGCCAAAGGGGAGGATAAAAGCGTGCCGATCCCGCAGAGAGAAAGAGAGAGAGAGAGAGAGGGGCAGTCAGAGAGAATGAGGGAAAGAGAAAGATGGTTCGATGGCTAGCCGAGTTAGAGGATAGGGGATGAAAACGTTCTCCGATGGCCGTTCCTCGTTCTATGAAATATACAGTGGCCGACGTGTAATGTCTCCGTATATTCCGGAAAGGTGTGCACGTTGTTTGGGAAAAATTTGCCACACTACCCAGACCTAGTTAGCTAACCCACATCTCGAGAGACAAAATATTTATATTTTCTTTGGAATTATTTCTTTAGGACATGGATGTATCTGTGACATTTCTTTGATTAAAATGAGGCCAAACATGACACACTTTTCTGAAACATTCTGAAGTTCATCGATCTACATGCAGCTTGTATACTGGGTGTTTATTTTATCTTGAGCACCTAAATTATTTCCGCGACTATTAAAAGTAAGAGAAAATAAATAAATAGGATGTACATCCTAAAAAAAATCCTTCGAAGGTAATTTTAACAGTTTTTCAAGGTCAATGTATTTTTTTTGCATATTAACATGTATTTTTCATAATGCAATGCTGTAGTCGGCGTCAAGATTAGTTCAACGACCTATACACCATGACCAAAAACGAAAAGATTAATATCACCTTATTTTATTAGATCCTCAAAATGCAGGGCGTCCACAGCAAGACACGTCTGTACACGAGAAGTGAATGACTGAATCGCATTTCTTATGGTTGAGCTTGACCATAAACCAGTACCATATTTATTTTTTCCTCTTTGCTATAATGATACATTTTATCGCTGAACTAATAAACTTTAAGTAGTAAACTTTAACTTTCGTGAACTTAGTAATCGTTACTAAATTTTCTAGCAGTCTGAAGAAGCCAATGCTTGCGGACTGATCAAACTATACTGTTATTACACTGCTTGAATTGTATAGAACTGGAAACCTTATACATAGCTAGTAAACAAGGAGCTTGTGAGTTTAGAGACATAGGACATGTTAAATAGCTACGAATTCTAGAGGCACCGCGGAAATACCATAAGAAATGCCATTCAGTCATTCACTTCTCGTGTACAGACGTGTCTTGCTGCGGACGGCCAGCATTTTCAACATCTAATAAAATAAGTTGATATGTATTACCCTATTCGTTTTATTACTTTTGTATTCTTCAAACTGAAACTGATTTTTTCGCCTTCAAGGTCACTCCAAAGTCATGCTGTGTAGGTCGTTGAACTCATCTTGACGCCGACTACAACATTATGAAAAATACATGTTAATATGCAAAAAAAAATACAGTGACCTTGAAAAAACTGTTAAAATGACCTTCAAAGGATTTTTTATTACCATCTGATGCGCGTTTTAAAACCATGTACATATCCTATTTAGTTAATTTTTCTTACTTTTAATAGTCGCCGAAATAATTTAGGTGTTCAAGATAAAACACCCTGTATAATCCTCGAACGTCGCTAGAGGTGTTCCAAAGAAACTCACACCGTCTCGAGTATCAAAATCGAGACACCGAGTGTCTCTAGTAGAGACTCTCTACGTTCTTCACAGTTTTCGATGGTTAATAGCACCGGAAGAGTAACCACCGATAAAAATTGAATATCGACCACGGTGATCGACGATATCACGCCCGAGCGAGTTAGGCGATCTTCCAGATTCGTAGTTCGCCGTGATCGCTCGGATCAAGGTCTCTCTCCCGGCGCCGTTAATCCCCGATCGAATCCTTTTCCGGCGGAAATCCCCGGTGTTCTAATTCTTCGTTGGGTAGATAAGAGGCTTTCCTTGGTACCGGGGCGTTGATATATCACGGCGTTTAGATTATCGCTCGTCACCGTATCGCGACATTTTAATAATGGCCGATCCGGCACGTCGCAAGACGAACGAGAAACCGACGCTTATCGGCCACCGATAATACCGAGCTCTCTCTCTCTTTCTTGGTACTTCTTTTCACCGAGGTATAACCGGAAGAGAGAAAGAGACAGAGAGAGTGAGAGGCATAGTAATCGCGCGACACGATCGCGCGGAACTTTTGCCCCGGCCATAGATCACCGTAAACCACTGCACGTGACGCCTCGGAACTTTACAAAACTTCAGTTTTCCTTAAACTGCGCGGCATTAAACTCCGAACGGCTGAAACAACGAGGCGGGGTTCGACTATCGATCGGCCAACCGACAAACAACCGATTCCTCGGTGGATCGTAATCGATGACCGATTTCCCGGAATCGCTGCGAGTTCGATCCAGAGGCGAGCGTCTTTGGCATTCGCGGAAGATAAACTCTGTATACTCGGTATAAACTTGCCGGGCTGAAACCCGCTGTCCTGTGACCTATTGTCAATCGAGGGTGCTGGATTCGGCGGATTCCACCGTCGAGGTCGTGGGTCGCCGTTCGAGATTATGGCACTTCGGTCCGCGCGGTAACGATATTTCTCCGGCTGCGAGTAAAACGATCGCGATTTTCGCCGGGGATTCTGACGGAAATCGGGCCGGGTCGTTAGGCTGCCGCGAGTTTTAAGAGAGTTTTACGGCCGCCGTCGAAAGTGTCCGAATCGCTGCCAAATATATTCCCGGGAATTTAATCTGCCATCCGTTCAACCGGAAACTATTTTTCGCATTTTGCGTTTTTTTTGGATCGAATAATTTCTGGCGCGGTGGTCTTCCGAGACGGAAAACAGGATTATTGGGAATGTGGTCCTATATTTACTAATAGATACAACTGTTATTATAAAAACTTGGACTTTATTAAAAGATTGATGCGGGATGGATAGGACGTCTTTCCTCTAGGAGTCGTTCGAAACGAATTAATACTGTGGAGGCTTTGGTCGAGTATGTTGGTTTTTGGGAAGCTAGGTGACTTTGAAATAAAAAGGCAGATATCTTTTGAACGGTATTTATAATGCGGACTCAAATGGCCGCGGCCTTATCTTTGATTCCATAGAAAAAGGTACCGCGAAATACAATGAAACGGTCCCGCAGATACGGGATCTGGAATGTATGCAGAGTGTTCCAAAACTACTGCGTTAAATTGAAATGGGAGGTTCTTTGGGTCATTTGAAGCGATATTTTCCTTAACAGAAATGGCGCCCGAGGCTTTGTTTAGGAGTTATTAACGAAAAACACGGACCAGTCAGAGCGCGACCTAGACGCGTGTTGGCACTTTCAGTGCGGCGAGCCGGCAGGCAGTTGGCTGAAAGTGCCAACACGCGTCTAGGTCGCGCTCTGATTGGTCCGTGTTTTTCGTTAATAACTCCTAAACAAAGCCGCGGGCGCCATTTTTGTTAAGGAAAATGTCGCTTCAAATGACCCAAGGAATCTCCCATTTCAATTTAACGCAGTAGTTTTGGGACACCCTGTATACAGTTCTCGGAACAGTATTAATTTATGTATCATATATACAGGGTGTCACCTAACATTTTCACCTGAAATATCTTTGTTGTTTTCAAAGATACATTAAATGTCTTGAGGACAAAGTTGAATGGTAAAATGGGGCTCACAGGATACCAAAAAAATGTTTGTTATTATGTAATTTTTTAAAGAGATATCAAGGTCACCTTCATTTTATAAAATGGAACCACCCTTTTTAAACACCTATAATGATAGTCCCTTCCATTACAGTGACTAGAATTACTCGAGGTCATTCAAGGTCACGGGACAGAGAGAACGTATAAAACTAAAATATGGAAGCAGAATACGTTTATCACCGGTGAGAATTATAGTAAACATGCTAAGGTCCTCCTTACACAGTTTCGTACTGTGTTGATACATTCTTGCCAGAATGAAATATACGAAATATCCAACAAGGATTTATTCTATGGGACATTTAATCTTGAATAATATCGTCTTCTTAAAAAAGTCGTTCGGTTAAAAATTTAAAAACTGCACTGTAGTGTTCGAATAGAAACAAGAGACAGTTAGTACCCCAATATTTGGCTATTAATTTGACAAAACGCAGTCAATTTGTTCAAGCACACCAGCCATCAAAAAACGATCGGCGCCCTCGGCACGAGTCGGCTCTTACGACTCTAAATGCGTCGTAAACTCGTGGGCGGGTTGGACAGAGTGATCCTCGAGCCCGGTTCGAGATCCTCGACGACAGAGACCGGAAGGACGTTGTAAGCATTGTCGCCGCAGGTTTATGATGGATGGACGAAAGGAATGCCACCGGGCTCGAGGTTGTCGCTCGTTGATTCCGGGGGTGGTGGCGGTATGCCGGCCCTTAAAAAGAGGGCTGCGGGATAAACTCGGAGTAATTTGTCACTGGGCCGGCTACTCCTTTACGACAGGAGGGGCACGCCCATCCTCGTGCCAACGCAAAAACTAGGCCGGTGTCTTGCCTTCCTTCTCCTGTCGTAGTGGATCGCGAGATACCACGCCGCTAACCATGAAAAAGCGCCTTCGTTTCGCTTGGAACGATCGTACGTAATTTCTGCGCCGTTAGGGGACGCCTTCGCGATGCACGCCGCATTGATTAAGATCATTATCTCGTCCCTGAGCGCTTTCCTGACGATCCAAAGTGTCGGCAGTGTTACAAAACAATTGGAGATTGTTGGGATGACGAGGTTAGGAGATTAATTAGAACTTTATATTTAAGCGTTTATTTAAACTTCACCGCACATGGAATAATTGTCGTCAGGTCAGGGCCGTCTTAAGATATGTGGCGCCCGTGGGCTAGTAACAATAATGCGCCCCTTTTCATAAAAAAATTGGGAAAATGGGTGCGGGGTGACCGGTGAAGATTTACCAGATTCAGAACCAGGAAAAGTCAATAAGCGTATTAGCAATAAAAGAATAAAAATAAAAAATTGCCGCCCCAAAAGGCTGGAGCCCCGGGGCTATAGCCCATATAGTACTGTGGTTAGGGCGGTCCTGCGTCAGGTTGTGAATTAGTATCGTTGGCACATAACACAATATTGTACAGGGTGTAAAGAAATGCTTGGTCTTGGCTGCCATAGACGTGTTCTACGTCTTCGGATCGATGAAGATCTGTAAAAAATAGTTGCCGAAAATTGTCCTTGACTTTGAATTTCAAATTCTTTTTCTAGGTTAATAAAGGTTTTTTCCAGTCATATAAATTTAGGTAGATAAAAGAAGATTTGACCTTGAAATTCAAGGTCGAGGACAATTTTGCGACAACTTTTTTTTGACGGATCTCTATCGATCCGAAGATGTAGAATATGCCTATGACAGTCAAGACCGAACATTTCTGTACACCCTGTACTTTATTCAACTATTCACGTGAAAGAAAAAGTGTGGGAGCTGTGATTAGCTCGTTAGGCTACCTCGGACTGACCGACTTGCCTTCCTTCTTAGGCCCTTCAGCCTGGAAACATCGCGACGCTCGAAGAGCAATAAATCGCAGGTGAAAAAGACCTTTCCTCCTCCGAGTGTTCCGTGCATTACGGTGATAATGCAACGGAGATAAAATAGATACACTTCTCAAGGATAATTTAGGAATACTTCGCCGGGTATAATTATTTCGTAACCGCGACCCATTTAACCCGTTCCTCCGCGTTTCACCCAGTTGTACCCGCATTTCTCTGGATGCGCGCATACACACGGATTTTTATATACAGCTGCCGGGCGAGAGTGGAATGGCCAACAATAGGAGCCGGAGAGGTCGATGGACGAAAGAAAGGCTGGCAAGTACGAAGAGAAATGACGGTAAACGTCTCTGGATCCTGGGGCCGCGGGTTTTATGGATCCACCCCCCCCCCCCCCCCCCCGCCCCTCCCCGACCGACGAATTTATACACGTACGGTCACACGCGAGCACGCGTTTCCAGCCAGAGCGGCTGAAAGAAAGGCTTTAAATTGCAACGACTCCTCTTCGCCGTTATCGCCGATAGAATCGTCAACGACGATCGGCGGAGCGACGATCGACTCACTTGATTTCGGCCCCGGCTCTGATGGAACTTCGCCGAATGCCAGGCGGCTGCGGATTGCTCGACCTTCCGCGAGAAAAACGAATCGAACTGCATTTTGAGGTGCGGGAAACGTCTACCGCAGATCTTTCAGAGCGGGAGGACTGCGTGCAAATTTTTATTAGGTCGCCTTTGAAGTCCTGTTTTACATCGACGCTTGCTTCAAGGATTGATTCAATGATAAATTGCTAGACTGCGGATTTTATGCGTTTATGTGTTATTATTATTTATTATTATTTACGGACCGAAGTCCTTTTACACAAATGTTTACAATAGAAAATAATCATAAAAAAAGAAAAAGAAAGTCTTAGCATAAAGTTACATAGGAATGGACATGCTGAAAGTTACAGGAATACATTATATCACATATAATCATATAATCGCAGGCAACTTTTTCTTAAATGATAGTAACGAACCATTAAAAAAGTCAATATTACGATATAAAATGTTAGATTTAGCTGTGATGCGATTTAAAGGATTTATTAATCCATATGTGGATTTGGATTTAAATGTTTGAAATCCTGTCCCAGTTCTCAATACGCGTTCGGGTACATAGAAATAGATTTGCCTCAGGAAAGAGGAACAATCAAATTAAAGATAAAGCTCTGGTCGGATACTGTTCTTCGAGCTTTCAATGTTTCTAAGTGGACTGTGCTTAATATTGTAGAGTAATCATGATCAAATAATGACATTGGGTTATTTGTCCTATATGAACAGAATCTGAGATATTTATGTTGCACTCTCTCGAGCATGATTTCGTACTTGAAGCTTCGCGGAGACAATATAATTGAAGCATATTCTAACAGGGGACGGACAAGGGTAATATAAAGCAATCTAAGTGTGCGGAGAGAATGGAAATGAAAATTAACCCTGAACGTACCAAGCATTAAAAGTATCTAGTAAATATTGCTATATAAAAATGGTAATACTAATTTTATTGAGATTGTCTGTAATTTTCAATATAATAGATTAATAGATACTTGGAGAAATTCCATTATTTTCCATAAATGGATTGTTGGAATTTATTTAAGACACAAATTGACAAAGATAATCTACTATTATTTAGTAGGATATTCTATCGCTTTACTTTCGAGCGCCTATTCGTATACATTGCATCTATGCTGTCCGCGTCATGGGACCCTCGACTCTCAATTATTTCTTAGATCGACGTCCGCTTTTCAGAGCGATCTTCACTCGTGTCGTATTTGTCGTAGAGTAAAGACGTGCCTCACAACGTGTCTTCAGATATATTATACAGGGTGTTCGACTACGGGTGGGAGAAAATTTAAAGGGGTGGTTCTCCATAGCAATATAAGTCGAAAATGAAGAATAAAAAAATTGCGATTCCGGCTTTGTTATTTAGTTATTAACTACTAAAATCGCTACTAAAAATTGCTGTACCATTATTCAAAATATTGTTTACATTATTAAATATGTTGGTACCTAATCAATTACTAAACATCTAAGTATTCTATGAGGTATTATATCAATTTCATATCCATCAAATTTAAAAAATCAGAGGGAATATCTAGGTCGGAAGAAATGTTTAACTGTCGAATTAAAATAGCTCCGAGTGCAAAGGGTTAACAATTAAAAATCTTCCTAAATTGCGTCAACCTATAACTAAATAACGAAGTCGAAATCGCAATTTTTTTATTCTTCATTTTCGACTTATATTGTCATGGAGAACCACCCCTTAAATTTTCTCCCACCGGTAATCGAACACCCTGTATAGAATAAATTCTATTTTATATTTTATATAGAGTCTGGTTTATTGCACCCATATTCCGATATGTATTTTTATAATTCCAATAGTTGGAAAATATAAAACCAGTAATTTGATCGTGGTAGGCTCAGTGTTAAACCAGAATTAAATTTCAGAGAGCTCTGAAACATATTAATTTCTGAAGAAATTTAATGCCATTTTGAAATACTATCGAGTCTCTCCAGCAATCCAGCGAGAACAGATTCGCAGTACGATCACAGCGGCGTTCTCGCGAAGCAGAACCGAATTCCCGCGACACCTTCGTCTTCTCTACGAGGCTCGTTTTTGCATCGGGCCCGGCCCTGTTGTTTGCATAATTTCGCAGCTTAAACGGGACCAATTACAAAGCTCTCGCGCTGATGCGAATTCCGCGCACCTACTTACTCGAACGCTCCTCCAATTCGGAACGAAACGCCTATCGTTCCGCGTAGCTCGCACGAACCAGCTCTAACGCGTGTCTGGAATGTTCAGGTGCTTGTTAGCCGGCCCGGAGTCCCCTTTTCTCGTTAACAGTATCTCAGTCGGGTGTCTGGAAATAATAAGGGAGCCCCCAATTAGATTTATGAAGTCGGCGCCTCCGCGAGATTTATGGTTGCGTCCCTTTTGCGGAGTCCTGTTACTCTTGGCGAAGAAGATTCGCCCGACTGTGATCAGACGAGGGTGCGAATGCTGTCTTGGTTTCACTATGGATCTGTAATTTGAGCGTCGGATGAGACTGTCGGTGTACCTCGATTGGTAATTACTAAACTGCGGATCTGTATCCGAAATAAGAATTGTCTGGATCAGTTGCAAAAAGCACAACTTAAATAAAATTTTTGTCTTCCTTTAAGGGGGTAGGCACCCTCTAGAATACCCTAGAAACCCTAGAAATCCCCCTAGAATACCTTATAATTCTGGGCGAAATATATTTTTCGCTGGACAACGGCTCATTCGAAAGAGGAAGGTTCAATGAAGGGTGCCGAGTCCCTTTGTTATATGAAATTATGCATATACATTTTGTAATATAAGTGTTAGAAGTAAGCCAAAATTGACGATGTTCAGCCATTTTTGTGCCATTGGATGAGTTTCCTTCATTTGACGTTTCCTCATATAAGATTTCTAGGGTATTCTAGGGGATTCTAGAGGGGGTCCTACCCCCTTAAGGCGTATTCTTATTTTGGAGACCGTGTTTGCCCGAATATTCAGGTAAATCATTTTCAGAAAAATTGCTGAACCTTTTGGTTCCAAGGACTTTGTAACCATTATTTCTCGTGAACGATCGATTACGCTGTGCTCTAAAACTCAACACGATTTGGCTCTAAACTCAGCCGCAACTCGACGATCAGCCCTAAGAGTGCCGCAACTAAGCAAGGAACATTTAGCGATCGTGACGCCTGAATTCCTCGAGCAACCCCTAAGCTCTAAACGCTGCAAACCTAACGTTCAAGAAACTCTTGGCGCTAATATTCCCGGCAGCAACAATTTCAGAAGGACCCTGTTATCCTAGACCGGTTAAAAGGTTCAGCACTCGCATACTTCTAGCAGAGAGGAGGCTGTGTTGCTGTTGCTGGTAGCGTTACCAGTTTTCTCGTGGAACGAGGGCAGGTCTAACGATCTTTAGCGGCGAGATAACCTACCAATTACAGGGCACCGGAATCCGTAAGTACAGCCGGCGTGTCCTTCCTGCAGATGCTAATTTATGGTAACGCTCCGCTAGCCGAGAGACCAGAGCTGGAGAAAGGAGAGAGAGAGAGAGAGAGAAGCTACCAGCATCGGACGCTTTTCGAGTTTGCTCGCGGTACGATCAAACGGTACAATTAAGGGCCATCCGGTTTATCAACTTCAAAAAATCGATTCTAATAGCCGTACAGTGTGGAGATTATGGCCGTGAAGTTTCAGGCAGAAGTTTGAAGCGGTTGTGTAGCTGCAGCTTCTGAAATAATCATTTCGTTAAACGCGTTTATCGGAGAAATACGTTTCTGAGGATAGTTGACGACATTATGGAGAAAGTATTTTAGAAAGTGTTCTTATGGAACAGATATTTTAGAATCCGTATATAATAAATGTTTGATGGAGTTATTTTTGAATGTTTACTATTGTAAATATGCTCCCATAAGAGAAACACCAACAAGCTTTGAATTATGAATTACCAACGTCAATATTACAAATAAATAACACATATTCAGAATATCAATTTAGCTGAAATAATCATTTGATATTTGTTGTATATGGTCAATTGTTAAATAGCATTCAGTATTTGCAACATTGATTGACAACCTTTTCAATATTGATTACCAAATTATTTGTTTGTGTGTTCATTTTCATATGTGTTGAATTCAGATTAAAATTTTCATTTTCTAATCAATTCTTTTTTCGTCTATTCACCAAAAACAATTTTAATTCTCGACTAATTCTATTTATTTATTTATTAATTTCTTATGCCCTAAACCGTGTATGGTTTATATAGCATACATCTCGACTAATTCTTTCAATTTTCATATATAAATATATATCTCTCTACGAAATTTAGCTAAGCGATGCAGACCTCTCTCTCTCTCTCGCTCCCATTGTCTCTCTGTTTTTCATCTGTGTACCCATTGGCAAGCATGAAAATTGCACGTGTAGAGCGTTATCCAGCGATGCTCGATGCCGATCGATACTCGGCGCGGTTTATCTCGACGTGCCAGCGCTTTCGGATCGCTCTAACGCTGCTCTGGGAAATTTTCGTGGAGCGTGCAGCTTTCCTACGACCCGCCGAGAATTATGCTCGCCGGAAATGGAACAGTTTTCCGAAAAATGAGGAACGGCCCGCTAACCGTCCCCTTACACGTGTTTCCGCTCGTGCGCCCTAGAGATAAGGAAATTGCTGGTTTATCGCGGCGGATATGTCCCGATCTCCTTGGTATTCGTCACGAGAATGCTCATTTCCCAGGCTCTCGCGCTTGTTTAATTATAAATGCACCTACGAGAACGGATTTTTAACCAGCACGCCGCGCAGCGCCGGTAATACCGTCCAAATTACCTTGGCGATCTTAGAGGCAGATCTTATGCAATTTTTTTTCACTCGTTTTGCCAGCATTTTGTTCTTTATTTACGTTCTTTACTTACTTACATTTTGTTCTTTACTTATATTCTGTAGATACTTTTTGTTCTTTACTTACATTCTTTAGTTACTTTTTGTTCTTCATTTACTATCTTTAGTTACTTTTTGTTCTGTACTTACATTCTCTTTAGTTACTTTTTGCTCATTACTTAATTCTTTAGCTACTTTTTGTTCTTTACTTACATTCTTTAGGTACTTTTTGTTCTTTACTTACATTCTTTAGTTACTTTTTGTTCTTCATTTACAATCTATAGTTACTTTTTGTTCTTTACTTACATTCTTTAGTTACTTTTTGTTCTTTACTTACATTCTTTAATTACTTTTTGTTCTTTACTTACATTCTCTTTAGTTACTTTTTGCTCATTACTTAATTCTTTAGCTACTTTTTGTTCTTTACTTACATTCTTTAGTTACTTTTTGTTTTTTACTTTCATTCTTTAGTTACTTTTTGTTTTTACTTTCATTCTTTAGTTACTTTTTATTCTTTACATACATTCTTTAGTTACTTTTTGTTCTTTACTTACATTCTTTAGTTACTTTTTATTCTTTACATACATTCTGTAGTTACTTTTTGTTCTTTACTTACATTCTTTAGTTACTTTTTGTTTTTACTTTCATTCTTTAGTTACTTTTTATTCTTTACATACATTCTTTAGTTACTTTTTGTTCTTTACTTACATTCTTTAGTTACTTTTTATTCTTTACATACATTATTTAGTTACTTTTTGTTCTTTACTTACATTCTTTAGTTACTTTTTGTTCTTTACTACTTACTACTTACTGTTCTTTACGAATAGAATTTTCATTCTCATTATGATTAATAGGTTTCAACTAACGTAACAGTAACGTTTTTCCTGTTTCATATTGCACCTACTAATGTTTATCATAAATACATAAAATCCGTTGTCTATTCATAAAATATCAGTCACAGCATCGATCCGGAAAGACTCATGCTAATCACGCCTCCTGTTCCGGTTAACTGAAACATCGGTTCGCCTTCGAGCACAGTCCTCATCCTCCTGGTTTTTCCGCTCGTCCTGGCTCTTTTTCCGGGAGTCTCAACTTGCGGAGACCCGCGCCAATTTATCTTCCAGGCCGGAGCAAAAATAAGGCGTTGGACAGCGTGGGCGCAGGAAGAGGAAGGGATATCGGGTAGCTAAGAGTGCGAGAGTGCCAGGAGCGGACGTTGGAATCTCTCTGGTTGGTGGGATGCAGGTAACAGGAGTAGACGTGGATGCAGGGAAGGAGCGCAGGACGGGATAGTCGTTTGTCATCGCTGAATAATCGCGGTGGACTGGACGGGCGGCTTTTCGAGCGGGTTTCGAGCGGGTTGGACGGGGTTGAGGGTGGTCGGGTAAGGAGGTTGAATGTCCTGGTGGGTGACGAAGGGCCCGGGGTCTCGAAGTCAGCGCGGCGGGGGCGTTTAAAAGTACAATGGAGACCATTTACCCTCGAGTCTCTTGTAGCGGACCTCCCACGCCCTGGAAACTGCCTCCGAAGGGGTTGGAAGGTCTGGACTAGGTCTGGGTTAGGCTGGGGTCACACGAGCGTTGTGTTCAGAACGAATAAATAAAAGTAAATCATTGAACATTGCATGATCAATTCATCTGGATATTCTTTGTACTACGAAAGTCACCTTCTACAGATTTACAGGTGTTAGCATTTCTCTCGAAGCTTGCAGTCTCCTTATAAACGAAATTTAAGCTTCGGAGTTCAAGGTTATTTGAAGGTCATGTCACAGGTATATATTTGAATGTATTTTTTAATCAGCTAAGCGATGCAACATGAAATATATGTAGTTATTTATAAAAAAAACATCGATGACCTTAAAAACTACGAGAAAAAATAACATTTAAAAATAACTAGGATAGATATACCAGTGAATAAACAAGAACTAATGAATGCATATTCTATATAAAAACAAGCGAAATAAATTAATTAAAGAAATTAATGATTGAATATCGATTTTTTCCGATTCCTTGTGGTCGATCATTTAACTAAAATAACCTAATTATTATATATAAGTGCACGTGTCGAGCGCGGTTTGTGCAATACTTGCTATAAGGTCAGTCATAAATATCCTTTTAACATTAATTGCAATACATTACAAATATGTGTATGAACAATATAACAATTGGTTTGACAGAAAGTTTATTAGATTTCTTACGTTTTTCAACCACTTATCATAGAAAAATCGAAAATATTGAATATCGTTCAATCACTGGTTAAAATTACCCTTTTTCTATAACTTTTTGTTAAAGTTTGTATTTCTACATGTTACATATGAAAGTTTAGACACTAAAGAATCTAATTTTAGTCATCCGAATGCATATTAATATTATTAAACTTTAAAATTTAACCAAGAAATTTAACAAATTCCTTAAGTGTTCATTCATTGGTGCATCCACCCTACAGTGGAATACTGACCACTTGATAGTAAGGTTCGTCGCTTGAACGCTCGTGTGACCTCAGCCTAAGGGAATCCTGGTTGATGCAACCCTCGGTGTCGGCTTGCCAGGGCCAGGGTATTTCGTGGGGTACCGAAGCCAGCGGGAGGGAGACGCCGTTCTTTTTAACGGGGCGAACGTTTGATAAGGCCGCGACTCGCATAATAGAATCTCGCGGGGGAGAGTAATGACCCTGGCAACGGCAGCCGCGAGTAACGACGCGCAATAAGCCTGCCCGGATCTATCTTCGGGAGTATCACTATGATTTACCACACGATAATGCGATTGTACCGTCTTCCCAGGCGATTTGTCACTGTCGCGGAATACCAGAGCGATTCTACAACCCATCCCCCTCGATTCTAGACCGTGTTCACCCACCTATGGTAAATACGATCACGCGTGCAACGACGAGGAGTATTACTTTTAATGCCGGCCTCCTGCGAAGCGCACTCTTGCATTTATCATTGTAACTAGCTGTTCGCCAACGAGAATATTGAATCGCGAGAAAACGCTATGGGGCTAGAGAGGTTGCGGTACTCTTCGCGAGAATTAATGACAATTCTGTTGCTTCTGTTTTTCTTAATAATTACACCAAGTGTCAGCGTGATGACGGATTTTATCAGGGTGTCCCAAAATTTCTTCAACTCCCTGAAATGAACTGTTCCTGAGGTAATTTGAAGCGACATTTTCCTTTTCCAAAATGTCCGCCATGGCTTCGTTTAGGAGTTATTAACGAAAAACACGGACCAATCAGAGCGCGACCTAGACGCGTGTTGGCAAGATGGCCCGGCGCGTCAGCAGAGCAGAAATACGACGTAAGCCGTCCCGACCCATCGCGTTAAACATCTGGCGACTGACGTCACGACCTCCATGTCAACACGGACGATCTCGCGTATCTGACCGCGCATTCCAAATACAACGAAAGTTGTCCCGACCCATCACGGTATATTAAAATTACTGTACGATTTATACCACTGTTTTTATAGCTACTACGTCACGATGTATGGATCAACATGGACGGTTTGTACGTATCTGCGATGACGAAAGTCTTCGTATCAAGGATTTGCAGACCCAGGCGACTGCTGGCGTGCCGAGACCATCTTTACCAACACGCGTCTAGGTCGCGCTCTGATTGGTCCGTGTTTTCCGTGAATAACTCCTACACGGAGCCGCGGCGGACATTTTGGAAAAGGAAAATGTCGCTGCAAATCACCTCAGGAATCGCACATTTCAGGGAGCTGAAGGAATTTTGGGACCTAACCCTGTATTTATGAAAATAAATAAGTGCAATTTAACGCAGTGGACAGATTAAGTGAATTTAAAAATATTAGTGTTAGTTGCAGTAGGATTAAAATCATTAAACAAAGACTTATTATTCGAATTACTACTCTAAACCGGCTGGAGACTTTCAGCGCACACAGTGAATATCACCTAAAACAGTTGGTTGCGTGTCAGATTTGGACACGATCGCAGAGAGAAACAAACCACGTAACAGTATCGAAGGCGCAAAATGGTCGAACTCTGTTCGAGTATCGTGTACCTACGAGGGTTAAATTGAGATTGATCGCGTTCGCGTGTAGTCATTTCATAACGCGAAACGTTTCGCAGCCCGTTGACCAACGCGTTGATCTCCGCGTTTCGCAACGTCCGCGATCGTCTTTCAACGGTGCCGTCGTTCGTTTTTGATCGACGAGGTCGTTTTCAAAAGGCGGCTCTGCGTCGCGTTTTATCGCCGATTCGGACGCGCGACGCGGCGCGGCGTCGCGACGCAACGCGCCAAACGGACGACGAAGACCGATCGGTCGATCCGTGGCCTGGACTCTATACTCCTACGCGACATCAATAATGATTATGCCGCGCGCGGCAAGAAGACGACGGGTCATCCGTTCTAATTACTCAAGACGGGGCCGATGGTCAACATTGGCACACGAACGCAAACACAGCTCGGATCGATCCGGCGATCGGCCGGCGCGCGCGGCTACGGTTTATGCTTTATGCCTAAGTGATTCAATCTGTAATGCTAAGTGCTGCCTATCTTTCCCTCTCTCTCCCTCTCCCTTCTCTCATATTCCCTCTGTGTTTGTTCGAGACCGTGGAGATGGGGCAGAAATGCACTCAGATGATTTTTTACGTACCACCATGGACTTCAGGAGGAACAGAATATGAAAGTGAAGGACTCCGGAAATTGTTTCCTCAACAGAAGTTTATTTTAGAAAACGTCTTCCGGTCGACAGGAGACTTGTTGTCACGTAGACTATTCGTGAGTAGGCTTTACTCACTGTCTGAAGTGAGTAAAGCTCTACTCACTGTCTGAAGTGAGTAAAGCTCTACTCACTGTGTGAAGTGAGTAAAGCTCTACTCACTGTCTGAAATGAGTAAAGCTCTACTCACTGTCTGAAGTGAGTAAAGTTCTACTCACTGTGTGAAGTGAGTAAAGCTCTACTCACTGTATGAAGTGAGTAAACCTCTCCTCACTGTCAGAAGTGAGTAAAGCTCTACTCACTGTCTGAAGTGAGTAAACCTCTACCCACTGTCTGAAGTTAGTAAAGCTCTACCCACTGTCTGAAGTTACTAAAGCTCTCCTCACTGTCTGAAGTGAGTAAAGCTCTACTCACTGTCTGAAGTGAGTAGAGCTCTACTTGCTGCTATCTGAAGACTATGACCAGGAAAGCCAAGATAGAAGAGTAGGAGAAAAGTAAGGGGAGGAATGTAAGGAGAGGAAAGTAAGAACGTGCGGAAAAAGGCAATAGCGGAAGGGTGTCATAAAAAACGGAAAAAACAGGAAAGGTTCGCCAGGGCCTGACCGTAGACCTTGAACAGGCCGAAGCAAGACCTGGGAAACATAAAAGACTAACGGTTAGGCCCACGTGGATCTGGTCGCCAGATGTGAACCAGGGCTGACCAGACCCGCGCGGAGCTGAAATACAAAACAAAGGAAAAGGAATAAAGAGAGAATATGCAAAGCTTTCTGAAGGTTGACATCTGTGATGCTTTCTGCTTGAAATTTTCTGTCGGATTGAATCCAGCCCCATCATTTTCATAAAGTAATACTACATCAGTCGCGTTTACGGCTGGATACTTGAAGCATTAAAGTCGGCCGAAAAACCACTGATTAGGCATCTCAGTTTTTAATACAGCCAGTTGGCAGGTTCATAAACTCCGGTTTAACCGTCGCGTCGGTCTCGCTAGCAGACCCCTTTCTTTTCATTCACCCGGCTAAAAACGAGGAGAAAGCCTTAGCCCCGGCTAAGGTTTTAGAAATCGCAAGAAGAGGGTTCTCGCACAAAAGAGTACGAAACAGGAGAGCGAGGATGGTTTTGTTATTATAATACTCGAGCCCACTGTATTTGCGAGTCAATGGAACAAAAAATGCCGTTTAGTTTATCGGGAATAGGGAATTGTATTTCAAAGCGATTTCACGCGAGGTCCCTCCTGAATAAGCAGGGACCCGGGCATTATAATACAATAAATCCCGATACGGTGGATATTGTACACGGTGTTACATTACAGGCAGATTGCGCTACCACTGCGGTATGTATCGATCACGCAATGAGAGGTAATTAATGTTCCTAGACCGCTAATAGGTTATTGATTATTGGTCGAAAAGGAAAGAGCCCGCGTTTCGTTATTCATTTATTGCCGCACCGCCGCGCCGCTCTGATAATTATCGCCGCACGCGCAACCTAATTTCTCACGGTCCGAACGTTCTCCATTAAATCGCCGATATCCGTACCGTCTCGAACTTTGATTCGCGAGCTATAATTTCACAAAAATCGTATTGTCGTGGAAAAATTGAAAAATCCACCAGGTCAAGCAAAAATAGGTGAGATATCATCGTAGGCCGTTTCGCGCGACTATTTCGGAGGGTCGTACGAGGGTTAATTACAGCGACCTATAATACGCGATTCAATCGGCGCACAGATTGGTATTTGTGCTAAAAACCTGTCCAAAAATCGAAATTGTAAATATTTACATATAGAGCTGTGGTTGCGTCCCAAAATAGATAAACATGCCATCACGTGGTGGACACCATATCTGTGGTAATCCAATCAGTCACAGGTGCCTGCACTTAGAACCTAGCACTTGTTAGATACGCACGTCTTTTTTCCCAGTATTCCGTGGCGAAAGCATCTTTTTGTTGTGATAATTTTTATGTTTGAAGTGATTTTTGTGGCGAAACTTATGATGGATATTGTTGCACAAGGTATGTACATTATATTAATCGTATTTTTACCAATGTTAAAATCTTTTTATACGTGTCTTTACCGATCTACAAGCCTGACTAAAAGCTCTTGGATTTCCATTACTTTTCTCGCATATATTAGTGTTTTCAAACATATACAACTCATCGCAACAGCATAAAAGTTACGTGTTGTTAAACTTCAGGATATCTAGAATTACTATACCGCAAAAAAAGTTTCCCCAAGTTTTCACATTAAAGAAAAATAAAGCTCCAAATATTCTCTTTTGTTATTTGGTTAATTTTCTTTTTCGTGTGATCCAGTTTCTGTGGATTCCGTCAAGTGACTGTTTGATGAAAAACTGAAAGGTTAGTGCCTTAGTTTTACATATGAACACCCCTAAATAAAACTTACTATCACTAGTATGTAGTTAGAAATGACCTGTTTATTCATAAACTAACTGTATAACGTAGGAAAAACAAGAAAATATTTTTGGCCAGGTGTTTAGCACAAATACCAGTCTGTGCGGCGTTAGGTCGTTCTGATCGCTCGTGAGAGTCCTAATCGCTAGAATTTCACTAAAATCATATTATCTAGGAAAAATTGAAAAATTCTCCAGGACGAGCAAAAATGAATGAGACATTACCGTAGGCCGTTTCACGCGACTATTTCGGAGGGTCGTACGAGGGTTAACTACGGCGACCTATAATACGCGAATCAATCGGCGTTAGGTCGTCCTGATCGTTCGTGAGAGTCCTAATCGCTAGAATTTCACTAAAATCATATTATCTAGGAAAAATTGAAAAATTCTCCAGGACGAGCAAAAATGAATGAGACATTACCGTAGGCCGTTTCGCGCGACTATTTCGGATGGTCGTACGAGGGTTAACTACGGCGACCTATAATACGCGAATCAATCGGCGTTAGGTCGTCCTGATCGCGAGCCCGGGGTTACGAGCGGCTGTTTCGGGTCGAGTCGGTCGTTTCTTACGGGTTGTTAGCCCCGATCCAACGAGCCATTACCGACATTACGTTATCTCGGCCGGGCTCTGAATGTTATCGGGCCGGTTTCCCCTGGCGTGGCGCAGAAGCTCCTCATCGAACGCCTCGCTGAGCTATTGCTCGAAAGCCCCGAGATAGATAATCTCGGTTGCATGACTCGGAGGCTCGTCATAAAGCACAGAGCCGCCCTCGCACGCCGAAAGACACGCGCGGAACTCCGACGGTGTCTGCAGCCCGTCCGTGCTTTCAAAGGCCTCGGGAATCCTGGAAGGAGGCTGCACGAGAGATCGGCCGTCCGACGAAAGATCTTCTCTCTCCTCCCCCCTCTCTCTCTCTCGTTCTCCCTCTCTTTGTTGGCCTCTCGCAAATTCTCGCATGAGACCATGGATCTCATGGTTCGTGCCCGGGCCACCCTCTGGGCAGATGCAATCTCCTCTCCGCTCGCCTACGCGCCCCTGTGTCGCGTTCACGCTCTCTGCCTCGAGTAAGACCGCTCTCTCGTGTCAATGCACGATGAATCCATCCAACCGGCCCTTATCTCGACGACACGCCCCCGCAGGTATATCCTGCGTGCTCTTACATGATTTATACTCTGCCCCCCCCCCGACAAGCCAGACTGTTGTTATTAAGGTGTATCAGCACACTTTTGCGCGCCTGCTTTGGGATTCCGCAAAGTGATACGGGCGAAACTAGTTTACGACTTATCGGACCTGGCTGCGCGCTTAACGCGATCGGATTCGCGCCCTTGGCTATTTAATAGGTTGCTAATGCTATCGATGTTACGCGATTTTCGGGAACTAAAGTTAACCCTAAAAGTTAGTGGGGTAATTGTTGCAGTAGTCAGCAATCTTATTAATACCCTAAATTTTTTTTATAGAACCTGGAACTGTACATTTGAGGAATAGCACACACTTTTTGATATAGCACACACGCGTGAGAAATGGCTATTTTGAGTGACATCGGTGGGATCAATTATGGGTCACCATAGTCGAATGCCATGGTGTCCTATCGGCGCCGATACTCGACCTTTTTCAAGCTGGCATGGATGGACGAGTGCTGGTCACGCGATTGTAATTCCACAACGGAAGAGCACCGTTTCTTTATTTGCTTTTGCCACTGCGATCGGATAGCTGTCTGCTATCTTAATGAAATGCTGGAGCTTATAATTATCTGCGTCTAGGTCGATTTATACGACCGTTTTAAGTTAATTGCGGCGGAGAGAGGGCTAATAGCTTGGAATTAACCAGTTTAGGTCTCTGATTCGGCGATTGGTGGAGGATTTATTTGGGGGACTGTGTGACAGATATTGCTCATTTATTCAATTAACGAACGCATAGAATTTTTTAAAAACGTAGAAACATATTCTATTTTGTTGTACGAGTTGTGATTGGGAACGAGTACATTATTTTGTTTCTTATTTTAATTTACCGTGTTCTGCGGTTGTTGATTAATAATTTTTCAAGATTCTTTGTACAATACAAACATCGACGTTTAACTGTAAAATAACGTCTGAGATTTTGTATTTCATACATCGTTTTCCCGAAAGCATTAATAAAATTCCCAGCCATCAGAAACAAAACGCAAACACCGGACGTCCGACCAGTCTCGACCTCGACTACTTGGAGCGGCCGGTGATCATGGTCGGCGTTGTAACAACTGCCGGCAAACAGTGCCAAAGAATGATTTATGGTTCGGGTCGCGGCGGACTCGTTAATCACGTCGTTTCACGCGGACGATTAATTTCCATGTGCCCCCCCCCCCTCCCGCCCCGCTACCCTTCCGAAGGAGACTGTCTTCGTCGGCCCGAGAAGAAAATTGCTCGGGCTTTAACGCGTGGTACGGAAGCATTACAGTAACCGGTCGAGATAAAGACATTCACTGTGCGGGTGGATGACTCGCGGGTCGCGTGATCGGGTTGCCTATGTGCCTTCGTGTCGTGCGACCTACGCAGAAGTACTATGCAACCGGTCCGCTTGTTCGTTTGATTTTTTTAGCCCCTTTTACCCGAAGAAAGAGCTTGAAGTATCACGCGAGCTTTTGCGATTTTAACTATTTCTTTGTTCGATGCTCCATTGTAAATTGATGGTCGGAATTAATAATTAATTTGTAGACTCGTTTAAAATGCTAGGGGTTGAAGAATTAAGGATTTTCTGATATCCAATACGCTTGCATGTTTTTCCAAAACGTGTCAAGTGACACTTACCACAGAGCCCTAAAGGTTTAATAGCTTTCCGATGATTTTCGCCCACCGGTAAACACCGTGTCAACAGCTCGAGCTTTTAAGAATAAAGCGAAGATCCGGATAAAAGCGTCGCCGAACAAGAAGACACTCTTAGTCGAGTACAGAAAAGAGCGATCGAGATTAAACGATACTCTCTCCGTGATTTTCTTCGCGATCATCGCGATCATCCGGTGTTAGGAAAAATCCCTCGCAGGTCTTGTCCTCGAGGGGTTGTTCTCTATCGATTACAGGTGCTGTTTCTTCGTCGTTTCGACTTCCGTCTACGTCGATCCGCACGAAAGAGCGTCGCGACGCGCGGCTGAATCTGGTTGCCGGCGCACGTCGACCAAGTATCCGGCGTCCACGAGAAAATTCCTATTTACCGGCAAACAGCCGATAGCAAAGACCAATATTAGCGCCCGGCAAATATCGCCGACGCTCCCAGCCGCTGCCCGTGAAAAGTCTTGATCTGTGTGCCCTGCTTCTATCCATTTGACTACCGGCTGCGCCCGGCAAATTTTTTTTTTTGTTTAACTCCGCTCGGACAACGGCTCTGCAATTTTCCACGCTGCTAGAAATCCTTTCGCGATTTTGTCAAGATTTTTCGGAATTTTTTTTCTACAAGGGAAAATACGCTGTAGAATCGTTGTCGTACACGGCGGAAGGAATTCGCGCAACAGCGTGGTGGTCGTTCTACGGGAAAGGATGGGCAAAAGAGGGAGAGTTGAAGTTTTTCGTGGAAGCCTTCGTTTGAAGGAAAATCGAGTTTGAAAGTCGAGTGTTCGCGGCGCTGTGTTTGAGGCAAGTAGAAACGGCCTGATGTAGTCAGACACGTGATTGCGGAGTTTTAGTTAGTGGTGCGCTTGCGAAAGAATTTTTTTACTGAATTTTTACGAGATGGTACGTTGTAATGTATGTACATGCAATTTAGGTAGATATAACTGGAAGTTATCTATAATATGTAGTAATATATAGATATATAGATATATAGATATATAGATATATAGATATATAGTTTAGTTTATTAAAGAAGCACATTTAGACTACATTAGGTCCACAGGCTGATTACACGTATATACTTGTTAATACGTGTTATGATACAAAAATTGAACATAGATATATAGATATATAGATATATAGATATATAGATATATATAGATATATAGATATATATAGATATATATAGATATATATAGACATATAGATATATAGATATATAGATATATAGATATATATACATAGATATATAGACATATATAAATATATAGATATTTAGATATATATAGATATATATAGATATATAGACATATATAGATATATAGATGTTGTTATATATAATAGTAGTGTAGATAGACTATGTAAACGTACATAGTATTAGTTGTTTATATAAAATTATAAATAATTTAAGCATTAGCTTCGAATTCCACTGGTTTTCCACAGTGTCGATGACATTCTGCTTGGAATCAATTTTTCCCGGACTCGCTATCGATCTTTCCGCGCGAACCGCGCGTTAAAGCGTCGCTAGAACAGTCGATCACGGTACATCGATTTAAAAAATAATTGTCGCAGCGAGTGACGCGAGTGAGTAACTAAAACCCGTACCGATCGGTGGTTATCAGTAATTCTCGGACACAATTCTTCTCTGGGGCGGAGCGCATCGAGCGCCGATTCGTTCCGTGATACCTGTCGAGCGTTATTCACGCAGGAACTAATCCGGAGAAACGGGGCCACGGGTCGATACCCCGATATTTAGAGTTATTGCCCGATCGCAGAAACTTCCGGGCCCGTAGTTGTAATCGATGTAACACCGGCCGCTTTATTGCCGCGGTCCATTAGCCGACCAGCTATACGTGTACACACCTAGACGTGGCATCGTCGTCGCGAGGAAGCGAGAAATGCTTAACACGCCCCGTCGTAATTACTCGTTATAACGGATACTGGTGGCCGAGCCATCTAGAGATCACGAGATAATGCTGCTTACCGAGGATTTAGAGTTTCGGGGCCGATCCGATCGCGTGAGTCCATTGGCCAGATAATGGAAGCTGTGTAGCTGATCGGAACACTGATTTAGTGCGAAATTATTTAAAAACACAGTCTGAAAATTGATTCATATTTTTATCGTTACTGTATTGTCTTGGATATAAGTGTTATAATTTATGAGACTGTATACGCAACAACTCATGACAAAAATTGTCTACGTCCATTGGGTCATTCCATGGCGAATCGATCACTTTTCGCGGTCACCATCTTCGATTTTGTAGCTGATCGGAACACTGATTTAGTGCGAAATTATTTAAAAGTACAGTCTGAAAATTGATTCATATTTTTATCGTTACTGTATTGTCTTGGATATAAGTGTTATAATTTATGAGACTGTATACGCAACAACTCTCTATGAAAAAAATTGTCTACGTCCATTGGGTCATTTCATGCCGAATCGATCACTTTTCGCGGTCACCATCTTCGATTTTGTTCTAATTGAAATATGTTGTAGTCCATGTGAAATTAGGCGGGGTTTAAGTCATCATTTTGCCGATTTCAAATTTTTTTATGGCAGGTCTTCAAAGTTTGCGATTTGCGAAGACCCCATTGCGAAACATATTACCGAACATCGAAAAGCTGGAAATAATGCGTCGTGAATCTTCAGTAAATTTTAATATTTTCAAAATTTACATCCATAATTGATCCCGATTATACCGAAACACGTCCAAGTTCACTGGCAAGCAATTTCAATGCCACGCTGACCAAGTTCCAATTCGAAGATTCTCCGACCGTGGGAACACGTGAGATATCGTGCGCAATCACGGGGCCATCGCTCCGTTATATTTTAAAATTTAGTGAATTAGAAATATTAAAGATTAAAATTGAGAGAATTGATATTAAAAATACGTCGTGAATCTTCAGTAAATTTTAATATTTTCAAAATCGACATCCATAATTGATCCCGATTATACCGAAACACGTCCAAGTTCACTGGCAAGCAATTTCAATGCCACGCTGACCAAGTTCCAATTCGAAGATACTCCGACCGTGGGAACACGTGAGATATCGTGCGCAATCACGGGGCCATCGTACTGTTAAATACGGCCGTAGAATAAGCGGCCGAGGTTCGCTCGAGGGAAACCAATCGCGCAAAAAAGCCGGCGGTTCCGCGCGGAATCAAAGGAGATTCTGGTCCGTGGAAAATTGAGAAAAAATATCTCGTCGTTTCGACGCTCGAGTCCGTTCCGTTTCCGCTATTTCCGGCGAACGAAGAAGGGCGGACTTTACGCGGGAAGGGCGGAAAAGGGCCGCGCGGGGGGTGGACCGAGCGCAAGACCGAGGTAATAGGGTTAGCCACTCGGTATTACGAATGTAATTTATTTTACTTCAGCCGCGATCCTTATCACAACGTCGGGCTTATTTAAACGGCCGAGGGGCCAATAAAAAGGAAAGAAGGAAATCGTGGGAGCCCCGGCCACGTTCGCTCGATTGAAACTCCGAGGGGCGGCTGGCCTCTCCTGGACGTGCTCTCCCGGCAGAATCCTCCACCCTCCCCTCTACCGCACCGCAACCACGTAGACCATGCTCGTTGTTTGTTTAACGCACGCGACCGAATGTCAACCGATCGAACGCGACCCCCCGCGATCGTGACTCTCTCGCCGGTTGATCGCCGTCTAATTGTAGAACGGCCGGCCTCGATCGTAATAACTGCCTTGATTAGTCACGAGCCTCGCTCCATCTCGGCCTGACAATAATCACCCCGTAACCATCCTCCAATTATATCGCCAAGCTGTTACCGTCTCTCTGGTCAACCGCCGATGATAAATGATCTGTCTTATGGGGAGTGTGGTATTGAACAGAGACGGCCGATACTTGACAGTTGCTGTACCTACGGTTCAGATTGGAAAATGGTAATATGGAGATCTGATGCAATTGCTATGTAAATTATCGTTGATGAGAGTGTACGGGGTGTATAAACATTATATGTCACGAATACCATGGAGGGATTGTATACCTCCGGATCGGTGGAGATTTGTTAAAAAAAATGGTCCGCAAAATTGACCTTGACTCTTTCTTTCAAAATCAACAAATATTTTATCGCATCGTATAGTATTCATCGCAAGCAACAAAAATCTCAAAGGAACAATGGGTCTCGAGTCAACCATTCTCCTAAAAAACGACTTTGAAGTTACGTAAACGTAATTTGTTCCATATGTCTACAGGGTGTTCCAAAATGGTAAAACCCTGGAGGGAATGATTCTACATGAGAAAATAAATAGGAAATATGGAATACATTTTTTTTATTTGACGCCTCGTTTTCGAGAAATTAGAGTTTGAACATTCAGCGAACATGCGTGCTCTTGAATAGGAATTGTCTGACGCGTCTGTTCATGACCTACTAATTCTACTTCTTGAAAACAGGCACGCGAACCTGACGGATTTTTAAAGCCAATTTTCTAGAAAACGAGGCGTCAAATAAAAAAAATTTGTTTCATACTTTCAATGTATTTTCTCATGTAGAATTATTCCCTCCACGGTTTTACCATTTTGGGACACCCTGTAGACATATGGAAGAAATTAGTTTACGGAACTTCAAAGTCGTTTTTTCAGAGAATGGTTGACTTGAGACCCCATTGTACCTTTGAGATTTTTGTTGCTTGCGATGAATACTATACGATGCGATAAAAAATTGTTTGACCTTGAAAGAAAGGGTCAAGGTCAATTTTGCGGTCCATTTTTTTAACAAATCTCCACCGATCCGGAGGTATACAATCCCTCCGTGGTATTCGTGACATATAATTTTTATACACCCTGTACGTTGATTTTGTTGTACTTTTCGTTGTTATTGTTAACCCCTTGTCTACTAAATATTCATGCTACTAATTTCCTTTAAACTTTAAATTGAAACAAAATTATATTTTCTTGTTGTTGTAACCATTAGAGACTGCATAGGTATAAATTACATACAAACTTCTTTTTTTCTAAGAAATTAGAAACAACAAATAAGTTCTAATCACTGCAACCGTAAAATAAATCGTAGTGCAAGGGGTTAATTAATGTTTATACCGACCAATGGTTTTCTCTCTTACTCCTTTCCTCCCTTCTATAATTTCCCTAGATCCTAGATTCTTTCCCACACTCTTTCTCCCTTTCCTAAACCTTTAATTAGTCAGCTTTATAGAAAGCTGCTGAGGATTGTATTCGCCAGGGTACGAGGAAGGGGAAAAAGGATCATGACTAGAAAATTGAGAACGACAGTTTTCCGATCGCGAGTTTTCAAAGCTTAGGCGCAGGAAGTTTTGCGAGGTCCACCGTCGGTTCGGGAACTTCGGCGACAGTTGTCTCATGAATTCGACTGGTTCAATTTCGTGGCGCAGAGGGGGTGAGTCGACGCGAGGTTGCCTCTTAATATTCCACGACCTCGAAAGCCGTTTCTACGAGTATTGAACAACGGAGAGACTTCGTCTAACGTCTGTACACACTCGAACAATTCGTGTATCTATTTTATTATCCCCTGGGAAGCTTCGCTCCCTCGTCTCGCGTAGCAATCGCGAATACTTGTTGCTGCATCGGCGAGCTGCGCGAAAGATTTGCGGATTAAGATGCGCGAAATTCAAACGGAGAGAAACAAAGTAGGATAATCTGATCACCAAATGTTCTATACCTATGTCGATTTAATTTAAGCGAGAGTCAATATCGACTAATTTATTTGTCTTCGATTTTCGGTGAAAATACTTGACGTAGTTCTTGTGGCTACTGCAGTTACTAAAATAACAGATCATGGGATAACTAGAAAATATTCGCAAATTTTTGTTAAAGTTCTACTATCGGTTTAATTATACTTCCTTGCACATAATTGTCAAAAATTCAGTCCTTCAAGATGTGTTCAATTTTAACTGTTAAGTGATTATGACTGCTACATCCAAGGAAAGTTAATGTCAAAAGTAAATTTGTCGTTACGCTTAATGAGAATTGTATTTAACAAAAATCTCGGTAAGTACTCGCGACATTCTTCGGAGGTTCTGCGAGAAATTCCACGCCGGTGTTCGCGTTAAACATTTAATTGCGCAAAATACAAACGAGATTAACAATTACGCGACGCAAGGTGTGAAAGTAATTGGATGCATATTGCATCGTTAGCGCGTGCCGGTGTCTCGTTAAAATTTTTTGTAGCAGTTAAAAAAGAAGGCGCCGAACGCTAAAATAAACCGCAGCCCCGGTGATTTTCGCGGCGATGTTAAAAAAAAAAGAGAAGAGACGAAGAGAGAGAAAGAGCAAAAAAGAGGAGAAGAAAAAAGAAGAGAGAGAGCATGGCAGAAAAAAAGAGCTGGGCCGATGTCCTGGCAACGGTCCACGGACGCAATTAAATAAATCCCATTATACCGAAAAGTAACCCCCCCACCCAAAAGCGAACGCAACGACGCCCGGGTAATCCTACTAATTGCGTGCCGATCGGGGAAAATGGCAACGGATGAACGCCGTGCGTTACGATTAATCGTTCTTAATCTATCCGGTACTTTCTGATATTTAGGACTCGGCCGTAGAACCTTAACGTCGGATAAAAGACTATAATCGCGGCACTATTAACGTTATCTTCCCTCCAGCTAATTTTCGAAGCGAAGAGAAAGCTCCCTGTTCTACTATTTATTTTCTTTAATGGTATTTTACTCTAATTACGCTTCCATCCTGTGCTGCAACTGTAGAAGTTCTGTAAAATACAACAGAAATGTACAGATTAAAATTGACATTATAATTGTTACTTTCTTAATTTTAACAAACATCGGTACATAGTATGACATAAAACGCAGTTGAAAATTAATTTCGAAATTAAAAAGTCTCTTAGTTGCGACTGGAAAGTTTTGAGCTCCTTCAACTTTGTGTAAAAAATCAATCTTACAAAGTTCTTCCTGATCTCATTTTAAAGGGTAAAGACGAAATGATTTTATTAAAAAAAAAAAATTTCAAAGGAAGGACCTTCGTTTGATATTAAACTGAATCGCAAACTCAAGTTGCTTCTTTTCCTACAAATTTTGCAAGTTCAAATACACGATGTTTAAACATTTTTTTCCCACAGTCAATTAAACGTGGGCTTGCGAAGTTACCTCTTTAACTTTATTGTATAATATGCGATAAAGCAATCCTCGAATGTTGCGGGGTGGTGCAATTTTGCGGAACGGTCGACCACAGCTTAGTTTCTGAATATGTTTGCGATAACGGATATTAATGTAGCTATAATTTCATATCGAAGGTACTCAGTGCCAGACAAAATAGTCGTACAATTATGAAACTACATTTAATAGCACCGTGTTCCAAACTTTGTCTAAAATTGTTGCTTTCAAAACTCGAGTTCGGGTTGGCATACACACTTTATTCACGGCGAAGCTCGGCGCAGAGGGTGAACAGAAAACACTATGTAAACGATTACGATTTGAACGGGAAATATCACGCACTCGCAACACATTTTCGCAAGCGTTCTCGAGAGCAGCAGCAGCAGCAGCATTTTCGCGCGAGAAACTCGTCGAGGCGAAACTGCGGCGCGCGACACAAAAGCCGTCGCTATTGATCACGGGCCAAGCGGAGCAAAAAGAGTGTCATTTAAAAAATAAATATGAAACACAACGGAACAGTCGAAACGACAGAGCCCGGGTGCCGCTACAAAGCACGTTGCCTCGTTATTCGTTTTTCCTTATCGCGCGTACACAAGGGCCCAGGTACAAACGTGACCGATAACGAAGTCGGGGTCAGATCGATATCGCGAGCCTGTGCGCAGGGTTGGCTGCTCGAATTTACCATTCTTTCATCGACTCTGTTCGACGAGATAGCGAGAAGGGGTCGAAGGAAACGGAGGGTGGTTGCAAGGCCCCCGAGGGAAGGGGTTGCTACCTGCCGGAAACTTGGAAATCCTTTTATTTGCTCCCTTCGGTGCCGGTGGCGAACGTGCCGGTCGGAGGGGCGGCTTTGAGGGTTGCTCCGAGGGCTCAGACTCACCCTCAGGCTAGATGACGAGAAATCAGGCCTTCGGAACTGTTATAGTATCGATCTTGTTAATTCAGTTATGGGGAACCCTGTATTCCTAATAAGACTTCTGAAGAACCGAAATTCACTAGAGTCATCCCCTAAATAACATCCTCCTTTATCTTCGTTCATTTTCGTCAATTTTCTTCTCAACTACACTGGCTAGAACTCCTTAGCTTGAATTCTTTAATTACAAATAAATAGTTCTAAATATAGATGCAAATCATCCCTTAAATAATCTGAGGGATATAAAAGAGGGTGCACAGAAGGGGTTGGTATTGCTTACACTATACATATCAAACTGTGCATGCAGTGATCTGTTTGAAATAAAATCGTACAAAACAGCAACAACGACTCAGAAAAGAACAGGAATGACAAGAGGGTGCAACGGGGGTGGTATCGCTTACAGTACACATATCAAACTGTGCATGCAGTGATCTGCTTGAAATAAAATCGTACAAAAAAGCAATAAAGAAGAACAGGAATGACAAGAGGGTGCAACGGGGGTGAAATAGGGGGTGGTATCGCTTACAGTATACATATCAAACTGTGCATGCAGTGATCTATTTGAAATAAAATCGTACAAAAAAGCCATAAAGACTCGGAAAAAGGACAGGAATGACAAGAGGGTGCAACGAGGGTGGAAAGGGGGTGGTATCGCGCTTCTTTTAACGAGCCGGTCGCCGAAGTTCTTTTTGCCGCCATTAACTTGGTGCTAGGGACACGGATTCATGTAAAATTCATCGGCGGTTACCGTCGGGTTGGGGTAGCGAACTTTTATGAAATTTACCCTTTCGCCACGGGATCCTACGAGATTCTAATGCGTCCACGAGAACCGAGCTTCCCAAGTCAGTTATTCCCTCCGGAGATCCAATCCCCTTGATACATGATACACGCCACCAACCAGACACGTGCAACGAAATCGTCGTTCCTGATCCAGGTTTTCTCTCTTCTTTTTTTTCCAGACTGAATGGCCTGAGCTTTCAACGGAAGGACGCCGAACGCCGGCCACCGCGATGGGGTGAAAAGGTGAGTAGACTCCGAGCTTCGAATTCGAACTGGACAAGTGTTCAGCACGGGTTTTACACGGTCGAGCGGGCTGTCGAAACTTCGTTCCCGCAGTTTGTTCCACGGGGGAGCGTATGGGAATTCGAGACGGGGAAGCTGGCCCCTTTGTTGCCCTTTGGGAGCTTAGGACGCTGGTTAGCTAACTGGCGATTCTACCCACTGCAAAGATGTGCTTTTGAAATATTTTCTTGTAGGTCGTTCAAAGATAATCTGCTGGGGGTCTGGAGATTTGGTAAATGATATTGTTATTTTTGTGTTCCCCATTTATTCGATATAATGGCCACAGCGTATTTTCAATGCTATACTACATAGTACGTTATATTGTGTGGTATTTTCAATGCTATACTACATATTACGTTATATTATGTGGTATTTTCAATGCTATGCTGCATATTAGGTTATATTATAAGGTATTTTCAATGCTATGCTGCATGTTACGTTATATGATAAGGTATTTTCAATGATACCCTACATATTACGTTATTGTTTCACTAATATGCTAAAATATAATTTAATTCATTTTTCCTCGCAGAGTGACCGGTCTGGTTAATGTCCAAGTAAGATGAATCGGACAATTACCAGGCCCTTTTGTTCGGTACTCTGTTTTCGCACAGCGAGATATTCTATTATGCAGATTCAGATGCTCGGCGGTGCGGTTTAAAGGCGGACGTGGCCTGTCGAGGCACTTGTTGCCGGTGAAATTTTTCCGGCTAAGTGTCACTTAGCAGTCGGCCGGGTCCGTTTAAAATCGGCGGAAAAGTTCATCGGAGCCGACGGGCCGTGGGTTTTCCCGGGGAAAACGTCGGTTTTCCTTTTCCGGGAGCTGACGGTGCGCGGCGCCTTCGAGTCTCGTGAATAATAAATCCCGTCGCCGAAGATCAGTCTCGGCCGGGTGGAATAACGCCAGCCATTCGGACCGGAAGCCGACGGGAGAATCGCCGGAATTACGTCTCTCTTTCCCGTCGGCAAAGAGGATCTTCTGGACAGCAGCGGCCGGGAACTTTTCATCGTTCCGTGGTACGGGAGCTCGCGTTATTGCAAACTCTTGTCGGGGTTCTAGCAGCTAACCGCGAGTTACCAGCAATAACTGTCCCCTACTCTGACTGTGTGTCTCTCTCTCTCTCTCTCGTCGGATGGCCAGGACCCCAACGGCAGCCTCAGACATTCATATCGCTCGTTTCGAGAACCGCTCGACCGTCCCGGACGGATCCCGTTCGCTCGAGGGCTCTGTAAACAGCGCGATGGAAACGAAACTGTCCGGCCCTCCCCACGGGGCCAACCAAGATCAAGGAGTTATCGCGGCGCGGCCACACGAGATCAACGGAAAAGATAACACGGGACGGTGAATTAACAAAGCTCCTGGGAAAAGGGATCAAAGCCCCCCGACGACGACGACAAGTGTTTGCGGATCGACGAACGGCTCTGATACCCACAGATGACGACCTACGAGAGCACTAACGCGGTTTGTTTTAGCTGTGACTCATGATTAAACTGCCGGCGTCTATGGCTTCATGCTTGATGGGCCACGGGACTGCTAATGAGGCGTGAGAATGCCGGATATTCATTAGAATGTTCTACGGGAAACGTTCGATTTTATTGGACTACAATTTTCTTGAGCTTTTTAGTCATAAAGTTGTTGAGGTACAAGATCAGAATATTTTAATTAACTTAATTTCGAGCAAGTAACTTGTGACACATTTTGCGAGAGCAACTCTTTCGACGTGACTAAACGGCTCTGAGATAGCAAATTGTGCTCTCCTGCGACATGTTATAGAGCTTTTAATCATAAATTTGTTGGGGTACAAAATCAGAATATTTTATTTAACTTAATTTGTGATGTATCCAAGGGTTCTCACGTATCAAACGTTCGATTGTGAGGTGCGAATACACTAGCGTTTAACTTGTGACACATTTTGCGAGATCAACTCTCTCGACGTGTCTAAACGCCTCTCAGATAGCAAATTGTGCTCTCCTGCGACATGTTATAGAGCTTTTAATCATAAATTTGTTGGGGTACAAAATCACAATATTTTATTTAACTTAATTTGTGATGTATCCAAGGGTTCTCACGTATCAAACGTTCGATTGTGAGGTGCGAATACACTAGCGTTTAACTTGTGACACATTTTGCGAGATCAACTCTCTCGACGTGTCTAAACGCCTCTCAGATAGCAAATTGTGCTCTCCTGCGACATTTTATATAGTTTTTAATCATAAAATTGTTGGGGTACAAAATCAAAATATTTTATTTAACTTAATTTGTGACGTACCCAAGGGTTCTCACGTATCAAACGTTCGATTGTAAGTTGCGAATACACTAGCAAGTAACTTGTGACACATTTTGCGAAAGCTCTCTCGACGTGTATAAACGTCTCTCAGATAGCAAATTGAGCTCACCTGCGACAATTGCTCTGAGAAACAATATACAATTAATACTCGCCAACAAGTGTACACCTTACTGCAAATTGCTCTCGAAAAAATTGTCACAATTTGCTACAGTATTCGCACCTTAGATGACAATATTATAAAGGGGATTTTGGTTAAGAAATTTCTGAGGTACATACGAGACTAGAACGGTTTATTTGATGAGCCATATGAAAACATGAAAACCCACTTCTGGCATCCATTCCAAATGAACAAAAGATCCGCGCAGATTTCACCAAGTGCCGGGGTTTCCCCTATCTCTCTCAGCTCCTCCGCAGACATCGTCTCCCAGGTCCACGACCAATTCCATAACCATCCTGCAGGTCCACCTCGCACTCCGACAATTACCGTTCTCGGAGCAGCCGTCTGTGGAAGTGGTGGAACAATAATTCGTCTCTGAAACGGCGCATCGAGGATCGGGCGTTCTCGCGTCCGCCAAACGGAGCATTCGTGTGTCCCAGAAGGGGTGGGTTGCTCTCGGCTTAGAAACCCACAATTTTCCCATCATCTAGGCAACTATCCGGATTGCGTGGGGAGGGTAGGGGAGGGGAGGGGGAGGTAAGTGGGACTAGCTAGAGCGTCTCCGGGAAATTGTCCGACTGATTAGCGCCGGGAATCATCGGCTTTGTTCTCCCTTCCTGTAAAAGACAACGAGCCAGCCATTAGGGGGTTGCAGAATAGTGAAGAAGAGGCGATGGGGGTTGGTAAGAGGAATGCTGGGAATATCTTCGTGCCAAGAGAGAGGTAAGGCGGTTCTCGCGGTGCTCAAAGGGAGAGAGGCTCGAACCGAGACGATGTTTCGTCGGGGGTTCCCGAGGGGATGGGTTTGTTGGGTTCGTTCGTCGAGTAATTAGCGACGCTGGCAGGTGGTGGGGGGGACGGTTTATTAGCGCGGAAAGCGGCGAACATTGCTCGGGTAAATATTCTCGCGCGACGTTGAGCCGAGCGGAGCCGAGCGGAGAACAGCCGTGTCGAGCCGAGATACGGGGGTGGTTTTTAGGGTGGTGCGGGGGTGAGTTTCCGTCAGGTATCCAGCTACAAGCGCGAGTAATAATAGATGCGCGTCGTGTCGTGGATCCTGGTAACCGGCGCCGCTACCGATTCACCTAGCCGGAAGCAAAGGCCAATTATGGGTCCAGATGCTCGTAAAGGGACGGGGCTCATTTATCGCCGAGCGATAATGCCGCCGTTCGACCGCGAAATCTTCGTTGCCCCGACGACGAACGCTCCCCTTTGACCTGTTTTATTCTTGAGATTTTTGAGCCGATGTAATTGGCTCCTCGAACTGCAGAGGCACGGGGGCGGGTCTTGGACGGGTAACGACGATGCTTGGAGAGGAAGATGGTGTTCGATCGGAGACAGTTTTATTAACGCATGGAGAAATCTTGGAAATGTCTTTATATGTGGGTACGTTATTTTATAAACTACACTTTACGCAGTATACAGGGTATTTCACCTAACTTGACCACCTTATATATATATATATAACGTCCCTGGTGCTTCTAAACAGACACTCGATATCAGTGCAATAAGCTTATCCATCATGTACACATACACTACGCTTTGATAATAATGCTTGTAAACATACTTCAACCGATGAAAGGAGAATACGAATGTCTGTTTACAAGCACCAGGGAGAAATACATGGTACACTGTCTGAATGAAATTGAAATTCCTTCATTTACCGTCCCCGAACGCGTACTGAAGTTACTAACGAACATTTCATAATTTCCTCGCTCAAGGTCACGTGAAGGTCAAGATATTGCACCTCATTGGATTCGTTTTTTGATAAGCTATACGTCTGTTGTAATGAAAATATGCAATCCCATTAAAAAAAAATATGATGACCTTGAAATCTCGAAAAAAATGACCTTGAGAGAAAAATTCGGTCTATCACCGTATTGGCGCTTTCGAACAGAATATTTTCTCCCTCTGACATTTTTTGTATCATACAAAATAAGCGATATATATACTTATATATATAAGGTGGTCAAGTTAGCTGAAATAACCTGTATACTTTATTACTAATATAAAGGTGCTAGTCTAAATAACGACACAGTGTTTCCGTGTATCCTGTATTTAACTATGTGTAAATAATGAAAACCGTGCAATGTTGCGATGTGCTCAGGCCAGCTGCTTTTACCGGACTGACGACAGTCCTGACTTTATGCCCTCGCCTGGACCCTTTCGTCCTTGGTTAAAACCGCCCCTTACGCCTTATACCTAAGACGCTGTAGTATCGTTGTATTCCACCAAGAAATATAGAAAAATCTAAGAATATTGTTATTTAATTTTCAACGTGAAAAGACTATTAAATGTATGAAATGAATTTTCATTTAATTACTGCTTCCCACAATCGATGCAGAATATTTTGCATAAAGATTCCCAGCCTATCCGTTAATTCCTGTTTCCAGTATCCTTTTACCGGAAAAATCACAGCGAGTTCGATAAACGGTCTTTCGACCACGAAAAAATCGACCGGGAGCCAATCGTCCTGATCCGGGCACGGTGTTCTGACCCAGTTCACGGATAAAACGCTTTCCGTCAATCGTCGGCCAGCTGATCTCGTCAAACAGGCGGGACAGTATCGGGGGCGAAAGTTTTCCGAGAGGGTTAAGCCCGAGTCAACAAGCTCGGACGAGGAGAGCGTCGACGGTGGCGGTCCATCGTCGAGCGTTTTTCAGTCGAACGGAGATCGATAAACCCGGTACGGGCGTGTAAATCACGGGTACGAGCCATTTTCAAAGTTCGTCGTATTCGACGAGATACTAGACACGATACGATACGAGATGGGACGGGACGTGGGTGTGCTTGTTGTCAAATTAATCGGCAAACTCATACGGTGTCTCGGCAAACCGGGATACGTCTCGTCGTGGAAACGTTTCCAGATTGTCCGTGCGCCACGAGCTGCCGATCGCAATGTTCTAAACCACTTAACCGCGGCCGCGGCGGCGGTTAGACGAGCATCGAAAACCTGGCCCCTAGCCTCGCCTAGCTAGCACACCGAAACTACCCCGAAACGCCGTTAAATCCCGGGGACTTCCGGAATTCGCGGTATCGCCCCCGTTCATCCCCGAATTCGGGATTAGCAGACTCACGGATAGAACCGATCCTCTCTGTTGCGCGCCCAACCACCCACGGATATCCCCGGCTGGCTGCTCGTTATCCGCCACCGAAGAAGAACACTGTGTTTGTTCGGCTGCCAGGGAGTTCACTTAATCCGCGGGAAAAGCGATACGCCGCGGATAATTTCTGACTTATTACCACCGCGACCCGATGCGACACGGAATTAGATAGATTAACTTCCGGTATAAGCTACCATACTCTACTTCCAATGCTGCTAGGCTTTCTGCATTCTGTTTTCAAACGCACGATCGTTGCTTTCCCACGCTTGCTGCGAAATTGCTGGCTCGATGTTTCAATGAATTCGCCTAACTGTTTTGCCTTTGATAAAAGAACGGTTGTGGCTATGAGAAATTTCGTGATACTTTTGACAATGCTTTGAAACCGTGTTTTCAATGTAATTTTTGTACCGAACATTGCCCTTTTTATTTATCTATTTATTAATGCCCTAAACCGTTTATGGTTTATATGTATAGCATACATTAGTATAACACTTTATAACGGTTTTCCTTATTTCGATCGACAATGTTGAATAAATCTAATTAATGCTATTGGCGCACTGGTACGATCATTTGTTACTGTTAAGCACTTTTACAAATTGTTACATCAACTAATTTTCGACGTTTCGATCTAAATTTAGATCATTTTCAAGAATAATTTTGTTGTAATTGCGTGTCTGTAAAAAATTAACAACTCTTATGAATTTATATTAAAATTTATTAGTTAAGCAAGTAAGTTTATTCTATTTCTTTCTTTTTCTTTTTGTTTTCTGTTCCTACAATTTGGATTGACTGTTTTAGTCAACCATATATTAATCAATGGGTAACATAAAAAATAAAAAAATTTTTTACAGACGCAATTACAACAAAATTATTCTTGAAAATGATCTAAATTTAGATCGAAACGTCGAAAATTAGTTGATGTAACAATTTGCAGAAGTGCTTAACAGTAACAAATGATCGTACCAGTGCGCCAATAGCATTAATTAGATTTATATAATACTTTATAATTGACAATTGATAATGAGATGTATATCGTTATACTAACAATAAGCTAAATTAACATAAACGGTAAACGCTAAATGCGAATCTTACATTTTTTGAGAAAGTTGAAAATAAAAATTAATAAGAAATTAATAATGTAGGGAGGGTAATATTTTCGATTGACGAGCATCGCCCTTTTTATCGCATTTATTGTATTTCTACACGTTTACGAGGTGTAAACGTTTTTATCGGAGTCTCGAAATATTTACGAAGAATCTTTCGCTCCCGCCTCGCCTTCGTTATAATATTCAAAAATGGGGCATCCGGGGAACTTGGAAAATTTTCCGAAGAATGCCGGAATCGATGGGACTTGGAATATCCCAGCGAAGTGTTTGAATGGAACTTTGAAATTATTCCGAGTTCCAGCCATTCCGTCGTTTTGCTCTCCTCGAGTACTCCCATCGATTCCAATATCCTTCGAAAATTTTCTATACGGTGCGAAACAACGAAAATTGATAAAACTCGAACATGTCCCCGACACTTGTAACTTCAAGAATCCCCGAGATCTTTCGAACGTTCTTCCGCACAGCCACCTGCAAGAACTTTGAATCATTTTAGAAGAAAAGTCGATTTACATATTCCTGTATCCAAGAACAGAGCGAGAGAAAGCCATAGGAGATTAGAAAATCTCGAGATCTCAGACTCTATTATACAGTGCGGGAGTTCGCCGAAGTTGCTTAAGCTTCAACACTTCTCTAATCTCTAATGCATTCCCTTTAGCGTTTTCTTTTTTCTTTCTGAAACTGGGATAGCTGGCACTTTAAACATTTAATTAAAGGGGAACTTCGGCCGACGGATCCTGGAAGATGATAGCCTGGAAGACTTAAAAATTTCAACCGGGTGGTGCATTTGTAAATTCATCGAGGGATGGGAGCTTTATGTATTCCATTGCAGTTAGGCAGTCTGAAATCCATACCGGGACCAAAATATTTCACTCTACGGATGATTTTTTGAAATTCTCAACGGACTACAAAAATCTAATTAATGCTATTGGCGCACTGGTACGATCATTTGTTACTATTAAGCACTTTTGCAAATTGTTACATCAACCGATTTTCGACGTTTCGATCTAGATCATTTTCAAGAAATAATTTTGTTGTAATTGCGTCTGTAAAAAAATTTTTTTTTTATTACCCATTGATTAATATATGGTTGACTAAAACAGTCAAGCCAAATTGTAGGAACAGAAAAGAAAAAGAAAGAGAAAGAATAAACTTACTTGCTTAACTAAAAAATTTTTAATATATACTCGTAAGAGTTGTTAACTAAGAGGAGTAAACTGTGATGATTTGAAACGACCAACGAATCAAAGAACATAGATCTATGTATTGGCCAATCGATAAAAGGCGGCAAATACGAACGTTTTGAACAGTCAAACACCACTTTAGTTGTTGATATACCAATCAAAGGTGTTGGTAATGAATTAATTGACATTCAATTTGCTTTTGTTGAGATACTTCATAGGACTTATTTGTTGGAAAGATGATTCGTCATAAAACATTGATTCAGTAATGTTGCGTAATATTCATGTATATTAGGTGTTTCATACCTAAGATTTACGCTATGATGTTTAATCATGTGAATCGTTTCTAATAAAATCCTATGTTATAGATTTATTTCTTTATCAACAATTTTAATATTTTCAAAATCAAAAGCATGATCAAATTCTAACGAATGTCTCGTCAAAGCAGTATGTTGTGTTGGTGGTAAATGTTATGTCTGTGTTCTCTGATTCTTGGTTGATGTAACAATTTGCAAAAGTGCTTAATAGTAACAATGCGCCAACAGCATTAATTAGATTTATTTAACATTGTCGATCGAAATAAGGAAAACCGGACTACATAAAAATATTCCACAAAATTCAAAATACAATATTCTCTAAAATAAAGTGTGCGCATTGAAATCGCCAGTGTGTCTCCAGAATATTTCTCCAGGAATCGTCGAGAGACCATTAAAATGACGATTGGCCACTTCGCGGATCTCAGACGCCGAGAACAAGGTACACAGAGGTCGTTATCACGGTAATAGACATCGCAGTGTCGATTGCTCTTTGACTGAGCAGCATAGCGGAGGCGAGGGTATCGCTCAATTTCTCGCGGAAAGGAGGATAAGAGACATCTCTGGTTCTGCGCGGCGCGGCGGGTCAGGTGTATCCATGACGACGCGATGACAGCGTCTTCGTTGCCGGTAGACATCAAAGAGCCCCGGGACCAGCGAGCATTAGTGTCCAGAAGGCTGAAAATTCGAAGAGCCAGGAACGAAAGGAGGAGAACCCGACAGGATGCGGAGATCCAGAGACGAAGGATGTGTGAGCGGAAACGGAGAACGACAGGCCAAGAAGGACAAAGAGAGCTAAGGGAGATAGACGGGCACCCCTTGAGCTATTGATCAACGACGAGCCACCGACAACACGCCCTCTTAATTAAACCCTCTGGGAATCCGAGACCGACGAGTCCCTCTACTCGCGGATGTCCTGCGAGCCAACTCGCCCCGAAGAAACTGTGACGCAAACTTTCCCGAACCGCCAGGATCGAACTTACCTAACAGGAAGTTCAAACATTACGGTCTCGCGAATGAATATTATACCGGGTAATCCTTTGTGAAGATTATTATTACGGTTTTTGCGAATACGGGTTTTGGAAGATGCTGTAGGAGAGTGGGATGAAGAAGGGGTTCGTCCTGAACTGAATAATTGAACGAGACTTCAATAATGTTAAATTAAATGATATTTAATTAGAAAATATACAGAGAGGAGAGAATACAAATTAAAAGATAGAATAAGAAACGGAAGAGCGAAAAATCTACACAATAATTGAAATATCAAGGAGCCTATACTGAGTGGGTCGCCACATTTTGCCATCTAGTCATTATTATTACGCATAGCAAACAATGTTTCAGATGAAGTTGAATGGTTTTGAGGGGGGTACATTCTGATGGTACATTTTTTTTTGTAGGTGGACGTGTAAAGGACATATGAAGGTGATTAATGTTTTTAAATGGAATCATATATTTTTTATTGCATCAGCTGATGGTCCTTCATATTCTTTACAAAAAAGTGTTAATCTATTTGTGTAAAAAAATCATTAGTTTAGGAGACATTTTAATTCTAATTTGTTAGGAAATCTCGACTTTCTGGTCAATATTATGAATTCAATGTTATAATGTAGTGGGAGAGCAAGAATTATCAATATAAATATTTACATTTTCTGTGTTGATAATTCTTGCTCTCCTACTTATTGTGAAATTTAGTCTCTGTTACCCATAATATTGACCAGAAAGACGAGATTTCCTAACAAATTAGAATTAAACTATCTCCTAAGCTAATGACTTTTTTACACAAATAGATGAATACTTTTTTGTAAAGAATATGAAGGAGCATCAGCTGATATAATAAAAAATATATGATTCCATTTAAAAAAACATTAATCACCTTCATATGTCCTTTACACGTCCACCTACAAAAAAAATGTACCATCAGAATGTGCCCCTCTCAAAACCATTCAACTTCATCCGAAACATTGTTTGCTACGCGTAATAATAATGACGTAAATCTAGATGGCAAAATGTGGCGACCTACCCTGTATAAATTATTTCTGGACAGTTTTGTTCATGCTTTCTGTAAACGGTATCGTAGCTGTGGGGGCCGATGAAACTATAACCGAAGTCGGAGGGAGAGCATCTCGATTACAATTCATTAGAATGACTCGGAGGAGCCCGGTTGGCGCAGTACGATCCAGAACGTGCATTAACACCGGTGGTCCTTGACGAGCTATCAGAATGAATAGCAGACACTCGGCTCGGTCTATCGCCCGATGATCAGCCGGCTTCAAAATCCGCAATCTCCGCCGAAAGTTATCCCTGGGGCCGGCAGAACGCGTCAGAACTTTCGCCCGGGCACAAGAAGAAGGGAACAGGAGTTGGTCGTAGAAATAGAAATTAGGGAGTACCAGCGGAAGACGTTCAACTCGAATAATTAAGGCTAGCAAGTAAGAGAGAGTGTGCGAGAGAGAGAGAGAGAGAGAGAGTACCTTTAATTCAGTACGATGCGCTCGTTAATATTAAATTCAGTCGCCCGGTGAAAGAGGCGGAGCCCTCCTTGCTAATTTCCTTTCGCGCTGAAGTTACGTATTATGAAGCGAAGTCCAAGTTACAGGATACCTGCCGCGATCCCCCAAGAAACTGAAACTATAAACTGTCCCGGCACGGCGACGCGACCGACCTGAAATTTATTAAAAAATTTCGCTCGACCGTCCGGGAAACTCTCCTTCTCTCTCTCTCTCTCTCTCTCTCTCTCTCTCTCTCTCTCTCTCTTTCTCGCCGTGGATGCAGCTCCAGCAAGTAGAATGCTACTTTTCTGTACAGACTACCGTTGTCTCAGGTGCTGCGATTTCCGTCTCAATTCTAAATCTACTTAGGGAATGTGACAGACGAGAAATGCCGGCGAACTTTCGGATGCAATAAATTTTCTCTTTGATATTACCGCGAGACAAACTGTTGCAACATAATGTCCCTCGCTTTTTATTTATTCGCCGTAGGAGTCGGGTTCTACCGTGTCACCTTGCAGAATTTATTATCGACATATATTATGGTATCGATTAATATAACATTATTTGAAAAATCCTCGTCCGCGAAGAGTTAGATATTGAACATCTCCACCTGCTTCAACAACGAAGCACCCAAATGAATCACTGAAACACGTTCACCACTTGATCTCCGGACATCACTTCCACCTTATCATCCTCTGAACCTTTCCCAGGTCCCGATCAAACTGCAGTGATCAGCATTAGCCTTGTCCAAAGCCCCCGAAGTGTGACGAAGTGTGACGAAGTGTGACGAAGTGTGACGAAGCGTGACGAACCGTGCCAAAGCTTGCGAAAGTCAGCCACGTGTCTCGTTTGCAGGAATCTGTTCGGTAGGTCGTGACGCGTCAGCTATTATCCTGGTGCGGGGGGTATCGCGTCGTTGTGTCGCGCAGGTGTTCTTCGGCCCGGCTCGGCCCGACCCGACCCGACCCGGGCCCCAGGCTGGAATATTCCTGTGTCTCGAGTAGGCACTTATTAATAACAGGAGCCCGCGGAGGCGTTACGGCGAAAGTGCGGGCGCTGCTTCCCGTGAACGTGCCAGCCGTGATAAGCGGCGAATTAGCGGCGGAGCTTAGCAATTAGTCAGGGGACGTGCCAAAAAGCCGGGCCGCTTCTCTAGCCAACAGAGAGAGAGTATGATATCCAGCGAGTAGGTTGTGTTCTGTCCGTGCGGGTGGTGTCGGCGTAACTTCGCGCGGTGTAAATCAAACTGGGTTCGCTGGTTCGAATACGCTTCGAACCCGGGACACCCGGTACAAGTCTACGAGGTAGGGGAGGGGGAAGTGGGGCTTGCTCGCGGATTAATATCCCTATCTTCTGTTCGTCTCCATCCCGACCCCCTTTCAGGAGCACACGACCGTGCAACTCGCTGCTGCCGGTGCATTCTGCGTGCACGGAAACCACCGGCCCGCCCCCGCCGCGAGACTCGATGCAACGCCGAGAGAGCCTTCGATTTATGGCTCCGCTCGCGGGGTAATTTCGATCTGTCTATCCCTTTCTATCCCCTTTCTCTCTGGCCGATCCCTTTCACGGAAACCCCGGTCTCATTCCTCTGTTTGTACTTTGACACTTCAGCCTCGAAGCTCTTTCCACGGTCTGTTCTTTCATCTTCGTGTACGCTCTTCTTCTTCTTCTTCTTCTTCTTCTTCATCTTCTTTTTGCTGGTGCACTTGGACCCGGCTCTCTCTCTCTCGATGGCCATCCATGGCACAGGGAGACGACACTTGATTTTTGGTGGCGTACTGAAATTGATTCCTCGCTTAGGATGTTGGTGACGCTTTTGTGCACTTGGCAATCTTCACTGAAGTTTGATTCGCCAGGAAGACTGTTGTGGATTTTGGATACAGGTGTGGTGAATGATTGGAGACGTTCTTTAGCGACAGTTTCATATTTTTTTTAAAATCTCACCAGTGTTGGAATGAATGTCCAAATTGTGACTTATTGATAGTTTTATCCCGAATGTTGTGCTAACTGATGCGTAAGTTGTGAAGTGTCTAATACAATCTTATATTCAGCTAAAATTTTTCAGGATTGCACTAACCTTAAGATAAAGGTCTAATTTTGGCTTCTGGATGATACGGCACAGAGGGTGGAAAAGCGTCTAAGCAATAATTAAGGAAGGAAGGCGAGGTTACACGCAGCCACCGATCCCTTTTCTATCAGTTCTAAAGGCATCTTCTATTGGAGCTGACAGCCTCTGGTCTGGGTTAGGTCCGGAATAAATGTCCAATTGTGACTTACCGATAGTTTTATCCAGAATGTTGTGCTATCTGATGCGTAAGTTGTGAAGTGTCTAATAGGATCTTTTATTCAGCTAAAATTTTTGAGGATTGCACTAACCTTAAGATAAAGCTCTAATTTTGGCTTGTGGGTGATGTGGCACAGAGAGTGGGAAAGCGTCTAAGCAATAGTTAAGAAATGACGGCAAGGTTACGCGCAGCCACCGACCCATATTCTATCAGTTCTAATGACAGCTTCTATTGGAGCTGACAGCCTCTGGTCTGGGTTAAGTCCGGAATAAATGTCCAATTGTGACTTCCCGATAGTTTTATCCAGAATGTTGTGCTGTCTGATGCGTAAGTTGTGAAGTGTCTAATACGATCTTTTATTCAGCTAAAATTTTTGGGCATTGCACTAACCTTAAGATAAAGGTCTAATTTTGGCTTGTGGGTGATACGGCACACAGGGTGGAAATGCGTCTAAGCAATAGTTAAGGAATGAAGGCGAGGTTACACGCAGCCACCGACCCCTTTTCTATCAGTTTTAATGGCAGCTTCTATTGGAGCTGACAGCCTCTGGTCTCGACGTCCTTCACAAGTGCCGGCCACTCGAGAGTCCGTTTTAATGGACACGTCGGCAAACGAATATCCTCTTACATCCGCTTTATGGAAGTGGCCAGGAGGGGGTGACTGCTTATTACCACCGCATTGTAACCGTGTTTTCCCGGTGCATTGTGCCTGCCCGCCCCCGGAGATCATTGTTGCGCGATAAAGAAGCTTCGAGCTTTCCGTTGCTAGCTCGGGCAAGCCAATGCACCTGGCCTTCTAATTCAATTCTAATGGTTGCGATTACTTTATTAAATGGAGCTATGAATAAATCCCGCCTATCCTTTAGCGACGCTGCCTTCAATTAAAGCGATTTACTGCCACTGGCGCGTTACGTGTTATTATCGTTCACCTGCTCGTAAAGGCACGGACAATATTGGAAATTGATACTAACAGCGGACCGGGTCGAATAATACTAAAACGATGCTGTAGTTCATAATATTCACTCGATCTTATGGTATTATCATCTATCGCACGCAGTCATATTCGTTTTATTAGTCATGCAATTATATACTTTTTATGATGCACACCACAATATTAAGAATATCTGTGATTCATAAATGAGGATTTCCACCTTTCATAACGAATTGTTTAGAGTATGAAAGGGGACACGAAGCAAGTCACGAGAGTTCTTCCTCTGCCAAAAAATCAGCATCGATCAAACATAGTGAACCCGCGTGCCAGGCACGGTTAATAACTAATCGCTCGGGATCTTTGTCGTTCGTTTATAGATTCCCGCTGATGACAGCGTTCGGCTGGTAATGAGAGGGTGGATGAGGGGTCGGTCGATCGTCATAAAACCCGCCCCTAACAGTCGTCGCCCGCTAACAGTCGGGTTCGGGGAATTACGACCAGACCGGAGCCCCATAATTCCTTGCGTGGAAACGTCCGTGACGAGGAAGCGGCTCGTTAATCGAGGGCCACGCGACGTTCAGGGCCAAATTTCGCCGAAAAGAAGGAAAAACGGCCTAACGGATCGTCTATCGGACACACGATTGTCTACCCTCTTCTTCACCTATTCGCCCCTTACCTTGTAATCAACGTTCAGACTCATGCCAATCGAATCAAGTCGGACTCATGATGAAGATCTCGAACATAGTTCATCATTTCTTTTAATTCGAAACGAAATTGTAGTTTTCTTAATTGCTCATACTTGGACATGGCATTGCAATTCCATGAGACAATCGAACACACGATTGTCTACCCTCTCCTTCACCTATTCGCCCCTTACCTTGCAATCAACGTTCAGACTCATGCCAATCGAATCAAGTCGGACTCATGATGAAGATCTCGAACATAGTCTATCAATTCTTTTAATTCGAAACGAAATTGTATTTTTCTTAATTGTTCATAGTTGGACATGGCATTGCAATTCCATGATAAAATCGGTCACACGATTATCTACCCTATTCTTAACCTATTCGCCCTTTACCTTGTAATCAACGTTCAGACTCGTGCCAATAGAATATAGTCGGACTCATGATGAAGATCTCGAATATAGTCCTAATTGCTTTTAATTCGAAATGAAATTGTATTTTTCTTAATTGTTCATACTTGGACATAGCATTGCAATTCCATGAGAAAATCGGACACACGATTGTCTACCCTCTCCTTCACCTATTCGCCCCTTACCTTGCAATCAACGTTCAGACTCATGCCAATCGAATCAAGTCGGACTCATGATGAAGATCTCGAAGATAGTCCATCATTTCTTTTAATTCGAAATGAAATTGTATTTTTCTTAATTGTTCATACTTGGACATGGCATTGCAATTAGAATGCAACCTTTTGCATCTTGCAGAGTTTACAAAGGTTTCAGGGAATTTGTTAATTATAATTTGTCTTATATCGCGTCTCGCTAAATGTTCATATTTAAAAAGTCACTCAACATTGCAATGGCTATTTTCTGTTTGTCCATCAGTGTACTCGATGCAAACATGAAAAGGATTAGCGGTTGCGTTTGATAATTTTATTCAGACGATTTCGAGAGTGCTTGCAGCGACTCGTCCCGATGGATCTTGTCGCGAGTTGCAGCCGATGCGCAGAAAATACCGCGAGACCGGCATGCATTTCGCGGGAAACCAATAAATCGCGGGCGCGCGGTCTGCCGGGCTGAACGGTCTCGTACGCCTCTCCCGTCCAGCCCGAAAATATTTTATTTTCGGACGATCGCGAGAGCCACCGGACCGGCTATTTTTCGGCGGCCTCGTAAACAACTTTCCACGGTACGAATTGGCGTGCTCATCGAAATTGCGTGCCGGTGACGCGAGACACGCAGCCCCCAGAAACAAACGTTCATTTATTATCGGCCATCGTTTCGCGCTTCCACCGCGGCCTTTCGACACCCGAACGATTTAACGTCCAGCCTCAAGATGAACAAGCGCGAATTTCCGGTCGGCAATCCCCCCCACGTCTCGCTATTATTACTTTACTATTCATCCCCCCTCCCGCTATGTGGAATCATTTCGTTCGGTTTGATAGTTTATTCGCGATTGTGCGCCGTTAGGACAATAGATTTCTGATTTTCAGCCGTGCTTAATGATCGGGGAAACGGTATTGTTTGACTAGAGGATTTATTTTTCTGTTCTGCCGGGTAATTGATGGTTTGTTTGGCTCTACTGGTGAACGAGATTAATTCTTCCGTGAGAATACTGTTGCTATATTGTTTGTAGGGAAATGAATTTCGGCGTGAAAATATTAATTTGGGAATCTGGAGCAGTAGTTTTTTGTTTGATAGCTCTTGGTACTTTATGTGCTCCGAATAAATATTAGTCGATTTGATAATTGTTCAAATCCGTAGAAAAGTGACGTTTCTGATTATTCAATTGTCAGTATTTAAGTATATCTTAACTTATCGATTTTCTAATAGATCTTGATACTGCCTTTCCTTTGCTAAAAGTGCATAGAATGTTCTAATGTGAAATTTATGTCAGCCACATGATTGAAACTTCGACGGTGTTTTAACAAAATTACCATTTTGCCGTGGATAATTACAAAGTTCTGCTCATCAGAGACTGTCCATCATACTGTTTCCAGGACGTTCCCACAGATCCATTGTACAGTATTGTTAGTCCTGAGCTATCCAAGTAGAACGAGTCAGTCACTGTTCAGACAAGTAGAACCAGACCGTAGAACAAGACTTGTCAGGCAAGTACAATGAGATAGCCACCGTTGAAAGGTCTAAAATAAGATTAGCTCTGATTACGAATATAGATAGCTACGGAAACGTAGTCGGGGAGGCTAGTAGAACAAATCAGGCATTGATCGGACAAGTAAAATGTTCGAACCATGGGTCAGACAAGTGGAACCACACCATTATATTCGGACAGGTAAACAAAATAGAAAACAATCATATTCCAGCCAAGTAGAGCGAAGGAAAACTTTGATCAGGTGCTGACAATACAGCAATAATTTTCTAGGGAAGTAGAATAAGGCTGTCACTGGTCAGACAAGCAGCATGTTTTTAATCGCATGGAGTTTACACAGCGCTCGGCGTGGATAAGACACTCAAGGATGAGAATCTCGATCACGTCTGGGTCCACTGAATGCCAGCAAGAGAGAGAGATAGAGACAGATTGAGAGGGAAAGAGCGAGAGAGAGAGAGAGAGAGAGAGAGAGGGAGAGAGAGAAAGCGGCGAAGTGTTCAGACGTTTTTGTCGTGAATTTCATTCGGTCGTCGGCGCACAGACGCTCCTAATGGGCCGTGATATCTCGTTTAAAGGCGTCGACGCTTCCACGTGTTTTCTCCGGCATAACGCGTTCCCCGGGACCCTCGTTAAAGCGAAACAATGGGCATTCGGATTACATCCAATTCATTTATCACGAGTCCTCGCGAAGCACCAGGGGAGAGACGGGAGAGAGAGGGGGGGGAGGGAGGGTGGGCCGGAGCGAGAAAAAAAAACTATAATGGAAAGGCTGCGACCCTTCTGCCAACCCTTTCTCGCCGATTCCAGCAAACGGCTGCCAAGTTATTAATTCCTTAGTTAACCCTTCCCCCCTCTGACTGCTGCTGGTGCTGCTACTGCCTGTTCAGCGATATTTGCTTTTTCATTGCTCGAGCGTCAATTAACGTGAAAGATTCTCCACCTGCGAAACAATATGCATTTTTATGCTTTTATGATTCTCGTCCTCGCGTGCGGAACAATGCATGCAGTCTCGCGCATGGTTTTCGTGGTATTTGATTGCTCTTGAAATACCCGGGATACATTTTTATGGAAACATTGTCTATCTGAATGTATTTCACAGCTTCGTAAAAGTGGATGGTTCTTAATAATTGCGGTCACCTGAAAATAATACAAATGCAGTATTCTTCAAATTTTTCATTTTAACGAGTCCGCAATACCTTCAGCGAACGAACAATAAAAAAATGATTTATCCGAAGTCTCTCGCTACAACGAAGCAAAAATGGCGGAGCAAATCGGAAGGAGAACCGTGTCTCGGTTCCATCGTATTCTCGACCGAAGAGAAATGATTTCGAGAGTATCGCAGTGGAACGAGCCCGCCTGTTGCAAGACATTATTTCGAGGTATCCGGCAAGAGTAATGGGTTACAGGAGCGAGCGTGCTCATCTGTAAAAATCTGTTCCTGTGTAGAGGATCGCGCGTGTCTCTGATCCCGTGCGATAAACATCGCAATCGATTGCCGCTCGCGTCGCGAGCGACTTCAAAGAATATTCTTCGAGGTATGGCCAGATATTTCCGCTTGCTTGTGAAAGACGTAAGGAAGAAGCATCGCATGTATATTTCTGTGTCGCTCGGCCGAGCGGAGTTCGATTGAAGCTCGACACTCGAGGAATCCGGCGCGCTCGCGTCGTCTTTGAACCTTGGCGTCTACGATAGTATAGATTCTATACTATAAGTTCTATACTATAGAACTTCGATTTCATTTTCCGGACGAGCGACGACGGTACGTTTTTACTGGTCGGCCGGCTGTCGATTACGCGAGTCGAATGTCTGTCTGTTTGCCAGTCGACGCGGCACAAAGGGGATTTTTCAGCGGATAGCCGGTTATCTAATAGCCTCGTTAACGTCATTAAAGTCCTCCGATTGCTACCAATTCCGTGATCGAGTAACGTCATTACTCGGTAAAGAGAGAGAGAGAGGGGGGAGGGGGGGGAGGAGAGAGAAGGGAACTCTGAAATTCGATTGGAAACCCCCCGCGGAGAGCGACGGCTATAAAGATTGCGCCTTAATTCTATTTTCTGCTTCGGCGTTTATCGAACAACGCCTTTATTAACGTCGTTCACGGTGGATCGCGCGACCCTACGCCCCAAGACGATGCCTCACCAGTCTACAATATTACTAAATTATCGGCGAACGGTGTAAGTAATTGTTAAAGGCGCTTTGAAGTCGCCGATCAATTAGAAAGTTACATACTTATCCTGGCTTGCTCCGGCGCAAATGACGCCCCTAATGGACGCTCCTCGCTTTGAGAAATTTCCTTGGTGCGACACTGATTTGATGAACGGGCTCCAGTTATACAACTAAATTTAGTCGAGATAGTCCTTGGAAAAATATTCGATCCTGTTCAACGCAGCAGTCCTCGAAGTTGGAGTCTGGGCATTACTTACTTAGATATCTTTATGTTGCAATTATATTTGTGTTGCAATTATATTTGTATCGTCTTGTAATTGCGCGCGTTTTATTGTAGACGTGCGTTTAGTTTTTGTTTTTAGAACGACAGCTGTTAGTTTTATACAGGGTGTTTCGTTTAAAACACTCAATATCTCCTCTATCTCTGAAAATATGAAAAATGTTTCTGACGTAATCTAAATGGTTTCAAAAGACGAATCAGATGGAAGAATGGTTTTTTAAAAATTGTAATTTTTGAATCGTTTTTTCAAGGTCACTCGTGTTTTTTACGTATATACACACATTTTTTGTTGTAGTATGCCATAGCAAATATTATTGTGCATTCATCAATGTTTAATAGCACGACCTTGAAATGACCTTGAACTCTACAATTTGCAGAACTTACTTTCAGCGTCATATCAGATTTCAACGTTAACAGAAATTCGACCATGAACTTGAACTTGTAAATAATCACATTTATTACTGCAATAAATGTTCGAAATACAGAGGAATGATACAATGTGTTTGTTTACAAGTTCAAGCTCATGGTCGAATTTCCGTTACCGTTGAAATCTGATATGTCGCTGAAAGTAAGTTCTGCATTAATTAGCAAATTGTAGAGTTCAAGGTCATTTCAAGGTCGTGCTATTAAACATGGATGAATGCACAATAATGTTTGCTATAGCATACTACAACAAAAAATGTGTGTATATACGTAAAAAACACGAGTGACCTTGAAAAAACGATTAAAAAATTACAATTTATAAAAAACCATTCTTCCATCTGATTCGTTTTTTGAAACCATTTAGATTACGTGAGAAACATTTTTCATATTTTCAGAGATAGAGGAGATATTTCGGTGTTCTGTTTTAAACGAAACACCCTGTATATGCTTTAAAACAAGCTCTGGTGTTCCTCGTCTCACGTGCTCTACATTATAATTTTGTTAATATCACTTGTATATCGAAATATACTTATTTCTTGCGTGAATAACAAAAGCAAAGTTGCTCGTTCACTTCCCTAACAAACTCCCTAACACTTTAAAATTGCCGGAACAGGTAAATTGTAAAAATTGATGTTACCATCTATTTCGAGAAAGCTTGAATACTTCCCATCGTATTATTTTCTGACCCCGTTTCTGAACTTCAGATCACATTCGGAATTCATCGATGCCTGTTCACTCGCAGTATTTCAATCCACGTCACTATTCTTCTACTTCCGAGAGCTCATTAAATCCGCGAGAAACGAAAACATCATGAACGTCCAAGAACGGAAGCAGATATCGTCGGCGTTAAACCAACAACCATTAAAACTGTACCAAGTCGAAGTCGTTAACCTATTCAAATATACTGGCGGTTTTAATTTTAGTCCGAGCGTGGAGCTCGATGGTAAGACTGTTATCCTTCTTCGCATGTTCACTGTGTTATTTTTATTCAGATCTTCCTAAAAATTCTTTCTCTTTTATTCAAAAAATGACTTTTTGATTCTTTTTAAAACTGCAGTCTGAGCTTTAATAGATTTTACCAAGGGTTCGAACACACATAAAAGTAACATTCAAAATTGGACAGAAAATTTTTAGCTTTTTTTTAAATATGTAAAATACAGTGAAGAAATTTCTGATTGGATTACAATCCACATAAAAATTTGCCGATAATGCACAACTCTCCCACCAAGTGTTCCAAACCCACCAACATCCAATGTACAAATGACAAGGTGTTAAATTGTTTGCCAGACCGTCCTCAAATTCCGGGAAGCTGATTCAGATCGTAGGGTAAGATCAGCCCTAGGGCGATGCACAAAGAAATTTCGAGGCAGACTGTTTCGAGGACTCGTATCCCCGTTGATCACGGATGACGTCATCGAGATGGGCGCGACATTGTCCTCGAGAGCAGCCCTAAGTTCTTACGGCTCCCTGAAACGCTATTCATTCGTGTGCGCGCAGGGACAAGGGTGCTAGACCCTGATAGGGTCCTGTCTCACGCACAAAGCAGTCTAAAAAACCTGTGAATACGATCCCCTGTTCAACGAACGCGCGAATTCTCCCCTTTACGATTATTGTTGTTGTTGTTGTTGCAGCCGCCCGGTGTAGGCGTGCCGGAGCCCGGTTAATTTATAACCGGTCGATCGATAATTCGGATATTTATTGTAAAAGCCCGTGACCGCGAATAGCCGGGGCTTTTTTGAAAGTGTCATTGCGACGCTTAATCCCGCGCTCGATAAACGTCGATGGCGGTAGCCGAGCACGCGCCACACATTTTCTCCTCTTCTCACTCTCCCCCTCTCTCTCTCTCCCTCTTTCTCTCACTCTCTCCTCCTTGTTGTCTCTACACCAGGTTTTTGTTCGTCGCGTTTACTCCCACGCACACCCGTAATATGAATGTACCGTTCATACCCGGGACTTTTATTTCGCGCAATGAAACGACCCTGTATTTCTTCCACGCCGCGATAAAATTTAATCCCACGTGCTACGGTACTTCGGAGCCGATTAAAATGGATCCTCGCTGATGCATGTTGCGAATCGACGACGATCTATGCCGACCAAGTCATTTTGCCCAGCGTCGTAACATTTTCGAATTTTTAACCCTCCGTTGGATAGCAGGGTCGGTTTATGCCCTTAGGGATAGGATTAATTGTAGATTAGGTAAGTTAGGTAATAAGCGAATTTCTTTTGTGAATTTTTCCGAATGTTGGACATTTTTTGTGTTGGTTGAGCTTAGGTTTAGTAATAACAGTAATTGCTGGTACCGATAAGGTAGCCACCTGTGACACTGTTAAGAAATTAGTGAATAAAGAGTAATTTTATAGAAAAAAGGGTCGTTTATGCCCGGAGCGAAATTGACCCAATTATCTAGTTTTTGTCGTTAGATTTTGTTCCTAAACAGCGTGGTTTGTTTTTTAATAGATAAAAGACTGACATATTTTTTCACGCGAGAAACGACCTTTATATTCAAATTTCTGTCATTTTGTGAGAAATGGAGAAAACCGAAATCGGTTATGACAAGTATTAGTTTATTTTTTGTCTTCTTTATTGAGATATAAAAAGTTCCCCCCTTAAGGGTTAATAAATACGGTAAAATCGGCCATTTTCGCTGTCGTCCATCACCGATTCGTAATACTGACGGGCCAGACGATCACTATATGGACCGACCGGGCTGTATTTCGAGCCTTTGATCGCGCTCCGAAAATATCATTAACGAAATTTGACGCGGCAACGGCAAATCCCGCGGACGACGGACGCCAAAGCGACGAAGCGCTCTCTGTCCCGTGCAATTTGACTTGTTGATTTAATCGGGCCATCGAAATTTTATGATTTTCATCGCGCAAAAGCGGATAGTTAGGTCTATCGTGCCGGTGCGGCGACCCCGCTCGATAACGAGCCCGGATATTCGCGCGAGGTCGTCGTGCCCGGCGCAAAAATGCGAAAACTTTCCGGGCGAAAGTGAAATAATAGAATGATGATAGGCTTTGATTGCAGCCGCTCAGTAGAGTTTCATTGGCTGCTCCAATTTTTTTTTTCTTTTTTTTTGTGAAAAGGTATCCGTCGAACGGTCCAGCTGGAAATAGTCCGACGATTTACAGGTTTGTCGGTTTCCATCGCTGCGGGTACATTTGCCGATGCGAATTTCGGTATTTTCGGTTTCGGAACGCTCTTTCTCGCGTTCGCGGATTGATCCTGCAGATTGGAAACTGTCTTTGCGAGTGGTGGCCGTTGGAACGGTTAATCCTCCCGAGGGACTCTGTCAGCAATTTTTTAATTTGATATCGATGAAAGGAGCCGTTGATATGTACCAGAACGAGGGAGAATTTGCGTTAACCAAGCTGCTAAAAAGATTGATCCTGGCAAATGACCCTGTGATTTATAAATTTGATATTTCTGTACGAATTTTTATTTTTTTATTTCATGAGCATGGGAAAAAATTTGTGTCACCGTCTAAAAATTTCCTGCTGTGCACATCATGGTTCGGAAGAATATATTTATTAACAGATAACGTGCGGATCAAGTTAAGTATACAGGGTTTCCCAAAATTCCCACAGATTTTCGATTATTACATATCTAATCATTTCGTCGAGAAAACACCAAATTCGATGTCCCAGACCGCGGAAACCACTCGTTTTTAAGTTACGAGCATGTAAAGTTGACTAATTTTAACACTAATTTTCATTGTTTCACCTCAGAAAGTGACAGGTATGGGCGCCGCCATATTGGTAAGTAGGGAGCTCCTTGCGTGTAGTGACTCAGTGGCGACGCTAGATGGCAGCACTAGCGCGCAACCTGATAGTAGCCTGAGCATGTGAAGGGGGAATTCTAATTTCTAGTTTTACAGTGTACCAAAATGGCTACCGCAGAGTTTAATTTTTGTTCTGGGTTAGTTCTGGGTTAATTGTATGTTAGTTTTGGGTTAGTTCTGGGTCAGTTCTGGTTAGATTGTGTATCGGTTTTGTAATTGTAAGCATGAAAAATTGAGATATCTTGATTGTGTGTAAATGTATGTTATCGGCATTGCAGAGTTGTGGCGCGAAGTGCGTACTACGTGCTACACGATAATGTACCCGTAACGTGTGCGATATGGGGGCGCCACGTGTGCGATATGGCGGCGCCCATAGCTATCACTCTCTGAGGTGAAACAATGAAAATTAGTGTTAAATTAGTCAACTTTACATGCTCATAACTGAAACACGAGTGGTGTCCGCGGTCTGGGACATCGAATTTGGTGTTTTCTCGACGAAATGTACAGGATTAGATATGTAACAATCGAAAATCTGTGGGTTCGGAAGGAAAAGTTTACCCCAAATTTTATTTGTCCAGCGGCTATCTAATTTCCGAAACGAAAGTCTCGTTCGGGGAGAGAGCAAACGTAACGCGTCGACGAGATGAAAAAGGATTACAGGGTCGGTGTCGAAGCAATTTAAGCGGCCCTTGTCCTTCGAGCAACCCAAGTGTCCTTATCTCGACCCGTGCGTTTGCAAATCGTCCCGTAGTCGACCGGCTGGGTCGTCGGTTTATCGGAAACCGATTACAGAGGCTGTTTCGCGAGAAATTTTATAGCCACCTCGAGACAATAAATTGCCAGCTGTGTTGGCTCGTTCAAGATTCCAAACTCGAACGCAGTCGTAGCTTCCACGCGAGACACGCACAATTACTTCTTATACCGAGAGAGAGAATGAGACAGAGAGAGAGAAAGAAGAGAGAGAGAGGGAGATCACACGATTTGTCGGTTCGACGATTTTCGATCGTCCTGGAGTCTCCAGCCGATCCCTATTATTTCGAATAATGCTGTCGGGATCGGCAACGTGGCCGCAAAAATTGAAAACCGGGAAACAATGACCGTTTATATATCCTCCGGTTGACGTGCAGTTTTTAACGGAAATAAAAATACGGTTACGTAGACAACGGAGAAAATTGATGGCCGACGTCGTGGGTGCACGCGAGCGAATCTCGCCGCGGAAAATGGAAAAAGTCGATCCCCTTGGCAACAATGGGGAGCCCGGCACCGTCTTTCAAATCGTCCCTGTACAACGCGTCCCCGGATATTTACGAATTTTATTTCGTGTCGCCATAATTCTCCCCTTAAATATTGCCGAGTGCGCTTCTCGGTGGCTGGCGCAAGAAAAGCCACCGATTCTTCGAAACGAGACTTTAATCGATTATCCAGGAACATTTGTCCGTTCGTCGGGAATTCGATCATTTCAAATCAAGGAGAAAATTGTTCGATTGGTCAGTTGCTGCACAGAAATTCTCAGTCTATAATGGATTAAAGAGGACATAATCTACAGTACAGAAATACAGTGACCCCCATTAATATTCGTACGCTCTTAAAAAAACGATAACTTTTTTGATATTGCACCATACGATTTGAATTTTTTTTTAGAAGTTAGAGCAATTAGTTTACTACAGGATTTTGAACTTCAGTATTGAACTTTTGAGTATTTGAGTATTTGAGTATTGAACTTTTGAGTATTTAATTATTGAACTGAACTTTTAATATTTTCCCTGCAATTCCGACCAATTGCAATTTTTTCAAAAATTCTTTTCACGTTACGTAACAAAACCGATTGTTCTAACTTCTCAAAAAACATCCAAGTTGTATTGTAGAATATTAAAAAAGTTATCGTCTTTTTAAAAGTGTCCGAATATTATGCAGTGGGAGTCACTGTATATCCATTCACAAATGAATGCATGAAATGTCACCTGAAAAAATTGTTATTAATTTTAACCAGCCTTTAACGTCGTGTATTTGTGTCTCGTTAAACAAATCGTTACAGGACACAGAAACAAGGCTGTTGCGATGTAAGAAGGGTCTTGTTGGACGAAGTAAAATTTGTTTCCACGATCCAGTAGACGACCGCGTAGATCCTCCGTCTGGATCCCTTCGCCCTCGGCTTTCTTTTCCAGCGCCGTTCGCTCGCAAATCCTCGCGAAAACTTCGCAACTACCGTGGCGCTTCGTGTTCCGCTGTTTGACTTGCGCTCTAACTACCCGCTCAGAATCAACCTTATATTTTACTTCGAAAACGAGCACGTCGGGTCCCGTCTCCTATGACGGAGAACTATCGGAAAGTGCTCTCGCGACCTTTCACCGGGTACGCGCGATTCCATCCATCGTTCCAACGACGCGGCGGCTGTTTCAGCGGTAGAGAAACACCCCCGCCGCCGGGCCGCCATGGATTCTCTCTATCTTCCTCTTTCTCGCGTCGATTCCACGGCCTTGCGAGGCTTAAATCTCCAATCTGAAAAGTTTCCAGCCCGAGGTGATTTGCCCTTGATATCCGGTTATATTCCAGCCGATTCCGCTCGGCAATCCGCTCGATCGTTTGCATAGGCGGCTGAAGAATTAGTTTCTTTCGAAGTTCTCGGTCTTGAGAAGGTAACGGTGCTTCTTTTGGTGTCTTGGAATTGTTGGAAATATTTTAATAGCGACGGAAAGAACCCCGCACTAATCGTATGGAAAATCTATCCCGGTAAAATCAGTTGGATTTCTCATATATTGTAGCTTATGATCTACCGAACAAAAGATGTAACGGGCACGAAGCTTAATAATGGACAGTTATCGAGTTATAATCAGTCAAACATGACTAGACTGCGGATGTTTATGCAAAATGAAAATTTTCTGTATTAATTGCAAGAGTCAGAAGCCATATAGAAGGATCTTTCTTTTTTTAATTATTCTAAGGAGTTGAAAATAATGTATTGACGTACCTAAATATTTTTTATTGTTCGTCTGTTTTAAATTGCACATACCCAATTTTGTCATAAATGCATAAAATCCGCAGTCTAAACATGACAAATTCGAACTGCCGAATACTCAAATCTCGGGAAGTATTTATTTTTTGGAGAAATGTTTGAAACAAAAATAGTAGGGTTTCGCAAAATCTGTTAGGTGGTGTCATTATTTTTCAATTTTGAATGATTATTTAATTCCTTTGGATGAATCCAAAGAACATTCAGACCGATTTAGTAAAATTTCGCAAAGGGCATAAAAGTTTACGGGAAGCTGAACGGTGACCGAACAGGTCTGAATTTGCGATTGTCATAAAAATGTGACACCCGCTGCAAACGGGGCTGGGATTATTTTTAATTCGCGGCACGTAGTCGCTCGAGCTATAGACACGAGATAAATCGAGCGGAAATCCGTCATTCCGAGGCGACGATTTCCGCAGCTGGCGCAAAGTTCGCGGGCACCACGGATCTCTTTTCGGCGTCTGTTCGATTGAACACTTGCCGCGCGATCCACGGGAACTTCTCCTCCTGGTGTACGTGGATTCCAGCATCAAGAAAGAGAAAGAGAGAGAAAGAGGAAAGGGGTTAAGGAAGTCGGAGGGCGAAACGATTAAATGGCATTCCAGCCGCGAAACTTTCCTCTCGCCTGCAACTTCTTTCGGAATTCATGGCTCACTCAGCATTCCGCTCGGATTATGTCCGGAGTTGCTCGAGGATTCAGATTCGCTCGCGATCGACGCCATCTTTGCTTGTTCCTTGGAAAAGAAATTGTTTTTAACCCCCATCCGTTCCCCATCGTCCCAGTTCACCACAATTTTCAAGAATCCCGAGAATATACAGTGCGAACCACCCGAGGAAACTAACCAAAATTATTTGTTGTTATTACTTGACAGAGATAAATTCTTCTAATTCTTCTAGTCGCTTGTTTCCCCCTTTCATAGATCTTTAATCTCGAAAAAGGAATTAACAATTATTTATGTATTTTTAAAAGATAGCACACCTAATTTATTTAAGGTTTTCGTAACTTGCACGTAACCATGTAATACACGTAAATATGTATTTTCAGATATGATCAAAATAGCTATTAACCCCTTGCACTACGATTTATTTTACGGTTGCAGTGATTAGAACTTATTTGTCGTTTCTAATTTCTTAGAAACTTAATTTATACCTATGCAGTCTCCAATGGTTTCAACAACAAGAAAATATAATTTTGTTTCAATTTAAAGTTTAAAGGAAATTAGTAGCATTAATATTTAGTAGACTATCTTCGAAATCTTCGTCACGAGTCCGACTCGGTATTATAGTGCAAGGGGTTAATTTAAGCTAACTGCTCGATGATTGAAGATCAGGCACTTGGACGATTAATTTGTGGATTAATATTAGCCGCTTCGTATTGTTGTTTCGTTACTCAATGTTCACGCCGGGAAAAATGAAATAAATCATATTGTTTAAAAGGCAATTCGCGGTTTTGATAATGTGGATGAACAAATAAGAGTTTGTTTGCTCGAGACCGAGCATCCTCGATATATTGACTCGGGTGCGCGTGTGCAAAAGCGAAAAGGCAGTCGAAATTGGAATGGATTTTAATATTTTTAACAAACCGGCCAGACGGGTCATGGTGTTATCAATAGGTGATCATGTTACTTTGACTGAAACACGACGCGACGTTGAAATTAAATATTAAATATTCGTTGTCCGGCTAATTGAATTCGTATTCTATTTAAATGTATTGCGGATGATACGATAATTTCACTATAAATAATACACGTTTTATCGAATCGATTGAATAATGGGATCGACCCCGCTGCAAATTTTGCAAAGAAGATTAACGAAACTAATGGCTGATGAATAAATTAACGATGGAAGAAAATGCTCGACGTTTATACGATTTCAAGCCCTATAATGATTATATATGTTGTAATTCCGAATTCATTATTAGCGATGTAACGAGCAAAAAGGTGGATCCGAAATCTAGAAAATTCCACTATCTATTTAGTTATACTAATTGACAATTCATAATTTCATTCCACTTTTTAATTTTCGGATCGTAGGGACCTCGTTTGATTCTGATTATTAACTCACAATTTAATTGATTAAAACTTAGAAAATTTAGGAGTTACATTATATTTGAACCAGAAATGCACAGAAACGGAACGCAAGAAATTGAAAAATTTAGCGACACCAATTCCGCGATATTACTCATCGATCAATCGTTTCGAGAGCGCCTAAAAACAGGTCCCCGTTAAATCACGGACAAGGGTAGTTAACGATATCGCGTTGAACACCATGGGTTTCCCCTGGTGGAAAGCAGATATACACAAGAGGGAGAGGGTGGACCGATCATCCCGGAGAAATTCCACGGAGAGATCGAGTACACGGGATTAGCGAGGGAAAAAGTCTTGCTACCCTCGTCGATGCTGATAGATTCCTGATGTGCTCCCGGGATAGAGGTTTTTGCGCGGGCACACTCGAAACCTCTCGCATCGGGACCGCCGGCACGGAAGAGATAAGAACCCGACGTATACCGGGGGACCGGCGACACGGGAATTATATTTTTCGACGAATATATACGTCAGCCTGCCCCCGGAAAGATGTACGCGTAAATGAGATTTTAATAGCCTCCGCTGTGTCGGTGATTCTGTTTCGAGGGTGAGGTTTGCAATTCATCCGACCGAACCAGTGGTCAAGTATCAATAGAAATTTATTAATAGAAACATATTCCAATATACAGCGTGGGGTGCTCGTAATTTGATGTTACTAATTTTTTTTATAGTTGGAGACGTCAAGGAGATATGAAGGTCAACCTTGTTTTTTTAAATGGAACCGTATAGTTTTTTATTTCCATTCCGATAGTGTGTTTCAAGACAAATGCAATGACCTATTATGAAGGTCGCTCAAGGTGATGCAAGGTCAACTGCAATAGAAACTAAATTGTCTGAAAGCACTCTTCAAATATTTTTGTGTCTTCTCTGGTTGTTGGCATACCGCTCTTGTAATTATTGATAAGGGTCACAGCACATAAACAAACATTCAATAGCATTGGACAATGCCATCAGTATTGCTACGTTTTAGACTATGTGTTCATGTTCAAGGTCGTCGTTTTGAACACATATACTAGCAGTACGTAAATAACATGTTACATGTAAATTGTCGAAGTGTTCGAAGAGCGCTTTCAGACAATTTATTTTCTATTGCAGTTGACCTTGCGTGACCTATAACGACCTTCACAATAGGTCATTGTATTCGTCTTGCAACACACTACCACAATGTAAATAAAAGACCTTACTGTTCCATTTAAGAAAACCAGAGTTGACCTTCGCATCTCCTTGACGTCTCCACCTATAAAAAAATTAGTAACATCAGATTACCAGCACCTCGATACCAAGTTTGGTCTGATGCATTGCCTTCTATCTTCAAAAGCAAACAAGTTATTCAAGCGACCTGTTTATAGCGCCCCACCCAGTATAAGATGTAATCCTCTGTTTCTCAGAAGAACAGCCTTGACAGGCAGTCAAAACAACCCTGCAGCCGCCTTTCTTCGCAATCACATATTCCAAAACTGCGTCGACAAGGAAGACTCCTATATGACAGTCGCTAAACTTTAGGTCACTCTCCTCGAAAAACAGAGCACAATACCAGCACTGCGCGCGAAGATACAGCTCTGTTCCTTTGTTTGTTGGGAAGTCGACTTCTGGTGGGTGGGGGGGAGGGAGGGGGAGGGGGGCGGGGGTTGGAAAGTACTTTCACAAGAGGGGGTTATCGGCATCGTCCCGTGTAACCCGTGCGGAAAGTCAGCGCCGGTGGAAGAGTTAAGCCAATTTGGCTCCCAAACAAGTACGTGCTTCATGCGCAGAAAATGATCCACTCGAGCCTTAAGTCTCTTTTATAGGATCGCCGGAAAGATAGTCCCGATGTGTGGTTCTTGCCGCTAAGCTGTTTCGAGCCTGCTGCAAGTTGGGCGGCATGTGCTTGCTCATTGCATCGGGATCGATAAACCACTTCAATTACTACGCGGGTAAGCGGCCTCGCGAGTCGATACGCTGACAGGGAAACGAGGACGTGCTCGACCTACGCGATCCACTCACTTTTTGAATCGTCCGCTTCATCCCCTACTCGACCCTCTTCAACCCTTCCCTCTCTGTTTCTACCTTTTCCCTATCCCCCTCTCTCTCTCTCTCTCTCTCTCTCTCTCTTGCTCTTTCTCTCCCTTTTTTCTTGCTCTCTGCTCTCTGCGACGATATCTCGGGCTTTGCCTCGGTCTGCCAGGATGATCAACTTCCCCCTGCCCCGAGGCTTGATACGACCGAAGAAAGATGGTTTATCGTGGCTACGTGAGGATCATTAATCGAATAGCGGATACGCGAGCCCAGCCTCCGTTACGCGCGTTTCTTGCGCGCCACGTGAAAAACCATGGTTCCTCGGGGTCACGTCCTACGGATGATGATGGAGACGATGGCTGTAAACTGCGCCTTAATCGATTGCCGGATCGCGCAACCCTCTCGATAATAGCGCGTCGCGAGCGGCCTCGAAACGATCTAGAATATCGGCTTGCAGAGATTGTCTTCATTGGAAATCCCCGATTTAGGAAGTTTCTCTTTTTGGAAGCCGAACGAAAGAGGAAAATTGAAAATAAAATAAAATTCCAAAGGACCCTCGAAAAAGTGCAATTATAAACCGATATTTAATTAATTAAATTATTTAATGTTGATTCAATATCAATGGTCATTAGCAACATGGTATATTTCCTTACAGTGATTTATACATTTTTGTATCCTTAATATATTGAGCGATTTTTCCTTTCATTTTTGTATTTTTCGCATTCTATTATTAGGTGATTAATGTTGACTGGTACTTTACATATATCACAGTTTTATTTAACAGAAATTAATGGGTTATTTCTACAATTTTGACTCTAGAAATTGGAGTTTGAATTTGACGATCTACTAAACTTCTGCCACTCAAGATCCGTTTCTTCATTATGATATTTTTGTGCGTACTTCCTTTTAATTTTGTCAAACACCTGTTTCCTAGTAATTTGGTTTAGATGTCAAAAGACGGACGATATTGTAAATATTACCGATTAATGGCTAAGCCGGGGGTTCTACAATTTTCGACTTGTCGAAACCATCGACACAGAAAAGAAAATTAGATTTGCCCGCAGTTTCGATGGCGATCCTCGTCCGCAAAAATTGAATTTTCACATAAAAATCCCGCAGTCCACTGGAGGTAACCTATCCGTAACACGGAATCAAATCAACGCTGTGAATTCTATTCTTTATTGGCATTTGGACACAGAAGTGACCAGCCTATTGACAAAACCGCACGATTTAAAAAAAAAAAAAAAAACGCAGAAAAAAGTATTTTTCCCCAGCGTTTTCACCGGTGCTCGAGATATTTCAAAAAAATATATTTTCAGCTCGTAACTATGTGGACCGTTTGCATTCTACCAATATGGACGATGGTCGATAAAAAATACGAGCGAGATATTTTTCCGCGAACTATCTCTCATGTAAATTTCATGAAAATCGATGGGTAGCGCGGTTCGGACTCCCCTGCGAGTGTTGGGGAAATTGCGTTGCCAAGCCAGTAATTATAATGCCGATTAGAATTAACAAACCCCAGCAGAGCACTCTGCTGCCCCATATTTAAATTTGAAATTGATCGATATTTTATTTCACGTTAGTCTGAGGTACCGTGTCTGATCATTGCGCGCCGTTTCTACTTGTCGCAGTTAGTCCGGTGACTGCATTCAGATATTGTTTATTCTGAACTTCTGCGTTGCACTTAACTTGTCGATATTTAAATATTGTTGCGTTGGGATGGTCTGGAAAATATTATTCAGTTTTTCCGTATTTTTTATTGGATTTTATTTGAACTGTTTACGAAAATATCGAATTTCTATTTGAATTCCTACTTCTGATTTAATAAATAGAATAGTTGAGATGTACAGTGTGTGATAGGATACTGAAACATGGTGTGTTAAATAAATTCAAGGGATTGTAAAACAAACACATATGTAACGTGTTTTAACATGGTCGAACTAGTGTCCACAGAAGCGGCAACAAATTTCATTAATTTAGTCGAGTATAGCGCACATACCATATTAGTTATCAGCGATCCCTCCAAATTGCATAAATTTTCCAACAAGCAGAATTTCCTCCTAAATCTTTATGGTCAAAATTCCGGCTAAATCATCTGTAACGATGAATCATTCTGTTTGATGACTGCGAGTTTGTTTCATGCATTTATGACAAGAACGATGAACCACCATTTAAAACGACACAACAATTGGTGAACTTGCAAATATTAACACATTCCTCTCAATCTACTGAAATTATTAGACAATCGTTTCAACTGTGTGAGAATGAGAAAGAAACATAATGAGTCAGAGACAAAATGTATAAAGTGAATTACGAAATGAGTGTGCAATAGGGTGAACCTTATTTTTTGATCAACGAATTTTTTTCACGACGCACCCCAGAATTGTTCCTTTAGATGAGAAAAAAATTTTATTGTAATTTATCATTTAAATTGAAAATTTTGAAATTCACCTTGACTATGGAGTATGACTCATCCTTGGATTTGTCTTTTTTTCTGAATAGGAATAAGGAAAAATTATATGACCTTCTTTGAATAAAAATAACGATGACCTCGAAATTTCGAAAATTTGATTTCCAAAAAATTTTTTATTTCACCATTCTATTGATCTTATTGAACAGTGCAATTTTCTCCTCTGGCATATTTTCGTATAACCACAAATAACAGAGATATTTAAATACCTACATTAAAATGTAGAAAATTTTAATTGATGATAGGATCCTGTATAAGTAAAATAACAAATTAGCAGTTGTAGTTTTCTAATGAAGTCTATTTCTATTCGATCTATTTCTTATATTCTAAAGAACTTCCATATGCCATATTCCTATTCAGAAAAAAAGACAAATCCAACGATGTGTCATACTCCATAGTTAACATGAATTTCAAAATTTACACAAATCTCAATCTTTGCACAAATTTTTTTCTCACCTAAAGGAACAATTCTGGAGGGCGTCGTGCATTGTATCTGGATAAAAATGTTTCACCAAGTGTAGCTTAAGTCCACCCTAGTGTGCAATGGATAAAAGAACTGTGCTTGTACATCAACTAAATACTAATTTTCTCCTCAGAGGACTGCGTCGTAACATCGATCCGGCATTAACCTTGTCCCATCATTTAATCATACTAGGGATAAACCTCGTTCAACGAGAAAACCATAGCGAAGAAGAGTGAGGGGGTAGGTGGGGGGTAGGTTCCCAGGCGTGCCTATCAAACGAGCTCGGCTCACCTGGCCTGAATTCCCTTCGGTCCCGCGTCGTCGATTCTTAATTCGCGACGGGATGCCATTGTCGCCATTTTCTCGGCGATTAACCCGCCGGCGGTCTTGCCCTCATACAAATTTCCTCGTCTCCGCGGCCCCGGCTATTTTTCTCGCCTAATGCACGCTCGCATTAGCGTCACGGGGGAGAGCCGGTCTTTACGAGAGGGAAAATTATAATTTCCCCGGGAAAGGTCGTCGTCGCCGGTGAATTTACTGCCCCGTGATACGTTTCACGCGACCTACGGAAAATTCCGTGGCCCTGTCCCCTTTTCTACCATATACCCCCTCTCTCTCTTTTTTTCTCTCTCCGTCTCTCTCTCTTTTTATCTATTCGAGTCCCGTGTGGCCCGTCTGCTCCGCTCGGTTTCCTCCTCGCGACGACGCGTGTCCCGGCTCGCGATAAAACGCGCGAACGCGCCCCGTGAAATTATTTCCCGGCTGCGTTTCCGCCGGAAGTTATCGGCAGCGGGGAAAAAAAAAATCATTTTGCCCCCTTGTTCGGGTCATTACGCCCCCGTAACCTCCGTGAGCACCGTAATCTACCCTCGCGTTTTTTTGTTTTGATCACTCGCGTCTCTCTTGGCCGGGTTAATCAACCAAAATGCGAGCTCGAAGTATTTCACTGTTAAATTTTCAATTTTAAGAAAATTTTCCGTTCTGCTGGTGTAATGTTCATACAGAGTGTTCATTTGAAAACTTTCCAGCCGAATATCTCGAAAAATACGAAAGATATTAAAAAAGTGTAAAACACGTGGCCAAGGATTTCGAGGGGGAAAGGGGGGGCCAGTATCAGTTTTTTATTTGGGTGGCGTTTTCAAGGTCATTTGAAGGTCAACTTTGTTTTTTCATATGGAAACCTATATTTTTTATTATGGGATCTTATTGTACGTAAAAAGACCAATAATTTTCGTAGGATACTTTTTTTTTATTTGCGCACTTTTTTATCCCCCCCTTTCCCCCTCGAAATCCTTGGACACGTGTTTTACACTTTTTTAATATCTTTCATATTTCTCGAGATATTCGGCTGGAAAGTTTTCAAATGAACACCCTGTATAATTTACTTAATAACGCACGTAATGACCCAGTAAACAAGTTGAAGAACGAGAATTAATTGTTGTGCTCCGAAGTCTGCGCGCGTAACTGCATTGATAGCGTAATTATAATCACAAAGGAAGAAAACTTTCATTTTAGGTCATTAATAATTACTATAAAATTTATTCGATGTAATTAAACGCAATTGATTATCGCACAGGGGTTCTCCAGCGAATAATCGATGTCCTTCGAAGACCAAAGACCATCATTTCTACGATACCAGAACAAAAAAACTCAAAAGTAACAGAGTGACAGATATATAATCGATCTCACAAATTAATAATTCTTCGTTACAACGAATGAAAAACCTTTTAAGTAGATATGTCTGTTGTTCTCGATCGTATTATTGTTAATAATAAATGTATGATGCTATCGGCGCTACGGTTAGGTCTGGGTATAACATATTTATTCTTGCAGACGCGATACAAAATAAATCTTGAAAAGGATTCAAATCAGAATCGAAACGTCGATGATTTTTTGCTAAGTTGCAAAATTGTTTTTGAAAGTTCTTATTATTAAATGATCGAACCGTAGCGCCGCGCCGATAGCATCATACTTTTAAGTAGATGTTGACAGGTGTTTGTCCGAGTCAGACAGGTGTTCGTGGGTTTGGTGATGAATCATTTCACTGGCGGAAATGAACAGTAATGACTATATAATTTCTTTATTTAGTAGTTTTGTTAAGTTGCAAGGAAGGTGTCGATGTATTTAAATTGTTTGAATCTCTTTAATGTTTGCGTTTGCACACATTTAATAAATGCACAATTAAATATAATGGTAAATGGATAAATGAAAATTTCATCAAACGTACACACACCTCGGTACACCGGACTTGTAATTAATTCAACAATCGGAGAAGCACGTTTTTAAGGATCGGCGAATGGACTCTGTTGGATTCTTCGGCTGTTTTTGCGCGGTTGCTGTGCAAAGAGACGCCGGTATCCATCGGCTGTTTATTTTTCCGTCTGTTGCTTTTATTGGCAATCGTTACGAGTGAAATTATATCGTATCCTTGTCGCGGTTTAATTAAATCGCCGCGGGGAACGTGACGTTTTGCGCGCCGCTCGAAATTAACCGAACAGGACGACGCGTCGGAAGAGAGAAATATATATATAGAGCGAGCAAGAGAAGAGAAACACGCGTGATTTCAAGTAGAAACAGAGATCCATCGGGCGTAATTTACCTGTAATTAACGTTATCGATTTCCCGCCTCCGAGGCCGCCGCCATCGCTGCCGCGCTGCCGTATAACGGTAATTATACAGAGGCATCGCGGGCATATTTACGCGAGAAAATACAGTAGATTGTAATTACACACAACAAACGCGACGGAGTATGTTAATCCGTTCGGACGATTCGTCCCCAGTCGATCGCGTTTGCCAAACAATAACATCGCCAACCCCGCGCGACCGACTCGTAACGATTCCTTTTTAATTTATTGTCGCGTCATTATTGCTCTCTTCCGGTTTCGGAAATGGCTCGTCGACGTCCTCACCCGATACCTGTCCAATTTGACACGCGGCTATCAATATACGTCGTAACCTTTTAATCCTTTATAATTCTTTGGGTTCTGTAACAAATATTCTTTTGGGAACGAGGACTTTAAAAAAAGAATTCTATTTCGTGACTTACGATAAATACAAACTTTCTCTTCTAAGAAATTATGAACGACAAAGACGTTCTAATCGCAGCAATCCTAAAATAAATCGTAGCGAAAGCGATTAAGGAATCGATGATATACAGTGACTCCCACTAATATTCGGACACTTAAAAAGACAATAACTTTTTTAACCCTTATCACTCGGATAGCGACTCTGAGGCACCACTGAAAATAGCTATGCCATTCTTAAAAATATTGTTCTCATTATTATTTTTGTTCGTATTTAACAAACTACTAGACATTTACATATTACATGAGATAATGTATCAGTTTCATATGCAAAATATGAAAAAAAAATTGTATAGAATGGAAAAATCTTTCGTTTTTGAGTTAAAATTGCACCGAGTGCAAAGGGTTAATATTCGACCATACAATTTTTTAGAGAAGTTAGAACAATCGGTTTTGTTACGTAACGTGAAAAGAATTTTTAAAAAAATTGCAATTGGTCGGAATTGCAGAGAAAATACTAAAAGTTATGTTTCACAACTTTTTTATGTGGTCTCATAGTGAAAATGCAGAAAACAAATGTAGATCTGTATCAATGAAACATATTCTGAAAATTTCTTTAAAATCGATCAACGTTGCAATGAGCTACAAACGTTTAAACATGGTACGAAATTGCAATTTTTCACAATTTTCTAACTGCAATAAATCTAAGGATTCATATAATTTTTCATTGCCTGTCGTTTTTTTCCACATCAACCGATTTCGATGAAACTTTTACAATGCATATAATTGACACAGATGTACAAAACATATTTTTTAAATTTTCAATATTGGCCCACATAAAAAAGTTGTAAAATGCAACCTTTAGTATTTTCTCTACAATTCCGACCAATTGCAATTTTTAAAAAAAATTTTTTATCACATCATGTAGTAAACTAATTCCTCTAACTTCTGAAATAAGTTCAAATCGTATGGTGCGATATCAAAAAAGTTATCGTTTTTTTTTAAGAGCGTCTGAATATTAATGGGAGTCACTGTATATCAATAAAATCTCATTATTTATAAGTTGACTTATGGGGGAATATACACTTAGAAAGGAGAAAAAATGCTGATTTTAGGGAATTTTTTGTGGGGAAACTATTGAAATTATCGGATCGGTTTTTTTGTGGTTAAAAATAAACACTTTCGAGAATGTTTTAGTTTGTTTTTTATTTAAAAATATTGAAAATTCCCGTAGTAGTCACGTCGTTAATATAGTCCCGCAAGAAAAACACCGAAATCGGTGGCCAGTGGCATTTGGTCAAAAATAATCTGTAATAAAAAAAACACACAGAGGATTGTAAAATAGATAGTACAATCTTGTCTTTGTCATAGCCGATTTTAAAAATATCTATTTTTGACAAAATGGCGAGCGTCTTAACTTGCAATAGCGATTTTCAGCCAAAAATTCGTTCGTATTTTGTCAAAAAAAAAAAACTAAGAATCGTAGGGGAAAAATCCTATGACAAAGACTAGACAATTATGCATATAATAACCACAATAAATTTCAAGTTAATCGATTTACTGGTTTTCGAGATATTATGGTCACCGATTTCAAAGACGTTGTTTCGAGATAAACAGGTCCGACAAACAGGTGTACTTTTTCAGCTATAACTTCGTCAATTTTTGGTATTTTTACTTGAAATTTTCACCAGATATTCTTAAGATATCAAACTTCCAGAAAATGTGAAAATTGAAAAATCGATTTTTTTTACCCTGCTAGGTGTATATTCCCCCTTAATAAATGGAACTGATAAAGCGTAGAAAATGTTCGCAGAATATTTACAAGATGACTGAACAAAAAATTGAACTGGTAAACTGTACAAAACTTCTAAAAAAAAGTTCAAGTCGTATGGTGCAATATCAAAAAAGTTATTGTTCTTTTAAGACCGTCCGAATATTAATAGGAGTCGCTGTAAATGAAGCAGCATTAGATAATCACGAATGTCAATGGAACATCAACGGAAACGCTTCGAGAGGGTTGCAATTTGCAGTCAGGTCGAGTTAAGCCTCGCGATTTCGTTCGAGGGGCAGGGGGTGGGGTGGGGGTGGGAGGGGGAGGGGAGGATTTGTGTATTTTACAGGAGGTCCGGTGATTGGGTCTCGCGGTATTGTTGTCTAATACGGATGATCGGGTTTCCGTTGACCGCCGTTCACCCCTCGTTTCGCAATTTACCGTCGACCGTGGATAAATCGTGGGCCGGGTGCCGGGCCGTCAAACCGCGTACACAACGAGACCAGCCCGGGTCTCGCTGGTATAGTGTCATCAACTGGTTCGCGAATATCACGATGGACGCGCCGCGTCGCGTCGCGTCCCATCCCGTCCGATCCCGTCGCCCCGTAACCTGCTGGCAGCTCTCTCTCGCAGGGAGTATCGTAATTGGCCAATTAAATTAGGCCCGGGCCGCCTCTCGTTTTGTACGTCAACGTCCGTCGGCGACGGCCGAGGACCGCGTAGGGGGTGCTCTCGGTTTACGCGTTTCGACGCGCGGGATTTAGATCATCGATGACGTTGAATGCTTCTTCCGCATCCGAACCTATTAAGCCTCTTATTATTCAACGGCATGAATTGGTCGGCCGTTCGATCCTGATTGAAACGCCCCTTTAATGGGAGCCGATCGTCCGCGTCGATCAATTACTCAATGGATCCCCGAAGCTGTACCCCATCCCCGCCATCCGCGGATCTTTTTTATTATTCGGAGCCGGGGAGAGTGATTAAAAATTTCTACGGAATGTGCGGATCCATCTATCCGACGGATTTTCGGCCCCCTTTCCCCTCTCCCGTGCTCCTGTAATCGCGATCGACCGATTTTTAATGGCCTCTTAATGCGAGCTCGATCTCCAATACCCCGGGAGAATCGGACTGCAAAAGTTGCTGGTTTATATTATCTTCTAGATAGTAACTGTATTTATTTAATTCTCGTACGAATGTAATGTTCGTCAGAGTTAAAATCCCACTTCTTATATTTGCAACTGAGTTGTGTCAATATTAGGGGATTTTATGCATTTGGGTGTAACTTGAAACAGTATAAATATTAGAATTTTAAAATACTATTCAATTATTTTTAACCTGGTCAACGTATCAAGAAATAATTAAATTTCTATTTCACTCCTGTTTTTTTGTAATTCCGGTAGAAAATGTTTTACTTAAACTCGATTTCTCGAATACGAGGCGTCAAATGAAATAATTCATTTCTTATTGTCGACTTATTTTTTCATGTAGAATCACCTCCTACACGGTTGTACCTGTCAACTTGGTTTTAGGAACTTATTGTAGTGTGAATGATGGCGTCATCGTTGGTATGTTTGTTTTGAATATAAGAAGACATGAGGTGAACACGGGAGCAGGGAGAACGAGAGAGTGCGTTGTAGACCACGAGAGAGTGAGCATCGAACGGCCAAAATCTCCCTTTTTTATTTTTTCCCTCGAAATCCCTTCCCAACGACTCTAAGCCCCACTTTAACCCTTTCAAACCCTAACTAAACCCATAAAACACGTTATATCCCCCTTATTTCTATTTCCCTAAAAACTTTACTCGGTCAGCTGTTTACTCGGATTATTCCCACACAATGGTCACACTCCGCGATTTCAACCGATCTCCAATACCGTTACACCCTAGACTGGAAATTACCTAAATTGGAAGAAATGAATACTTTTAAGCAATTTTGCAATTAATTACTTCTCAACGTTTCGATCCCATTGTGGATCATTATCAAGAGAATTTTACGTCTGTAGACGTCACACGCAAAATTCTCTTTGATAATGATCCACAATGAGATCGAAACGTTGAGAAGTAATTAATTGCAAAATTGCTGTTTAGTAGAAGATCGAACCTGTAGCGCTGACAACACGAATTATTCATTTAACATCATTACGATTGATATAACAGAATATTTATATTGGAAGAAATGTTTGGTTTTCGTGTGCCGAGGGTTAATAAACGAAAAGAAGCTGTTGAATCCGAGCGAATTTACGTTAACGACCGAACGCAGCCATAAAACTCGAGCTCGAGATGGTTCGGCCGCACTCGAAACCGCATCGGAACAAGTTGGACGGTCAGTACTGCATCGCGCACGATCGAAAATCGCGTGCAGTGTAACCGCACCCTTATTCGTTCCGGGGTTAACGGCGAAACGCGGGCACGGCAGTGCGAGCACTCTCTGCGAGAGATTTCGCAGGAGTTTTGATGCTCGGTTCCGGTTCTCGGAGTCTCGTTTGCCGCTCGGTATCGCGGCGTGGAGCAGAACGAAGCGGAGCGGAGCGGAGGCGGCGCGGAGCGGAGAGGAGCGGCGGTGTTCCCCCGGAGTTGTTACGTGTTTAATGCGAGCCCGCTTGTACCCGCAACCTCGGAACCCAAATAAACCAGTCGCGAGATTTAGCAGACGCTTGCCTTCGGCGTCTCCGCGCCGAGATTAATTGTTCGTTCGCCGTCGCCGGCGAACGAGTCAATTAATTCGTATCGTTGTCCCGGAAGAATCGCTCCCGGCCTCCCAACTAATTTTCATCCCTCTCGCACGCGCCATGAAGCTTTCGATTACGTTCGAACAACTCTTTAACGCTTTCCTTCACGAACCGCGAAGCGGCCCGTAAAATCGAGACGATTTAACGATATCGATACGGGAAATTGTTGAGTTGAAAGTCATTTCAAGGTCGTGCTATTAAATTATGTTGTCTTTTTTCACAATTTGTTCACAGTGTGTTCGCATTTTGTCTCTATTAAAATAGACTGTTCACTTACGCTATTCAAATTTGCCGCCTAATATGATTTCGAATCACCATCGATCGATATCGACAAACCAATCACTGAACAGGTCGTCCTTTATGACATCTTACGTTCAGCTGGCACTTGCTTCAGTTACATATCTGCCACCATGGAATAAAGTCCATTTTGTAACTCAAAATTTTTCTTCAATGTGGTTATTGTGTTCACAGCAAGTATGTGTTATATTTTCTTTTTTCCGTTTGGATTTGCACGGCTGTGTTGCAATGTTCTTTCTAATTATGTTTACATATAATATACAAAAATTTATTTTTCAGACGCAAAAAATGTCTTTCTGAAAATGATCAACATTATGATCGAAACGTCGAGAAGTATGCTTTATTAATTGCACATTTGCTGATTGTTTTTGAATGATCGAACCTTGCGCCGAAATAATTAAATTCATTATGTGCTATTAAACATGGATGAATGCATAATAATGTTTGCTATAGCATGCTACAACAAAAAATGTGTGTATATACGTAAAAAACACGAGTGACCTTGAAAAAACGATTCTTCCAACTGATTCGTCTTTTGAAACCATTTAGATTACATGAGAAACATTTTTTGTATGTTCAGAGATAGAGGAGATATTTCGGTGTCCTGTTTTAAACGAAACACCCTGTACATGTAATAAAGACTGCAGAATAACCTCTTATTGGGGGTTACAACTGTACAATAAACAAAAAAATAAAGAAATGAGGAAGCTTTTTTTTTTTAAATTTTAATTATTAAATTATTAAATAATTTGTTGAAAATAATGGTTCAATATTTATAATGAAAATATTGTTTTCAAGCCAAATAAAATCTGAAATATTTATTTCGCTAAAGATTACCGACCTCTGCTTCTCTATTAAATTCTTGATACGCGACGTGATCGATACGTCCAATCAAACGTCGATTTTTGGGAGTTTCCGGTTCAGAATTCACCCCTAATTTGGCATTCTTTTTGGCAGCAAGTGGAAACATGCGGCGCACTTCCGGTGCCGTTTTATTGGACACGGCGGCGAGGTGGCTACTATGGCAGAATCGAACGGAATCCGAATAAAATGCAGAGTGGACCACTGTTTTAATAAACTCTTTGAATTCGCGAGGAACGTCCGCGGGACGAGGAGGAACTCGATCTTGCCCGCTATTGGACATCGTCGGCGCCGAGGAATTCATTTGAATTGAAAGGGACCGAGTGCGAGCTGAATTGTATTTTAACGAGTTCTTTGAAAACCACCCAGTCGAATGGGTATTGTGCGCTGGCTGTCTTCGAGTTACAGGTTTAAAGTTTGATTGGTTGGTTTTGCTGGCGAATCGGACCGAGTGCTTCGAAACTTTTGTTGTAATTGTGTCATTCAGGTGTTTCGAACCTCCTCCTGCATTTTTAATCGCGATCGATTTTGTTTCGTTTTTCAAGTGATCGTCGATCGGGATGGAAATATCATTTGTATTTTAGTTCTTTATTGTCTACGTAAACACGTCTTTATTGTCTGTTTGTAACTTCTTTATTAAAGTTAAGAATTACAGGGTATATATTTCTCGAAATTGAATTTTCTTGCAGTGTATACGTGCGAATAAATATTTAACAATTTCTGTAATTTCAGAGATTGAAGAATAAAAAATCTAATAAACGATAGAAAATTGAAAAATGCACCAATAAATTAACAAAAGTAGTCTGTTTGTAACTTCTTTATTAAAGTTAAGAATTACAGGGTATATATTTCTCGAAATTGAATTTTCTTGCAGTGTATACGTGTGAATAAATATTTAACAATTTCTGTAATTTCAGAGATTGAAGAATAAAAAAATCTAATAAATCCAATATCACGCTCGCATCATAATATTCCACTTTGAAGTATATAATCACAGCTGAGTTGATAGCGCAGTATGTTTCGCAGATCGTCTCTAAACGGTGTAACGACAGTATTTAATAATACATTGCCGTCGGGCCGTGTTTAATCAATTAGGCACAAAGAAGGCCCATTAAGGTGTTAATTAATAACCACGAGTGATTAGTGCCGTTCGGTAACAATGGACCACGGTCGAGTTCCTTAAACAAGCCATCCAAGCCAATAATTAAGCATCGATTAAACAGCACTCGCGCGGACAAATGTTTGCGGAAAGTGTGGGTTAATTAATAATTGGTATTCAACTTGACGACAAATCTATTCAGGAGCTAATTAGTGGTCCTTGTCGATGCGATATTTGTTACGGTCCGTTAAATTATAGTTGGCCGGATCGATGCAATATCATTGGGAATCGACGCCGGCAGTGGTAAGAGTCAGCGTTACGTCAGCCAACCAGCAAACCAGCGTGCGCGCGCGTGTTGCGACATGTACGGTTTATTATTACTGTTTGTCTTTCGTGTTAATCACCGGCCCTGTTTATTCGTGGCTCAATATGGAGGACAGATCTATCCTGGCGTATCCGTGGTCCGGCAAAACCTGGACAAACGGTGACGCGACGCGACGCAACCCATTGCGACGATTTCTCACGAGAATTACTGACTTCAACACTGTTCCTCGGTAGTGATGGGCGCCATCGACTAAATCGATAGTAGCCAACAACTATTTTCAGTCGACTGATTTTTTAAACTATCGACTAAATTCAGTAACTGAATCAGTCGCTTTAACGGCGGGAGTTTTGAATACATTTTATAAGATTTACTATCAAATACATTAACTCATTAGCGATATCGAATAATTCGTTCAATGTGTATGTAGTATAAATAACAATTATTATACTACAAGTATTATACAATTATTAAATAACAATACTTATGTATTGCATTTATGGGAATAAAATATTAATCATAACCTAAAGAAAAAATAGTATACTTGTCAATGTTAGATATTTTTTTCTTAATTACATATAATATTCGCATTGCAAACTATAATTAAGCGGTCTATATAATCGGATTGGATTTCTCACTAATAAGTAGCAATCTAATTTTTCTTCATATATAGATAAAATATACAAAAAAATTGCAGCTTGTGTATATATGCTTGTGTCAAAGTATAACCTTATTTTATTTACTCATTCATAAAAAAAACGCTTTCGATTATGGTTCATTTTATTTACTTCCTTTAAAAATTCACTTTCTTTATTAGTTTTACTTTAATGACGTTCATTACCTGACTGAAATTAGTCACTAACATATACCGCAGTTTCGGAACATTTAACTATATATAATAGTCGTTAATGGGTAAAAAATGGAAATAATGAGATATAATTGTTGGAATTATTTGGTTCAGTATGTCTAATAAGATATTTTCTCAATTAAATATGTTTTTCAATAAATGAGAAAAATTATTTTTTTACAGCTACATAGAATTAGTATACCGTGGATGAGATGAGACCTATACTGACCTGTACGTAGGCATAGACTATAGCCCGCAATCTAGACGACGTAACTACTAAAACGAAATGTCAGTCGACTAAAAACTATCGACTAAATAGTCGATAGTATGTAGTAACTAAATAGTAATTAGTCGATAGTTGAATTTAGTCGATAATGCCCATCACTATTCCCCGGTTCACAGGTTAATTATCAACGATCTTATCCCCGTTCTCAGCCTGATTGAAAAAAAGAAACAAGCTTAACTGTACTTTTTATTAAAGCAAACGAATCTGTACACTATCACACTTTGCGCACTCTCGGTGCTGGAAACGTGCCAACCAAGGCTGAAGTACTTAATCCCCCGTGCTCGCATCTGTTTTAGCAAAGCAATGCACCCGAGGGTGTTATTTCAATTTATGTAAATACAAAGGACGCGACAAATTTTTAAGCAGCCGCGTGACGGAACTAATTTTATTATGTTTCTCCTTGAATGCATTTCCTCGTGCCTCAGGCAAATTGTTATAGAAACTAACGAGTCTGTTTGAAATGTACACATCAGTTGTTTCGAATACAAACTTTATATTCTCAGCTTACGATAATTTATGTAAAAATGTTCATGCGAATTATATTCATGCAGTTTATACACAATGTTTATACGAATCGTAGCTTAAATTGTTTAACAGAATAATTACTTTTAGCGTGAAAAGTAACTTTTTCTCGTATTCAGAGAAATTGCAGTAAAATTTGCACGAAGAGCAAATTTTCTTATTATTTTAATTTCTGCATTATTATTCAGGAACAATGAGGAATTTCAGAAAAACCTGCAGTCTATAAATCAACAGTAAATATTTCCACGAATTTCTTCGAGCAACTCGTTCGGCGCGATCGATTCGACTAAATCGATTCAGAACCATTCGACGGTCTGCTGCTCAATTGATCGTGGAAATAGAAAATTGCTCCGAGGACCAGAAGGCGACCAGTGAGTTCAAACAATTATTCCGTAAGAAACGCGGCTCGGGCGATTTGAACTGTTAATTAAGAGCGACGAGTGGCCCGGTCTAATACGGGTCCGTTCATTTTTCTCGGTGGTTTCCGGCGTTCCTCTTTCACGGGCCACCTCCTCTCGCGTTCGCGGGTTGGTCTAACCACCTAATTACGTTACTTCTGTTCCACTTCGTCGGAGCACGAAGTTCTCTTCGTGTCCCACAGTGATCAGACCTTTCTGCTTTCTTCGTTGGTTTCGATACGCGTCTTGACTTTCATTACGATTGCGTGCGCGGTCCCGTGTAACCGTAAGTAGGCTTGCGAAACTTTTCAGATTCGCGGAATGCCGAGTTCGTTTGAACCGGTTTTTGCTCGAATGCGGCTAATGGGTAGAGCCGGACTATGTAACGCGGGTTTCAAAGATAAGTAATGGAAATTTCAAACACCATAAACTCGGTTCTTAAAGTTTGTGGCACGAACGGGCCGCTCGAAATTAATTATTTAAACTGTCTCGTTGCGTGACTTAAAAGCACATTTTTGGTAAGCTTGTCGAAATGTTACCCTTCTCTCGGATTTTTATGACATTGAAATATGTTGTCGAGGTCATAATTCTAAACAATTTTTTCCATTAGAAGTATATGACGGTCTCTTTTAGTTACCGAGATATTTGCAAACAACTGTCAGTCCACTATTGCGAATTCTGTAAAAAACTAATTTGATTATTGATAATATACGGAATTTGCAATACGAAAAATACGCTATGCATTTTAAAAATTTTACATATTTTAAGACCTAACTCAGATTTAAAGCTCATTAAAATTGGCGAGGAGGTAACGTTTTCGACAAGTTTACCACACATTTTAGTTTAATAAAGCTTTATGCGTCTACTTTAGGGGTAATATAAAGTCTACTTAAATTTATATCATAAATATTAGCTTGGCTACAAGGTCCCCTCGTTTCTTTCAAAAATCAATATTATAAATGGCTGAGAATATTTTTTAACAAATTGGACAATGTTTTTATTCCTTTAAATTTACTTTTAATTAAATTCACTGGAATGAAAGTTAGCATATTAACATTCTCATTCTCATTCTCGAAATGAAATGTGTGTACGAGAATGATTTTAATTGAATAATCCACTAACCGACAATGAGAATAAAACTCTCGTTCACAGCGAGGTGGTAAAACAATAGAATCTTATGTTAAGTCACGGTGGCAAAAGTAAATGCTACTTTTACATGTTACTTATATACAATATGTAGAAATTAATTCGTCGCTTTTCCAAAACGAATGTGCATTTTCATTAAAAAAAAATATCCAGTAAAATGTATTTGCAATCAAAGTGATCTTGTAATTGGCTCTTTGACAAAGACAGTATCAATTTTCACCAGCAAATGACGAGCATGCAATTTCCACGAATATACGTTTCCCATTATCTGTTTTAATTAATCGAAAAATGTTTTAATCATCTCGCCCGTCGAATTTCGCCGATCCAGAGGGAGAATTTCGGTTTATTCTCGATTCCCGGGGGCCAATAGCGGACGAATTCACGGCAAACGTGGATTACCATCGCGACAAAACGTTTCTGTCCGGCGAGACGCGCGCGATTCTTCTTAATTAAAAAAAGCTTTGTTCGCGTGACGTCGGGGTAACGCGGCCGACGGGCGAAAAAAGAATTTTCCTGCGCCGTTCGCGGCTCGTTACCGAGTGAACTTAAAGGGAATTTTAAAGGGACGTGTCGGCCGATCGCAAATCCCGGTTAATTTTCGCGAGAATTGAAATTCAAACGGGGCGCCCGGGCCTCTCTCTCTCTCTCTCTCTCTCTCTCTCTCTCTCGCTCGCTCGCAGCTTCATTTTCTTGCCTTAGCCCCGGTCCGACGAACCGAAGACCCGCCGAATTCGTTCTGGCGAAACCAGTTCCCATTGTCGCCCTGGTTAATTGCTCGGTAATTATGGCGCGATGCCCGCAGACCGAAAAAGGGAGGAACCGTTCCGCCGGAGCTTATTTTGTTTCCCGGCTGCTCGGAGGATTTTTATCCTTGCTCCGCTCCGCGGTTTTCCCACCGTGCCCCGCTCTGTCTGCTTTACGATTCACCGTCGACTGTATCTCTCGATACCTCTTGGTCGTTTTAAATCGATCGTGTCGCTGCAAGCCGTCGGAACTAAGCGCTGTACGCTTTACCACGGGCACAAACCAGTTCGCAAGATTATTAAACAACAAGCGAACCGTTTTAATGTGTTTTCGAAGTGAAGAACTTTTTTTCGCTCGTATAGAGCAATTATCGTTAAATCGATATCTTTGGGGTCGAGTAGAACAGTCTGGCATACGTCCGACAACGTTAACAATTATGTAGAATTATTTTCAATTTGTTAATACTCCAAATGCTTAAAATTACGGAATTGAATTGGTTCTAACAAAGTAACGTTAATTGCACGTCTTTGCCAATTAATACCCGGACAAGAAATGGCCTACTTCGCGAGTAGAATATACCAGCGAGTGTCAGACACTTGTGGCAAACGTTCCAGCAATGTAACAAGTGCTCGTTATTTTAAAATTCGCAGAATATGAATGTAATTTTGCAATTCAAAGTACACAGCTGCAGACTGAAACTCAAGCAACAAATCCTACGACCCAAGTAGAACTTGTTCAAGTGTCGGACAGTACCAGAAATGCTCGCGACAACGGAATAAAAAGTACAATCAACTTTTAAAGCGATGTAACGTTTACGTATGTAATTGTTAATTCTCAAAGTTTAAAACAGCGAATCGTATATTAGCGAAAACGATTTTAACATTGGCATAAGTGCAAACAACTTGAATAGATTTTCAAAAAGTAGAACAGTCAGGCATATGTCTGACAACGTTAACAATTATGTAGAATTATTTTCAATTTGTTAATACTCAAAATGCTTGAAGTTACGGAATTGAATTGGTTCTAACAAAGTAACATTAATTGTCTTTCCCAATTAATATTCGGACAAGAAATCTCCTACTTCGCGAGTAGAATATACCAGCGAGTGTCAGACACTGGTGGCAAACGTTCCAACAAGTGCTCGTTATTATAAAATACGCAGAATATGAATGTAATTTTGCAATTCAAAGTACACAGCTGCAGACTGAAACTCAAGCAACAAATCCTACGATCCAAGTAGAACTTGTTCAAGTGTCAGACAGTACCAGAAATGCTCGCGACAACGGAATAAAAAGTACAATCAACTTTTAAAGCGATGCAACGTTTACGTATGTAATTGTTAATTCTGAAAGTTTAAAACAGCGAATCGTACATTAGCGAAAACGATTTTGACATTGGAACAAGTGCAAACAACTTCAATAGATTTTCAAAAAGTGACTTTTTTTTATTCATTCTACCATTGTAAATACCTTGTCTCTGTTTGCGACTATGTGCACGTAATTTTATGAATCAATTATGTTACGGAATGCGAGGCGCGTGCTTTCAACGAGCCTAACTTCATGTCTGCAATTTATACTGCATCAGCAGACACTGCTTTCATTAGAATGCTTCTCGGATGCGCGTTTTAATAAATTTGCGAGTCAAAGTTTCGAGACCTTGTCAGTTTTCGCAAGAGCGACGCGGAATTGCTTGAGAATAATAGAATTAAGATGTACCATATCAGGTATGATATTCCGTACACAAGCATAATGGGGCTCGAATAATTATATTCTGCGAGCGTGTTTTACACGACACTCGGACGATTCTATTATGCGTACCTTCTATTATGCAATTTTCTATTATTCGGCCAGAATACAAAATTAATGTGTCCCCGGCATAAATGTCAACCTACCGGAGCTTTATTTTCGCCAAACAAGTTACTTCAATTTCGCACGAATTTTACAATATACTGTTTCTGTATGCCGCGCGTCAAAAGGGATTATTTTTCAACATTTTCCCACGGCGGCAAAACGCATCGCAAAATCCCGAACAATATTTGCCGAACGCAGAATCGTTCGGCAATCTGTTGGCGAATTCGACCGACCCGACGCAACGAGAAGCGTGTTTCTTTTCTGCATCGGTCATCGATTCAAGCGCAATCTGTAGCTATTGATTTCTCCTTAATTAATCGCTCTGCCATCGGATCGACATTGATTTTAAATTTCGAGCCCATTCGGAGAGAGGCCGCTTGTCGGTGCGGGTCGAAGTGTGCGAAATTTATGAAGAGTACCACCCTCGTGCTTTTATTTAACCCCGAGCATGCGCGAGCGCGCGCGCGCTCGCGTGTGTGTGTTTTTTCCAAACAGAATTTTATCTCGCCGTGCGCCGTGTTCCAATTTATTTTTATCGCGCGAACAAGCCGCTCGGATCAGCGATATGCATAAACAATCCCCGAAACGTCGTTCCCGGCCGTTCCTCCGGCTCGACCCTTCTTCGTCGATTGAATTAGGCATTTTAAATGCAATCGAATCGAGTGCCGGCTGCGTCAAATATTCGTCAGCCGGTGCTCCGCGCGCGCGCGCGCGCGGATTACGCGCTTCGGAATAATAATGTCATCGAGGTTCGTGACCGTACGAATCCCCGAGCTCCTCCCGGCCAATTTCCATGACGAAATTTCGAACGGCGCCGCGTTCTCGCCGCTGATTGCCCGAAAGTACGCGATAATCGTTACTCTCTGTCACGCGTCGCCGTCCCCGCACTCGGCCGTTCACCATTCCACAGCTTTCGATAGTTCCCGTTGTTGCGGAAAAATGGCCAACCAGCCCCGGATACGACAGTTCCATTCCGAAATTTCATTTGCCGAAACTAACCCCGCCGCGGAAACCGATTTTTCGTCGGTTCTGGCAAAATGTTGATATCTGCGGCATTAGCGTTTACGGATTATGACCGGTGTAAAATTCCACAGAGATTCAATTCTGATAGCTGGATCCTCGATTTCGTAGTTTAGGAGACCGTGGTGTACTTTAACCCTTTGCACTCGGAGCTATTTTAAGGGGGTCATGTGGCAGGTTCAACAAATCGAAACATTCTTTTTTGCACAAATTGATTCTTTAACATTCCTAGAATATGCTGGTAAAAGGATTGTTCCGTCGCGCAAGAACCGTGCACGTGCATTTCTTTCGGAGATTATTTGTGACACATTCGTGACTGAAAACAATTGAACCATCGGCACTCGGCGACCAGTCGAGACATCTGCTAGATGTTTAGTTTTCCACGATTTCGAGTGTCATAAGTATCGTCCCTCCGAAGGACCGCCGCGGTCGTAAAGAAGAATCAAATTACCGAGACCCGTCGTCGACTTCGTTAAAGGTCATCCTACTCCTCGGCACAAAGGCCTCATTCAAGGCTACGGGAAGGAGACATAAACAGCCTAAAGCGCGCTGATTGGGAAATGCAACTTTCGGCAGGAACCAATCAGTGCATTTTCTTCCTCGTCGCGTTAGGACTGGAAGTCAAGTTCACTCAGTTGAATTCTACGCTTGAACGTCGTGACACCTTCCAGTCCTCGGTTAGACAAGTACAACGCACGAGCCGTCGTACTATGTATTTATTACATTTTGCAATCGCGTAGTTTCATTGTCCAGCGATCAGGACAACCAACGAAATCGCAATCGTATTATTCTTTATAATCTCTCGCGTGCGCTAGCGTATAAGGCAGGACCTGCTAGATTAGCCTTACTGACGAGTCCCCTAGCAGGTCCGGGACGAAACGCTCTTTTTAACGTGTTTTATTATTACTATCAACAAATAATTGTCTTCGAATAACTCGTACGTATTGAACTAGTTGCTCAAGATTAATTTGGCGAACAACGATCCGAACGCTCGCGACACCAACGCGGTCGCGACGTAACAGGATATTTCGATATACGAGGTCGTTCGATTGTTATAAACGTAGAATGGAGCATCTGTTTGCCTCATTACGAGTTATTAATAAATAACCAGTGAAATATCAATCAGCTGGACATTAATTTTTAAAAAGTGCATTCGAATCAACGTGCAATTCGGAGCATCGAGCCAAGACAGTTTCTCAACACATAACAGACTAATGGTGAGTTTACATTTTCTTTAAATCGTATCTTTAAACGCGTTTTTCTAAAACCTGTATTTTTCATATTGGCGACCATGATATCTCAAAAACTACTGAGCGGATTTAGCTCAAATTTTTATGGTATAGTTAGCACATCTATAGCTCTCGCCCGTACCAAAATATTTCTGATATCTGCTTTAGTTTTTTTTTTTAAAGCTGAAAACGACGAAAAAAATGACGAAACTTGGAACTTAACGTTTAAAACCGTGCCAAAAATTCAATTTTCGATATTTTTATATTATTTTGGTACCAGCGATAGCCGCAGGTCTACAAATTCAAATGCCGTTTGATTTTTTGATATCAGACGATCGAAACCTCCGGAATCATGGTCGCCATCAACCTACTTTTTTTACACATGATTGTCTTCCGCACGGTGTAAAGTCGATCCAACTCATTATTTTGGTTTCAAAAAATTCTGAGAGACTGCTAAAATGTCAATAAATGTGCGGTAATAATTTCAAGATTCTATGTTTTAATGGTCCTCCAAAAAAAATTCCTAAAAAAGCAAGAAAAAGTAGCTCTCACATGGGATGACCCCCTTACCTCAAAAACGAAAGATTTTTCCATTCTAGAATATTTGCTTTCTATAGAATTTGTTTTCATTTTTTGCATATGAAACTGATACAATATCTCATGTAATATGTAAATGTCTATTACTTTATTGAATACGAACAAAAATAATAATGTGAACACTATTTTTAAGAATGGAATACCAATTTTCTGTGCTGCCTCAGACTCACCATCCGAGTGCTAAGGGTTAAAGTGGGGTAACTTTTAATCAGAAAATGAAAATTAATGTACCTTTGAGAAGTTATTCTTTACTAGAAACTGCACGATCTTGTTGGTTCGACAATTTTTCTAGACATTGTAGTTTTCAAGATATTCGATCAGATATGTATAATAAAGATATAAAACAGTGAAACTGCGAACGACAAAAATATTTTGAACATGAAATAAATTGCAAGGATTTAAGGGTCGTTTCCATATAATCGTCTGTCAAAGCAGCATTCGACAAAGTCGAAAAGATATTTACGCGCGACAGGAGCACTTGTAGTTGGTCAAAGTACGAAATACAATGTCCAGCCAGCATATTGGGCATCCAAAAACGCGACGCGATTGTGCGTTCTTTGTCCGCGCAGCTATCGGACTAATAACAGCATAAAGCGCCATTAAATTCAATCGCGGATTCGCCGCATTAAACAGACAGTCTAATGATAACACAAAGCTCGGGGCTCCCTCGTCATTTGATAACCGGGATCCATTCATCGGTGCTGGTTTTCTCGGTGAAAGGTGTGCATCGCGAAATTGCACAAACACCGGAGTGCCGTTTAAATAATTCCGATCACGACGTACAGCCGCGCCGCGCCGCGGCGTAAAAACGTCAAAAGAGCTAATGAAAAACAATTCAGCAGCCGGATAATAGGGTTGAAAAGCGGGGCTAATTGGGGAGAATATGAGAAGGGAATCGTTTCGAAATTGCGCCGTTACGGGTCCCGATGATCGGACCACGGATGAATAAATAATCGAAATGGGGAGCGGTTTCGTTTACTTTTCAAACTGTACGGTGCTGTTTGGCCGCGAGTTTCGCACCGGTGCGGTGCCGAGTTGCGCTCGCGAAAACGCACGTGACCGTTTCCGCGTGGCGAAATTCCGCGGCCGTGTACGTGACGACGATTCTTTTTTCCGTGACAAGAGATCCTATGGCGGCAACAAACGTTTCCGCCGGCCGCGAACAAACGCTCGCTAACGACAAATAACTGTGAATTCTAACGGGGAGGGAAAGGTCCCGCGCACGACCCACATATTTAAACGAGTTTCCCCTCGGTTTCCATCGCCGGTTTAATTTTCTTTTTGAACGTGGAAACTGGAATTCGTCCCTCCGCCCGAACTGCCGCCGGGATTTTTTGGCAAAAACGTATTTCATTCCGTTGCCGCCGCAGATGCTCGCTGCCCGCGTCGCGTCGCGTCGCGTCGCGTCGCGCCGCGCTGTTCCACGCTTCGTCGCATGCCTCTATGCTACCGCGAATGAACAAGCTTCTTAAATTCGAGATACGGAGAACGTCCTCCGGGCTATTTCCCTTTGAAGAAGTTTCTTGGAACTCCTAAATAAATGTACACGCAGTTTCCTTTTTTCTGTATATATCTAATATACAGGGTGGTCCGTTTAAATAAGAACACCTAAATATCTCTTCAGGTTATTGTGATGCAAAAATTATTTGTTACGTAATGTGCATGGTGTCAATGGATCAAATATTTGGCACGAATATTTGTTTCCGAGGGTCATTTTTTGCGAATGTATTTTTCCATCAGTTACACGATGCAATAGAAAAAAATGTAGTTATGTACAAAAAAACATCGATGACCTTGACAACTCCGAAAAAAATGACCCTCGGAAAAAAATATTCGTGCCAAATATTTGCTCCATTGACACCATGCACATTACGTAACAAATAATTTTTGCATCACAATAACCTGAAGAGATATTTAGGTGTTCTTATTTAAACGGACCACCCTGTATACAGGGTGTCCAACGTAATAGTTTCACGATTTTTCAAGTACTTGCGATAATCTGACAACAAATATTTTCAACAAAAGTTGATCAGTTTTCGATTGGCTATAAAGTTCGAAAAACATTTTTTGTATAGTATTGTCAAGGTCACCTTCATTTTTTTAAATGGCACTTTGTATTTTTGACTTAACAGTATTACAGCCCGTGTCAAGACGAATTCAACGATCTAGTATACCATGACCTTCGGATGCCCTTGAAGTGCCATTTAAAAAAATGAAGGTGGCCTTGACAATAATAAAAAAGAAATTTTCGAACAGTTTTTTTTATTGGAATGTATAGCCAATCGAAAACTGATCAGCTTTTGTTTGAGATATTTTTTGTCAGATTATCGCAAGTACATACTTAAAAAATCATGAAAACTGTTACGTGGGAAATGTCGAATGGTAAAATGAGGCTCATACGATACCACTAAATTTTTGTTTTTATGTTTGGTATTATGACATAAAAACAAACATTTATTGGTATCGTATGAGCCTCATTTTACCATTCAACATTGTCCTCAAGACATTTAATGTATCTTTGAAAACAACAAAGATATTTAAGGTGAAAAAGTTAGGTGACTCACCCTGTATATAGAAATGCTGTATGTAGAAATTTTGTTTATTCCAGTGCAGCGATTGTGCAACGCTTCGCGAACGAATAAAAAAGAACAGTAGAACACAAGAAACAGATGTTGTAAGAATTAAGTAGAATATCATGGTATCGGTCAGACATCACCGAACGCTTCCCAATAATGAAACAACGAATACAAACAATTGTCGAGTGAACAGAAGATCAACGTAATAGTAGATGGCACAGCACCGAAATAATAAATCCGATCTGCCGGCAAGTAGAAAATCCCGGCAAGTGTCAGACACTGCTAGAAAAGCTTTTAGCAGTGAAATAACAACAAGTGCTTACGGTCGGCGGAGCAACGGCGTAACGTTAACGTAATTCTCGAAATACCAGACATAAAGCCGGGGGTGGCCAGAACACAAATAATAGATCCGGTGGTTCGTAAGTAGAAAATCCCGGCAAGTGTCGGACGGTGGAGAATCGCTTACAAAAATAGGAAATCGTCGAGCGAGAGGAGAACCGCGTCGCTCCGTGGAGTGTACAATAACGATCCCGGCGACTGGAACGAGAAGAGGCACATCGGGAATTATGAGGCTCGCGACGTAATTATCCCGGTTCGTTAGTCACGCGATTCGTAATCCGTGACGACGTCGAGCGTCGCGACGCGGCCGGCTAAATTTAAAAACTTGGCCACGCGGTAGTTAGTCGGTCGATTTAATGAAATTCTCGTCGCAGGTACGGCCGGCGAGCCGGTCTAGACGTAACCGACGTAAACGAAGTGGCCATTAATAACGCAAAATGGCCCCGCGGTGTCTCATTATTTTCCTTTCCGTATCTTTAATTAGCGCCCGAAGAGAGAATCAGAAAAAAATAGAAGAAAAAGGGAAATAAGGGAGAGGAAAAAGAAGCGTTTCCAAGGGACCGCCGCGGGGCGTTCATCCGGCGGAGACATCCCCGGGAAAAGACGTCCGATGAAAGAGACGTCCCTTCTGTCTTTTGCCACGTAATCGCGCGGACAACGTTACGTCGTCAAGCTCTAGACGGTAATACACTCTAGCGAAGTTATAATCTGCGGTCGGGAATTGAACCGACGCCAGCTGGGTCTCGAATTACATCCGGGCAACAGGTAAAATACTAAATGTATCGTCGGAACAACCGCGCCAACTTACGTCCGGATCGATCGACGTCAGACCCTTCCGTGACGACGACGACGACGACGACGTTCCTTCGCGACGTGCACACATTCGGAACGTTACAGCATCGCTCGGATGTATGTAAATGCCGAGGGGAAGTTTGATTCGCGGCAAAATGAGAAGCGTGATATGCGGGCGACGTGTGCGGAAATACTGTCTGCTGAGATCGGAACCGTGAACTACCGCCAGTTTCGAATTATTAATGTGCGACAGGATTTCGCCCGACAAAGAGCAAATTCTCCGTCGAACGAACTAGTACGCCGCTTTAGACTTGTTATCGCCAGCCAACTTGCTCTGCCTTATTCGATTAATAATTAATTTTCACGAAAATTCGTCGAAATCATATGAATCGTACTTGTTAGGATTAATGGACAAACCTTTATACAGGGTGGTATTTCCGGTAGTGTAATTAAAACATGTTTTAGATAAAAGTTTCTCAATACTTGGTGGGCTACATGTTCGCATATTCTTAAATCTGAAAAAATGCTTTTCACGTAAAAAAGTAAAGGACATCGTGGGATTGTTTCTGACGTCGAGACGAATTTAACAGTGTATTACACTATGACCTTGAAATGACCTCAAACTCGGAAATTTTGTGCATACGTAATTTTAATGAAAAATTATTTCTTACAATATAAATCAAGTTACATCAGATGTTTCAACTGCGATCCATCATCTACGATACAGAGCTCCGCGCTGTGTATTAAACTTTTCGTTGTCGCCATAATTAGGGCGTCTCGGTTTATATTATTACATGAAGTTGTTATGCGATTTCGAAGTTCTTGAACATTATTGATTGCTGTATCGTATACAACAGATTGCAGATATCCCCAATGATAAAAATCCAACATGAGAGGAATATTTTTTAGCCGAATCTTACATTTTATCTTACGTTGCACTTTAACACAGCTGTCGGTAGGTGGGTCTTCTTAGACCCAGAAATCACAATTCCGCTGTTCACAGAAAGTTCGTAATTTATAAATGTTTTTGATGTGCACTTTTTGAAAGTAACGTACTCGAGAATTTATTACGAAATAACTGAATTAAATAACCATTTGCACGTAATCGCGAGCGTAAGTTTGAACTGTGATTTTCCGCACAATTTGTACTCTTTGGCTCGGCCGCCAGAATATTAACACCATCTATTCCCGTCCGGAGACGAGCAAAGAGAACAATTCTGTTCGAGCGGAACGAAGCTTTTGCTCGAAAGTCCGAGGCGCGACGAAAATTTCGCACGGCACTGCGCATACATTCCTTATTCGCGACCGCATCGTAATCCGCGCGAAATGAATAGTTAAAAACAGCGCCCGACGCCGTTTAAAACGAACGAAAACCATACGCATAAATTTGCGGGTTGCACACCGCGGCCGATACACGCCGGAAGTGCCTCATAATTTCGCTAGTTTTTGCCCGGTATGAAAAAGCCGTTTCGACCGAACCGGCGCGGCCGGAAGTAGAAGGGTCGAGGGCGAGGGGAGGGGGGACACGGGGTTTCCGTGATAACAGAGCGAGCGGCGCGTACCGAGTCCATGATAATAATTAAACGAAAGTTAAATGGGAAATCTCGAATTCCACGATAACGGCGTGTGCATCGGGACCGGGACCAGCTTCGGAAACTAGTTTCGATTCTGTCACGTAATTCGCCGCCCTCCCCTGCCTCGTTTCACCGTCCCCCTTCCACCCCCCTCTCTACATCTAGCAGCTCTACAGCTGCTGGAACCACCCCACTTTCTGTCTGGCTCGCGAGAATAACGCGAAATTAATTTTCGCTTCCAACGGATTTAATGACTTCGCGTTTCGATGCCCGGTCCTCGTTCCTCGGCTTTTCGACCGTTCCCGCCAGATAATCGACGATTTATTGGTCGCAAAACGCGTGTAGCCTGTTATCGATCCGCGGAAGAAATCGTGATCGATGGGCAATGTTGGTCAATCCCGTGGTCCGCTCTGATCGCGATCTTTGTCACACGGTAATTACAATACGCGGTTCTTAGTGGATGGGCAGCCGTCTGACTGAACACTGATTTGTTTCACTGGAAATGTAAAAATCAGAGAAATAAAGATCAGGAAGGCAAAAATCAGTACAATAAAAATGAAGAATCTGAAGAATGAAGCTCAAAAGGGCCAAAAACAGTACAATAATAATCAAGAATCGGAAGAATGAAGCTGAAAAGGGCAAAAATCAGTACAATAAAAATCAAGAACCGGAAGAATGAAGCACAAAAGGCCAAAAATCAGTACAATAAAAATCAAGAATTGGAAGAATGAAGCTCAAAAGGGCAAAAATCAGTACAATAAAAATCAAGAATCGGAAGAATGAAGCTCAAAAGGGCAAAAATCAGTACAATAAAAATCATGAATCGGAAAAATGTAGCTCAAAAGAGCAAAAATCAGTACAGTAAAAACCAAGAACCGTAAGAATGGAGCTCAAAAGGGCAAAAATCAGTAAAATAAAAATCAAGAACCGTAAGAATGAAGCTCAAAAGGGCAAAAATCAGTACAATAAAAATCAAGAACCGTAAGAATGAAGCTCAAAAGGGCAAAATCCAGAAGAATAAAAATTCCAAGATTATCGCTGACACACGAACCCAACCCAAAATACAGCAACGTTCCGGCACTAGGGTGGCCACGAGCTCCCAGCCCAGCCCATTCTGCTCACCTTCCGGTTTCTACAGGGCGATCGCTCAGCCGTTAACTAACCAGCCGCCAACAAATCGTAACAAGCCGCCGGTCTCGGTAGCATAGAGAGGGTGCATGCCTCGCGCGGGAACAGAGGCGTGTACACAGTGGGGTTCACACCATCAGGCCCGTGATAGAGGGTTGTCAGGAGTTTCGTGCATTTCCACGCGGCGTGGCGCGGTGGCAACATTGTGTCCCGAGGCCGGTATCAAAGCCTGGTAGGTCCGCAGACCGCGTCAGCGCCGACCGCAGCGGGTGCCGGCGACGCTGACGCTTACTCGCCACCGTAACACGTGGCCGGTAAACGCGACCCGCTGACGTCTGCTTTGCTGACGTGGGTGGCCCGGAACGGCCGAAAACCCGGCTAGAGAACCGTTCTCCGACGGGGCACCGGGATCACAGTGGAACGAGTAAGGAAAATAGACGTGAGGATAATTATTGTCTTCATAAAGCTTATTTTATCCCTTCGAGGACGATGGTGGATCTTTCTTTCTGCGCGATGTCAGGATTGTCACCCTAATCTGTTGATGATTTTCACTTTGCGATACTTCCCATTTCTGTGTTGAAATTCTTGGAAAATTACGGATAGAATACAAATGTGTAACGCACACAATAATCTGATCTTGTACAGTCAATTTTTAGAATATTTCTTGGAGTCAGTTTGGTGCACTGATGTCGTCGATGTCAGGATTGTCACCCTAATCTGTTGATGATTTTCACTTTCCGATACTTCCCATTGCTTTGTTGAAATTTTTGGAAAATAACGCATAGAATACAAATGTGTAACGCTCAGAATATCTTGTACAGTCAATATTGGAATATGGGTACACGAAACCAGACACTATATAAAATATAATTTATTCAGTTTAATATCCTACTAAATAATAGTATTTACCTACTTAAATAAATTCCAACAGTCAATTTTTGTAACATTTCTTACAGTCAGTTTCGTTCACTAATGTCGTCCCTGAAGGGTTAAGTTGCAGGACTCTCATCCAATATGATTTCGTATGTGTAGACTGTGTGCGTTATGCACTTGTGACAATAACGAGTGGGTGAAATTTCAAATTCTATTTCAACAACATCGTTTCATTTTTCGAGTACCTTTTTCATACCTTCTCGTCCCAGAAAATAGGCATTTCGTAACACGTGGCCGGTAAACGCGACTAGCAGACGTCTGCTTTGCTGACGCGGGTCGCCCGAAAACGGAACGTCCGAAATCCGTTTTCTCCGTTCTCCGACGGGGGTCCGTGTCGTCGCTCCGATGCACAATGCACCGAGAAAACGAAAACAGGGGTGGCGCAGGGTTGCGGAGCGTTGTGCAGCCGTCAGCGGTCCCCGGCACGAGTGACACAAGTTTTGCCCCGCCTCTTCCTCAACCTAACCCCGGCCCTGCATTTGAATCGCAAATTCTACGCAGTCATTGTTGCCCACGCCGCTGAACGGATACGCGGCCAACCACGCGAGAATGCGGATTCCTGGCCGCGCAGTGCAGCGCTGACTTTGACGCGAATTAAAACGGATCTTGCGGTATACAACAGAGTACATGGTAGACTTGTATGGGCACATCGATTCAGTACAATTCTCGATCCGAGCAAATAATTGTTGGTTTATCGGGGTGCGATTGCTGTTTGGACTCGGGAATACGAGCCTTTGATTTCGGTGTAGATTGTGGAACTCTGTGAATTTATAGCAGATACTAATTTGTAGAATACAGTCGATTTTAGCCCGAGCAACGTTTCAGTTAGCGAAACAAAACGTGTATTTATTAAGGGGGTCCTCCCATGTGAGAGCTACTTTTGGATGCTTTTTTTAGGAATTTTTTTTGGAGGACCCTTAAAACATACAATCTTGATATTTTTATCGCACATTTAATGACACTTTAACAGTCTCTCAGAATTTTTTCATACCAAAATAACGAGATGGATCGACTTCACACCGTCCGGAAGACACTCGTGTGTGAAAAAAGTAGGTTGATGGCGACCATGATTCCGGAGGTTTCGATCATCTGAAATTAAAAAATCAAACGGCATTTTAATTAGTAGACCTGCGGCTATCGCCGGTACCGAAATAATATAAAAATATCGAATATTGAATTTTTGGCACGGTTTTGAACGTTAAGTTCCAAGTTTTGTCACTTTTTTCGTCTTTCTCAAGTATTAAAATAAAAACTATAGTAGATATCAGAACTATTTTGGTATGGGCGAGAACTATAGATGTGGTGACTACACCATAAAAATTTGAGCGAAATTCGTTCAGTAGTTTTTGAGATATCATGGTCGCCAATATGAAAAATACGATTTACACAAAGAAAATGTAAACTCACCATTAGTCTGCTATGTGTTGAGATATTGTCTTGGCTCGATGCTCCGAAGTGCACGTTGATTCGACAGCACTTTTCTCCAGCACAAATTATTATTTATAAATAGTTATTTATTAATACTTTAATCGTAATGAGGCAAATAGATGCTCCGTTCTACGTTTATAATAGTCGAACGACTTCGAATATCGAAATATCCTTTTACCAGCATATTCTAGGAATGTTATAGAAGCAATTTGTGCAAAACAAAAATTTTTCGATTTTTTGGACCTGCCACATGGGATGATCCCCTTAAGGGTTTGAAAATTAAATCAATATTTTACATGTTGTCGTTTGAAATATTCCTGTGACAATGGTTCTGAACATTTGACCAGTCCAGCATGTAAAAGAATAAGAGAGGATTCCGCCGATAATCTTTAAAACGTAAAATCTCGAACGGCAATCTCCGAATTATACAATTAGAAGCGCACGGTGTTCCTAGGCGGCATTACGGATTCAAATTAATCTCAATAACTGTGCAAATACCATTTTAAAAGTGGCCGGCCGTTCCGCGGGAGTTTCGCGCCGGAGTGTATTTAATTATTCATGAAGCGATCCGGCGCTTTAGCGGCGAACAGAAATATTCTAGCCGCGAGTGTTGGTCCGCTCGCGTAAGAGTCGGCCGGCCCACTCACTCCCCAGCACAGTTCTACCGGTGAATCTGGCATTGAACTTCGCGGGGCTGTGGAACCGGGTCCTGGTCCCCGCCGCAATTACTCTGGCCGGCGAAGTTATGTCAAAGGAATTCACTTGTAATTTACGCCCGTCCTTTGTTCCGCGGATTTTCGGCCGCGGCGCCGCCCCTGAAATCACTCGAAATTCCAGCGCAGCCTCGAGCGTTAATTCCGACGCGACGCGCGAAACCATTGAAGCGTTGGCGGGTGGAAAAGCGCCGGAAAAATGGAACGTAAGTGGGAAATGATATTCGAGGGGCGGGGGGGTGGGGCTTAACCGGGACGGGGGTCCTGGTACACGCGTCGAAACTGATCTCGGGGGGCGTGAGGGGGGGTCGCAATTAAACCGTCGATCGATCGCCCGGCGACGTTTCCGAGCGGAATTTCAATTTTGACCAACGCAACCTATTTTTCCCCCTCCCTTTCTCCTCCTCCTTTTTTTTTTCATCAGCGTCCATCGCAGCGGAAAATCGGCGAGCGCCGATTAAAGCCGGATGAGTTGTGAAAAATTAATGTACCCGGACACCCCCCGCACCCGCTCTGCTCGGCGTCCCCTAATTTTCATGATAATACCGGTGCCACCGCCGCGTTCAGCCTGCCCGATCGCCGGACAAATCGTTGCGAAAATAATGCCAGCTGCGCGTGAACACGCGAGCACGGCAGGCTGTCTTTTTCCGCGAGCGGGCGCGCGCGCTCATCCCCGAACAGCCCGTAAATATTTGCCTCCCGCGAGTAATACATTTTTGCGCCGACAGCCCGGCATTTTTATTGGAAAGGTCCCGCTGTATGTTTCATTGTAAAGAGTATGAGCTATGGCCCCGACGCTCGCTCGCTCGCGCGACAATTTGCAAAGTCTGCTCGGATTTGTTCGGCTGCAGCCTTTCTGTTCATCCGCCCCGACAGAAGTAGACTGCTTTTGGCTTTGATCGCGGGGGCGATCGCTGTTTCATCAGTTTACGGCGAATTTGTGTACTGTTCACCGTGGCACCGAGACGGTCAATCCCGGTATTAAGTACAGTATTCTCGCGATAAATGTCCCAAATGTCTGGACGATAATTGTCCCTGAACTATCCCCACTCCTGCGGGGTATACCCCGTGAGGGGCCGTGAAACTCGAGAGGCCTCGGCCGCCGAGAAGTGTAACGTGATACGGGTCGGGTATATCGGTGTGAGACCATTACTAATCCGATGACAAAACTTCTTTATTTTTCATTATTTTTTTAACCAACACATTCCTGGCATTTTTCTAATGAAAATGATACCAAATATGATATAATTCCGATGATATTTACGTGTGTAATGGACGATGAAATTTTCGTGCGCATGGTAGGACAGCGTATGGGAAAGAAAGAGACGCTGTCCTACCATGCGCACGAAAATTTCATCGTCCATTACACACGTAAATATCATCGGAATTATATCATATTTGGTATCATTTTCATTAGAAAAATGCCAGGAATATGTTGGTGAAAGTTCCATAAAAAAATAATGAAAAATAAAGAAGTTTTGTCATCGGATTAATAGTGGTCTCACACCGATATACCTGACCCGTATTATGTTTACATTTCTCGGCAACCGAGAGGCCTCTCGAGCTACCCAGTCCATTTCTACGTTCGGCACAAGTCAAAGAATAGTAACCCTGGACGATAATTGTCCCTAGCCGGACCCGTGGTTGGGACAATTATCGAGAGAATACTGTAGTATCTGTTTTGTTACAATCCTGAATATCAGAGGCTATGTTTGCAAGATCGTGCAAATTCAATTCGGAAGCAGAATTATGCTTTCAATTGTAATTTTTCCTGCTGTGGCACACACATTTATTTAACCCTCATCCGTTACTCATTTCAAGAACTGAATCTGTCCCACGGTGTAAAATTGACACAGTGGTAAAAGATTGATTAAATAATAAGGTGAGCAGTTATTTTTCGATGTTTTTTTATTCAAATTGATGAGTTAACATTTACATTTAAGGTTTTTCGGTTATGAGTTTCGCATTAAAAAAATAAAAGTCATGAAATTTCGAGCTTTACCTACAAATAACAGGACCGTTTAACTTATTTCGGGAAAACTGTGTCAAATTGACACGAGAGACGGACGAGGGTTAATACAGCAGTCCTATTGTTTATTCCAGTGGTCCGCAAACTGCGGCTCGCGAGCCACGAGCGGCTCTTTGGCTACTTGAGTGTGGCTCTTCCACGAATGACATGGTTAAAATCAATTAATTTTATTTTAATAGAATTTTTAATCAGTCAGTGTGTTATATATTATATTATGTGTTAAGATTATTATAAAGTATGGTATTATTCACTGCACCTAGTTTTACCAGACTTCCAAAAACAGGATTCTTGTAAAGAAATTTGGTTCTCAAAAGAAATCTAAATCCTTTTTAATGCCGATATATGGCTCTTTTGACTAATGAATTTGCCGATTCGAATCTCGCTTAAAAAATTTTGAATCGATACACATTTCCAGAATAAAAATGCACCCGAAGAACTTTATCGAAAAAAATGTTGAGCTTATCGGACTGCTGCAGAAAATTTCGGTTATCGATACGCGGAAATCTATAGCGTTGCTCTTCCGTGCATGAAAAATTCCACAGTCTGAAAGCGTTTCTGCCAAATTCGAACATTTTGGAAGCTGATTAATCGAGACAGGAATTTTAGAAACTGAAAGATTTAATCTTCCGGTGAAAGGGTCGAAGAACCAGCGCAGTAGCAAATCTGGGATGAATAGATCCGCTTCTGACGATGTATACCGTGCTAGCGAGAGGTTGGACAGGCGAAGCTTGAGCTGGAGAACAGTGGACGCGTCGAATCCGCCATTGGGCCGCGTTAATACGCACTCGCACACGCGTGTTAAAGCGGATTGCACTGGCTCTGCCGTCCCGCGGGGTCGGTTCGTTATAACAAACGGGTCGCTTTACGCGTTTCACGAAAATACTCGAAACGCGACATTCGTTTTCCCCTAGCGTTTATACATTGTGTGCGGTAAACGCCCGCCTTGAACTCTGTATGGTTTTATGGGAACACAGGAAGAGTAAAAGTATCATTTACAAAATTTTATATATGCGAGTCACCTAACGTTTCCTGTGTCTGTGACCTTGAATGACTTTGTTGCAATTATGATCACTGAATTCCCAAAGAAAGGGACTATCGTCGTAGGGGTTTCAAAACGGGTGGTCCCGTTGAAAAAAGTGAAGGTGACCTTGAGATCTCTAGAAGAAAATAACAAATTATACAGGGTAGAGAAACAGAACATGTGACCTTGAATGACTTTGAGCAATTATAATCACTGAATTGCCAAAGAAAGGGACTATCGTCGTAGGCGTTTTAAAAGGGGTGGTCCCATTGAAAAAATTGAAGGTGACCTTGACATCTCTAGAAGAAAATAACAGACTATACAGGGTAGAGAAACAGAACATGTGACCTCCAATGACTTTGATCAATTATAATCACTGAATTCCCAAAGAAAGGGACTATCGTCGTAGGTGTTTCAAAACGGGTGGTCCCGTTGAAAAAAGTGAAGGGGACTTTGAGATCTCTAGAAGAAAATAACAGATTATACAGGCTAGAGAAACAGAACCTATGACCTTGAATGACTTTGAGCAATTATAATCACTAAATTCCCAAAGAAAGGGATTATCGTCGTAGGTGTTTCAAAAGGGGCGGTCCCGTTTTTAGTGAAACAGAACCGAATACTCACTGATCGGACAAGGAAAATAGATCAACCATTGATCGAACAAGCAGGATACGACGATCGTTTGTCAGACATGTAGAAGAAGGTAGGCATTAACACTATATCTACCGAGCACTAAAAGCGATTAAAATTTTTTAGCTTATAAAAATGACAAGGCTCTATTTATTTAGATTTTGTGCAATTTTTATTTCAATATGTGCTTGGGTAAATGAATTGATCGAATCAATTTTCATGTAAGTAACTTTATAATTTCAACAATTGTGTAATGAAAGATATAAAACCGGTCATTTGACCGCCAGTGGTAGGTTCAGTGTTAAGCAGACAAGTATCCATAAGACAATGAAAGAGCCAACCAAGTAGAACAGGTCAATCACAGCACTGATAAACACGGCAAGATAGATATCAAGTGGAATAGGACAAAGAATGATCCGACAAGCCATATAGGACAATAACTCATTAAACAAGTTGGATTTCACGATCACTGGACAGACAAAGAGGGCATGATATTAATGGGCCACGTAAGTGAAATAGGACAATCTGTGATCAGACAAACAAGGTGAATAAGACATGCATTGGTTACACAAATTGAATTGCACTAGTTAGACTAGGATAAGTCAAGTTATCAGACAAGTCCGACAATAGATGATCAGACCTGCCCGAAGAATAAGACCTGTCAGGCAAGTAGAACGAATCACTACTTGGCCAGACAGGCAGAACAAATTTGATTCTGGACAATCAAGTGAAATAGAAGTAAAACATTGCATACAAAAACCACACTCGATCCACTTCGGACACCACAGACAGCAAATGCTGCGATAAAAACTTAATGGAACCTATTTGCAAAAGGAAAGCCCGCCATTCCCCGAATCTGGATTCCGACCAGGCACCAGGTATAGAGGCAGGGTAAATTGTCTTCGAACGGCGGGAAAGGGAGCGGAAGGACCACGAAAACGTCGCGATGGTCGTCTTCCGAGCTATTTCATCCGCGAACAAGGCTCCGAGGGGAAATGGTATTCGCGCGGGATAATGAGTGGGACGAAGGGTAGACAAAAGGGGTGAGAAAGGACGGTTTGGTCCCGGCTGATCGATGAGAGGAGAGCAAGAGAGAGAGAGAGAGACAGGATGGAAAGAGGACAAACCGAAGCGTAAGAAGAAAAGCTTCCGGCCTCGAGGAGACTCGAGCGTTTGTCGAGTTCCGAGGAAGAGTTAGAGGAGGAAGGGGGTTGGTTCCGAGGGGAGTTCCGTCGGATGCGAGGAGGGTTGGGAATCGACGTGGTATATCGTGGTCGACGGAGAGGGGGGGAAATTTGATTTGGCCTCGGCTCGCCGAAGTTTGGCGAAATCATTGACGAGATTACGTTCGCCGAGTCCCGAGTCGAAGCCGAGGGACGGACCGACGGGGGTTGAAATGAGTCGAACAGAGGACAAAAAAAAAAAAGAAAGGAGAGAAGAGGATGTTACCCCGCGGAAATAGCCAACTTAATTCCTACCGCACCGACGCCGTCTATCTCGCCCGGTTCTCCTTGCGGCCGCGGCCGTCCCCGCGGTACCGGCGACGTTCGAATAAAATATGCGTTTTAATTTGCAATTTAATTGGAACGTCCCCGTAGCGCTCCAAGGACCTGGCTCGAGAGGACCGCTCCCCTCGTCCTGCTACCCCTCCTCCTCTTGCTCTCGTCCCTCTCGCATTCTTTCGGAGAACCAGTCCGTTGTATCGGGACGCTCCGTAATGACCGTCTTCAAGACTAATTTCTGGAACTGTCCGGGAAAGCTTGTTCCAAGATTTTTGATAAATGCGGAACTTCGCCGGAGTGTTTTCTAGTAGTTCTAGCTTCGGTTACGTCTGCGATGCAGCCGCCGCGTCCGTGGGCCTTTCATTTCTAGTTGAATGGGTCCCATTAATTTTCGTTTGCTTGGAGCTGGTAAAAAGAAGACAGAATTTTCTAAAGCTCGTCAGTAGGATGTATATGACGATTCTGGACCAATGTCAATGACCCTTCCTAGCAACGCTAACCGCGGGGAGGGACTTTCACCACTCCCCCTCTCCTCAACCCCCTTAACTTCACTCCCCCTTCCCAGGGGGTATCAAATTCTACGGATGAGAGCAGCTTTTCCAAATATTGATATTTTGGCTGTTGCAACAACTTTGAATATACGGTGGTTCGCAACAGCGCGAGAGGATATCTTTGCCACCGTCATTCGTTTCCGAAAAAATTTGGCACCTCCCACCCCGAAAAAATCCGCCCCGTTAGACCCAATGGGTGACCCCCCGAAAAAATTTGACTCCCCTGGGATAGGAGGAGGGGAAGGGAGAGGGCAAGCCCTCCGCGGTTGGGGTTGCCTCGAAAGGTCATTGACATTGGTCCAGAATCGACATGTACTTCCCACTCTCGTCAACCATTATTATTCTAATCTACGAATTAATCTGTGACGCAGTATATAGTAATTCACACGTTCATTTGACTCTTTAATTTGCATAGCTTGCGACAAATAGAATACGATGCAATGAAAAAAAATTGTTTACCTTGCGACCTTGAAATTCAAGGTCTATGGTTGATTTGATTCTGCAACGCACTTGTAAATATAATTAATATTCATTTGTTTCAGAGAACTGTAATCGAATATCTATAGATCTCGGTGAACGATGAGTAAAAACGAATATTTCGCGGGCAATTAGCGCTCGTTATTTCGGTTTGAAGAATTGTTTGTTTCGTTAAAAAATGGTGAGTTTCGAAACGGTCCTCGCATGACCGCGAATCGAATCAGACGATGGAACAGATACGTCCGGGGCAAGAATAATTAGACCTGTTTGTTCATCCTCGGTCTCTGTTGTTTTTTTCTATCAGACCGTGAATAAACAGGCTCGATATACTATGGCGCCGGCCGACTGGCACCGAATTCTCGGCTCGATCGAAACAGTACACGATGCGCGCTTTAAATATTTAGTATGGCAAATATTTGCTTGACCAAATAAATTCCGTTCTCTTGCATTGCGGTGGTACGCGTGACGCCAATAAAACGATCGGTATCGTTGATTTTTAAATAGAAGCCGGCCTGGTCCGGCCAGGCCCGGGGCGTTCGGATTCGTTTCGATATTCAAAAACCGCCGGCCGTGAGTTTAATTTCTGCGAAAACGAACGCTTTATCGTCGAACGCGCAAGGCGTCCCGCTTGTTTTCAAGCCGCGAGAGTTTGCAAATATCCGTGAATAGCGGTCGGATCCTCTAATATCCGAAAAAAAACGAACTCCTCGTGGAACGAACGAATGCATAATTTTGCCAACGGAAACCCCAAAAAACCACTCGCCAAGAGAATATTTAATCGAAGGAAAAGAATCAATTACGGGAGAATGGAAAATTTATTCCCACGTGCACCAACATAATGATCTCCCGATTTCCATACCGTCGCGGTAAAATTGATAATACTTTGTCCCACTGTTCCCAGCTAACCGTGTACCGGAATAAAACTGTTGCAATTAACAACGAAATTTTTTTTAACCATCTCCACACTATAGTTCCGGGAGAAATACAGGGTGTTCGACTACGGGTGGGAGAAAATTTTAGGTGTGGTTGTCAATGATAATATAAGTCGAAAATGAAGAATAAAAATATTGCGATTCCGGCTTCGTTATTTAGTTATTAACCCATAGCACTCGAGTGGCGACTCTGCGGCGCCACTAAAAATTGCTGTGCCATTATTCAAAATATTGTTTACATTATTAAATGTATGTTAGTATCTAATCAATTACTAAACATCTAAGTATTCTATGAGGTATTGTATCAATTTCATATCCATCAAATTTAAAAATTCAGAGGGAATATCTAGGTCGGAAGAAATGTTTAACTTTCGAATTAAAATAGCTCCGAGTGCAAAGGGTTGACAATTAAAAATCCGCCTAAAATGCGGCAATTCATAACTAAATAAAGAAGTCTAAATCGCAATTTTTTTATTCTTCATTTTCGACTTACATTATCATTGAGAACTACCCCTTAAATTTTCTCCCACCCGTAGTCGAACACTCTGTATAGCTGATAGATCGTTCATGGTTTTACGTTATATGGAAAGGAAACCGGTGAAACAATTCGGCCGCAATCCCTGCAAGAAGAAACCCACCGTTTCTAATTATTTGCCGCTCCTAATTCTTCAAAGCGCGGGGGACCGTGAACGTTTGTCTGGCTGCCGCCTCGGCCTTCTATCTTTTCACGCCTCCTCCTTTCATCTCGCCACGCGGAAAGAGCCGGCGAACACTGTTCCCGTGCCGGTCTTTTGAAAACGGGGACCGAATTTAAGCGGCCGAGTTAGTTAACTTCCGCAATTAAAATCCGGATTCGGGAAACGCGACTAGGAATTACTGGAGCGCGAGAAATTATATACAGCGTGTCTCATAAATCGGCAACGCACCTTTCCGTTCCCAATAAACATCCCCATAAAAACTTGCATTCGCACAAAAATTATTTTCAAATTATTGTCAATAATATTTTTACTTAAAGCTCATTTTTTCTTTGTACAAAGTTTGTCCGAAGCTATCGGAATTTGAACGGAAATTGCATCGGCAGAATGCAAGGGACGAGCATCGAGATGCAACTATCGAAGTTCCATCGTGACCACAATAGAGCTTTCTCTCTCTCACTCTCTCTTCGTCTTGGTTTCTCGGATTTCGACCGGCGTCGACCGAAATCGGGATTAACTCGTTTCGACTTTAAATAGCGCAAGACGCGCCGAGCGCATAAATTTCCCTACGAACCGGAGCAAATTGGATTGCTTAGCCTCTACTCTCGCGGAATATTTAACCCCTTTGAAGATTTACCGAGTCGGGCAGTCGGAAAAGTGCAAGGCACGAGGTTCGCTCACCAAGTTGCGTCCTTTCGCGGAAAGTTACGATTCAGAGTGGGTTACGGACTGTTTTGTTGCTGGCTAATTGTAGCATTCTCTTGTTACTTATTGCCTTGTCACGAACCTCGCATTCTCCGCTCCCTGCGAGCGCTCTACAATGAAATCGATTGGGTTTAATAGGTAGACGATGTTCGATTAAAAACACGAAACGCACCTAACTCGTATTGGAATCTCGTGATAATTGTTGCTCCTGCTGAAAATTTGTTTCCTTTATTTTCATTGCTTTTAAACATTGTTCTGAATGAAAGTGCAAGTTTTTCGTTGAAGAAAATCCTTTTCTCCTGCATTTCTGTATTAAATAAATAATCATGCATTTATTAAATTATAACGTTGATTTTCTTATTATAAAAATGTTGTTTTGAGAGTTTAGACAAGTTAGCATGAATAGCAGCTGAACGCTAAACCAAAAGAAAATGACTAACATCGTTCTTCTGTGTGGAACGTGCAGAGCAAGTAGAATAAGCGAGGATTAGTCAGACACGACATACAAAGGTAGCATAGAAATTCATCAAAAATTCTTCTAAAACGATTTAATAAAAATCTATTCAATTTACTGGCTAAAATACAGTATCGCCCAAGTAAATTAGCAATGTTTAATAATATCTTTAGCAATTTTCAACTCAAATACGGTTTGTAGAATCACACGAAAAAGAAGCTCTACAATGAAATCGATTGGGTTTAATAGATAGACGATATTCGATTGAAAACAGGAAATGCACCTTACTTGTATTGGAATCTCGTGATAATTGTTGCACCCACTGAAAATTAATTTTTTCCTTTATTTTCATTGTTTTTTAAACATTGTTCTGAATGAAAGTGCAAGTTTTTCGTTGAAGAAAATCCTTTTCTCCTGCATTTCTGTTTTAAATAAATAATCATGCATTTATTAAATTATAACATTGATTTTCTTGTTATAAAAATGTTGTTTTGAGAGATTAGATAAGTTAGCATGAATAGCAGCTGAACGCTAAACCAAAAGAAAATGAGTAACATCGTTCTTCTGTGTGGAACGTGCAGAGCAAGTAGAATAAGCGAGGATTAGTCAGACACGACATACAAAGGTAGCATAGAAATTCATTAAAAATTCTTATAAAACGATGTAATAAAAATCTATTTAATTTACTGGCTAAAATACAGTATCACCCAAGTAAATTAGCAATGTTTAATAATATGTTTAGCAATTTTCAACTGAAATACGGTTTGTAAAATCACACGAGAAAGAATACGTCGAATTTAGTCACTAATGTGTAATTACTGGAATAAACACACTCCGGTGAACGTTTTTCGGACAAAATCGGTGGCAGCCTATTTCGGAGGGTTTCTGCAAGAGGTGGGTCTGTCGAAATCGTTTTCACGAGCATATTCGGAGCTGTGGTTTAGCAATATCGCAGCCGTGGGGGTGCGTCTTTTACTTTCAGCGGTCACGGGAACTACCGGCCAGTTGTAACCCGGCGAAATGGTTTAGGAGGGACAGGTCAGTTAATGGCCGGCCTGCATGCGCAACATTTTCAGTCGGCCCTAACAGGTGGCAGTACAATTAAACCGCGTTACGGTTATGTCAGTTGCGTTATTTCTGCCGGGTAGCTGCGTGTTACGTCTCCGACGGTCGTTCGCGTATTTCACCGGGCCGGCCGTTCGGACTTTACGCGACCCGTATAAACGAAAAACGACTTAACTTCGCCCGGAAGTGAAGTTCCCGCGGAACTTTTCGCTGCGTGAAACAGGCCCTTGCCGGCCAATAATTGTTCCCGGAACTCCCTTTGTCGCTAAATTGCTGTTTCTCCCTTTTTTATTAATCCGGAGCCGGGGCCGAAACGTCGGGGCAGTTCATCTGACTGCCTCGGAACTGTTAATGGCTGTGTCCGAGCAATTTTCATCCATCTCGGAATTTTGAGGATCGTAAGAAAGTTGAAGTAATGTATTCTAGACAGCACGTTCTCGATCGGTTGAAATGTTTTAAGCAGTTGTGCATTTTTTTTTAATACAAAATAAGAACGACAGGAAAGTTTCAAGTTAGTATTATATCTTTTGTTTTCGATTAAACGTTGCATTTTAACACTGCTACAATATTGTTCCGATCATCAATGGATTTCATGCATTTATGACAAAAATGAATAGGTGAAATGCAACACAATAAAATCGTCAGAGACACAAAAATATTGTTAGTACTGTGTTATTTTCGTTTAATTTAAACTCGCCTTTGCAATGCTTCTTTTTACAAAGCATGCGTGGATTCGTCTAAATATCGATGAAAGTGTATTTTTAAGGAATCGTACGATCATAAATAAACTGTGAATTTTAAAAATTGTCTTGCACCATCGCAAGCTTAATTCCCAACGTCACTATACTGTTCCCCACAATTCCGCCATTGCGAAGCCCAGTGTTCCGTCACCGAATTCACAAAGAAGCCCAGCCGAACAGCATCCTCCATCAATCGGAGTCGTTGTGTACACATCGAACGCCGGCAAACGAATGCACGCCGTTGTATACGATCGCAGGAAAAACGCGGACGGGGAACACGCGTGTGGCGACCGATCCCGCCATTATTCGAACGAGTGAACAAGACGACGGGTGCTGCACCGCCGGTGAACTTTAATTATCGACGGAATCGCGAAAGGGAATGATTCATGGCCGTCGAGAGGGGCCTTTGAGAAGACACAGATGCTGCGTGGGAGTGTGCGTCGCGCAAACGTGTGCTTTCGAACGAGTTCGGCACGATTCGCAACCATTTGGGACGATGGACAGCGACGATTCGAGAGAATAGGTATATGAACAAAAATGAACAGGTGTATGAGCCACAATTTTCCCAGAATCCAATTCCTAGATACATATTTTTCCAGCAAGAACCTGTCTCCAGCAAGAACTAATTTTGAATGTCCATGGTTTACTAGATTTTTTATTTTGCAATAATTGAAATGATAAAGATGCTTTCGTGGCAATTATATGTAGTAAAAAATATTTTCAAGCTTCCCTTTGGTACAGTAGTATTATTGAAAATCGTATTATCAAAAATATTACACAAAAACGAACAGGTGTATGAGCCACAATTTTCCCAGAATCTAATTCCTAGACACATATTTCCATATCTACTGTCTCCAGCAACAATTAATTTTGAAAGTCCATGGTTAACGCTAAACCATCGGTCAAATGACCGATTCTAGATTTTTTATTTTGCAATAATTGAAATGATAAAGATGCTTTCGTGGCAAATATATGTATTAAAAAATATTTTCAAGCTTCCCTTTGGTACAGAGGTATTATTGAAAATCGTATTATCGAAAATATTGCACAATCACGATGCAGCTCGCGAACTAAAAATATCCATGAATCAAATAAGAAAAGACAAACCGGATTAAACGGACCCATGGTGATTTAGTGCAACTATCGAGGCAGTACAGTGTTTCGTCGCGAAGTGGGTTATGCGATCGATGGTCGTGGTGCAGGTTCGACCGATAAACAATGGGCCCGCAAGAAAAATTGAAATAGAAGCGGAGAATTCCGGTGTGCTCTTGGTCTATTCACGGCACGCGTATCGAAAAGAGGAAATCGTCGTATGGAGTGAAAGAAGAGTAAAGAGAAACGGCGAGAGAGAGAGAGAGAGAGAAGGATGGTGGAGATGAAGCGCAAAAAAATGGGGGGAAATCAGCGACGAATGCAACTGACATCGAATACGTATCTCTGGCCCGTATGATGGCGAATTTTTTCACGCGTGTTGCACGCCGGCATAGAAACATTTATATCCCGCAGATAAGCGAGCGAGCACGACAAGCCCGGCGTAAAATGCACCCCATAATCCGCCGCTTACTCGATGATCCGTAAGCGTACCCGATGCTGGCTCGCTGAAAAATTTTCAGACCTGATATGCCGTGCGGCTTCATTGTTCGCATTACATCGCTTCCGGGGAAACCTCGTTTTTTACCCAGCGAAAGAGAAAAATTGGGCCACTGGGTATACCCAGCGAATTTCGTCGAAAGTGAATAAGGGAACGCCCCTGATCCGTTTCTGATCTTTGCTTCGGTGAGCAGAATTTGGGGATGATAATTCAAACCCCGAATGAGCTGCCAGTAGTGTAATTTTAATAAATAATTTAGATCAATGATCACTCTTGAGATCAAGAAAGTGTTAGGAATAAATTAGTGAAATTAATAAGGATGCTTGACTATTACGAAACTGTATCAATTTTGTTTGATGTATAAGGAAAATACGGTGAGAGACCACAATAAAATTTCTTCTTCTGAAACCCGGAGATTGCGTACTGCGAAAGGTAACTCTTTGCAAGGCTGCCCCAAGAAGTAAGTCATAAAATAAAAGGTTGGTAAACAATAGTTACGAACTTAATAAAACGTAGCCGGCGATTTTTATTCTCACGCTTTTACGAGCAGAAAGTAGTACAATGACTTTTTAAAGCTGAGACCGGTACGCAGTAATTTTGTTTAAGTATGAAGCGTGTATGCGATCGTCTCGCTTTATGACGCCGGCTACAATAACTGATAATACCTACGTTCCGGTAGAGTGTATAAAACCAGCGTAACGTCCGCGCGTAAATATCAGATCGCTGAAATCGTACAATAATTCAAAACGATTCCGCGCCTCTTATATTCCGTTTTGTTGCGCCTCTTACGTTCTCACGAGCGAGCGCCACGATCGGTGTCATTAAATTACATTACTCGGAACAGCTTGTCGGTCTATGGATAAAATAGCTGTCGAATAATCCACTAACGTCATGAGTAGCGAACACTGAATGAAAATGTAGTTTGCGACGGTTCATAAAAACCAGCTTGGAACGCTTCGTGAGAAATTAAAGACCGTGACGCTTCTTAAGGGGCTCATCCCGTGTGTCAGATCCAGAAAATCGAAAAATATTTTTTGCACAAATTGCTTCTTAGAATATGCAGGTGTAAAAGGATATTTCGATATTCGAAGTGTTCGACTGTTATAAACGTAGAACGGACCAGCTGTGTGCCTCATTACTAGACTGCGGATTTTATGCATTTATAACAAAAATTGGTACGTACAATTTAAAGCAGTGGATATATTTAAAAAATTTAAGAACGTCAACGTATTAGTTTCAGTTTAATAAAATAATTAAAAGAAGAAGGAACTTTTTATTTGGTTTCTGTGTCTCGGAATCGACGCAGACATTTTTTATTTTGCATAAAGATCCGCAGTCTACTCATTACGATTAAAGTATTAATAAATAACCAGTGAAATATCAATCAGCTGGACATTAATTTGTGCTGGAGAAAAGTGCATTCGAATCAACGTGCACTTCGGAGCATCCAGTGAGTTTACATTTTCTTTGTGTAAATCGTACTTGAATCTCGAAACTGTATATTTCATATTGGCGACCATGATATCTCAAAAACTACTGAACGGATTTCGCTAAAATTTTTATGGTACAGTCAGCACATCTATAGTTCTCGCCGTATCAAAATATTTCTGATATCTGCTATAGTTCTTTTTTAATTAACTGAAAAAGATGAAAAAAGTGACAAAACTTGGAATTTAACGTTCAAAACCGTGCCAAAAAATCAATTTTCGATATTTTTATATTATTTTGGTACCAGCGATAGCCGCAGGTCTACTAATTAAAATGCTATTTGATTTTTTGGTATCAGATGATCGAAACCTCCTTTTTTCACACATGAGTGTCTTCCGAACGGTGTAAAGTCTGAGAGACTGTTAAAATATCAATAAATGTGTGGTAAAACTTTCAAAATTGTATGTTTTAAGGGTCCTTCAAAAAAATTCCCAAAGAAAGCAAGAAAAAGTAGCTCTCACATGGGATGGCCCCCTTAAAAATTACAAGAGAACGTCCACCAAAATCTTGAACGATCTCTACTCTAATATTTAAAAAATATTCTCAGCGGATCACTTTAACCGGTTCAATAGCTCCGCAGCTCTAATAACTTCCTTCTAATCAATCTCCGACATTCATGAAACCACCCCCTGCTACTAAATCAGCCATCAGCACTTAAAACACCGAGGAGGAAACCATAAAAAAATCGTTCGAAAGCTGGCCGAGTATTAAAAGCGCGAAAGTCGACCGTCGACGTCGCGTCGATTACTTTTACGAACGCGAGCGGGCGCGGCATAGTAATTCCAGCGGCCCCGAAAATTAGCTCGGCCCCGAATGATGCAGGGAGAACAGGGTTTGGCGATTACCGGGTGCGGCGTTAATTTTCTTTAAAGCCATAAACCAACCGCAGAACTGGCGGTCGGTCTGGCGTAACTCTGGGCGTAACTCTCTCTCTCTCTCTCTCTCTCTCTCTCTCGCGAGTCCATGGAGCGGGGGCCGTAACCCTGCGGCGGAAACGGTGGGTCTCGGACATCTTTACATCCGCGGGACACCGTTCAAAGCGCCATCAGCATCGGCCGGGTAATGCGAACAATTGCACTCGGAGGCATTACATCCGTAACGACGGCTCGTTCCGTCGCGTTCATGCGCACCCGGCCCGTTTCCAACGACGTTTAAACGTGCCGCCGCCCCCATAAGCCGCCCCCCGGATTTGTCCGGCAAACAGGCAAACAGACGAACAAACAACACGAACGAAATAATCAAACGGCCCGCCATACACACAGCTCTTCCTCTCTCTCTCTCTCTCTCTTTCTCCCGTCACTCGGTTTGTCGCTCTCTGTCTCTTTCCTTTCCCTCTTAGTTTTCCCGGGCGAAACCGCCAACGTTAAAACGGAAAGACGACGACGACGACAAGAATGATTCCTTGGTGCGGACCGCGGTCACAGCTGCGGTAACCGACCCCGCGTACCAACGACCGCGAATAAATAGGGCAATTAGCCGCCCCGAGATTTATTCTAATTGCCCGGACCGTAATTATTGTCGCGGTCCCAAAGTGTCCCTTTTAGTAGACATCGCGAGAGTCGCGCGACTCGCCTGACCAATTGCCCTCATCGTCCGCAGATTCCTCCCTGGCACGCCTAATTTCGCCGCTCGGTTGTCCGCTGCAATCGCCGCTTAGGGCTTTCTTGAACATTTCTGGCGGTTCCGGGAATTACCCTTGGAATCGATTTTTCGAAAGTCCTCTGGGGAAGGATCATTAAATTCAATCTTTCTGCGACTTTGGAATTGGAAGACGTTAACATTACGAATCTTTCAGAAAGGGTTTCGAAGGTTCCATTTCTTTTCAAGGTTTCATTACATTTTCAAAACGGTAATGGAAAAGGTAATACATTAGGTGACTCTCATTAATATTCGGACGCTCTTAACACTAGAACTACCGAGTCAGAATTACTGGTTTCCGGTTTTTTGTTTTACGATTCATGAAGTTACACATGTATTTTCTTGAGAAATTTTTTTGTATGCTTCTGTATTCAAGTATATGTTACCGTAGAAATCCTACGAAATCTAAATAAACTCAATTCTGTTATTATTGTAAAAGAACATACATCAGTCTCGTTTAGGGCTAGGTAGTTCTAGTGTTAAAAAAACGATAACTGTTTTGATATTGCACCATACGATTCGAACTTTTTTGTGAAGTTACAGCAATTAGTTTACTACATTATTTTGAACTTGAGTATTGAACTTTTAAGTATTTGAGTATTGAGCTTTTGAGTATTTGGGTATTGAGCTTTTGAGTATTTGAGTATTGAACTTTCGAGTATTTGAGTATCGAACTTTTGAGTATTTGAGTATGCAACATAAAAAAAGTTGTGAAATGCAACTTTTAGTATTTTCTCTGCAATTCCGACCAATTGCAATTTCTTCAAAAATTCCTTTCACGTTAAATAACAAAACCAATTGTTCTAACTTCTAAAAAAAAATCCAAGTTGTACAAGTGTTTTTATAAGTGTTCAAATATTAGTGGGAGTCACTGTATATTTAAACATCGATACAATTGCAACAATAACTTTTCATTCCGAATCACTATACCCGCTATCAACTATTTACTTCAAGCACCGCAATCCCAAATCTCCATAAAATCAAGCAGAACAGCGGCGCCAATAAAACGCGCCGGCAGGAACAACGGTGCAGCATCCATCAGCTAACAACAACAACAACAACAAAAGTTCGCAGTTACAGATGTATCCGGCAAAATGTACAAAACTGTTCGGCGGAATTTGAGCGTGGAGTTAATTAAAATTAATTGAAACCCTTTACGGTTCCGCATTGTTGCGCGCCGGTAGCTAAAAACGAACTCCATAAGTCAGCGAAACGTTTCGGCGAAAGGGCGGCGGGGGCTCGCAGGGGCGGGGAGGGGCGAGGGGTTGAAACCTCAGTTCCGACTGCGAAATGCCAAACAAATCTCATTCGGCCGTGTTTCCTGCGATCGCGGGGGCGGAAGACGCGCAATATCGCCGAGAACCCCGGCACGTTATTAGCTTTCCAGCCAATTTCCGCGGCTGCTATGCGCGCGTGAAACATTTAAACGCGGAGAGGGGCAGGGGGGAGGTGGTTGAAAAGAGGGGGAGTTGGAAATGGGGGGCCCGGAGGTGAACGGTTCGTGCGAGGGACAAGCGAGTCCCGTCCGTGAATAAATAACGACCCCCGCGGTTTTATCTCGCCGGCTACGCTCGCCCTTTAACATTTTCCAGTCGCATTAGCGCTTGCGGATGACAGTGCCGTAACAATGCGGGTGGTTACCCCGGCGGAATAGCTCTGCCACCTCCATTGCGACCAACGAAAATGTTAGAGAGGATGGGGGGCTCTGAGTTACGGCTAGGGGGCAAGGGAGTGGCCCCGTTTTCGTTTACGAGGAATTCCAGATGGCGAACGATTATTGGCGGGCTTGATGTATTCCGATCGTCGAAGCGTTTCTCGAAATATTACTGTAAATCTTCTCTTAACTTCCTATTGCAGGTGTTAAGGGTCGAGGATCCTAAGGATGACTTTATGGCACGGTCTGGCAGTTTTTCAATAATTTTATTGTTAGCATCGTGCCATTGCCATTTCTTTAGAAGACCGGTCTGCAGCCAACATGTGGCACGTAGTAACGAATACAATTAGAAGGTTTTTTAACTTATCCCTTCAATTTATCCTCTCAGGTACAAGAGACCGTACCGTAAAGTCCCAGTACTAAAGGTCAGGTAGAATTAAGCATCTAGGAAACATCAACGGCCCAGTCACCCCCACCCCTACGCTTGGGGAAGACCCAAAGGGGTAGGTCAGTAGACCTAAGTGTGAGGGTAGTTTGATAAGAGAGCGAGGGTTAGTTAGTTCAGAACATCCAGAGACTAGAGACGTAGGGAGAGGAAATCAGACTTAGCACAGCTCAGTATCAACCTGAGCACTAGAGACAGTTACATTTTACGTTCAGAGTCCACATCAGTGGTGGTCCTTCGAGTTTTAGACGTCACCAAGTGCAATACCCAAGAATGTACTGAACATCAGTTCACCACCTTAACAGCAGGATTTCATCGTTCTGGGATAGTGGTCGGCAAGTGGAATACGTCCTGCGTTCGTCAGACAGTGGTACGTTACTAACCAAGTAGTACGAGTCGACCATCTATCACCTACTGGGCACGATTACGATTTCCGTGGCCCTGCTTTGAAGGTTAAATTTGTGTTCTTGGGGGTCGTTTTAAGAAAAAAAAACCCAGACCTAATACATCAATAATATTAACTGCTAATTGAGTTTTAATACATAGACATTTCTTGAGTCTCGTATAAACAGTTGTGAACGGAGCCTTTACGTTCCTCCGACCATCATTTCGAGGCAGTTGTTCTGCAACTTCACCGAAATATAAATATCCTCGGAAACTGCGCAGTTGATAAAAAAATGTCATAGGACATAAATTGTTGGAAATTAAATTTTCTACAAAAAAGGTCTCTTGATATTTTGCCATATTTCGCACAGTTACCGAGATATTTGCAGATTTATAAAAAACAGGAAATCTACTTTACCGGCTAAACCAGGCCCATTCCGATACCCGTGACATATACATTTTTTTCTTAAAATAACCCCAAGAACACAAATTTAACCTCTAAACAAGGAGCCACGGAAATCGTAATCTCCTCACCTACTGGAACCATTCTGTTTGTAGCTGGGCAAGTAGTACGAATGGACCAATGGTCAGACAACAAATGGTGCATACTAAACGCCGTTCTCCCACGTTTTCCCGCTTCCGGCGGGAAGACAACTATCGAAACGAGGTACGCATGGGTCGCAAAATTGTGAGAGGCGTTTGACGGGGCGCGAGCTATAATTCCTCGCCGGGCCCCATAAAACACGGCTCAAGTCGCGTGGAAACGCCGCGTAAAAGGACCGGCCGACAGAGAAATATAAATTCGCCGTAATCCGGCCGGAGGGCGAGCGGAATTTTTCATGCGGCGAGATGCGAACGTGTCGCACGAGCGCCAGGCGAATTTCTCGCGAGCAGAGACGAGACGAGGTGAAACGAGACGAGGCTCGCCCCGGCCCACCGCGCCGTTGCCGCCGGCCGTATTTTCCAATATTTCCGAAAATATGTAAGACATTTGCACGTCGTCCCGCGGCAGTCCACATTTTACGTGCCGCGTGCGCCGAATGACGACGCCGTAAAGAACCCCGTCGTCTGCCCTCGGCACGGGGAAATTTGAAATTATAGACGAGACGTGTCGCATACAGTACCGGTGCCGTCCGTGAATTTCGCAGAAATGCTCGCAGCACTTGTTGAAACAACGAACTCGACGAATTAACGCGTCTGCTCGCGCCATTCGTTGCGAACGCAGTCGTCAAAACGCTATGCATGCATGCATGCCTCGTGTTCGACGGACACGTAATTCACGGTATGTTACATTGACTACCAAGTAATTTTACAACCTTATTTGGTCGCACTAATTCTTTTTAATACGATCAATAGATTGCAATAGATAATTATTCTAACCCTTATAAACTCCTAATTACAGTGACTCATAATTAATTTATAACTTACTCAAACACCCAAAAGTTCAATACTCAAACACTCAAAAGTTCAATACTCAAATACTCAAAAGTTCAATACTCAAATATTCAAAAGTTCAATACTCAAATACTCAAAAGTTCAATACTCGAATACTCAAAAGTTCAAAATTCAAATACTCAAAAGTTCAATACTCAAATACTCAAAAGTTCAATACTCATGTTCAAAATCATGTAGTAAACTAATTGCTCTAACTTCTCAAAAAACTTCGAATCGTATGGTGCAATATCAAAACAGTTATCGTTTTTCAAGAGCGTCCGAATATTAATAATGGGAGTCACTGTACCTAGCTATCTACCGACTCCTGATGAGAGATTTAAATTGAAAACTGTTTAATTGAGTGCAAGATCGAGCGCCTTAAAGAATACGTTCAAAAAATGTTGATAACATTGCCATGTGTACATTATGCAATGTATAATCGTCAAAACGATTTAAATCGAGAATTTGTGTTCCACGTACAATTTCACAATTTCAAAGCAGTGGATCAATTACATAAAAATCAAAGGAGGGGATCAATTACATCAAAATCAAAGGAGTGGATCAATTACATAAAAATCAAAGGAGTGGATCAATTACATAAAAATCAAAGGATCTATCAAGGAGCAAAAAGCAGTCGCACTTTCAGCGTAGAATCGTAGGTGGCTTACCCAACGACCATTGCGAGGAGAACTCGCAGGACAACAAATGAGAAGGTCCACTCGCTTAGGGGGAAGATACTTTCGCACCCAGTCTCCGAGTGCCTAAAGCCATCGTTTAGCGACCGGGGGTAGTTCGGGGGTAGAAGAAGAAAGGGTGTTGGCCGGGATGAGAAAATTGGATCGCTGCTGTGGCCCTCGCGACCGTAGGCTTCCCCGAGTGGTTTCCCAGCCAGCGCGTCGACTTTATTCCAACATTTTGCAACGTTATTTTATTTAACCCGCGTCCGACTCCGGCCCGATTGAATTATTCAAATTCTGTCCCCGGTTGCCCTTGACTTCCGCGCGCAGACCCCTTTCGAAATCCCCCTTTCCTCTTATCTGTTTTCTCTTTCTCTCTTTCTCTCTGCTCTTCAGACCTCCTTTCTCTCCGGAGATTTTCCTTCTGACGATTTCCCCGAGCATTTCCATCGGAGTTCTGGCCTCGTAGCTCGGTAAAAGTGGTTCGCCCGTAATGCCGTGGGGCTCTCGCACACCTAGGCTGAGTAAGAGAGACGGTCGCGAGAGAGAGAGAGAGGGAGAGAGAGAGAGAGAGCCGGGGCTCTTTCGAACGAAATACGAAGCGTCACGGCAGCCCCGAAGTAGGTGTAGCTTCGTGTAAGATTGGAAAAAGGGGTGTGCACCAGGGACTGGATGCTCTCGGTGCCTCCGGCTCGTCTGTCTCTCTCTCTCTCTCTCTCTCGCTCTCTTCTCCTCTCTCGTTCTCTCTTTTCCCTACTCTTTGCCTGAGAAACAGGGTCCCGCTGATATTTACTGTCTTCCCGGGTGGATAAGTTTAAATGGTAAATAGGAAATAGCGAATTTTGGGTGTCGCGAGATGCCGAAATTTTCAGGCGGAAGAAAGGACTTCTGGGACCGGAATGTCTCATTCTACGAAGCTCGAAAGTATGCGGACAGTCTCTCCATTGCAATTGACGGGAAATAGTTACAAAATTAATAATGAATTTCGTGAAATTTTGTGCATTTGTAAATACTACTCGCCAGTTGAAATATTGAATGTACAATTACTTTTTGTTATTTTCTGATTGTTATTTTATGAAAAATTGTCTTTAAGTTACATTAAATTGTCATTAGAGCCTCGATCGGTAGAAAAATCGGGTCCGATTACCCACTATGTCGCAATTAGATGGATTTTGAACAATTCAACAAATTTTCAGACCAAAAGCTTCCGGAATCAAGGATTCGAACGATAAAACTTTGCCCTCTGCATTTTTCACTCGGTTCCATTCGCAGAATTACTTCCTGGCGATTATATCTCTCGAATTCAGTCGGGAATTTGCCAATCGTACGTTCTCAATTGCAAATTTTCGAGCGTGACTTTTTCGAAAGCGAGGCTCCAAATGGGAGAATTTTATTCTCCACGTTCCTCGCGTGATTTTTCATGTGAAACCACTGCTGCCTCGATTTCCTATGAACATTTCCTACAATAGATTTCTGGGAAAAAAAATAAAACTAAAAACACGAATGTGATAAGTAGTCTTACGATAATTTACCTATCCATTGCATTTGAAGATTGAAGATGATTGAAAATCAGGGTAAATGCAAATGTTCCATAGTCTCCATGGAATTGCAGATCTAAATAATTTGTACGCGACGGAAACGTTATAAACACTCGGACAAGCTAGAATCTAGGCTCGGTGAAAAATTGAAACAAATTTTCCACTTATCCGAGACATCCAGAAAATGGTCCAAAAAATCAGTTTCCACGAAGATCCGACATCGAATTGGCATCGATACGACATCCGCCAATTCGCAGAGCAACCTTAAAATTCTCCGGCCAAAAAGCTCTCGCGCGTCGAAGGACTTGAAGCCCCGAAACTCTGGCTGGCAGACACAGCTCGGCAATTAATTCGGCCTAATTTGCGGCCTTCAGACCGTGGGAGTAATCGGGAATCGTCGAACTATGAACTATGGAACACGGCAGTTCACCGATCGAGCATCGTACCTGAAACTCGCGTTTCTCGAGTGTTTTCGTGCGGCCAGGCGCGCGGAAAAAGTTCCTCGTGGAAAACATTTTCGCGGTGGAAATTCGCGACGATCGTACACGGTCGATCGGTGCCCCTTAGGGTGGACCTTATTTTTCGACCAAAAAATTTTGGACACGTCCCCCCCAATATTGTTCCATGCCGTGAAAAAATGATATATCCAAAGTTTTAGATCAATCGGACGTCGGGAAGGCCTCATCGAGCATGAAGGTCAAAGAGTAAACCTTATTTTTCGACTAAAAAATTTTGGACACGTCCCTCCCCCCATATTGCTCCATGTCATAAAAAAATGATATATCCAAAGTTTTAGATCAATCGGACGTCAGGAAGGCGTGCCTAATCGAAATAGAAGTAACTGCGCGCTCAATGTGATGAGTATACTGAAAATTCAATTTAACCCTTTGCACTCGGAGCTATTTTAACTTGAAAATTAAACATTTCTTCTAACCTAGAATAATTCTATTCTATATGATTTTTTTTCATTTTATGGATATGAAATTGATATAATACCACATACAATACTGAAATGTTAGGTAATTGATTACATAGCACCATATTTAATAATGTAAACAATACTGTGAATAATGGGGGAGCAATTTTTAATGGCGACTCTGAGTCGCCGCTCGAGTGCTAAGGGTTAAATATTTTAAACCTCCAAAAATATTATAATTCCTTACATGCACTCCAGTACAAGTGTACTTTGTACGAATTAAGATTATTTCACATTAATTAGCCTGTCTAATTTCACATTAATTAGCCCGTTAAAAATATTATGCTCTGATTAAATATAACATATTTATGTCGAACGTTAATCTCTCTACTTTTTAAATTAGTATAAGAATACAAGTAAAACAATTGGTACTTTCAATAAAATACATAAAATTTAGCATAAATATTTATAAAAATATTGGTACTAATATAATCAATATTTTGACACAAGAAGAACATTTAGTCATAATAAAAAGTCTTTCCTTCAAATGTTCTCATTCCTACAATATTTCATGTTTTTCGCAACTTCAACGTCAATGAGGCACGCCTTCCCCTTATCCGATCAACTTCAACATTTGCAGAAATTATTTTCTTACCCAATAGCACAATTTTGGGGGGAGACGTGAAAAAAATCTCGCAACAAAAAATTTCACCAACTATAGCTGAGGTCCACCCTAGTGTCCCTCTAATTGGGGAGAAGGTTAGGGGAACTTCCGCGAGTATAAACGCGGGGATGTTGTAATAAAGCAGGTTGAATTAATCCGCCGCTGGCCGAACAGTTTCGCGCCGTGACCGGGTACTTATTGCTCGAAAAGGAGAGAGCGAGAGAGGAAGCGTAGGGGTTGTCGGTCGGATTGCGGGTGTGTATGGAGGAAGCAATGTAGCCGGGTCGGAACAAAGTTTTTCCCGACAGTAAATTGAACACGGAGTCCTGCAGTGACACAAAATTACACGGAGTCGCTTTTATCGGCGGCCACTCAGCGTGAATCGCGCCGGTATCCTCGTTCGTCTTTCAAAGGGATTACTTTGCCGTGCGCGCTGTGCGGCGCGGCGGCTTTAGTAGGACGTAATCGTGACTCTGGGCCCCGGCTAAATATCCGTCTAATGGCCGCCGGCCGGGTTTTCAGCTACTTTTCCCTTTTGAATGCGAGCCAGCCCGCGAAGTAGGCCGAGACTATATGAATCCTCCATCTTTCTCTCTTTCTCTCTTTGCGCGACGCTCTCTTTTCTCTATCCCCCCTCGCACCCCCCCCCCCCCTCCCTGCCATCGCCCTCTTATGTCGTCCGTCGTCGCGCCAAGGACTGTCCGACATATTAACGTCACGTGTCCTAGACGCTTTAATACGTCAGGCTTCGCCGGAGCCGGCCGCGAACCTTGCCGTGATTAAAACCTGACCGCGTGATAAAACCGCGACGATACACCGGCCCCCCGTATCCACGGCGAATTAAGGCCGCCCTGGGATCACCGACTTGTCCCCGCGAAACATTTCTGGCACCGCTGCTCGCCTATTTTCTTTTTCACGCGACGCTTGCAGCCTCTCAAACAGCTTGTCACATTCTGTTCCATTAATTTCTACTTTTAATATCTTCTCGAGATTGCATGCGAGAAGGTGTACATGTTTAGATATTTTTTCTGGTAGTCATGTCAGAAACGTACATTTTCTATGTCTGATCCGCGTCTTTTTCTATGTCTGATCCGCGTCTTTTTCTATGTCTGTGTTATCCATTTCTATGCACTGTTCGCAACCTCTTAAACAGCTAGTCAGAATTTATCTTATAAATTTTTACCTCAAAATGTCACCTCGAGATTCCATACCCGCTGGATATACGTTTTTCGATATATTTTACGATCGACATAGAAAAATGTACTTACGTTTTTCGATGAGTCTGTTCAGACTGTACAGAATTTGTTCGATCAATATTTAGTCAGAGATGTCTTTCTAGAAGTGCTTGCGAGAGGATATACATTTTTCGATATATTTTACGATTCACATCGAAAAGCGTATACCACTAGTTCTGGTGAACTGTTCACACAGGGCGTATTTTTGTGTTTGAAAGAAAAAGGTAACAAAAATCAATACAGAAAAATACAAACACAGATAAAGTACCACGCACAACTACCAACATACAAAGAATTCAATAATAGTGAAACGAAACACAGAGTAAAACAAAGATTGAAACAAACAAGTATAACCACTGAAATACAATAATAAAATAATGAAATAAAATAATGGCTATTCCGTGGATTATTCAGACAACTAAACAGAAGCGCGTCACCACACAACACGAACAGTATCTCGCGCCATACAAAGGGTAAACGTATCGTCGGACGGTTTCCAATGGAACACGGGTATCATTGAATTATATGAACGGGCGCGCAGGGTCGCCAGGAGGCAACGAGCCGTCGCAATCATTTTCCGCGCGAGGATTTGACCCGCGGGACTCGTAAAGAAAACGTCGTTAACCCTGCAGGATTTCAGATCCCGGATACGGCCAGACACTTCGAAACTTTTCCACTATGTCACCGACAGGCATGCTCGCGCGTTCGCGGGCCCACACCCACACTACTACGCGCCTACACTGTGCGCCGTAGTTGCGCCAAGTGACGCCGTTTTACGCCTTTCGAACTGTCTGGCAAGTTCCTTTTTATGCCTTCTCCGCAACTTCTTCTGCACCCTCTGTCCCTCTCACTCTTTCTTGGTTCTCTCTCCCGATATTCTGTCTGTCGCAATTTTCGCTCGTTCTCTGTCTAGATTTTCCCCCGTTTTGTGTCTCGATTCTCTCTTTTCTTTTGTCTAGACATTCTTTTTCTGTCGGTTTCGATTTCTCCTTGTTCACTTGCTTTCTGTTTCGATTTTCTCCAGTTTTTCCACACCCGATTCAGATTCTCCCTGATTGTCTTGCTCTCAATTCGATTTCTCCTTGTTCTCTTGCTTTCTGTTTTGATTTTCCCAGTTTTCCCGCACTCAATATCGACTTTTTCCCGTTTTCTAGGTAACAGTTTCGATTTTCCCCAAATTTCCCCGCACTCAACTTCAATTTCCCCCAATTTCCCGCAATTGATTCAGATTTTCCCAGTTTTCACGCTCTCTGGTTCGAATTTTACCAATTTTCCGCACTCAACTTCAATTTTCCCCCATTTTCCCGCACTCAATTCAGACTTTTCCCAGTTTTTCCGCACTCGATTAAGATTTTTCCCAGTTTTCTCGCTCTCTGTTTCGATTTCTTCCAGTTTTCCGCACCCTATTTAGATTTTCCCCGTTTCTCTTGCACTCGGTTTCGATTTCTCCTTGTTCTCTTGCTTTCTGTTTTGATGTTCCCAGTTTTCCGGCACTCGATTTTGATTATTCCCCGATTTTTAGCTAACCGTTTCGATTTTCCCCAGATTTCCCCGCACTCAACTTAAATTTTCCCCCATTTTCCCGCACTCAATTTAGACTTTTCTCAGTTTGCCCGCACTCGATACAGATTTTTCCCAGTATTCTCACTCTCTGTTTCGAATTTTGCCAGTTTTCCGCACTCGAGTTCGATTTTTCCGCACTCAACTTCAATTTCCCCCCATTTTCCCGCACTCGATTCAGACTTTTCCCAGATTTTCCCCCACCATCTGTCCGGATATCCCCGTTCTCTGCTTCGATTTTCCCTCGTCCCCTGTCGACGTAGCCCGAAACGGCAGACGGACTTTTAGTGGAGTATCGCGGCGGCAGCGGTTGACCGCCGAACACGCACGATAATTCTCCGCAGTGGCGGAAGAGTGACAGTTTGGCCGGAGTTCCTCGACAGTATGGCCGAAAATCGTATTCCCGTGACGCAACCACGGCTTTTTAAGCCCGTCACCTTCTTTCCAACCGTCTGACGACTGCTTCGACCTGGGTGAACTCTGAAACTCGCTCGAGACACGATTCTCTTCTTCTCCCATTTTCTGGAAATGAACTCTTGAGAACAGACCTCGGACAGTCTTTTTTACTGTTGAGAATGTAAAAAGCGACTACTTGGTTATAGTTATTGCTACGTTCAGTACCAAATACATAATACATCCTGTGTTTACAGCAATGCAAGAATCTTGTCTCACACCTCCGAAATCCAATAAGCACGCGTCCAGTTGCTTAAAGAAGTCGGAAAAAAGTTGGCCCCAACGAAAAAGTTGTCGGTGCGTTGGAAGACGCTGATCTAAACACGTTTAACCCGTCAAAGCGGGCAATCAGGAAGAATAATGGATCCCCCATTCAAAGGGAACCATAGTTTGAAACTCGATTTTATTTTCCCTGCTTGAGCAGACAGGTTCCCGGTAAAACGTTTAGAAACTTTTCTACATAACTCCTTCCCGTTCGACACGTGTTTTCAAAGCGCTCAAACAACGTCGCTTATCTCTACGACGGAACTTCTGGCTGGATAGGGTGGTTTTCGAAAAACGAGGAGAAGAAACCTGACCTTCCAGTAGCATAAAGTCTCCGTGTGCGTGTGTGTGTGTGTGTGGTCAATGGAGACGATGTTTCGAGTAAACGACCCCGAGAACAGACAATTACGAGGGCGTAGCCGGTTCGACAAGAACCGGGTGCTGGACGTGGACAATATCTCGTTGCCTGTCGTGTTTTTTTTCACCCCGAACTATGGTGGGAACCCCGAAAAGCCATTTTGCGGACGTCCGGACGGAGAATCTTCCGCGGACCCCGGCGAAACTTTTCCGGGATGGCGCAAAAGAAAAACGCGGCCGGATACGTCCGAGAGGTGTCCGCCACCGCGAACAAACTTTTCCCCATCCGCAACGAAACTGATTCCTCGAGGCCCGTAACACGCCCACGCAGACGGACACGCGGAACCCCCGCAACTTCCGATAGCTCGTTTCGGCCCGGGCAAGTTGAATTTTTGTTTTCGCCTACGCTCGCGGATGAAAACACGCGCTGCCGTGGGAGGAGCCGACCGGCCCGGATCACGGGCAAACTTTCCTTGACATGCGGTCTCGGATACGCCGACGTGCACTGACTTCTCGGACAGATGAGTTCACGGCGAATAATCCGCCGTTATCGGATTCTTTGTCTCGGGAAACGCGGCGCGGAGAGTATTTTCTAGATGGTGGAGGTATTCAGGAAAATAGCGCGTACCGCTCGTTTGTTTAATTGGGGAGATTACGATTTCCCTCGTTTTGAGGTTATATTTGTGTTCTTGGGGTTATTTTAAGAAAAAAATGTATATGTAACATGGTGTTGAATCAGCCTGGTTTAGCCGGTAAGCTACGGCTATATTTAGGCTATATTTAGCCGGTAGATTTCTTGTTTTTTATAAATCTGCAAATATCTCGGTAACTGTGCGAAATATGGCAAAATATCGAGAGACCTTTTTTGTAGAAAATTAAATTTCCAATTATTTATGTCGTATGACATTTTTCTATCAGCTGCGCAGTTTTCGAGTATATTTAAATTTCGGTGAATTTGCAGAACAACTGTCTCTCCCCAGAAATAATAGTCGGGGGAACGTAAAGGCTCCGTTCTGAAAAGATCAAATTCTGGAAGATTATGCTGAAGATTAAAAAATGCTGAATATCATATTCCACCAAAAGTACAATTTTTATTTATTTTGGATCTACAAATGCTATTACCAATGCAAATAGGATTTCATTTGGTTCCACTTCCTTAAAACTAGTCTACAACAATTGAAAAATGCATAAACGTCTGCATAAAAGTCTACTGACAATAAAAAGGGTCACAAACATAAATTCCTACATATACCTCATCTGTGATAATTACACTGCTTTATGCATTTATGGTTTATGAAAATTTTCAAAAAATGCTGAATATCAAATTTCACCAAAAGTACAATTTTTATTTATTTTCGATCTACAAATGCTATTACCGATGCAAATAGGATTTCACTTGGTTCCACTTCCTTAAAACTAGTCTACAACAATTGAAAAATGCATAAACGTCTGCATAAAAGTCTACTGACAATAAAAAGGGTCGCAAACATAAATTCCAAAGATCTCCTCAACACTAACCGTACCACGACCGGTCAAATGACAGCGTCTAGATTTTTGATTTTACAATTATTGAAATCATAAAGATGCTTTCATAAGAAATAACTTAATAAATATCTTTATTACAGTACATATTACAATAAGAAATAAAATCATGTCATTTTTATAAGGCAACATGTGCCTGTTACGTTTACAGTGTTAAGGGAATACAAAGGGAAACGAATCCAAGAATTATGGAAATATGTATACACTCTTAGAAAATAAGGTTCTGTAGGGCTAAAAGAAAGAGATAGAGAGAGAGTGAATCGAAGGTGGTGTATCTCCGCTGCAGCAGAAATCCCCAGTCTGGATGCAAGCACGCGGGGCACAGGTGCATCACAAAGAGAAGCAGCCACGAATCCGATTTGCGTTCTCGGCGGGGTCAAACGCGCGGAGGTGGAGGATGCCACAGGGGTATAGTGTGTCGGGATCGGTATTTGACAGTTATCTGGCGTCGAAACGACGTAGGCAATCCTCCTTGGCGGGGTATTACCTTCCTCGGAACGAAGAATAAAGGACACACAAGTCTCCGAAGTAGAGAAAACGAAAAAGAAAAGTCGAAAGATTCGATCCCGAGGACACAGGACGAAAAGGAACATATCGGAATCGCCGGTCTGCTGTAGTCTGGTGCGGTTTTCCGGTCGAGCTGTGCCGATGGAGTTCTCGGTCCGACGGATTTAAGCTCGTTCGCAAATCTTGAATAACCCGAACAGTCGAATAAAAAGGGACCGTCCGCTGGAATTTGCCGAAGCTTCTCTCGGCAAGAGAGAGAGAGATAGAGAGAGAGAGAGAGAGAGAGAGAGAGAGAGAGAGGACGGTCGGAGCGGAGAATGCTCTCTCAAGTAGCCACGCAGACGTTTCGATGTTTCCGGTATCGGAAAACCGAAGCCGGCTGGAGATGAAGCCACTGCCACCAGCGCGAAACAAAACGACCTGGAGAGCGAGTGAGAGAGAGAGAGAGAGAGAGAGAGAGAGAGAGAGAGAGAGAGAAGAAGAAGCTGGAAATCTGTGCGGCGGGGATGAACAGCCTCGGAGAATGAGTAGTCCCGGGGTTGATTTTCCTTTCTGCAGGATGAGATAGAAGGAATTGCTGCCCGTTTTCAAGGTAGCCTGCCCCTCTAAGACCTTGCCGGAGCATTCATTGCCCCCTCGGTGCACCGGAAATCTGCATTTCGTGTACAAAAGCAAACGAAATGAAATTCTAAGAACCGCGGCTGAAGCCGGTTTAGCTGAATATTTATTTAGAAATTAATTAGCTGTGTTTGCGCGGATGCTAATCTGCTTCTGCTGCCGTCGGATTCGTAGCGGAGGCGATCGGGGAACTCTGACGCAAATGGAACGCAATTATGACGTTGGAGAGGACAGAATTACTCTATTTTTTCTACGGTTAATGTACAGGGTGTTCACGCTATTACTAGCCAGCGTTTTTCTAAATAGTAAATATTAGAAAAAAAAGTAGTACTGTGTTTTATACGCAACACAATATGGCGTATGTAATTTTTTTGTGTTTATACTATTTTGTTAGATACGAAGGTGACCTTCAATTTTTTTTTAATGAAATGCTGTATATTTTTGTTATATCACATGAAAGCGTGTGTCTAGACGAATTCATCCGTATACTGCACAGTGACCTTCAGGGTCATGCAAGGTCAGAAATGAAAGAAACATTTTGTATGCTTTCATACCAATGTGTTTACAAATATTCCTTATTCACACGAATCAGATGATGTTTTGGTATGAAATATACAAAATGTTTCTTTCAGTTCTGACCTTGCAGGACCTTGAAGGACACTGTGCAGTATAGGGATGAATACGTCTAGACACTAGACACACACTTTCATGTGATATCAAAAAATATACAGCATTCCATTTTAAAAATTGAACTTCATATCTAACAAAATAGTATAAACACAGAAAAATTACATACGCCATTGTGTTGCCTATAAAAAAACAGTACTACTTTTTTTCTAATATTTACTATTTACAAGGAAAACGCTGGCTAGTAATAGCGTGAACACCCTGTATATAGACTTCAATTGTTGTTTATCCCTTTGCACTCGGACCTATTTTAACTAAAAACGTAAGATTTTTCCATTCTAGAATATTTCCATTCTATACAATTTTTTTTCATTTTTTGCATATGAAACTGATATAATATCTCTAGTAGTTTATTAAATACGAACAAAAATAATAATGTGAGCAATATTTTTAAGAATGTCATAGCAAGTTTCACTAGTGCCTCAAAGTCGCTTTCGAGTGGTAAGGGTTAAAAATACAAAAATCGCCGGATATCCAGAACTAGCTGATCTTCTTTTGGATCTGGAAATTGATGGATATTTGATTGACACGATTGTCAAAATAGTAGATCATGATACCGATTAAAAAAGACTGGTTCCAGTAGTGTTCTCCGTGTATGTCCATTCACTCTAATAATACGTAGAATGAAAAAGAGGTCGAACTTAAAAAGAAAAACGTCACATCGCGAGGTTGCATGCAATTAAAGAATTGTCAATACGTCCTGGAGCTTAATAAAATCCAGAACCCGAAATATCACTTCCTGCTATCTTCTCTGAAAAATTGATTTGCTCGAGAATGTTATATGTTTTGAAAACATTCAAACAAGAATAGAATCTTCAGTAAAATTCAATGGAAAGCTTCCACCACTGTCTGTAATTGAATAATTTTTGAACCTACTCTTCTCTCTCTCTCTCTCTCTCTCTCTCTCTCTCTCTCTCTCACGTTTCTAGTCATTGCAGCTTCAAAGAGCAGTTTATTGCAAACGTAGACGATTTCGAATCGAGACGTAGTTGCACCGAGGCTGCAGCAGGAAAAACAAGCGCCGTCTCGCGCGAGCATGCACGTCAGTCGGACACGAAGGGAAAGAAATACGAGAATGAAAAATGCTGATGAAAAACACGGGAGCGAGAGGCGAGAGCAGGAGCCAGCTACGGATAACCGTGTTTCGTATCGCGCGGGCGCGCGCGCGTTAATGTATTGAAATGCATGTACATTCCTGTTGCGACGACACCGTCGACGGTGTCCGCGGATCGGGACGCGCCCGGCGTCGGCTGTCGTCGACGGAAACGGAGACGCGAGATACGGCCATCTTCGTTCAGAATTATTCATTCCGTCGCCGTCGGCTTTTGAATATTTTTCATAAATATTCCGCCCTTTCGCTATTGCCTCGCCCACGCCTGCCTCGGCCACTTTTAATAACCCTTATACGCGGGATGTATAAAGGGTTCGACGGCCAAATAAGTTTCTCGTCGATATTGTTTTGCAAATTGGCGGATGGGGAAATCCTGGTCATAGAAAGGCTGGTATTAAATGGTATAGCATGGTATAGCATGGTATAGCATGCGATATATAGCGGGCGATAGTATATATATAGATAGGCCCTGTATAATATTCCATTATACAGGGTGTCCCATCCGATTTTAACATCTTGATTATTCTGCTATTGTTATTCGTAGCAAAAAATGTTTCAGCGGACGCGTAAAGGTCATATAAAGGTCAACTTTCTTTTTTTTCTTAATGGGATGAGGTATTTTTTAATACATCAATCGATGCATATTTGTTATAAAAATGTACTAATGTATGTCGAAAAGTTAGTAGTTCAGGAGATATTTCAATTTAAATAATTCTAAAACACCGTTACTGTCGCACTAAGACTTTAATGGTTTAAAGAAATTTCATTTAATTTTGTCGACAGTAATGATGTTTTAGAATTATTTGAATTGAAATATCCCCTGAACTGCTAACTCTTCGACATCCAAAGGTTAGTGCTTTTTTATAAAGCTCATTCCATTTGAAAATGGATAAAAGCTCATTCCATTTAGAAAAAAACAAAGTTGACCTTTATATGACCTTCACGCATCCGCTCACGAAAGAAACTAATAACAATTTTTGGCTACGAGTAACAATAGCGAGAAAATCAAGATATCAAAATCGTGTGGGACACCCTGTATATTGCAACATAATATTGCATTAGTTTTACGGGGAATAAAATAGAAAAACCAAGTAATGTTTCGAGCAAAAATAGTTCCCACTAGGAAGGGTTGAAATCCAGAGGAAATAAAAGATCACATTCTATTCCTGTTGTTCATCATGACGTTTCATCTGTCGGGATAAATGCTTTCGTGTCTGGTCGCAACGAACGCGTAATCATCACTTGTTGCTTACGCAATCGACACAGGTAATTCAAGAGGAGGGTGGCGTGGGTGGAGGTCGATGTCCAGCATTGTTTCTCAGGCGGGCACGTTCGTTAACGAACGTCCGGTTGCGCGCGAGATAATGACAATTTATAACCGGCGGGGGGGGGTGGGGGGGGACGGCTCGTTACCGTCGTCGTGTCCGGCCGAAATAAACGAAGGAAAAAGCACCGTTAGTAGAAGGGTGTAGTAGCGGTAGAAAGGTGTAGTACCAGTAGAAGGGTGTAGTAGCAGTAGAAGCGCTGGCAAGTACAAAAGGGACGAAGGAGCAGGTCCGCGAAATGAGATCGCGGCTGGCTGGATGATACGAGGATTAATTGTCGCTCGAGTGTCGCCGTTATCCGCCGGACGGGGAAAAATATTCGGGAAATTCGCCGAGGGGTAGCAAATATCGTGGGACGATATAATTGTGACGCGTGCGAGGCGTGTCCGTAGCGTTTCGATGAACATCGCAGCATTAATTGGCAGAGAGTCGCGCAACCGTCTCGCAACGGCGCAGGAATTATATCGGGGAAGGCCGACGGATTAAAAATTACGCCCGGATTACGGAATACGATAGCCGACGCGGCGCGACGCGGCTCTCTTCTCCTATCCGCTAATGAATCGACGGGCCACATTTCAGAGTTACGGCGCGTGCCGGTAAAGCCTGTTATCCAATACCACGGTAAACCGGATTACCACGCTTACATTCGCGCGTTCGGATACCGTCGGCCTTTTGTCGGGCCCGCTCGGACAAAGCGGACGCGATTTTCATATTGTGTGCCGCTGCCTGTCTCCTTCGTGTCTTTCGCTGCTTCCGCGGGAAACGCGAATTCCGCGTCCGTCCCGTTTTCTTTGACGCAGCCGACAACGGCAATCTACGCGGACACCGTTTCTCCATTGAAATATTTAAGCCCGCCTTTTAGGGGATTGAAATTTTTAGCTCCAGTGGAAACGGTTCGTATAAGTCAGACACCGGCCATGTTTACATGCATTAGAAGAATTAGGCGGAGTGGAGAAGGTCCGTGGGACGGGGAAGTAGATTAAGGGACAGGGTGCATGGTAGACACGGGTTTAGTCGGACACTGTTTTTGCGAGCGCTAAAGCGCTGACTAAGTGGACCGATTGTCTGGTAGAATTGGAAATTTATGCAACGTTTGTTCGATTGCTTTTTGTTTTTCTTGGGTTGGTCGGCTTGATTCGATGTGGATTGAATGTAGATTGTCAAATCGAATCTTATGGTTTATGGTTGGTTTTATATTACTGTGGGAATTTGTTCGGTAGATTGACGAATCGAATATCATCGCTAACATTTTTTTATTTCGTTTGCTTTTGTACTACCGTGGACATTTGTTCAGTAGATTGGCGTATTCGATTGTATTCGAAACTAAATGTCGGTGAATGCATTTTTGTACTGGGAAAGTCAATGCAATAAATCTAATTTTTTCTTTCAAGTTAGATTGATTTCGAAACGTTCGGTAGAAATGCTAGTAGACAGACGCGCGAGTGTTCTTTAATGTTTAAACAATGATTCGGTATATTGGATAGTTCAATGCGAAAGCCTCGGAAAAATCAGATCTGAGAATAGAACATCTCAACGAGCACAGAACTGATATCGAAAATCTGACATGTTATTACGTACGTAATACGGCTGAGGTCAGTAGAAACGGTATATAAAGGATCAGACACTATGTGTTCACGTCCGGTGCAACAGAGAAGCCATATAGTCAGAAAGAATCATCAATAGATAACGGTCTGTCTCTCCAGATGTACAGAAAATGGCTGATATCTTGTAAAGCAATGTGCAGTAAAGTCTTGATCTAACAAGGGAGGTTACCCAATCGTAACACGCCGATTCCAATGGAATTTTGAACAAATATTCGACACGTATTTTTTTATAGCTGCCGACATTCATGATAAGGGGGTGAAAAAAATACATTTTATCGAATATCTCCGAAACTATTAGGCCTAGACGAAAATTTCAAAATCCAATTTGTGCGTCTTCGATTGACGAATCTATTAGTATAAACTGATTTTTTAAACAATTGTTAAAAATTAAATTTTTTTTGCAAAAGTTTTATATAAAACATTACAATTTGTTTATGAAAATTTGTGTGCACAGTCTACATTCCTTGAGGAAAAATGTAGGGAAAAAATTGTTTTATTTCGCTGTCATAATAGTCATATTATGTTGCAAATTAAACTCACAGCCACAGCATAGTACCACAGATTCTTTTCAACCATATGTATGATCTGTTCTGACAACAATTCGTACGATGTTGTACCAGATGAATTGCACTACTTAATGATTCGCTGAATAGTAAAAATTCAACAGTAATTATAAATTCGTGGACATCTTCCAACTTAATTAAAAAAAAAATTAGCCATGGAAAAATTCAAACTTGCTTCCTTCGCTTTTACATCAATTTATTTTAAAGTTATTCTTTATTATACTTCTAAAATGGAAAAGGACAATCATATTGCAAGTAATTTAAACCAACGAAGTGCAACAAAAATTTATCGGGCTTCCATCCTTCACGTACTTTGATGTTCACATTATTACAGTGAAAATGGCTAGCACGAGTCAGACACGCCAAACTTACTCAAAGCGAAAAAAATGTCGCAAGTAATTCCATTAACTTTTCACTTTCAAACTAATTTGTCATTGTACTTCCGGAGTAGAAACGTGCATGTCAAACATATCCAACTGATATAAAAAAAAAGAAAAACGAAACTAATCAAGATTAATTTGATTTGCATGTTTCTGGCGCTGCAGTAGAAATACCAGGCGCAAATCAGTCGATACTATTAATTCTTCATTACGCCAGTGAACTAGAAAAGCATAGGTTGTGCCCATTTAAGAGACAGAATTAAACCAGGACTAATTTGATTAGTTCCCCCTTTCAGGTGTTCATTTAGAATTCGCATTCGGCAGGCGATATTAGGATATTATTAAAAACGTGAAATGTCATAGCGTTTGTTCCGCCTTTGTTGTCCGGCCGGGCGAATTTCCTCGTCTCACGACAATTTGCGCGGGCTCAAAGAGACGCAGGGGTTCATCAAAAAATTCGATACACACGGGGCCAATCGGAGCGTGCTTGTCCCCGGACGGGCGCGAAAAATTCCATGCATTCTCAAGCATCCCTTCAGAGGCGAGACTCCGTCCTTTTTCTGATTTCGTGGAGGAGGAACGTTCGGTTCGCCGTAAAGCGGTCGTCCCCGGCGCACTCCCGGCGAACGTCATAAACCTCGTTGACATCGCTAAAATCAGCAGCCGAACGCGAAATACCTGCCGTTCGCTTTTATACTTCCGTACGCGGCCGGCAACGTGATCCGCATTTATTTTATTGTCCCTGGGATCGAAGCGCCACGGGCTTCCCCCAGGGGGCTCATCGTAAAATCGCTACGGGGGCGATTTATTGATAGATCGGGACACGTCCCGGACAAAGTACCGACCCCCGGGTTAACTTCGCCGTGACAGCGACACCCTTAACAGTGTCTTAACGCTGTCCTAAAAGTGTCTGTTCGACCAGACGCAGACAAATAATTCTTTCAGTTTCAGTTTAATCGAAATCGCTAATATTTGTAGGTAATTGAGAATCGCTGTTAAAGATCTTGTACGAACGTGTGTAAATATGTGTGTATGCGAGTGAATATGCGTCGAATGTCCACTGTCTTTAAATAGTTTTCCGATGTTACAGTTTTCCAATGTTTTATATCAGTTGTTCTCTAACCACGAACGCGAATTGACGTGTATTAAATATTATTAAACGATTATCCTACATATTTTTATTTTTATTTGATCCGAAGAGATCTGAAGTGATCTTCCGGTAGACGAGAGAGTGGGTATAGCAGGATAAGCATGGGCCAGCGGCCCCCGTCCCGATTTTCCTGATTCCTGTCTTAAAAAATCGTTTTATGTCTGAAAAAAACATTGTGTAAAATTTCAAATATCTACCCCCACCGATAGGGGTGATATTGGGGTAAATTCCCTCGCATTTAAATGCAATTTGCTCTGAAACGAGAAAAGATATCGACATTGGATAAACGGCAAACAAAAGATATAGATACTCTCCATGTTTAAGATTTTTTTCAGAATTTTTTGCTAATTATTTATAGTTGAAAATCATTAATGAATTTTTTGGGAATTTTTTAAACAATTTTCTCGTTTTAGAGCAAATTGCATTTAAGTGCGGGGGAATTTACCCCAATATCACCCCTAGCGGCGGGGGTAGACATTTGAAATTTTACACAATGTTTTTTTTAGACATAAAACGATGTTTTAAGACAGGAATCAGGAAAATCGGGACGGCGGCTGCTGGCCCATGCTTATCCGGCTATACCCTTTTTAGCTTGGTCTGTTCTTAGCGGAACTGGCTGTGGGAACAGAAATTTGCATAAACACTCTCGACCTATTTACATTAGGAATGATACAGTGTTAATCTTCTGTTAAATTAGAATCTTGTTAAGTATTGTTCAAGTTCCTGTAGACGTTTTTCTTTTACTTTCTTCCCGGTCTGCCTTATTTATTCATACTTTAGATGTACGTTTAACCCTTTGCACTCAGAGCTATTTTAACTGAAAAAACAAAAGATTTTTCCATTTTAGAATATTTCCATTCGATATCATTTTTTTCCATTTTTTGCATATGAAACTGATATAATATCTCGTGTAATATGTAAATGTCTAGTAGATTATTAAATACGAACAAAAATAATAATGTGAACAATACTTTCAAAAATGCCATAGCAATTGTCAGTGGTGCCTCAGAGTCGCCATCCGAGTGCTAAGGATTAATCTTCCTCTTTTCAGGTTGCACTTCTTTCTTATGTGAAATTAAATGATTATTATATTTACAATATTAAGAACAGAAATAATGTAGGATTATCGATGAGACAAGTATTATTCTTTCTAAACTAAAATATGACTAAAGAAGTGACTGCAGAATACATTATAGAATTACTAAATAATTAATAGTGGCTACAACTCATCTCCAACTCTGTAGTAACAGATTAGAACGTAGAGCAACAGATACAACGGTTCCGAGGATCCGCAGCAACAGCGTCCTAAAGCTACGAACTCGCTGCGATCAGTGAATTCCTCACCCGTCCACCGAAAAAACAATTAATCGCGTTCACGGCGTCGAAAATCGATAAGGCAAATCGAAAGTCCAACTTGATCCCCGGAAATCGCACGAGACACCGTTCAAACACACCGTGTATTTCGAGAGCTCGCCGATCCGCGGCCTCTACGATCCCACGCTTCCACATCGGGAACTCTTTCCACCGCGATGTCCCTCGATTCCCAGAGTGAAAAAAGCAAAAGAAAAAAAAAAAATTCAAACACGCGAACAGTCCATCGACCCGTGCGTCCTGCACGCCGCGGCGAGCAACAGCAGAAACTGGTACAAAAAAACAGAGATAGAGATAGAGACAGAGAGCGAGAGAGAGAAAGCGAGAGAGAGAGAAAGCGAGAGAGAGAGAGAGAGAGAGGGGGAAGAAGCTGGCTTCTCGCGTAGCGGCCGCCGGTACGGGCCGACATTTTTGCCTTTTGGCCGTGTTCCCGGCGCGCTTTCACGATTATTGTTCTCTCCGGCAGCCCTGTTATTATCGTCCTTACCTTCGCCCGGCCGTATCCTTCCGCGGGCTTAGCACGTGTCGGGAGCTCGTGTGCGGATTCGCGGATTCTTCAGTCCTCTTCCGCTCCGCGCCGATCCCCCTCCAGGATGGCTCCGCTTTTAATCTGCCCGCGAAAATATCACTCTCTGCTCGGCTATGCTTACTTCCGTCTCTTTCGCCTGTCCGTCAACGACCTTGTCTCTTTCTCTTCCTCTCTCTTTTGCTCACTCTCTCTCTCTCTCTCTCTCTCTGCATTTTTCTATCCACTGACACGATTTCTTCCTTCCTGTGATTTGTCTCTGTGCTTCCGACTTTTCCTGGGTTAGGTTCCTTTTATTATTTTCCATTTTGCTCTTCAACTCTGCATCGACGATTTCCTCTTCATGGTTCAGTATTTTTTGGAATCGTCTTCTCACCTTTCGCATTCTTCGTTTGCGATTCCCTTCAGGACAATCTTATAGGATATTTACAGTGACTCCCATTAACCCTTTGCACTCGGAGCTATTTTAACTCAAAACCGAAAGATTTTTCCATTCCAGAATATTTTCATTCTATACAATTTCTTTTCATGTTTTGCATACGAAACTGATATAATATCTCATGTAATATGTAAATGTCTAGTAATTTATTAAATACGAACAAAAGTAATAATCTGAACAGTATGTTTAAAAATGGCACAGCAATTTTCAATGGCGCCTCAGAGTCGCCATTCGAGTGCTAAGGGTTAATAATTAGCTGCAAACAAGTATAATTTAGTGTGGAATTTAACCGACTCGATTGAAGTGGTAGATTCGATTGCAGCAACTTTCACTGCCGATTCTTTATTTTTAGGACTAAACTTCTTCCAGAGAAGTCCCTTAATCGAAACAGGAATTAAGTTAATGTTATTTTAGGTGCTGACACACTGAAGTTGTAAAAGTGTTGGAATAAAATGTCTTATTCTATTTTTAAGTAAACTGTGGGATTGTGAACGACACATACAGTGACTCCCATTAATATATTCGGACGCTCTTAAACAAACGATAACTTTTTTGATATTGCACCATACGATTTGAACTTTTTTGAGAAGCTAGAGCAATTAGTTTACTACACGATGTGAAAAGAAATTTTTTCAAAAATTGCAATTGGTCGGAATTGTAGAGAAAATACTAAAAATTGCATTTTACAACTTTTTTATGTGCGTCTATATTGAAAATTTAAAATATATGTTTTTTAGAGTGTCCGAATATTAGTGGGAATTACTGTATGTAGAATAAAAATGGTCTAAATCAGTAAGAAACACAAGACGGATGAAATTGTATCGCCTCGTTTAGACTCGTCCCAACGAGTTGAAAATAATGCAACAATATCCTCAGATTCTTCTAATGTTTTTAATGTCTTATGGAACTATTATCTCTTACAGAACAATCTGAAATTCTGTGTAGTCGAACAATTTTATCCACGGCCAGCTCAGATTTTTTCCATTCTGATCTCGCTTCAATCTTTCCGAATGCATCTTTTCCGCCTACATTTTTCCATTCGCATCTTTTTACTTCTCTTTCTCCGGCGCTATCAAGCCTTGTTCTTTCTGCTCGCTATTTGGATTCGTTTCCGGCCGGAGCTTTTCGATTCTTTGTCCACGGATTTCCAGGCTGTTCCGCTCGTCCGCTCGCATGCTCGCCCATCTCCTTTGAGCGCCGGCAACGCTTTCATGAATATGCATACCGATGACCTCGTCTAGGCGAACGCGCCTGCCCTGCCTGCCTGCCTGCCTGCCTGCCTGGCTGGCTTCTGACGCCCTCGCTCTCGAGAGATAGCTCTCGTGACGACCCGCACCTTGGTGCCTGTGTACAGGGAGACGCTTGGTCGATGCACACCCGTCCCCCGGGATTAGGTTTGACCTTCGTGCCGCAACGACGAGGCTTCCGCAGTAGAACCTTCCACGAAGATTGATGGGACCAAGATTCGGGGATCGGTTTCCCCGGAGCGAACACCGGAAACGATGATTCCCCGGCCTGAACGACGACGGGGAAATGGAAGTCTCGTCCAGCGATACCTTCGCGGCGATCTAATCCAGATTTTTCACCCCGATAACGCCAAATTGCTTCTTATTAACACTCACTCGACCCCGCAACACATAATCTTGTGTCCGTAAAATTCATTTTTCAATCGGTATGTTCACTATGGAAAATTTATTGGCGCGAGTGATCCTTATTTTAATTGCTTCTTATTAACACTCAGTCGGCCCAGCAACACATAATCTTGTGTCCGTAAAATTCATTTATTAATCGGTATGTTCACTGTGGAAAATTTATTGGCGCGAGCGATCCTTATTTTAATTGCTTCTTATTAACACTCAGTCGGCCCAGCAACACATAATCTTGTGTCCGTATAATTCATTTTTTAATGGGTGCGATCACTGTGGAAAATTTTATTGGCACGAGCGATCCTTGTTTTAATTGCTTCTTATTAACACTCAGTAGGCCAGCAACACATAATCTTGTGTCTGCAAAATTCATTTTTCAATCGTTATGTTCACAGTGGAAAATTTGATTGGCGCGAGCGATCCTTATTTTAATTGCTTCTTATTAACACTCAGTCGGCCTAGCAACACATAATCTTGTGTCTGCAAAATTCATTTTTCAATCGGTATGTTCACAGTGGAAAATTTGATTGGCGCGAGAGATCCTTATTTTAATTGTTACTTATTAACACTCAGTCGGCCCAGCAACACATAATCTTGTGTCCGTATAAATCATTTTTTAATCGGTGCGATCACTGTGGATTATTTTATTAGTGCGAGCGATCCTTATTTTAATTGCTTCTTATTAACACTGAGTCGGCCCAGCAACACATAATCTTGAGTCCGTAAAATTCATTTTTCAATCGGTATGTTCACTGTGGAAAATTTGATTGGCGCGAGCGATCGTTATTTTAATTGCTTCTTATTAACACTCAGTCGGCCTAGCAACACATAATCTTGTGTCTGCAAAATTCATTTTTCAATCGGTATGTTCACAGTGGAAAATTTGATTGGCGCGAGTGATCCTTATTTTAATTGCTTCTTATTAACACTCAGTCGGCCCAGCAACACATAATCTTGTGACCGTACAATTCATTTTTGAATCGGTGCGATCACTGTGGATAATTTTATTGGCGCGAGTAATCCTTATTTTAATTTTGCAGATTTTGTTTCACTGATTATACCGTTAGATTTTTTTTCAAGAGCTAGTGAAGGGTTGAAAGAAATAATGAAATTTTATTCTGTCCACTGCCTCTTACAATTAATCCAAACAATTTTTATTTAGATAGTATAGGGGTTGGCAATCTACGACCGTCTGTTTTTAATCTGGCTCACGAGATTAATATTGTTCTTTATATGAAATAATTAGTAATAAAAAAATTTTGGACCTGTTTTTTGTTTATTGCTCTATGAGTAGAATTATCCATGTAAATATCTTCGAGGTTGCTACCCGGTCCGCCAAGTCTAAAAATTTTACGACTTGGCCCTTTCCAATAAAAGTTTGTCATCCCCTGATATAATATAAATACGTAAATCTATCTTCAAAATCTTAAAAATCGATCTCCTCGATGATTTGCCAAAATTGAACTATACTTTATACAATCCGCTAGTTACAATAAATACCATGTGGTCCATTTAAGTAAAATAACCACCTAAATATCTCTTCAGGTTATTGCGATGCAAAAACTATTTCTTACGTAACGTGCATGGTGTCAATGGACCAGTATCTGACAAAAACATTTTTTTTCATAAAAAGGTAATTTTTTTCAGAGTTCTCAAGGTGGTCGGTGTTTGTTCATACGTAACTGCATTTTTCTATTGCAACGTGTAGCTGAGCGAAAAAACACATTCAGGCATGTATAATAACATGACCTTCAAATGACCTTGATCTTTGAAAATTAAAATGAACACTCCGGAAAAAATAACCTTAAGAAAAAAAAAAACATTTACAAAGAATTTACCTTGCTGTACCATTTACGTTGTATTAAAAACATTTATTATGTTATCACAAATAAACGAGAAATTTAGCTAGCTACATTTAGGTGGACCACCCTGTACTCAGCCATAAATCTAAATTTGAGTGACAGACTGAGTCGAAACATATTTTTATCATCGGTCTACGGTATGCAGAAGCGATACTGATCGTGAGAATGATGTCGACACACCTGGCGAACATTCGCGTGATATTTTCATAGCGGGTGTCGTGCTCCGGCGAAGGCCGACAGCAAAAATAATGCTGCGGTATACTTTTTTGCCAAATGATCGAAGTCATTAAACCGCGGATATCCGAGAGCCGCCGGAAGACAGGTCACGGTTCACCATTAGAGCATCTGCTGTACCGTGTAACGAGCGTTTAAAGAATCGTCGGTTCCACTCGCGACCGATCCGAGGACGATTTTTCAAGCCGGTTGGCTGACTTATCTATTCGTAACTCCTCGGGTTTCCACTTGCCCGCGTATTTGAAAAATGTACCGTGGAAAATGGATCGGGCAAAACAGCGGCCCGTTATACAGGGGGGGGGGGGTAGGGTAGAAGAATAATGGCGGCCCGTCACAATACTCCACAAGCCGTTACTTCGCTATCGATGGAACCCTCGCGCGTATAAACCACTCGGCTTTTTATCCGTCCGGATTCCGGAGGCAGCCCGACTATTTCGGGAGAAGACGAAATCCTCCGGATCCAGAGACTTGCTCTCGATCGTTATGAATCTCCAATGTGACGGAAAAATATTCTGTTCGTTCCGCAATCAACTTTGACCGACGATCCAGCGTTTCCAACAATTCAACGAAATCTGTGTGTAATTCGTTTCATCGGATAAAAATTAGAAAATTCAAAATAAAAGAAATCCGAATTTTTGCAGTGACCTAATATTTTCCGGATCTTGACAAAAATTACTTCTATCTATCTACGTGTTAGAAAATAAGGATATGTGTGTGTGTATGTACATGTATATTGACATTGACAAACATAAGAGAGCATTACCTGTTCCCCCACTCCTTAGGTGCGAGAGACAAGCGAATACGGACTTGGCAAAGGAATTAATATTTTGTTATTGATTATAACAATTTCAGTTAGTTACACGAAGGACGATCATGAGGCGATGAACCATTTATATACGTGTTCAATAAGTGTGAAATAAAGTTAAATAGTTAATTGTTCAGTTAATTCGAATTTATATTAGTTTTTCTTAATACTACGTATTATCAAAATGAAAACAAAGTGAAATACATACTGCGAGATTGAAAAAAAAATCAAACAAAATATACCGAAGTGAACGATTTTTTATTATACCGTTCGAGAATAGCTGCATCAAAAGCAACATAAAGCCAGCACAATTCCTAGGATATGGCACTCTCGTTAGGTCTGCCATCATCTGCTCGCGTCTGCTATCGAGGCAATATAGTATCGTTTAATTGGCAGAAGTTTAGAGGCCGTTACTTGGGCTCCGGGACGCAGACGACAGTAAAAAATAATCGTGGTACATTCTCGATCGTTTCCGAGCCGGGTGAAACGGGAATTTCGATTTCGACGGCGCGTAAACTCGCCGCCGTCTATCGAGAGGATAGAGGCAGACCGCAGCTGAGCCTATATCGGTTTTCGGTGACCCGAATGCGCGGGAGTATTGTTCGGTTCCATTTTTTCCATCGGCGACCGTATTTTCTCGGAGCTACGGTCCTTGCGCTCTTTCCAAAGCAATATTTGCGTTACCGGCGTCGAGCAACGCTGCTTCCGAATAGATTTACCCTCCCGCGCGATCGTTCGCCCGGCGATTGCGTATTCGATCAGCATTCAAACATTTTATTATTGCACAGGAGCCGCGCCGCTTTCCCGGACGACTTATGGCTGACTGATACTACTGCCGCGCGCTACTGCTGCGTATAGTCTGCCTAGACTATCCTGCATTGTGTTCTTTAGCTCAGTATGCTGGTTTTGTTCATTTTGGATGTATAATAAAAGTGGATTGTGAATTTCTAGAGCGTATAAAAATATTGTATATCAATTTTATACGAATGTTTTTCATGACAATTTTGCTTTGATATCATTGTTGTAATCTTGATTTTTATAAATTAACTGATGTTATGCGTTTATGACAAAATGTGTGGCTGCATTTTGAGACAGAAAAATTCAAAAAATCGTAGCATACCGATATATTACTATCTAATCAAATGGCTCCTGTTTCTTGCAACAGATACAGAACATTTTTATTTTCCATAAAAATCTGCAGTCTACTTATAAATCTTTTGGTGTTGATAATTGTTTAACTATGAGCGAGAGACGGCTGCTATACAGGGCGAGTCACCTAACGTTTTCACCTCAAATATCTTTGTTGTTTTCAAAGATACATTAAATGTGTTGAGGACAATGTTGAATGGTAAAATGGGGTTCATATGATACCAAAAAATGTTTGTTTTTATGTCATTATTTTTTTAGAGATATCAAGGTCACCTCCATTTTTTTTAATGAAACCGCCCTTTTTTAACCGCCTACAATGATAGTCCCTTTCATTACGAATTCAGTGACTATAATTACTCAAGGTCATTAAAGGTCACGGACAGAGAGGTGCTCTATAATTTCATTGTCTTTAGTAGTTATGAGATTCTAAACTAATTTCATTGTCTTCAGTAGTTATGGGATTCTAAACTAATTTCATTGTCTTCAGTAGTTATGGGATTCTAAACTCTATTATTAACAATGAAACTATTAGAAGAGCCAGAGATTCATTTATTTTCAGTATACCACAATGTGTTGCAAACAATGGTCACCATTTCGAACATTTATTGAAATAAAGTAGTTCAACCAATCCAATTAGTGTAGTAAATTAATCACTGATAATACCTGTAATGCTTTTTGGATTTTTCATACCCAAGGTCACACGTCGGTCATTGTATAATATGTCATTGAAGAGGTCTTCACCCCTACTATTACATCGCGATAAAAAAAATATATAGTTCCATTAAAAAAAAAATTGATGATCTCGATATCTAGAAAAAAATGACCTTGAAATAAGTTTTTCCCGAATCATTATATTGCCCCTTCGGTTAGGTTAATATTGTCCTATAACGTTTTTTTCTATTACTAACACTAAGCGAGATATTCCAGGTGGTCAAGTTAACTGGGACACCCTGTATACATCTTCCCTAAGATTCGCCCGATTGATCGATCGTGAAGCAACGAATCTCAAGTTCAGTGCTCCAGTCAACATCGAACAGTCTCACAACAAACATTTTCGTGGGAAGAGCCACGTATCCAGCGGTTCACAGCTTGCGACCCGCATCAAAGCTAAAACCATCGATTACCGAAAGCAAGCACCGTCGAGGATAAAAACAAATTTCAGCCGGTCGGTTCTACGATAAATAAATAGCTCGCAGATGAAGGAGATCAAAGGCGCGTCCCGCGGCCCCGGCCTTATCTGCAATCGGTATTCCCCGGTATTTGCATTCTGGAATGCCGGGGTTCGATTGAGCCGGCGCGCAATAAAAATTGTAAATAGAAGGGTCGTCGCGCTCGGTAACCGAACCACTGTCGATTCACCCGACCCGATCCGACCCGACTCGACACGTTCCCGCCACGCGGTAGCGAGTGTTCGAGTGTCGAGTTTTCAGCGCAAACAGCGGTCGCGCCCGATTTGCGACACGAAGACAGGAAATTTCGACTGGCTGGAATGATCCCGCGATTGTTTTTCGTATTACAGTAGTGCCTCGATAATGGACCATTCTCATAATTTCCTGCATCTGTTCTGGCTAATTCTAAATTTTTTTAGTCTGTCAGTAGAGCGTTCAAGAAATTGGAAAAATGAAATTGTTTTTGCTATGTTTGTGAAGGTATTATAAAAAATTGCTGACTGTGCTTTCTGATAAAAATGCTGGTTAAACAAGATATACAGAAGAAGAAAATAGTCTGTACATGTATAATACATGAATATATCCGTAAGGTGCGCCATTGCTAAAATGGAGCTTCTCGTAAAAACTTAACCAGTGAGTCAGATATAATGCTAAACAGGCTTCGGACCAACAAGTATAAATAGCAGGCCTTAATAGGCTGCAATTACTGCGGTATTTCTTTAAATGGTAGTCTCGAAGGTTTCGAGAGTTTCCCCCGAAGTAGTATCGCATTTGCGTGGTCTTCAACGTGAAGCGATTCAGTAAATGAGAACAGCTTTGTACGATCAATTAAAGTTGAATCCAGAAATGAAACACGAAGCTGGAGCTAATAAGATCGCTGACGAGAATAATTAATGCCTCTCGTAAATGAACAACTACCCTAGCAACATTCTCGTCACAACATCGATCCAAAAGTTGCTCGGTACGTTGCTTGTATAACAATCCTAAAAACACTAAAATTCCAAAATCCCTTGAGGCTTTACACGACCAAGCATGTTCTCCGTTTTGTTCCATAAAACATCCAAAAAGAGTGGTACGTGAACTTTTAAGGGATCGTTGTGGAGAGCAAAGTTAAATCTTCAAATCTGTGGTAGTTTTATTCGAGAGAAAAATTCTTTAACGTTTCCACAGAGGTGAATTTGAATAAAGACATTTATCCAGTCGTTTATCATTTTTGTAATTTTAAGAATCGTACAATATTATATCTCAGACACACCAATTATTTCATCGGTGGTGCTTTTAATGTTAAACACTTTACCGTGTCGATTTTAGAGAGGATTCCGTAAGTGGATGACACACAAGCGTGCGATAACCGAGTCACATTTTTCGAAGGTTACGGCAAAATCATTTCGCATCGTTCAAACAATCCGGCCCTCTTTTCCCGGCGTTTGAACTTTCATTTCTAGCCAACACCGAATACTACACTGTTTATAAAGTAAAAACATCCCCCGGTTACTCTCGAAAAGAAGGGGTCGCAAACACACAGATGCAGCTCGTTGACGTTTCCAATTCAGGGTGAGTCGGTTATTTTTCGACGGCCGACGGAAACTTCGTGGGGGTGGAAGCAGGGGTCGGAAACAGGGGGTGAAAAGGGGCTGGTTTGTTTGAACAGCGGAGTAAGCGTGTCCCTTCGGTCGAAGATGCTCGGAAGAATTGCAAATACGAACGGCGGAGCAGCGAACGATAAATAGAGGCCGAATAGGGCCGCGGTACACGCCAACGTCCTCCCCGGGGGTTGCCACCCCCGTCAACCCTTCCATCCGCGTCCTGGTTGCGACACTTCGTTCTATTTCTATTTTCTAGCCGGCTTCTAGCTCCTCGTTCCGTTTTATTTTCTCTATCTCCCCGACCGCGCGTCGTTGCAGCGTTTTAACGTTTTTAAATCGCGCAGCCGCCACCCCTGTGCCCACCGTTCGTCTTCCACCCCCGTGCCAACCCCCTGACACCTTTGTACTCCGTCGAGCAACAGATCCGACAACTCTCCCGAATTTCCAGAGAATTTGCCACGGGAAAATTGAAATTTTATGCCGTGATTCCGAGTGTTCCATGAAATTAAGAGTTTTAAGGATTTAAGGGTTGCTGCTAATTTTACTTACTTAGACTACAGCGATTTAAAACAATTGTATTTCATTTATCATCTCACATTTTGAATAGGCCTCACAGCATGGTATACAAATCGTGTTTATAATATTGTTATATCATCATGATTTCCTTTCAATCAAAGAAAGAATCTAATATAAAGTGCGAGTAAGTAGAAACAGTCGACATTGGTCAGACACACCAAACACCTTTGTACTCCGTCAAGCAACAGATCCGACAACTCTCCCGAATTTCCAGAGAATTTGTCACGGGAAAATTGAAATTTTATGCCGTGATTCCGAGTGTTCCGTGAAATTAAGAGTTTTAAGCATTTAACGGTTGCTGATATTTTTACTTCCTTAGACTACAGCGATTTAAAACAATTGTATTTCATTTATCATCGCACATTTTGAATACACCTTACGGCAAGGTATACAAATCATGTTTATAACATTGTTACAGTATCTAGAAACAAAGTAATAATGGAATCTCCAACTTAAGGGATGTATAACAATTGGATACAACTATAACAGACAGTATTATTCATCATGATTTCCTAGTAAAACTTCAATCAAAGAAAGAATCTAATAGAAAGTGCGAATAAGTAGTAACAGTCGACATTGGTCAGACACCCCAAACACCCGATATTTGTAGACATGGTTTCCACAGATTTCCAGGAAAATAGAGCATCGTGAAACGTTGTTCTGCACGTCTGCTAATATTTATACCTCTTCCTGCATAGACGTGAAAAATATCCTAGATCCTCTGTCGAGGTTCCGCAGTATTTACGGACTCGGAGTATCGTGCTCGCGTTGCTTGCTTTTTGGCAAACGATAGGGACAGCAAACAGAAACTCGGCCGGGCAAAAATGTTTTTCCCGGGGAACGGTTCGACAGAGACTTAATAACGGCCCCGTGATAAATTATTCCCCGGTAGTCGCGTAGCCCGTAATTACGCCGTGGCAATTAGAGGGGGATGCATTCGCCCCCCGAGATCTCTTAACCACCCTTTCCGCGCGAAGGGCTAAAAAGTTCGATGCTCGTGTATGTGCATACTTTCTCTCTCTCTCTCCCTCTCCTTTCTCTCCGTGTTTGCCGATACATACCCGCGTGTGTACCAGAGTAAATTTGCTTTTCGACCTTTCATCTTTCGGTATCCACGCGAAACTGTTTTCCGAAACGATGTTTTTGGGATCCGCATTCCCGAAATATGTATTTCTACCCGCTGCTCGATACTCAAAGGATGAAATACACCGCGGTCAGAATGGGATTCATTTCCCCGATCGAATTAAAAAATACACCTTGTAATCAAATATTTGGCCCGCGATTCCGGCCGAGTCGACAAACCTCGGCGGGCCGCTGTAACCCGGAAAAATCCGCTATTAATTCACCAATCTTCTCTGCAAATCCCAATCGATCATTGGGAACCCTTTCCAGTCCCCCTGGACGCGCGAGCTTTTTATTATTATTACTCTCATTTCACTCGTATTGGACTCGCAGCTATTTTAATTCGAAATTCACGATTTCCACCGTTTTATTATATCATCTGTATTTATATTGATATCGACGAAATTTTTGGTACTGCAATTATATTTCTCTTTGCGTTCCTGGAAGTGATTAAAATTGAAAAATCACTCGACTAATGGTTCGATAACGCGCGTGAAAAATTAATCATTCAAATGAATTTCAATTTACTTAATTCTAAATTGTTGAACATATTTAGTGCAATCTTCGCAGGAAAATTTTTGTTACTGCAATTTTATTTTCCCTTGCGTTCTTGGAACTGATTAAAATTGAAAAATCACTCGACTAATGGTTTGATAATGCGCGTGAAAAATTAATCATTCAAATGAATTTCAATTTACTTAATTCTAAATTGTTGAACATATTTAGTGCAATCTTCGGAGGGAAATTTTTGTTACTGCAATTTTATTTCCCCTTGCGTTCTTGGAACTGATTAAAATTGAAAAATCATTCGACTAATGGGTTCATAACGGGCAGGAAAAATTAATCTCACAAATCATTCAAAAAAATTTCAATTTACTTAATTCTAAATTGTTGAACATATTTAGTACAATCTTCGCAGGGAATTCGATTGATCCAACGACATCTGACTCCTACACTCGATCCCCTGACACCCAGTGATTCCAGTGGCTTCCACGATTAGGGGATTTCAGCAAGGCGAGGGTCGGTCATGCGGATTCCCATCAAGAATAGGAAAGTCGCGGACGGCTGCGGCTCTCGCAACACGGCCGGAGATTTGATATCTGGATTAAACAGGCGTCAGGTTAAATTTACGACGATAACGTCAGCGAGAAATTGCATTTCATTGCGGTAGCGACGCGCGCTCGTCGCATTATTATCATTTATCGATCGACCGGCGTGCGGTTGTCAGAGCAAAAAGTCCGACGTTTCAACTGGCGGCGACGGCTAGGCGTCGGCGTTCCAATCGAATCGATAACGATGATTCGTCGATCACCTACCTGAGCCGCTTGAAGAATCTTCTTCCTCCTCAATCCAGCTTAAGCTGGTGCTCCAGCCTTCTTATGTTTCGCTGACAGATGACAATTGCATTCTGTACTAAAAAATTATTTTTCAAAGGTTCACCACCCTCGATGAGCATCACCCTTCGAAAAACCAAGTTTCTAGCTGAAGAATTATGTTTCCTATAAAAAGGATCACGGTTTCTAAACTACATGCAAGTAGTGATGGGCCTTGAGCATGTTCATGATATCTCTGGGTATCAAAAAGTATCGATCCCTAATGATTGTTGCTCAGAAGCCTCGATCCTTTATAAGTACATCTTGGTTTTATCCTGTGGAGTCGAGTCGACTGAATGACAATATAGAGTGAAAATGGAATGAAATTATTATATTGGTACGTTCGAAACGGTGAAGACTTGAATTGCGAATGTAATGATACCAATTTCATCCAAGACGTGGTACCAATACTACTTGGTATCATTTCGGCACGTCCTGGTATCACAGATCGACTACAAGTTCCTTATCTTTTAATACATATCGAAACACCCAAACAAGTACTTAAGTATCGAATTGTTTGAAGATCAAGAGAAAGACTTGTATCACGCCCATCACTACATATCGAAACACCCAAACAAGTACTTATATAAGTATCGAATTGTTCGAAGATCATGAGAAAAACTTGTATCACGCCCGTCACTACATATCGAAACACCCAAACAAGTACTTAAGTATGGAATTGTTTGAAGATCATGAGAAAGACTTGTATCACGCCCATCACTACATATCGAAACACCCAAACAAGTACTTATATAAGTATCGAATTGTTTGAAGATCATGAGAAAAACTTGTATTACGCCCATCACTACATATCGAAACACCCAAACAAGTACTTAAGTATGGAATTGTTTGAAGATCATGAGAAAGACTTGTATTACGCCCATCACTACATATCGAAACACCCAAACAAGTACTTAAGTATGGAATTGTTTGAAGATCGTCAGAAAGACTTGTATCAAGACCATCACTACATATCGAAACACTCAAACAAGTACTTAAGTATCGAATTGTTTGAAGATCGTCAGAAAGACTTGCATCATGCCCATCGCTACATGCAAGTGTTAACCAGCCCCGTGCCTCGCTCCGTTCAAGTAAGAACCGAAACGGTTCCACTGGCTGCAAAATAATTTTCGGAGCTTCGTTGATCTTCGTCGACGTGCATTCGGAGTACCTGGCACGAAATTCCGAGTACCCTCTGGCCGTAAAACTGGACGCGTATGCAAATTAGACCGTGTGCAGCCGAGGGAAGAAGCGAAACAGGCCACGAGTATCTCCCCGAAGGTTTGTCGACTATCAGGGGGCACTTTTAATTCAACGAAATCCGGGAATAGCTGCGATCGGCGGAGTGCTTTGTTCCGGGATCTATCGCGGGCCAATGAGTGAGTGGATCACGAGACTGAGAGAGAGAGAGAGAGAGAGAGAGAGAGAGAAAGAGAAAGAGAAAGAGAGAAGTGGAGAGAATACGTGGATGGTAGAGAGGGAAACAGAAGCAGAGGAACTAAACCCGTGCGCCGTTAGAGCCACGGCACTTGCTGCATTTTACGGCCGCTCTTTACGTCCGCCGCGGGATATTTTATTGCGCCCTTCGCTCCCCTTCCGTTTCCCTTTTTCCTTCCCGACGTCACTCTTGATTGGATGCACATTCACCTGATCCCATGCCCCACCTCTCTAATCGCATTATGGTAATCCCGGTATCGCGCTTTCAATCTCCCAGATAAACGACACGCTCAGCTATCGCCTATCCCGCGATTTTTAATATTCCCGATTTTGGTTTCCGAAGAGTGGAATGATCCCGCATGTTGGTTTAATAGCCCGCCACTGGAACGTCAAAGCGGTGCCGCAGCGATTTTTCGAAATCTGCCCGCGATAATTAATGCGGCGCTGTTGGCGAGAACTGCGGGGGTGGTTTCCGACCGAATGCGTGGAAAGGACAGGTTTCGGACTCGCGAGTTTGATAGAGTAGTTTAGTTTCGGATTGATCGGGATTCTCCACCGTGTCTGGCTCCGGGAATGTTCGAAAAAGCCGTCCAATTCATTCGTTCAGCTGCGTGTACATTATTTTTTTCGTTACTTAGATCTTGGAAACAAAAACGAACACCGATGGGGATGATTCTGGAAGACATCAAAAATAATATCTGGTGTAAATGGCTTGCCTTATCAAAATTACGATACACGGTGGTCCACGTAAATGTAGCCACCTACAAATGTTTTTAATAGGTTTACCATCGTCGAGATTTTGTTCTGATTGAAATATGTTGTAGTCCATGTGAAATTAGGGGTGGTTTAAGTCATCATTTTGCCCGTATAGAATTTGTTTAGAAATTAGGAGCCTTCGATGTTTGCAATTTTTGCCCACTTTGGCAAAAACGGGATTCACTAACGAATTTTTTATCTCAGGAACTGTTTGTCCGATTGAGCAACATTTTTTTTTATTCATGAAAGATAGGGATATTATAAAATAATTTTTTCAACCTCGATAATTAACATTACAATGTCGAAAAATATAAACAAATTCTGTTTTTGCGTATTTTTCGACGAGGGGCCAGAGTGATTTAACTTTTGGAAAAAATATAAATGAGCCCTTCAGAAGGATGGAGAATTGAAAATTTGCAATCTAAATGATATCGCAAGGTGAATTCTTTGCAAATGTTATTTTTTCTCAAGGTAATGTGTTCCGGAGTGTTCACATTAATTTTCAAAGATGAAGGTCATTTGAAGGTCATGTTATATGAATGTATTTTTCGCTCGGCTACACGATGCAATAAAAAAATGCAATTACGTATGAAGCATCACCGATGACCTTGATAACTCTGAAAAAAATTATCTTGGGGGAAAAAGTGTTCTTGAACATTACGTAAGAAATAGTTTTTGCATCACAATAACCTGAAGAGATATTTAGGTGGCCTTGCTTAACTGTACCACATGGTATTGTGATAGTAATATGAATCCAATCATTTTTCATAGACGCAACATCATACTTTCAATAACAATGAGATAAAAAAATCTGAAAGTGGTTGGTATGGGTAGCCATATAAAATGACAATATTGAATTTATTTAATACTGTAATATTTGAGCTGTACAATTAAATTGAAAATTGGCCAGGACTTAATTTTTTTCCAACAACAAGGGAAAAGGACAGGAAGATTCAATGAAGGGGACGCGGGAAAATGGCCGACATTTAAATAAGGTAACCGATTTGCACGAAAGCGTGATAATGCATTTTTTGATACGCACAATGCACCACGGGTAAAAGGCGTTAACAGGAATTTTCGAGACTCGGCAGAGTCGCGGGTTAGGTCGAAGAAGACGCGTAATGAGTCTGGAGACCGGAGTGCAGACGGCGACGTGCTCTCTCTCTGCCGGGTTAAGAAACTCTCCTTGATGATTCAAGTCAAATTACCCTCGAAGTCGACGTAAGCACGCCGAGACACATTTTTCCCAGTTATTTCGCAGAGCGCGCCCCGCGGATACGTTCGCCGGGATTTCGCGTACAATTTTATCCGAGTTAATTTCCTTCGTGGCGGGGACGTCGACGAACCAAAAAAAAAAAAAAAAAGAAAAAAACCGGGGGAAAAAGAAGAGGAAAAGAGATAAAAAGAAAGTTACTCGACTTCCATCGCATGGAGTATAGCACTGAGGACCAAGGGACCGGGAGGAGGAGCAATGTAATAAAACGTAAAAGCGGCGAATGCAAAATATGCTGCTCGTCTGGGACCAGCGACGCCTCGCTCCCGAAGAAACTGGATCAACAAATTTCGGTGGATTTAGGAGACGGTGTTAAGAGTGGGTTAACCCATTGTAAACAACCGGCCGGTGAGTTATGCACTGTGCAAATTGTTGTCCTAGTATCTCCGCTATTTATGGGCACTCGTGAAAAAATTGTCCGGTATGCGTACCGTTTTATTCCGGAGATATCTATGCGAGGCTTCTTACGTGACCCACAAACGTTTTTCTGCTCTTATGCTTCTAATTTCCGGTTTCTTTACACGGAATTTTAACGTCGGAAATATGTGATATGAAAATTGTTAATTTTTTATACAGTCATTTTACGTATTTGTTATGGTTGCGTATATTATACAGGGTGTACCAACCGATTTTGATATCTTCATTTTCTCGCTATTTTCTCGCTGTTGTTACTCGTAACAAAAAATGATTCAGCGGAGGCTTTAATTTCGTGAGTGGACGCGTAAAGGTCATATAAAGGTCAACTTTGTTTTTTTTAAATGGAATGAGCTTTCATCCATTTTTAAATGGAACGAGCTTTATAAAAAAGCACTAACCTTTGGATGTCGAAAAGTTAGTAGTTCAGGGGATATTTCAATTCAAATAATTCTAAAACACCATTACTGTCGACAATATTAAATTAAATTTCTTTAAACCCTTAACGTCTTACTACGACAGTAATAGTGTTTTAGAATTATTTAAATTGATGTCAAAATCGGGTGGGACACCCTGTATATATCAAGTCAGTTTTACGTTGTCAGATCTTTCAGTGATGAGTTACGATCTTGTTATTTTATCTACATTTTGGTAGATCTTCGTGAACTGGTTACTGCGTTTGTAAATGTTAATATGTTTCAAAGAAATTTTAAGGAAACTTACTTTAATATATGTACGTGATAAATTCATTACATTTTAGTAGTTCTTCACTGTACTAGCTACTGCGTTTGTAAATGTTAATATATTTTAAAGAAATTTCAAGCAAACTTACTGTAAGATATGCACGTGATAAATTCACACCAAAAAATTGTCTAATAATCCAATGTACATCTTACCATTTTCCGAACTGTAACTTAGACATATACAAGGATCCGAAGTGCCCGAGAATCATCGAAACACAACATCGAAGAGCACGGTTGGCAGGGTAGTAGCAGTCGACAAGAATCCTTCAGCAAAGATGAACAACCCTATCAAATCCAACGCTGTGCGAGTCGTCAAAGCGAGGCGGGAGAGGCTCGTCTGTCGTGGTAGAGCACACCTGGCTGGCGTCCAAATCGGCGGTCGTCGATCGACCGAGGATCGTCGAAAACTTGAACAATATTCGCGAGCCATTCCCCCGATGATCCGCGAGTGCGCCGTTCAGTGCCTCGGCTCATTATCGCTCGCTACCGTTCCCCGCGCTCTGCGCTGGCAGCATCCGCCGATCGTTCTCCAATAATTACCCAAGGTGAAATTCTCGAAACAGAATTACCGGCTACGTAGGGGGAGAGAGACAGCGCAATGGATGGAGAAGCGAGAGCATTAACGAGGAAAAGCGGGGGTTGGGTTCGTTCACCCGGGAATTAATTAACGAGACCGTGCGCGACGTAATGAAGACTCGACGAGGAGGAGGGAACCGGAGAAGAGAGAGAGAGAGAGGGTGAGAGACAGAGAGAGGGAGAGAGAGAGGGAGAGAGAGAAAGAGAGAGAGGGGAGAGAGAGAGGGAGAGAGAAAGAGCGCGAGCCGTAAATAGTGGAGCAATTAACGAAACGTTTATCTCCCGACGTGACGAGACAAAAACGAAAGAAACTCGCTCGCGTGGCGGGCCCGAAGCGAAGCGAAGCAAAGCGAAGCCAAGCGAAGCGGAGAGGAGAGAGGAGCTGGTACACGCGGCATGCGTGCCCGTTTTCTGCGAAGAGAGAGAGAGAGAGAGAGAGAGAGAGAGAGAGAGAGAGAGGGGGGGGCCCTCTCTGAAAAGCCGCTTAATCTCTTTCGTAGTCTTTCCTACGGTGCTCCTGGACGCATCACGGGGAAACACCCCGTGCTTTCTTCGGTCTTCGAGCCACGGATCCCCTTCCTCTCCGGCTTCGCCTAACCGCCGCGCCACTTCTTCCCGAGGACCGGAACGCGCGTCGCTGGTTCGCCATTACGCATCGTCGAGCGAGCCACCCAGTCGTCCCAGCATAGCTCTCCCAGCTCCATGCAAAGATCGCAATCTACGCGTGTAACGAGCTTCCGGTAACCTGCCCCGACAAGGATCTCGCGAACTTGCACCGCGAGACAAGACCTGTGGAGCCCTCGCGATCGATAAAAATCTTCGTCCTGTCCGGCTATCGATACCTCGCATCTAGGCATACTTCGCACACGCCCTAGAATAGGTTCGCAAGTTGGCGAAGTTTTATGAAGTGTCTTTGTCATTTTATTGCATGATGCATATCTTGAAGAAAGTGTTTTTTAAGGTTTCTGTCAAGGTAAAACATTACTGTACTTTGTGGAAAACCCCACATCCTAGAAATATTGGGAAATACCTGACTCCTCTTCATTTTTGTAGTATGCCGTCCTCTATTCAGGTATGAAGGTACGTAGTGGGTGACGATTTATCTATTTTAGCGTTATTTCAAAACTTAACCCCTTGCACTACGATTTATTTTACGGTTGAAGTGATTAGAACTTATGTGTCGTTTCTAATTTCTTAGAAAAAAGAAGTTTGTATGTAATTTTTATACCTATACAGTCTCCAATGGTTACAACAACAAGAAAATATAATTTTGTTTCAATGTAAAGTTTAAAGGAAATCAGTAGCATGAATATTTAGTGGACTATCTTCGAAATCTACGTCACGAGTCCGACTCGGTATTATAGTGCAAGCGGTTAAAGACCACAGTAACTAGGTCGTTGGATTCGTCTTGGCTTCAGCTATAATGTTATTAAATAAAAAATGTATAGTGATAAATAACTAATCAAGGTGAACTCAATTTTTTATTAAAAGAAAAATTTTTAAAAAATTTTTTGTATTGAAAGTAGAGAACTGACTACTGATTACTTTTGTGTAGGAAACATTTTTTTGTCACACCACCGGAAATGTCTGAAAAATCGTGTGAATAATGAAGAATAATTGAAAACTGGCTGTTCCGGGTTTCAAACAAGAATAATCCACAATTTTTGAATCGAGGAATTTTATTACAATTAATGAAACAACAAAAACTTTCAAAAATTGCTATTAAAAATACGCATCTTATGGTGCAATATCAAAAAAGTTATCGTTTTTTTTAAGACCGTCCGAATATTAATGGGAGTCACATGGTATTTCGAGTAACACGATGTTTTCCGTTTATTCTTATTGAAAAGCTCGCATCGCGGTTGCAACAAAACCAATTATTTTGTCATTAATGAAATTATAATATTGCTTTCATGCAAAATGATCCTCTTGTAAAAAATTGAATAACAACATTCCGCGAATATACTCTGCCTTACACGATTCCAACTATACGTACAGAAAAATAATTTGACTTTCTTTACGCTAGGTACAAAATCGTCACGAACCTTTCACGCGCCGACAGCGCACGTGTGAAGAAAAAAACAACACAAGCTGGACACTTTACGAACCGCGGAATCGCATCAGTTTCGGAACTTCTCGCTCGTCGAGACTTTCCCACCGAAGGAGAACAATTCCGCGAACGCGTCGCGAATTTCATATTCGCGTCCGGCGCAGGTAGTCGATAAACAAGACGGTCTCCGACCGCCGCCTCCGCCGCCTCCGCTGCGCCGCGCCGTAAAAAGCGCAAATTTTACTGGCCGCGCGCTCGGAGAAGTTGTTTCATTTTTTTTTGTCCCGGGAACACGTGTGCGTATATATTTTTTTCGGCCGTGCATTTTTACGATGCGTTTCACATGAGTATAACAGGAAACGGGGACACGTTTCGGATCCGGTATACCCCCGGGGGAACGGGAGAGTTTCGGGCGAAATGTGTCCACAGGTTCGCGAGGAGGCGCGTATCGATATTCGCGACACGTAAACGGAATTAAATTTCCCGTCCGGTAGAAATAAGGAATGTCTAAATGAAAATCGACATTCCGCCGGGGGCCGGCCGGCCGGCCGGCGCGTTCAAAGTAGATAGGGTAATCCCGGCGACATAGTGGAAATCAGGGTACTCGGTTCCAATATATTCCTAGGGGCGACAACGACGACGCTGGTGATCACTCACACATTCCACGAGCAACCCTTTCTACGATGGCGAGGGGACGAGGGGGGACGACGTCGCGACGCCTGCAAAGCCTGCGACAACGCCTGCAACGCCTGCAATGCCTGCAACGTCTGCAACGCCTGCGAAGGCTGGGTCACGCGAGCTCCAACGTCCCCGGATTCTGGGTCGCCGGAATTTCCGGCGAGGACGATCGAATAACGCCGCTCGGCCGACGTGACACGATAATGGACCGTCAAAGACGTTCAAAAATTCCGCGGCTGCGACCGAGTGCATCGATAATGCACCGCGACGCCGGCCCCTCGGCGACCATGCACCCAACGGTTAATAAATGTTCGCCGCGGAACGTTGACACGGTTTTTAACCCGACGGAAAATCATTTCCGATGCGCGCACGTGCATCCTCCGCCGACCACTACAGAGAATGCAGGCATCTTTCGATGTTCGGGAACGTTTAGGCTGACTCGAATTGCATTAGGAACTTCGGACAATCGATTTTATAGAGTGGCGATTTTCGTGTGAAATAAAAATTGCATCTCGCTGGAGAAATTATTATTATTATTATTTATTTATTGTTTCGAACCATGTGATTTTATACAGCACATACGATACAAATCATACAACACACGATTATATTAGAATATCCCTTAGTGTCTAACTTACAATTAGTTTACAGTAATTTTCTTAGGTTTCAACTACCTCGTTGACATTAAATTTTTATTGAGCATAACTTAATGAAATCAATTTTCACTTTCGTGTGTCTCATATTACGTTGCGTCCCAACACAATGGAAAAACTACTAAAAACGAACAGCTGAACGTTCCATCCTCGAAACCTGAACGCCAATGCTCCTTAACAAATTGCATCCTCGGAAAATATTTCCGAAACTTCCCCCCACCCAGAATAATCTTCCCTTTCATCCTGAGCCACTTTTCATAGCAGCAGCTGATTAAACCATCGAATAGTATTGTTCCCCGGTTGTCCAATAATTCCCAAGAGACTCCACGAAGACAGCCTTTGTCTCTACAAAATTTATCTTGCAGAAAATTCCGAAGCCGAACAATAACCAACCCTTAGGGCATCAAAGAGCGACGAACTCCCTAGCAACAAACACGCGTCGGAAATAAATCACCGTGTGCTTTATCGTGGTCGAATAAGCCGCAGGTTCGGGCCGACTCTGCACATCTCCGTCGTCTCGCAGGCTTTTGTTTCCGCTCCGGAAAAGTTGGAAAAGTTACCGGCAATTTTCCGGCGGTTCGATGCGGGGGATGCACCGGCGCCTGCACGCATATTGTATATCGGCGCCGGCCGTTGCACCCCTGCAAACCACGCGTCGCCTTCTTCTTCTACTTCTTGTTCTGCCCATCCTCCTCTCGAGATGTGGGGGTGGTCGAGGTTCACGCCCCCCTGGCCCCCTTTTTAGGGGTTGCTGCCAAGTTCGACGTCGCCGCCGCCACAACAATGCGCCGAAAAGTTGCCGGAACTTCTGTTCGGTACACCCCCGACCTGCGAGAGGGTCAAAAGAGATCTTGAGAGGGGCTGCCAAGGGGGACGACGAAATGCCCCCGAGTTGGCCGCGATCCACCCCTCTCCCCGATACCCCGACAGGGGTGAGTTCAACCCCCAACCCCCCTCCCCCCCCGAACACGGCATCGTAAATCGAGAGGCGAAGTTTCGTTCGCTCGCTCGCTCCGCCTCCTTTTATCCCGACGCCCTCTCGGAAAACTGTGAAAGTTAAATTAATTGGAGGAATCTATCTGCGCGGACAAGCGCGCTCGCCTTCGGAAAACGGTTCCGCCGTGTTTTTGCCCGGACCGAGTTTGATCGATGCGAAATTCATTTTCGCCCCGCCCCGCCCCCCCCCGCGCGAAAACTCGGTGAAATTAATAAACTGAAGGAGGGCCCCCGCGAATCTTCCCTGTGAACTGTTTCTTTGGCGGGACCTGTCGGGAATTGTTTGGATTTGGTTACCGAGGGAGCGAGACAGTGTTAACCCTTTGCACTCGGAGCTATTTTAACTCAAAAACGAATGATTTTTCCATTCTAGAGTATTTTCATTCTATACAATTTTTTTTTCATTTTTTGCATATGAAACTGATATAATATCTCATGTAATATGTAAATGTCTAGTAGTTTATTAAATACGAACGAAAATAATAATGTGAACAATATTTTTAATGTGCCTCAGACTCGCCATGCGAGTGCTAAGGGTTAACATTAAACCTACCAGGGTCAAATGACCGGTTTTCTATTTCATAATTATTGAAATTATAAAAACGCTTTCATATGACTGAATTCACTTCTTTATTTATGGTGAGCACAAATATAATAAAAACCGTACAAAGTTTAAGTAAATTCAATCTTCTCACTGCTATAAGGTGTTTCACTTTTATATGTTTTGTTGGGCAAAATTTTCATCTAAAAATTAAAAGATTTTTATTCATTATTCGGTGGTTCGCATTTATTAGAGTTGGCAGTAGTTTTGGAAAGATTTATTCGAAGCCTTCGACTGGTTTTGTGCTTGGTAGGTTTAGTGTTAAGAGATGCTTTGTTTTTGGTTTGCTGGTTTCTTTGGTTTATTATGCATTTTTGTAGTCCACCGATACTCTTGCCTATTTCATTCGTACAAAAGATCATAGTTAATAATAGTTATTTTCATTTAATCGTCTATTCGACCATTCTTCGTAGAAGCGATTTTACAATTCCAATAATTGTGCAATAGTTACCACTCTTAGTAATCCTGTAAGGAAGGCGCCCTGCTAAGGAAGATTGGAGAGTGTCAATTCTGAAAAATTCTTGTAAATTACAGCCAATCAATGGCCGAGCATTCCGGTATCAGGAACATTGTTTTGAAACGCGGCTTGATGGATGCATCCGGGAACGATTGCCGTGAACGTCCGGTGGTCCGCTCGTAAAGTTCCTTCTCGTTCGTTTTCGGAGTATGATTTAGAACGCTGGTAATTCTCCCCCGAAACGCTTGGCAAAATTTTTTTACCCTGCGCGAACGCCGCCGCCGCGACAAAATTTATCGCGCTGTAACTTACGGGAAGTAATGCGCGTTAAAGACGCTCCCGGCAAGGAGAACGCTCGTACGTTCTCGCGCGTTAATTTTCTCCCCCCTTTTTTTCCGTCGGGCTGGTTTGCCAGCCGAATTTATTGTTGGATTACAGCGCCCTTTTTAATGGCACCTTCGACTAATTAAAATCACCACCGGGATACAAACGCACGTTTTGGCAGCCGCCGAACCCTTAAAACCTACAATATTTACCGTCTCATTTTCGATCGTCCCTTCAGTAATTTCTGAGAAATTGGTTATAACGCGCTAATAGCATTTTAGATTCGTTTCATAAGATTATTTTGTCAATAATTAACTTGGGTGTCATCGTCGATTTCTTCATGTACACTTTTCGATTATTTGGTTCCATACTGTTTTTTAAGGAATTGATAAGTATGTTATAATTAGACAGCGGATTTTATGCATTTATGAGAGAAATGAGTAGGTGTAATTTAAAACATTAATAACATTAGACGAATTTAAAAATAGTATTACTTCATTTTCAACCTAATAAATATAATCAGCAAGAAAATAAATTTCTATTTCACACCAGTTTCTTGTAATTTAAGTACAACATTTTTATTTTGCATAAAGATCCGCTGTCCAGTTATAATAGTACTACCTCTTCGTTCGTCGTCATTATTTCATTAGTAATAAAATTGAGAATTTTTCTGCAGGATCAGAGCATAAATAACTCGAAACAAAAATTAATTAAAACCGAATTTAATATAAAAATTTCCATAAAATTCGTTAGGTTAGTAACCACTAAGACAATACAAATAAAAATCAGCAATCTTTCCTAAGCAGTTTCAGTTCGATATCCACTAAAATTCCTCAATCCTCTTTAACATTAAAGACGCTAATTAATCCACGAAAGATGAACCGGAATAAACGATCCGGACATTAGGAGGATCCAACGATCCCCATGAACGTTCCAACAGGCACTGAGCCGCGTGTTCGTCGAGGGATCGGCGTGTAATTTTTAATAAATTTCACGGTGCGGTCTCATCTAAGAAATACCAGACGGTATTACGCGTCAGCATGTCTGCGAGCTATCGGCGGCCATTATCGTTAACACGGTCCCGTGCCCGTTCCCGTCGACGGCAGATTCGATTACTCGTGGGAAATTCCTACGACCCAGAAATCGTATCGGTGGGTCGCGTGGCCTCGATCTTCTCGCTCGCTTTCGAAGAAGGAAGAGGAAGAAGAAGAAAGGAGAGGATCCGTGGAATTCGGTGAGTGATCACCGAAAGAATATAGCACGGGCATGTATACATATATATGTCTGTGTACATACGTAGACGCGTGTATGTACACGGGAACTGGTTACCGTGATTTCCCACGTGTCACCGAGGCCTGCCCGTTTTCCGCTCGCTTCTTCTTCGCGCCGCGTCAGCCGGAATTTCGAATTCGATTCCAGCCCATCTCTTGCGCCGACGGACGTGCATCGCGCCGATGGATATGCTGAACGATGCCACGCCGAACGGGAAGACGATGGGCTACATGTATGCATGTATAGAGATTGTATATGGGACAGGTGAAAATCACCGGAAATCCCGAAGACCCGAATTTTCTTGCCATCCGCCCGAGCGCCGCACTGCGCACCTTCGATCATCAGTCCGGTCGTTCTTCGTTAAAGTTCCTAAACCTAATTTTGTTAGTAAAAATGGTTAATAGTACTCGAGATACTTTTAAAGCATGTCAAAGGACTCCATCGAAATGATCTGCTAGTGAACTACATGAGGTTGCAACACAAAAGATGTGAGGGAGCTTGATTATACAGCTTTGTCAGTCTCCCTGAGCCAGCCAATATTATTGTTATAAATGTTCAGAATATAATTATGTACAATACAAACAATTTATGTATGAATTTATGATGAATAAATAAAGACAATCTAATGAAAAAGCATATCTGCGTATATATATTTATTGAACCACCAATTTTTCCCGAATGTCTGACTTGTCGTAGAGTTATACTACTGATTTCCGCAAGAATGTACGCCCGTCTAACTTGTCATTGAGTTCCTGTTCTGATTTGGAATTGAGAAAATAGTGAAACTTTTGAAAACAAACATTTTCGAATTTCTGACTTATCGTTGAGTTGTACTACTGAATATTCGTGCCACCTCCTTCGATAACATATTCTCCTAATACAAAAATCGATTTGCAAGGTTTTAGAAAATTTTCGGTCGACTGGCTTGTCATTGAGTTGTACTACTGAATTTTCGAAAAAATTTCGGCCGGCTGGCTTGTCATTGAGTTGCACTACTAAATTTTCGTGCCACCTCCTTCGATATCATATTCTCCTAATACAAAAATCGATTTGCGAGATTTTCGAAAATTTTTGGTCGGCTGGCTTGACTTTGAGTTGTACTACTGAATTTTCGAAAAATTTTCGGCCGGCTGGCTTGTCATTGAGTTCTACTACTAAATTTTCGTGCCACCTCCTTCGATATCATATTCTCCTAATACAAAAATCGATTTGCGAGGTTTTCGAAAATTTTTGGCCGGCTGGCTTGACTTTGAGTTGTACTACTGAATTTTCGACAAATTTTCGGCCGGCTGGCTTGTCATTGAGTTCTACTACTAAATTTTCGTGCCACCTCCTTCGATATCATATTCTCCTAATACAAAAATCGATTTGCGAGGTTTTCGAAAATTTTCGGCCGGCTGGCTTGACTTTGAGTTGTCCTACTGAATTTTCGAAAAATTTCGGACGTCTGGCTTGTCATTGAGTTGTACTACTAAATTTTGGTGCCACCTCCTTTCCTATCTTATTCGCCTAATACAAACTTCAATTTTTCGAAAAATTTTGGCTTTCTACTAGGAGAACATCATAGAGAAGAAGGTGGTACCAAATTTTTCTGCCACCTCTTTAATTGTTGTCTAATTTGAATAATGTTTCTGTATCCAAAATTTTCGATTATGTTAATTTACTTCTCCTATTGAATATTCATGTACAGGATGGGGAAAGAAGAACACATTAACTGTTGTAACAGATGTTCTTTATTTTTCAAAAATATTACAATATTAAACTTGTATCGTGGTGAGATCAGAAGAAGGTCCTGGCAAGAATACGGTGACTAAGAAAAATGCATTGGGTTTACTCCTATACCTCGTCTATGGTATTATATGTTCTAAAAATTTGATTTGAAAAGGAATATTTTCTATGTACCAAAAAAATGCTCACTTCCCATAAGGGTTAAATTCAACGACCAACGATCAAATTGCCAACAAAGTGCATCGACGAACCAACAACGCAAAGTGCACCAACCGCTGCAGCCGAACGGGTTTCGCGAGGGTGTCTTGTATCCAAGGGTGTCTCTAATAGTGGAAAATTAACTCGAGGCGAGGTCGATTCGACGTCTGTATCAAAGAGCTCTGGGTTAGCATCGGGGGAAGGCCGTGGTAGGCGAAATATCAAGGAAATCCTGGTGTGCTCGGTAGTCGGCGATTAGGCGACGGTGCATCGGGCGCATCCGCATTTCTATGCACATTGTCGCGGCCGGCGGACGGGGAATTTCTCCGCAGTTGGCACGCGGCGGCGCAATATACAAGCCAGAGCCAAGTGGGCCGAGAATTTAAGGTCGAATAAAGTTGCTGCACCCCTCCCCCCTCCCGAAAACCGCGTATCCAAAGCTTCGGCGAGGGGCGGCGTGGGGGGTGGCGAAAGCGACGACGTTATGTCTTGCGGCCGGGGTTATGCATACGATAGCAGAGGCGGCTGCCCCCCGCTTATAAGCGTGTACCAGCCTTCCTTGCGAGAGAGGGTGTTCTCTCGCGGCGCGGAATTTTTGGCCCCCGGTGTTGGCCGTCTTGGCCGCGAATAATTTTCGAAAATCGTTGCGTCGACGATCCTCCTCCTCCTTCTTCGACTCAAGGTGTGGGAAACCCCGGGAAAGCTACCACGGCCGTTCCGCGGCCAAATCGCCGACTGGTTCCGCATGCAAAACCGCGAATATCGACGCCATGAATTTTCACCATCCCCCACGCCCATACCCAACCCATACCCCCGATGATCGTTCACCGGGCCGCGTAAATTTTAAACGAGAGAGCCTGCGGCCCGGCTCAAATGGCGTTTCGGTGTCTCGCGATGCACCCTCCATATTGGATGCCTAACATCCTGCTCCACGCCGCTATTAGACGCCCCCACGATCTGCAATGATGCCAGTTCGAGGGCGATTTTCCCTGTTCCCAGAGAGAAATTATGGCACGAATTACGACACTTCTCTCTGGCTTTTATTGATACGCTTGCTGCTTTCCGGGTTGGAGCTTTAGGGGTTCTTTTGTTTGGGCTTTTGCGATCCGAGACTGCGGATTTTTGTGTAAAATAAGATAGACGGGTTTTAAAATTAATTTTTGCGAAAATTCTTGTAATAAATTTTATTAAGTGTCACTTTAAATAGTAACTATTTTTTGAAATTAATTCATTTCTTTTCCTGATAATTGAGACTAGATGAAAATAGTAACTATTTTTTAAAATAAATTAATTTCTTTACCTGATATTTGAGACTAGATGAAAATAGTAACTATTTTTTAAAATTAATTAATTTCTTTTCCTGATAATTGAGACTAGATGAAAATAATAACTATTTTTTAAAATTAATTCATTTCTTTTCCTGATAATTGAGACTAGATGAAAATAGTAACTATTTTTATAAATTAATTAATTTCTTTGCTGATAATTGAGACTAGATGAAAACAATATAAAATAGCAGTTTTAAATTCTTCGGATTGATTCACCTTGAACGTTTCTATGACAGATATGGAATACTTAATTTATTCAATTGATTTTGTCCTTGACCTTTTTTCTTCGCAGAATAAATTGTTTCGAATGTTTATTCTACCGTACGCGATACATTTGCAACGTCGTCTGTATTCGATAAAGTATCAAAGCTACTGGTTTCCGAGTTTACGGTGTCTGTTTATTTTGATCAATACTGTACGTGCTCAAGAGTGGTTGCATATCGGAATATCTGAGAAAGAAACAAGCAGTCGTAAACTGCAAGGGGTGAGAACTATCCGACGAGTTCATCGCACTTGCAAAACAGCGAGCGTAGATAAAGAAACTTAATGCCGGGAAATTGTACTTTCGAAATTGAGTTTATAATCTGGTACTATTCATTACAGAAACTTTCGTATTACAAAGATTTCCATCGTACGGTATAAAATCGCCGGAAAAATGAGGAAATACAAAATTGAAGAAAATTCAGCACAGACTCGGCCGATATCAATTTCCGTTCATTCATCCGGAAAAGTGAAAATTCGCACGAGCTTTCCCCTGGCTCAAGAAATACTCGCAAAGGTCCAGAGTACGTTTCAACCGGTCCGGACAGAAGCAAATCCCCCGAATCCCTCTGTGCGTACATTGTCGTGGAGTTTCGAGCGCGGAGACACAGTCTGAGAGTAATAATTCGAGGCAACAAGGGGGATGATTCCTTAAACGAGCGGTGACATGATCGCTGCAGGAAGCGGGCTCGCAAACGGCATGGCGTAGCTCGGCGTGGCATGGCGAACGCGAGATTGCACGGGTTTCCGACCTGTTACTTCATCCTTTGCGGGGTCGATGACGCGGACGCTACCGGTCGAGAGTCTCCAAAGCACTTGCTTTCGGCACCGAGCACCACTCGCGCTAACAAGAGTTGGAAAAAGCGTGCTGGTGTCGCGGGAACCTACGCGAGAACCGACGTCGAACAATACGTCGATGGAATCGGCACGAGAGCCTCGCGGAATCTCGAGAACCTAGCGGAAACAGGGGAAAAAACAGAGGAACGGTGTGGGAGTTTGAAAACGCTCCGAAAAAAATCGAATACTTTTAAATAATAATACGTAGGCAAGACTCTAACTCTGACACCCGAAAAATTTCAGTTCTGTTAATTTGAATATCAGAATATTCGAGCCACTAGGAAAAATGTGAATTATTTTTGACAATGTAAAATTGATTTTTCGGGAGCGAAAGAATTCTGACAATTAGTCAACACCTTCCTGATCGAAAGGCGAAAAGAATCATCTGGATACTTCAAAATGATAATACGTAAGCAAGACTCTAACCCTGACACCCGAAAAATTTCAGTTCTGTTAATTTGAATATCAGAATATTCGAGCCACTAGGAAAAATGTGAATTATTTTTGACAATGTAAAATTGATTTTTCGGGGGCGAAAGAATTCTGACAATTAGTCAACACCTTCCCGATCGAAATGCGAAAAGAATCATCTGGATCGGACAAGTAGTTATCGAGATAAAAATTCATAAGTGCAGCCATGTCTATAAGGACGCTTTTTCAGTAAGCAAAGAGTATTAACTTCTCTGGAGAGCTAAGTTTTTCTTGGTTTTTTTAGGAATTTTTTTTTAAGGACCCTTAAAACGTACAATCTTGAAATTTTTACCACACATTTACTGACATTTTAACAGTCTCTCAGAATTTTTTCAAACCAAAATAACGAGTTGAATGAGTCTCCTAGAAGTTAGCCCCCCGCTTGTTGAATTAAATAATTTTAACAGTTGTGCTGAGTTGTGCTAGGTTTGTGTTACATTGTGCTCGATTATTAAAATTATAATATAAAAAATAAGACAGAAAATTGAGAAAGACGATTTTTTTAGTAGCCCCCAACTTTTCATTTTTTCAATTTTCTCTATTGTGCTAATTGTAAGTTGTGCTAGGTTGTGCTAGGATTGTGCTAAAGTACTACTTTTAAATAATAATAAATAAAGAAGTTATGGTAAATAATATGTTTGGACATGCAATTAACGTTGATGTTAGTAAGAGTAATGCAAAATTATTTAATTCAACAAGTAGGGGGCTAACTTACTTCTAAACATTACTAGACTGCAAGAAGTGTCACTTCTGCCGCGCGTGATTTTCCACGCGTATGTTTTTTTTTTTTGTCGAATAAGGATCAAGAGTCTACTCTCTCTCTCTATCGCGTGAGGACCAATAAAATAGCAGCAGACATAGGGTTGCGACGATGATCGCGTTAGGACGTTTTACGAGGTACCCGCTCGCGTCGTTTTCTCGAATCCGTCTGCCGGTAATCCGCTCGCATATAACCGTGGCGTCGAGTCGTTGCCGCGATGGTGTGCCGGGTAGATGAATCGCGGGGGTTGGGAAAACGGGTAGAGAGAGAGCGGTAGGTATAGCTGTGAGTTACGCTTTCATGGCGCGGCTACAACATAATTCAAAATCTCATTAGACCGTCGCCATGAAGTGGAATTTTTTGCCCATTACACCGGCTACGGAGCATGTAAGAAGGACGCTCGGTTTTCGGGGGTGAAAAAGGGTTGCTTCCGGCAGCCACCCTCTCACCCTGTTACACCAGTATGCGTCCCTTCCGTCCCTTGAACGCAGCCGAAGGTAAATCAGGCCGCCTGTATCGGGACACTTTCATCCGGCCGATCCGGCGCGCACGGTGAAATTATATGAGGACGGAAGTGAAATATGGTGGCTTTAGGGCGATTACCTCGGGAACAAAAAGGGAATCGGGAGTAATGAGTGTCTGCAAGGCGGACGCATCCGTGCATTAGGCCGGATTACATGCAAACTACTAGTTGCGTGCGCGACGCATGTACAGGCGTAAATGTTCTAGCCTACGTTTCTTTATCTGCGAAACGCTCGACGACTCGGTGAAAAATTGTTGGACAGTCGCTAAAATTGACCTTTCGAGGTTACTTGAATTTTCAGCGAGGATTATTCATTTTTTTTTTAAAGAGAACACCGAGTGCCATTTCGTTGTAACTCAATTTTTACATCCATTTTACTTTCATTATACTGCATATACTCTGATCAGAATTTACGTTCGGGCACAGGGATGAAAGGTTAAAAGGCCTAAGTGCACCTTTGCATTCGTTTCTGAATATGCATTCTGCGCTCGAAGGTGTTCGATGCTAAGAAACACTGCAGTTCAAAATTTCATTGAATAATCTGTGGTAACACGTATAATTAATTATTTTATTTAAAGAGAAGATGAAATATAAAACTCAGCTTATAATAATCGCGCGGTTAAAAACTAACTGTAAACTAAAATACTAATTCTTAAACTAACAACGACTGTATTAAACTATTTTCTAACCCTCAACAACTGTTTACTCGTCACTCTACGACTTTCCGACAACAACTGACTTCCCGACTCATCCCTCTCGTAACTAAAACTAGAAGAGCCAGAGAATCATTTATTTTCCGTATACAACAATGTATTCAAAACAATGGTGATCATTTCGAACATTTATTGAAATAAAGTAGTTCAACTAATCCAAGTAATGCTTTTTGGATTTTTCATACCAAAGGTCACACGAAGGTCATTGTATAATATGTCATTGAAGAGGTCTTCACCCCTACTATTACATCCCGATAAAAGAAATATATAGATCCATTTAAAAAAAAATTGATGACCTTGATATCTAGACAAAAATGACCTTGAAAAATGTTTTATCGGAATCATTATATTGCCCCTTCGGTTAGGTTAATATTGTCCTATAACGTTTTTTTCTATTACTAACACTAAGCGAGCTATTCAAGGTGGTCAAGTTAGCTGGGACACTCTGTATACCGGGTGACAGAACATTCTCGATACCACAAATCTACCCCTCTTCGTTTTAACACCTTGCATTAACCACCCCTGGATAATATTCTTTCAGAAAAATCGGGAGGTTGAACTGTGAGATATTTTTACGGAGATAAAGTATAATAAGAATTCGTAGTATTTTTTGGAAGAGGATAGGGATGGTCGGGTGGTTAAACGTCCGCAGATATCGAGGGTGGTTACGGGAGAAAGAGGATTAACCGTGGCCCGTTTGTTTGTAATTTGAAATTTGCAATTGAATTTTTATAAAGGCGAGAGGTGGGTGAAAGGACTGTTCGACGACGGACGGGGGTTGGTTCGTCGCGGGGTGAAATTAGGGTGAGCGCGTGACGAGGAATATGTTCGGTGCGGTTTTATTTGTACCGGCGCGGTGCCGCAGGGAAATTACGCGTGCGCCGCGGCTTTAAAATTCGAGCTTTCAGTGTTTAAGCGAGATAATAGATCTTGATAGACGGCAAGCTCGCGTGCTTCGCTCGCAAAGTGACGAGCAGTAAACGGGGCTGCGGGAATGCGAATGCTAATACACCTCCGGGACCGCGCGCGCGCGCGCGCTCGCTCTAAGGATTCAAATGCGAGGGAATCCTTAATCAAAACGAAGGTTCGACAATTTTTTTTAAAATACCCCCGCGGTCCCTCGATTTATGCGGCACGTTATTTACGCGAGTCTCTTTTTTTTACCGTGGCAAATAATCTCTCGATTTATGCGGATTCTTTTGCACCCGGTTTCATTTTACGCGATCTCGTTTCACGCGAAAATATGAATAATGGAAACGAAGTTGCCTGCTATTCGAAAAAGAGATGGTTGACGGTTTTGAATTATAACGAACAAAAATTGGTTATGATTTTTCGAATATTCGCCGGGATTTCATTGTGAAAATATATAAAATATATACCATTTAATAATACAACTGTATTATGAGCATTTTTTAATATTTTGTTCATATTGATAGACCTTTCATACAGTTAATTGTTTCAAATATCAACTGAGATCCATTTCTGCTGTACTAAGTAAGATAAAGTACAGTGTACACATATTCATACACAGCCTACATTAAATCAAATTAAATACGTAGCTTACAGTTTTATAAGGAACTAAAAATGCGAAAAATAGTTTTAATGTTAGGTCGGGCGACTAACGTACAGTTAATTGAACGGATAATTTCGCACAATACATCCCGTCTGTTCAATGCGGAGGTTCCATGATTTTTCGAAATATTTAGTTTGTTTGGTAGACAGACTCCGGCTCGGAATTACCGCTGAAGCGAAACTGCAAGATTCTCCTCCGGTCGCGTTTGTATCCCGTCTCTTCGCGTCCCAGCTGCTTGTTTAAGAAGTCACGGAGTTCCAAACTCTTCAGTTTGCTGTTAAAATTACCAAGTAGTTAATCCTTAATCGCTATTTAATGGACCACTATCTCGCATCTTGCCTGGAATTATTCATCCCGATTTACAGAATCGTTGTAACTTTCTGCGGAACTACGTAACTGACGAAACAGGTCAAGAGAGTAATTAACACTGGTGTGTTTCGCAGCAAGAATTTGTAAGAAGAGTTGATGAGTACTCTTACATTATTTCCGACTTATGAAAATTATTAGAACAAACAATACAATTTTATTCGACTTCTGTTCCTGACAGTTGTGTTAGGAATGTTTTATTCATCTAGTTACAATAAATGTTATCTTTTTCTATCCCAATATGATTGAACGAGTTGCTACGATTTCCTTTAAACATTCGACGTATTGCCAAATTTTAGGGCACGATTACGATTTCCGTGGCCCCTTGTTTTGAAGTTATATTTGTGTTCTTGGGGTTATTTCAAGAAATAAGTGTATACAGGGTGTCCCAAAATGTCTTCAACTCCCGGAAATAGGAGGTTCCTGAGGTCATTTCAAGCGCCATTTTCCTTTTGCAAAATGTTGTCCGAGGCTTCGTTTGGGAGTTATTAACGAAAAACACGGACCAATCAGAGCGCGAGCTAAACACTCGCTGGCACGTTCAGTGCGGCGAGCCGGCAGGCGGTTGGCTGAACATGCCAGCGAGCGTCTAGCTCGCGCTCTGATTGGTCCGTGTTTTTCGTTAATAACTCCCAAACGAAGCCTCGGACAACATTTTGCAAAAGGAAAATGGCGCTTGAAATGACCTCAGGAACCTCCCATTTCCGGGAGTTGAAGACATTTTGGGACACCCTGTATACACTTATTTCTTAAAATAACCCCAAGAACACAAATATAACCTCAAAACGAGGGACCACGGAAATCGTAATCTCCCTAATTTTAGGATCTGCGTGAGGGGGTTGCAACCCCTGATTTAGAGTTTGTACGAAAATATGATTATTGGTTGTTCGAAAGTGTTGCGGAAGTATGTCGCGGACAATTTCAGAATTGTGATTTCGTTATCCATTGATTCCAGGCGCGGCAGGGACGTCGGACGAGGCCGATATCCTCCCACAGGGCTGTTTAGTGCACGGCCCAGGAGCGGAGAGAGGATGAAGGTGCTCAACGCGCTTGAACACGCTCACCAGCCACGCACACACCCACTAGGTAACTTTAATATCCCCGTGTCGTAACGCGCGGTAACGCGGCGCGACGAGAAGTAGGAAGCTCGCCAAGATTATTGCTTCGATATTGGCCGGATGTCAGGCGTCGATGGAACCGTATCCTTTCCCTGCTGCTCGATCTCGAGACTATCGCCAGCTCTGTCCTCCCTCTCTCTCTCTCTCTTTCTCCCTTTCCATCCCCCTTCTCACCCTCTCGAACCAAGACTCGAATCGCCGACCACTTCCCCTGCAGAAAGTCGTAAAGTTCACGAAAACTTGTAGAAGTCGTTCCACGAAATTATACTGGGTATTCCAGCTGTGTAGGAGGCCATATAAATATCCCCATTGTTTGTAATATTGAATTTCAGTGCTGAACATGCAACAGAAAATTTTAATCGGATCATATTATGGAATAAATTTCAATAAAAATTCAATACTATCCCTCAATTATATTAAAGTTTGTTATGATATAAATTTTAATAAAAATTCAATACTATCCCTTAATTATATTAAACTTTGTTAGGAAATAAATTTCAATACTATCCCTCAATTATATTAAAGTTTTGTTACGAGATAAATTTTAATAAAAATTCGGTAGTTCTCAAAATAAAAATTTACGAGTCTAGACAAATATCCTGTATACTATATCACGAATTTTCTATCAACTCTCTGAAAAATATATGAGATTCTCTTTTTTAGTTAATCTGTGTGCTTTTCATTGTAAGAAATTGTGCAGTTCGGAGGGTGGATTTTTGACGGTGAATTTTTACTACATATATACTGGTAGCTACGCTGGTGTAGGTGCGTCACTTTGGGAAATCTTATTTGCCGAACAATTTTGGGATTTCTCCGGTCTTGCCACTACCGTCGTCCTTCGAATTTTCTGACACTCGCTTCCTGAACTCGTGGGAGATGTTTTCTTGCTGAGAAAGGGCCGGTCGAATATTTTTGTTGTCTGTATTTTTTGGTTATCTTGGTTAAATGAGAATGTTTCTAGCTTGAAAATAATTAATTAAAATAAATTCTACTATGCCTAAAAGAAACTTCAATACATGCCTATATTGTAAAGCAATGGAAAATAAAGTAGCTCTTGCTGGTTTCAAAACAAAATTCTTTTACACAAAACCTGCTGACAATAAAGTAATTTGAAGCTAGTCTCGGTGCATCTTGTCCCATCGTAATCTGATTAACAATAAATGAAACGACACTTACTAGACCAGTCTCCAACTAATATTTTTTGGTTATCTTGGTTAAATGAGAATGTTTCTAGCTTGAAAATAATTAATTAAAATAAATTCTACTACTCCTAAAAGAAACTTCAATACATGCCTATATTGTAAACCAATGGAAAATAAAGTAGCTCTTGCTGGTTTCAAAACGAATTTCTTTTACACAAAACGTGCTGACAAAGTAATTCGAAGCTAGTCTCGGAGCATCTTGTCCCATCGCAATCTGATTAACAATAAATGAAACGACACTTACTAGACCAGTCTCCAACTAATATTTTTTTGGTTATCTTGGTTAAATAAGAATGTTTCTAGCTTGAAAATAATTAATTAAAATAAATTCTACTACTCCTAAAAGAAACTTCAATACATGTCTATATTGTAAAGCAATGGAACGTAAAGTAGCTCTTGCTGGTTTCAAAATGAATTTCTTTTACACAAAACGTGCTGACAAAGTAATTCGAAGCTAGTCTCGGAGCATCTTGTCCCATCGCAATCTGATTAACAATAAATGAAGCGGCACTTACTGGACCAGTCTCAAACTAAATCTCAAACTAAGGGGTTAATCCGGAGTTCCCACGAAATACTACGGGAAAATCATGTTCTTTCGTAGTGCGAATCGCTTCGCAACGTCTCGAGGCCATCGTGCGAATCCGGGGTCGTCGAGTTCACGTGTGCACGTGTACCGAGGGTTGCGCCGTTATTAAGCCATCTCTTACCGGTTATATCTCCCCTGTAAGCTCTTTCGCTCTTCCTCCACCACCCCTAGAGTGTGCAAGAGTGTTTCCAGGGTCTGTCTCCCACTCTCTCTCCCTCTCTCTCTTTCTCTATCTCTCTCGCTCTTGACCCAGCAATCGAAATTCACAGGCCACGATTCGAGAGCCCGGAGCCAGCAGAATGTGTGTATCTGGGCGCGAGGAGCCAGCTTGCGGAAGTTATGTCCTGCCTGAAGGATTACCGGGTATCCGTCGCGATGGGAAATATAGGCTAGGCTAGAGGTTCACGCTGCGACGCACTCGTTGTTCAAGGAACCAGCATGCGGCCGTTCAATTGTTGATCCTGTAGCTTTTTCGCACGGACAAATGGCCACTTCGACTTCCGCGATGGGAAATTCGAACGTGTTTGCGCGGTTTAATGGTCGGAGGAAGTTTGACACTGTTCTGGAACTGTTCGGTGATTGACTTTCCAGCGAGTTTTGCTGGCTGCAGCTCCGGCCCGGCAGTTTGACAGGGGAGCTTCGATTTATCGTGGATGGAAAACGATTTTTAGGAACCGTTATCGGAAAATGGTATTTTCTTGCAGGAGAATTTCTAGTGACACGCGAAACTTTTTGGTACAGTTTACCGGCTCGATTTTTTGTTCGGTCATCTTATAAATATTCTGCGAACATTTTCTACCCTTTATCAGTTCCATTTGTTAAGTCAACTTATAAATAATGAGAGTTTGTTGATATATGTATAAGACAGTTATCTATTGCGAAGGATTTTCAAAATAAACTAGAAATTGTTTCCCTGTAAACAAAGTAGTTTCTTTGTTTATTATTCTATATTACAACAATTATCTACGCTATGCACAATCTTACCTGTAAACGACGAAACGACATTTAAAGTTTACTCTATCTCACTTCTTTATTTACACTTTTGTCACTCTCTTAATTTATGAACATGTGCTCCGTTACGCAATCATCTATCTATCTAACTCTTTCTATTAGTCGTTCTCTCTAACAGTAGACACTCTACGCTCTACGACGCGTGAGCCGCGGTATTTGAGTTAAAGAAATACCATTTCTTTACATATGTATAATACAGAAATTAATACATCACATGAGCGACTCGGTTTCATATGTTTCGATGAACTACCGAGCTCAGTCAGTTGAAGCCTGGCTTTAGAAGAGAGAGCATCTTATAAATACCGTTTAATAGATATCTGCCTTTTTTAACAGACTTCGAACAAGGAGGAGGTTTCTCAATTCGACCTGTATGTGCCTTTTGTTTCTCTTTTTTTTTTTTAAATTCTTAGTTACCTTGCTTCCCAAAAACCTGCAGATTTAGCTTATTTAACACTAATCTTACCAAGCACAAAACATATAAAAGTGAAACACCTTATAGCAGTGAGAAGATTGAATTTACTTGAACTTTTGTACGGTCTTTATAATGTCAATAACTATGAAATAGAAAACCGGTCATTTGCGGTTCAGTGTTAAAGAACAAAAGAAGAAGACAGTAACAGATCGGAAAAAAAGCCTCTGGAACAAGTATCTCACCCAGATTCGTTCCAAGCAGCACAACGCTATTGGCATCGTAAAAATCACACCGCTAAGTGGGACTGGAATTCTGTTCTATCGATCTCCTACAAGGGATCAATCGACGCTCGAATAGATTGAGAAACTATTTTCCAGGATGGACATGTCGGGGACGATCGTCTAGGATATCTCGTTTGCCCGGGGCGGCATAAAACGTGTCTTCATCTCGCCGGGCGAAAGTATTTCGCGCGTGGAGCAGCGTGATCATCATCAAATTTTCATCAGCAATCTCCCGGGCGCAGTTCCGTCCGTGTGCGAAATAAATTTTCTAAGCCAAGGCGAGCGAGCCGTTCTCTCCTCGAAGGGTCTGCCCAGCGGCGGTGGCGTGGCGCAGCGATCCATCCGTCGGGCAACAACGATCGATCGATAGTCCTCCGGTCCCCGGGCACAAAAATATTGACAAAAGCCACCGGGTGAATTAACGCCGCTCGATATATACATATAGGGAGAGAGTGAGAAAGAGAGTCGAGCCCTAGAATGAATTCCGTGGCTGAACAGGCCGAGCCTCTCCTCCCCATTACGGCACAAAGAAAATTCTGCAAAAAGAACGCGCTCGATTGGTGCTCCACTCTTTTCGAGTCGTTCCAATCGGCATCGAGTGCGCGCGAGGGGGAGGGGGGGGGTGGGTTACTGAAACCTGCTGAAGATAGGGGGGGGGAGAGGGAGAGAGGAGATCAATCGTCGTTGCGGAAATGCGTTGATTTAGCAAACAGAGCAATGAGAAAGGGGATGATGGACGGGTGCCGTCCGTTCTACTGCCTGCTACTGCTGGGAAAACGAGGGTGGGAGGACAGTGTAAACGCGGATGGAAAGATGAACAAGCGACAGGAAAGAGAGGAGCGAAGGATCCGGCCGAAGAGAGGAGGGAGGACCGGAGAGATGAGAGAGAAAGATGGGAAAAGGGACCGTGTGCCTTTAGTAATTACGCTCGGCACAGTGGAATCATTTGTTTGCGCATTGTTGCCGCAAAGCATTGTTGCGCTGCGGAACACGTTCCATCCCTTCCCTCCCTTTTCCTCTTTATTCGCCCTCTTTCTCATCTTTCGTCTCACTCGAACGTTCCTCGTTCGGTTCAAACGCATTGTACCTTCCCGGGTCTCCACTTTCACCCACCTGGGGTGTAACCACCTGGATCCAGAAATTTCGCAAATTCGCGAATTTCCACGACTTCATCTGCAACGACGAATTAACTCTTCCACGATTAAGGGGGTCATCCCATGTGAGAGTTACTTTTTCTTGCACATTTTTAGGAATTTTTTTTTAAGGGCCCTTAAAACATGAAATCTTGAAATTTTTATCACAGATTTGTTGACATTTTAACTGTCTCTCAGATTTTTTTCAAACCAAAATAACGAGTTGGATCGACTTTACACCGTTCGGAGGACACTCATGTGTGAAAAAGGTAGGTTGATGGCGACCATGATTCCGGAGGTTTCGATTATCCGATATCAAAAAATCAAACGGCATTTTAATTTGTAGATTTGCGGCTATCGCTGGTACCAAAATAACATAAAAATATCGAAAATTGAAGTTTTGGCACAGTTTTAAACGTTACGTTCCAAGTTTCGTAATTACTTTTCGTCTTTTTCAGCTTAAAAAAAAAATATAGCAGATATCAGAAATTTTTTGGTACGGGCGAGAACTATAGATGTGCTGACTATACCATAAAAATTTGAGCGAAATCCGTTCAGTAGTTTTTGAGATATCATGATCGCCAATATGAAAAATACAGTTTTGAGAAAAACGCATTTAAAGAACATGCTCCGAAGGGCATGTTGATTCGAATGCACTTTCTTCCAGCGCAAATTAATGTCCAGCTGATTGATATTTCACTGGTTATTTACTAATACTTTGGCAAACAGATGCTCCATTGTACGCGTATAACAGTGAACGACTTCGAATATCGAAATATCCTTTTACCTGCATATTCTAGGGATGTTATAGAAGCAATTTGTGCAAAAACAATTTTTCGAATTTTTGGATCATTCACATGGGAGATTTCCTTAAGGCGCCCGAATACGTTATGTGTTTTATAGATCATCGTACGCGTCGATGTGATATATTTATTCCCGACAAAAATGGGTGTGATTTCTAACGAAAACAAAAAGATTACAGGAATTATTGAATGTTATTTTTATTAAAAAGTGGCCCCTTCATTCATTAAAACCGGTCTCCTCGTTAATAGACTGTGGATTGTATGCATTCCTGGCAAAAATGGGTGTGATTTCTAACGAAAAGAAAAAGATTACAGGAACCGTTTTAAAAACGCGTGCTCGGATAGCAGCAGATTGACTTTTTCGAAGAAATTGCTCTCAGCGGCGCATTCCACGGTCCGTGAGAGGAAAGCAGCTGAAAAGCGGAAGACTCTATACTACCGTACATACATACACGTCTACCACATAGGTTCACTTGGAAATTCCAGCCTCCGGTCGCTGCTCCTTCCTCCCGTCTTACGTTTCGCCGGCGTGCGCCTCAATCACTATGAATTTTCGGGTAATACATCCTTGGGGACTCACCTTTGACCCGCTTCCGCTCAGTAGACCAGGCTAATTTTCCAGAAGTTCCTCTAGACCGAGGCAACAACTCCGTATTTCCTTGCTAACATGGCTGACGGTATGTTCCGCGAGGTTTCTGCGGTGGATCCTTGAGGAGACGTGAACGTGAAATATTTAACACGTTAATGAGACTTCAACAATGTTGATTAAATCAACAGCAATATCCACTGCCCTTCTAAACACCCGCCGACCCTGTAAACACCGCAAGACCTGTAATTACTTCCACTGAACTTAAGGCGAGAAGACTACCGAACAGCTTCATTGCGAAACGCTATGTGTCACTGATCCAACGTTCTCCACTCTGCATATATCAATTCAGTTTCCACTCGAATATGCCCACCGAGGCGCCATTAGAAATTCCTATTCCTTGATTCGAAACAATTTCTACATTGCTGAACGTTGGTTGTTTAATCATGAAACATATTCTAAGACAGATGAAACGTATAAATTCTGCAAGAAAAATTACTTCGAGTGCAAAGATTTAACGCTAAACATGGGCTGGGCACATTTTCTTAAATCGAGGCAAAACCGTCCCCACCATAGCGCCCACTGTCCCCTCCAGTAAGCGCTGTTACCATGGAGAAAGGAAGACACGAGACACCAGCGAACGCGACGGAGCATAGTGGGGCAGGAGCCCCGTAAACCTGACAAAAAATGAAAATTCGAGAATGTGCTATTATTGATCATTATATCATAGTCGATAACATGCTTTGTTAGATTCTGCAACAAAGAAAGATACTGAAAGACCAAGTTCGTTGTCAGAAGACTTTGAAGTTGTCTATTCATAGTGAATTACTGTATCGATCAAAAAATGGGATTGGTAAATAAATATATATCTCCAGATATGTGATGCGATTTATAAATCAAGTAATGGGATTTAAGCATTTATATATAAGCAAACAATTACATATATAATAGTTAGGAAATATTGTAATATGTAGATATAGTAGAATTGTTTTTCTTCTCCTAAGAGAATAGTAAACTATTCATAAATAATTGTATGAATACTTATATGAATATATTCTTGAGGTTTTAGTTGTGTGCCCAGTACGATCCAGACAAACATTTTTTTTTAAATGTCGAGAATTGATTTGACTTCAATATTCCGAAAGAAAAAGTTGCAACTGTATTGCACTTTTCTGTCTTAATATGTTTAATAGATTTAAAATAATATAACAGTACTTGTAAATTCTTCTAATGTTTTTACTGTTTTAAATCACACCCACTCATTTTTGTCATAAATGCATAAAATCCGCTGTCTAATTATTATGATTATTTATTTATTGCTTTAAACCATATAAGGCCATTATACAATACAAATCATACAACACACGATTATAATACACTATGAAGAAACAGCATCTGTTAAATTGCTGGACAAAATCCATCTCCAATCGCAGATTACACGGACGTCGAGCAATTTTTCGCCAGGAACATTCTCCTTTCAGAAATTTGATTACCGGGGTAGCAGCAGTGTTAATCATCGAGGAGAACTATGGGACAGTGCTCCCCCCACCCCCTCCCCCAGCCATTCGATTCCCATCTTCATTACTCAATGAGAGAAAAAGGGGAGGTAGGAAAAAGTCAGCGACAGCGAATTGGACGTTATTAACGAAACAACGATCGGAACGATCGGATCGACGGCGTTTGGCTCTGTGCTCTGTGGAGGATCGAGGGGAGGAGTGATCGTGTACTCGGCATCGAGAGGCTCGCTGAAAATATTGCCGACGATACGGTTCCCGTTGCCTCGACCCTCTCCATTATTTCCACGTCAGGTTCGACTTGCAACGGCCGTATTAATTATCGAAGATGCTACCGGAGCCGGCGAAGCAATTTTCCCCGGAAACCGAGGGCTGGCGGACGCTGCCAGATAGAGAGAGAGAGAGAAAGAGAGAGAATGGGGGAGAGCGATAGAGAGAGAGAGAGACCGTTGTGCCGCGGCGGCTATCGTAGCCGTCGAAGCGTATCGATCTCGCGTCGAATATTCGATATCGCGCAATATTTCCTAATGGATATTCAATATTTACGATAGTGGACAAACGAATGCGGCCCGCGCAAAACCGAGTCAGTCCGATGGCCTCGGAACGGACTTGTTTTGCGGAGGGAAAGCTCGCACGAAGTCCCGAGGAAATTCGACGACAGTCGAACTATCGGCCGATGCCTCCGGGATACTCGATCCCTGGCAGACGTCAAAGAAACGGCCGATGGGTTTGGTAGTCAAAATAGACGTATAGGATTCTGCATAGATAGCCGCATAGCCGCCGCCGATCCGCTGACCTACTCGATAATGCCGATGGAAACGACGGGAAGGGGAATTAAAACGTTGCAGCGAAGGCAAAAACGGCTTCGAAAGCCAGAAAATTTTGTTTAATGAGTAAGAAATCCTCAGCTCGATCCTGACTTAAGGGGGTCATCCCATGTGGCAGATCCAAAAAATATTTTTTGATCTATCGGTCCAAAATAACGGCCCCCTGACGAATGGGAATGGCGTTCGTTGGTTCGCTAAGGTCGCGTTTCGCAGAGTGCGGCTTGGATCTGCGCTTTTTTTTTTGCAACATCTTGATACGAGGCCGAACCGCTCGCAGCCCGGAATTTCCTTCCGCGAGGTTCACGAGATCTCTCGTGCGATCTAAGTGCGCCATTACGCCGCCGGAAGGACGTTTAATCTCCGCGGCTCAACCGTTTCAGCGTTTCCTGCAGCGCGCAGGACCGCCTCGCCGGAGGATCTACGTTGCATTTGCTGCGATTTTCTTCCCGACATCCAATCTGATCCCTCCTGATCGCGCCCTTTCGCCTAACCCAACCGATCCGGACACCTGTTTGCAGTTACGTTTGCGAAACCGACGCCCCCCCCCCCCCTCCTCCTCCACTGTTTCGAATATCCGCGGGAAAATGCCCCACATTGCTGAAGGAATTGCTGCCGTAAGATTTCCACATAATGCTTCTTTAATAATTCTTAGCTGTACAGCGCAGATTTTAAAAAATTGCGAAAATAACCATCGGTAAATAAAGTATTAAGGAAAGGCTGAAAAATATTCTTTTAAATAATCGTTCCAAAAGGAATTATTCAATTACACACCAGGTGGTCCATTTAAGTAAAGCGTAATGTACATGGTGTCAATGTACCAATATCTGGCAAGAACATTTTGTTCCCCCAAGGTAATTTTTTTTCGTAGTTATCAAGGTCATCAAGGTGTTTTTTAATACATATAAATGCATTCGTTTTTATTACATGGTGTAACTGAGCGAAAAATACATTCAGATATCATGACCTTCAAATGACCTTGATCTTTAAAAATTAAAATGAACACTCCGAAAAAAATAACCTTCAGAAAAACGTAACATTTCCAAAGAATTCACCTTCTGATACCATTTATATTGCATTAAACACATTTGTTATGTCATCACAAATAAAGGAGATATTTAGGTGGCTACATTGAGGCGGGCACATTTAGGTGGGCACATTTTGGTGGACCACTCTGTATAGTGAAAATTGGGGCGAAAAATACGTGTGAAATCGCACCGAATTTTCCGGCTGGCGGAACAGGGCCGTGCGAATCTCGCAGAAGCCCACAGTGCTCATTAGCGATTTAAACAATTCCGCTTGTCCGCCGATTAAAGGTGACTGAGGAAAAAGAGCGGCAGCGGTCGCAGAACAGCAGTCTCTTAAAAGAGCCGTGAATCCGGTAACATTTGTTAAGCCGTCTCGACGCTTTAAAAACCGTGCCATTTGTAACGTCGCGACGAAGATGGTGTCCTCGGTAACGAGAGGAGGCACGTCGCAAGAAAGGCATTCGAGATATCTCGCGATTAATCCGAAAGGTCTGCGCGGCCCCGTGCAAAAAGGAAAATGTCGATACTGCTGCTACTGTTCCCTCTCTCTCTCTCTCTCTCTCTCTCTCTCTCTCTCTCTCTCTCTCCCTCTCTCTCTCTCTCTCTCTCTCTCTCTTTCTTTCTTTCTTTCTCGTTTTCCTATTCTTCGTACTTCTCCTAATTCCACCTTTAAAGCGTCAATCTCGGCATTACCACTGTTTCCCTCAAATTGATGCGACGATTAACGACGATCGGATTTCTGTCGATGCCTCCATTCATTTCCATAGGGTTTCGTCCAATAGATTCCGGATTTGCTGGGAAATAAACGCTCGGGTTGGCTGCGGACGGCAAACTAGTTGCTAATGACCAGATTGCGGAGGGTTGTACAAAATTCTGTAGATCAGCGTAGATCACGTGGAATCTTATTTTCTGTGCTAATTGTTCCTCCGAGTTCGTAGTTGTGGCCAGATTCATCAAATTCTGCGGAAATCCTTTTTTTTTTAATTTAATTATTTAATGTTGCTTCAACATCAAAGGTCATTAGCAACATGGTACATTTCCTTGCAATAACACATACATTTTTGTATCCTTAATATATTGGGCGATTTTTCTTTCCATTTTCGTATTTTTTGCATTCTATTATTAGGTGATTAATGTTGATCGGTACTTTACATATCTCGCAGATTGTGTTTTCTGTTTTATTTAACAAAAATGAATGGGTTATTGATGTTCACAATTTTTTAGGATTATTATGGTGTTTGCTGTTTATGATAAAAAAAAGTTTTAATCTAGTAATGAATTTCATTTATTATAGTAAATCTATGTTATCATAAAACTCTAATAATGGACAGTAAATACAATATTCATTGCGCTCTTAAATCCAAGCAATTTTCTAACTCAACGAAACAAGCCCAACCTTCTATTGAACAACTTTCCTAAAATTGTAATAATTATCAAAAAATTTGCGAGCAGCCTAGCGCATTTCCTAAAATTGTAATGATTATCAAAAATTTGTCAAGCAGCCTAGCGCACTCGATCATCGAATCGTCAATTTAAAAAGAAAACGAACGGCCCCTAAGAGAAGAGGGAACAACGTGCCCGCGCAATGCAAATGAATATTGATTAGGGAACCGAAGGGATTTGCTCGGTGGAAGGAAAATATCCTGGAAGAAATGTTACGTTTTTCTCAAGGTTATTTTTTTCGGAGTGTTCATTTTAATTTTTAAAGATCAAGGTCATTTGAAGGTCATGATATCTGAATGTATTTTTCGCTCAGTTACACCATGTAATAAAAAAGAATGCATTTATATGTATTAAAAAACACCTTGATGACCTTGATAACTACGAAAAAAAATTACCTTGGGGGAACAAAATGTTCTTGCCAGATATTGGTCCATTGAAACCATGCACGTTATGTAAAACGTAAGAAATAGTTTTTGCATCACAATAATCTGAAGAGATATTTAGGTGACCTCACTTAAATGGACCACCTGGTATAACTGTGAGCTGTAATTGAATAATTTTCTTTCGAACGATTATTTAAAAGAACATTTTTCATTACCGACGGTTATTTTCGCAATTTTTTAAAATCTGCGGTGTACAGCTAAGAATCATTAAACAGCATTATATTAAATTTAATCATTCAACAGCAGTTGTTCTATTGAACAACTTTCCTAAAATTGTAATAATTATCAAAAAATTTGCGAGCAGCCTAGCGCATTTCCTAAAATTGTAATGATTATCAAAAATTTTTCAAGCAGCCTAGCGCACTCGATCATCGAATCGTCAATTTAAAAAGAAAACGAACGGCCCCTAAGAGAAGAGGGAACAACGTGCCCGCGCAATGCAAATGAATATTGATTAGGGAACCGAAGGGATTTGCTCGGTGGAAGGAAAATATCCTGGAAGCTCGTATCGGCTCGATCTTCCGACGTCATTCAGGCAGAGTTTCGCGAGACATCGTGTTCGCAGCTCGAAACGACTCGAGCCGATGGCTCATTAGATTCCCGTGCGAGCGCAAGAAGTCCCCGGCGCGGGGACGTGACGCCGGCGGACTATCTTTCATCCTCATTTCGAATCAGCCGAGCTCCACGGATTTCTGTTCTTGTTCGAGACTGCCGCTTTTTATCAGACAGATCGAATGTTTCGCTCGACGCGTGAATGCCGATGAGCTTCCAACCCGGCAAACCGCCCCTCCGTCCCTTCGCACCCCTGGCCCATCTCTCTTTTTCGCATTCTTTCTTCGCTTTATCACGCTTTTTCCCCGAGTCCCGTGATCCGATGGATGCCCGTCCCGTCGAAAAAGAAACTCCAAGAAACTGTTTGTCGGCGATCCGAGTCGCTTGCCTTGCTTCGCAAAACAATTTGCGTTGCGCGCCTGGCGCCATTTCTTTTTTTTTTTTTACCCGGGAAATGTTCTATAATTTTCTGACACTATGAGAATTCGGAGAATTTACGAGCGCCGATGATGAGACCCCAAAAAATCCTAAAGAGAACCAGTTCACAAGGTTCCCGGTGGGATAAAGTCAAGGACCGAGCATAAACCGCTGAGAGTACAAGAAGCGGGTAGCTACCGGTCCTCTCTGGTACCCGGTGGCACGATCGATGGTCCCGGGATCAGGAAGGCGGGGTTGGTTTAGCGAGGAAGGTAGGGGGGAAGTGAGACTCATTAAGCTACTATATAAAGCCACTAGAATTCGTTATTACAATCAGCAAAGCTGTCTGAATGTCCGTTTTCAAAAATAGTGGCTGTATAAAGAACAAAATTGACCTTAATCTAGACTTTTCGTGGACCTAGCCCAGAGTACGAATAATGTACGAAACCATTAAAATTGTAGGGATTTTTATTGAATAAGGATGTTTCTTTCGAAGATGAAAATAAAAGCAAGAATATTTAATAGTGTAGAAAATAAAGAATACAAAATTATATAAAATGAACTCGCTCGCTCGCTTTCTCCCTCTAATCTCGCTCTCACGACTACAACGCACTGCCCTGCAATTCAATCGTTGCATTGGTTGCTCACTACGAAGAACAGAATTGTGCCAAAACGGATTTCAATTCGAACATTTGATGTGACTTTTTTATGAAATCGTTTGCGTTCATTTAGTCAATGTTTCTGAATTGAATGTAATTTCGAGTCTCAATAATAAACACAAGTAGTAGACATTCAAGCAGATTGTCATGTTTTGTTGAAATTTTCATTTCTTCGCCTGCAAGGTCGTCCCAAGGTTATAGTATACTACTTACTGGTTAAGTCAAAAATACAAGGTGCCATTTAAAAAAATGAAGGTGACCTTGGCAATACTATAAAAAAAATGTTTTTCGAACTTTTTTTATTGCAATATATAGCCAATCGAAAACTGATCAATTTTTGTTAAAAATATTTTTTGTCAGATTATCGCAAGTACTTAAAACATCGTAAAAACTGTTACGTGGGACACCCTGTATATATGTATAAAGAACAAAATTGAACCTGAACTTAATCAACACTTTTTGTGGACCTAGCACAGAGTACGAATAATATATGAAACCATTAAAATTCCTGAAATTGTGTAAAACCAACCCCAAAATTGGACAAGCAGGATCAATTTATAAATCCATTTCCCAACTCCCAGCTCCAAGAAGCGCCGCAAGGTGACTAATAATGACTCCAAACGACCCCAAAAAATCTCGAAAATAACGAGTTGAAAGGTTCGCGGTGGAATAAAGTCAAGACCGAGCATAAACCGCTGGAGGTCCAGGAAGCGGTTAGCTACCGGTCCTCTCCGGTGCCCGTTGGCTCGATCGGTGGTCCCGGGATCAGGAAGGCGGGGGTTGGGTTAGCGAAGAGGGTAGGTGGGAAGTGAGACTCATCTGCATCCGGTAACATTGTTCCCCGGCTTTCAGCGTCGTGAGAAGGAAAGTTCTCCGCGGGGACGAACAGGGGTGCGAGGGCTGCCGAGAGGAAGAGTCTACAGGGGGTTGGAGCGGAAGGGGAAGAGGGATAGAACGAGGGTAGAGGGTGGACCGATTTGAAAGCAGGTGAGGACGGGAAATGAAGCCGGGAGCGGGTGTTCAGGAAGCTGCGGAGACCGTGCTCGATAATTGGGCCCGGAGTTGTCGAAAATTCTCACGAGTCGATTGCTCTTGTCGGGCCGGGCCGGGCCGCGATCATCGTTGCGGGGGCGGCGGGTTTCCGATTCTTTAACAGGTGTCGGGGTTCGTTCTTTTCCTCGTAAAAGTTTCAGGCCACGGTTAGTCGCATCGGGATTCGATTTTTCCACCAACACCACCAACCGTACCAACTGCCGTCGCGTTGCGTCGCGTGGCGTCGGCTGTCGCGGCCAATTGCCCCCGCACATTTAATTATTTCTTCCTCGCCCTTTTCCCGCCCCCGAGAACCGGAAGCGTGAACGCGGTCCACGCTGTTAAACTTTCACCAGTCTACCTTTCGCTTTTTTTTTTTTTTTTTTTCATCCGAGCGACAAGCTACAGGTGCGAACTGCGCGCGGGAAAACACGCGGTCGTCTCTCCGTGTTTCTTTAATGAGCAACCTCGATTCCTATCGATTTTCTTCGCGCTTGAATTGCGACCAAGAACAGTCTACCCGAAGCATGTTTCTAATTAACTGCCGCGATCGGTGAACTCCACGATCTTTACGACCAGAGACACGTGGAACACGCTCTATACAGGGTGTCCCGAAACAACTGCGTTAAATTGAAATGGGAGGTTCCTTGGGTCATTTGAAGTGACATTTTCCTTAACAAAAATGACGCCCGCGGCTTTGTTTAGGAGTTATTAACGAAAAACATGGACCAATCAGAGCGCGACCTAGACGCGTGTTGGCACGTTCAGTCAACCGCATGCCGGCTCGCCGCGGTGAACGTGCCAACACGCGTCTAGGTCGCGCTCTGATTGGTCCGTGTTTTTCGTTAATAACTCCTAAACAAAGCCGCGGGCGCCATTTTTGTTAAGGAAAATGTCGCTTGAAATGACCCAAGGAACCTCCCATTTCAATTTAACGCAGTAGTTTTGGGACACCCTAAATAGAGAATTTGCTTAGGGGTAGCTTGCGGGAATCGAGTCCGCTTTTCATGATTGAGGCGGTGAGTTGCTTATGTTGCCCGTTCGTTTCGCAGACTGATTTATGTTGAATTGGTTGATTGTTAAAAGAAGTTAAAATACTGTATATATTACAGAGTTAAAGTACGAATGCTGTATGTATGTGTGTTAACAGCCAACCCTGTATACGACTAGATTTATAAAAATGGAAAATCAGGAATGACCGAAGAGTTGTAAAATTGAAATAGCCAAACGGATTACAAAAAGAAAGTCGTCAACTGTGGTTATCCGTGTGCCCAATTTCATTAATAAACCCGTTTTCTGTTACGGTTTTTCCTTACAATAATAAAACAGCGTGTTCCCACTTTGATCTCCTCTACGTGTCTGTACTCACTTTGAGTCATCGAGATCGTATTTTTTATTTATCGAGAGAAAATAGGAATCCCGAGTACTCGCTTTCATTCCCTTCTCGTCTCCCAAAGAAAGTAACTTTCAATGACACTCGATCGCGCCACGAGAATTCCACTCGTACCCCGATTGGTCTGCTTTCTCTCGCGCCTTTTCGTGTCCCGACTATGGTTGTTAGAATCTTTCGTATTGCGCAGTCCGATTTCTTTATTCTTCGCAATCCTCTTCCGTAGTATCCTTACAGCATCCCATAAGTCACCTCGAAGTGACCGGATCATGCTGTTTTGTTAGACACTGTGAAAATACTGCAGTCACGGTTTAATCCTATTTTCGTTTCTTTATGGATCATCTTGGATCATCCGTGTCATATTTTTCTACGAGGGGAGGGGGGAGGGCAAGAAATCTAATACTAAATTCTTAGTTTAATCCTCTTTTCGTTTCTATACGGGTTATCTTGGATCAACCGGTTTGTATTTCGTTATAAGAGGAAAGATATTAGGTTTTCTTTCTTCGATCTTCCTCTCTGGTCTGCAGGAAAATTACTTTGGATGATTTCCTGTCTGTCTCTCTTTGTCTACCTCGGCTACGGACCTCCATTCTTCTGGCTCGTCCCGTTCGATTCTCTTTTAGAGCGTCGCCGCTTTTATACTACCTTCTTTCAATTTTTTACTCTTCTCTGCGATCCGCCTTTTTGATCTCTCATGCGATCATCTATTTATCATCTTGGATGCTCTAGCTTCGCCTTTTTATTACTGGAGAAACGATACCCTCGAGGGTCTCTGTTTCTTTTCGCGATGGAAACCATTTACATCGACTACTTCTTCCTTTGACTGCTCAAACACGTCTTGCGAGCTTTTATGCACTAGGAATACAATCTAACAATTTATAAGAAAATTTTTCAAGTCAAACTTCTTTGTTGAGGGTAACGTATTTTTTTATGTTACGGAAGTGACGTTACGGAAGTCGAGAGTGGCGCGAAAATTTAAACGGTTCGTTTTAAATCTTACAAGTATTTTATTTTCAAATTATTTTATACTTTTTAGTCCATTTTAAAAACGTGGTTTCTTAAATTATTATTTATGACAATTTCCCATTCATCACAAGAAAATTTGAAAATGCTGCAGCGATAGGATTTTACCGCCGCTCGGTAGTAGGATCAAATGAAATGGTTAGAAATACATGGTTATGTTATGACAGCACGTGCAACTACGTTTACATTAATTAAAGTCAATATAATTAATTATATTACAGAGAGAAGAACACTGGACCATAGCATAATTTACATACCTATGATTTTCAAAACCTACCGTGTGTGGAAGAGAATAAATATCTGAGTAAAAGAATTACAGAATAACAAAATTAAATTCAAAAAACATACGCGTGGAGAACCACGCGCGGCAGAAGTGAAACTTCTTGCAATCTAGTAATGTTTAGAAGTAAATTAAGATTGGAAATGGTAAATAATCCTAATGAAGCGACAACAAGATCAGGAACAACTCTCGATGCAGTGTTTGCAAGACATTTAGAGAAAATTGAATCAATTATATTTATATCATATTTTAGATAACACAAGCCAATTGTTTCAATGATAGAATCATAGAAAATCATAGAAATAATAATGAACGATCAAAATTTGCGACACAAAGAAGGAGAGCGTATGGGAAAGAAAGAGATATAGTTCATAGCATTTTCCATACGCTCTCCTTCTTTGCAAATTTTGATCGTTTATTATTTTTTCTATGATTCTATCATTGAAACAATTGGATTGTGATAGCTAAAATATGATATAAATATTATTGATTCAATTTTCTCTAAATGTCTTGCAAACACTGCATCGAGAGTTGTTCCAGATCTTGTTGTCGCTTCATTAGGATTATCTACCATTTCCAATCTTAATTTACTTCTAAACATTACAAGATTGCAAGAAGTTTTTAACATTCTTTTCGTGTAGTACCTCGGACAGGTGAAATGTCAGAGTACTCAATTTTAGCATCGTCGAACGAAATCGTCTTTCCACGTTGAAGAGAAAATTCTTTTGGCGAACGGTACTGGTTTCGCGTCACTTTCCGTTTCTTGGTCGCTCGATTCCAGACTTGGCGGTCGGTTCTAGGAGTTCATTCCCCCATAGTGTCCCCTTTTGCCTATCGATGCATTATGAAACGCTTTGCGGAAGCGTCGAACAGGAAGCCCGAGGTTGATCAGCCCGCGATCGATCGCTAGAAGGTTTGACGGTCCGACCGGCTTCCGCGGTCGACTCTTTGTCGCAACTTCTCCTTGTGCAGACTGTGTTTCATTATAGGAGAACCCTGTCGCGGAAAGTCCAACTTGTTACTCTTCCCTTTCTTCCCTAGGAATAAAAGAGAAGAAAAACTCCATTTTCCCACCCAAGATCCTTCTATCTCGCTTTAGCCAACCGTTCGCAGCCTTGAACTTGATCCGCCCCCGTGAAACTGCGAGAAATAAAGGTGGCTGGCGAATTTTCCTTCGTTTTTCCGTTGTTGAACCCGCGGAAATCCAGCCGAGCCACACGGTGCAGTTTTCGAAGAATTTTACTGCGCCGGCAAGTTTCGCCGTAAAATTTCACTGGGTAAATTGATAAACCCGAAGAATATAAAAGCCGCTTCAATTTTTTAACGGAGAAACTACCCCCGCGAAAGGGAAAGCTCCTCTGCTCTTTCAGCGGAAAAACCGCGGTAATAATTCATGCTGCGCGTTCACTATGATCCACTAGGCCGAGTAACGCTGTTTTATTTGCTGCGCGATTACCGTGAACTGGATTTTCACAGCAAAACAGTGGTGAAGCTAAATGCACTCTTTTATGCCGGTATTCTATTATTCTCATTCAGTATCTAGAAAAATAATGCATTTTTCTATTATTGTTTTCGTTATTTAAAATAATGCATCGTTGTACATATATACCTATACAGGGTGTTCACGCTATTACTAGCCAGCGTTTTTCTTCTAAACAGTAAATATTAGAAAAAAATGAAAGAGGAAAGAGTAGTACTGTTTTTTATACGCAACACAATGGCGTATGTAATTTTTTTGTGTTTATATTATTTTGTTAGATACGAAGGTGACTTTCAATTTTTAAAATGGAATGCTGTATATTTTTTTTATCACATGAAAGCGTGTGTCTAAACGAATTCATCCGTATACTGCACAGTATCCTCCAAGGTCATGCAAGGTCAGAACTGGAAGAAACATTTTGTATATTTCATACCAAAACATCATCTGATTCGTATGAATATGCAATACTTGTAAACACATTGGTATGAAAGCATACAAAATGTTTCTTCCATTTCTGACCTTGCTTGACCCTGAAGGTCACTGTGCAGTGTACGGATGAATTCGTCTAGACACACGCTTTCATGTGATATAAAACAATATATAGCATTTCATTTAAAAAATTGAAGGTCACCTTCATATCTAACAAAATAGTATAAATACAAAAAAATTATATACGCCATTGTGTTGCGTATAAGAAACAGTACTACTTTTTTCCTCTTTCCTAAATATTTACTATTTACAAGAAAAACGCTGGCTAGTAATAGTGTGAACACACTGTATGTAAGACAGCGAGAACATCAAAAGAATGTCGAATTAGACAACAATATTTTAAAAGATCAAGGAAAATTAAAAGAGAAAGTTTTTAAAGGAAGAATATCTAGTTCGAGCAAGTGTTTTCGATGATTGTCTCGCGATCCTTTTTCAAAGGATAACACTGGCTCAGCGTTCCTCGCAGCCGGAATTGCAATTAAAAGAATCTTCGCCGGGAGTTCAGTGCGGAATCCGGCGTATTCGAAAGCAGAAAGCCGGAATCGCTATAGCCCCCCCACCGTTGTACTAATTAAACGATCACGAATTAAAATTCGCTGAAACTGCCGGCGAAGTTTTTCGGTGGAATTCCACGGCAAACCCCCCGTGGAACTTCGTTCCGCGTGTTGCTGCATCGCGATTCCGTGAAACACGAATCGGACAGGGCGTTTCGCAGGCCTTCGACTGCGCGAAACAGCGAACTTGTTCGTTTCGAATTGTTTAACTATCTCCGGCGTTGCGATCATCGGAGACCAAGAGCATTCGGATCTGAACGAAGTTCTTCGGCTATTTGTTTCTCCCGCGGCTCGCTTTGGATTAATGAAATCAGTCTGATTTAATTAATGAAGCTGAGAAAATCCCATTACGTAAGCACTCACAGTGAACTTAGTAACATGGATATGTTTTAGGGTTGCGGGTCGTTCGAAAATTTGCGTTATGACACCAAAAAGTGTGATGCTAAAATAGCCTCACCCACAAACGTATCCATGATTTTCCATGAAGTGGAGAAAATTTCGGGATGGGAGGTTGATGACTGCGTCGATCGAGCCGAACGTAGAAAAGGACAGAGCATGTAAACACGGACCGCGCCGATCGAACCGAACGTAGAAAAGGACAGGGCATGTAAACACGGAAGGCGCGGCCGAAGGCGCAACAAAAATTTGCGTGATGACACCAAACAGTGTGACGCTAAATGTAACGGGACAACCAGAAAATAATTAATGTGGTAAAGACACTATGTAAAATAGCCTCACCCCTCCTCCTAAAACATATCCATGATTCAATGTTTTTCCATGAAGTGGAGAAAATGTCGGGGTGGGAGGTTTATGTCTGCGTCGACCGTTTGTGGCCGCGTCGATCGAGCCGAACGTAGAAAAGGACAGAGCATGTAAACACGGACCGCGCGGCCGAAGGCGCAACAAAAATTTACGCGATGACACCAAACAGTGTGACGCTAAATATGTAACGGGTCAACCAGTAAATAATTGATGTGGTAAAGACACTATTTTTTGGTGGGAGGTTTATGACTGCGTCGACCGTTTGTGGCCGCGTCGATCGATCCGAACGTAGAAAAGGACACAGCATGTAAACACTGACCGCGCCGCCGAAGGCGCAACAAAAATTTACGCGATGACACCAAACAGTGTGACGCTAAATGTAACGGGTCAACCAGTGAATAATTGATGTAGTAAGGACACTATGTAAAATAGCCTCATCTCTCCCCCTAATACATCCTTGATTCAATGTTTTTCCATGAAGTGGAGAAATTTTACGACTGGGTCGACCGCGCCGAGTGTAAGGCTAATTTTTTCATTCTTTTTTACCTTTTGTGACCTTGAATGAACTTGAATGAACTTGAATGACCTTGAACGACCTTGAATACTATACACATTCGCACGCGTACGTCTCCGCATCAATCGTCGACAAGTGCGGTCGTATAACGCGGTGACGAATAAACTGAGAACCGGTCGCACGAGAGGCGTAACGGCGGCGGCGGGGCGCGAGGTTTGCGTCGAGGGGTTGAAGCGTCAGTTAAAAGGGGGTAGCGTCAGCAGGGGATGGATTCCGTTAACGGTGGTGTCAGGCGTCCTCTCCTCTCCTCTCTATATTCCTCTCAGTTCCCCTCTGCTCCCTTCAGTTCCGTTCCTCTCGGCTCAGCTCGCGTGCTCGCTTCCGTCTTACGACTTCGGGCGCACTAACGGCTCGTAGATAGCAGATGACGCTCCCGGGATACACTAAGATGTTAATTTAGCTATTACTTATACCACGACCACCGCCCACGGGCCTGCATCCGAGAAGTTGGATCACCCCAGCCACTGTCGACGGTAGTAGTTTCGAGCGAACGAACGCCCACCGGAAACTACCGGTAAACTCGTTCCATGCCGGTTCCTAGAGGCCGCCCTCGAGATCGATCCCGCCGTTTTCCCGGGGCCTAGAGAATGCCAAACTCCCGCGCGTAACGCAATATACCGACACGGGGCCGTTACATCAGGTACACCAGGCCTCGAGGAATCGGACCAGCCCGTGCCAACCCGTTTTACGAGCCCCGTACAAGAGCGAATAAAATATTCCCGTCCGAAGTGAAGGGTTCCCGGCCCTCGGATGGGGACGTCTTAGGGTGCTTGATGGCCAGATTCAAGGTTTAGTGACCATCCACGCCGAGATCCGGCTGAACGGGACCTTAGACTCGAGACTGCTATTAGGCTTCCGCCATAAATCCTGTGTACAAAGTTTTCATTAAATCGCCGAGCTCCGTCGTGATTTGTCTCGGGTAAAACTTTCGACACTATTTTGCTTCTAGTCGCGCGTCCGCTTTACGAGGTCTGTTCAAGTTTATGGCGATGGGAGATCTAATTTGTTGCCTTCAGTTCGGTATTTTCGTGTGGATCGGGACTTTTTGCCGTGGAGTTTCTTGAAGCTGTCGAGATTGGAACACTGTTTTGCTTCTAGGTGATCCGGAATCCTTAAGGCTGGTTTACGGGGTCCGTTTAATTTTATGATTACGAGAGATCTAATCTGTACTTCGGTTTGGTGTTTTAACGTAAATTGAGATTTTTGGTTGGCTCGAGTGGAGAGTCGATTACTCTTTTGCTCTTGATTGTACAAAATTGGAACCGGAAAGTTTAATTAGATAAGGTTTATAGGCCCCATACGTAGAGCAAGTAGCGAAGCAATTACTTTAATGCTCTCGAAAGTATGATCTCTTATCAACATAGAGTTCACAAAATACTTTTGCATTAGTATCTCTGGAAATTGGATCGTGAAATTTTAATTAGTTAAGCTTTATAGGCCCCATACGTGGAGCAAGTAGTGAGGCAATTACTTTAATGCTCTCGAAAGTATTATATTTTATCAACATAGAGTTCATAAAATACTTTTGCATTAGTATCTCTGAAAATTAGAACGTGATATTTTAATTAGTTAAGCTTTAGAGGCCCCATACGTAGAGCAAGTAGTGAGGCAATTGCTTTAATGCTCTCGAAAGTATAATCTCTTATCAACATAGAATTCACAAAATACTTTTGCATTAGTATCTCTGGAAATTGGAACGTGAAATTTTAATTAGTTAAGCTTTATAGGCCCCATACATAGAGCAAGTAGTGAGGTAATTACTTTAATGCTCTCAAAAGTATTATATCTTATCAACATAGAGTTCACAAAATACTTTTGCATTAGTGTTTCTGAAAATTATACAGTGTACGTGTATTTGTCTACTGCAAGCCCCAAACATAGAGAAAATAGAGAGACAATTGCTCGTATGCTTTGATAAGTACGATATCATATCAACTTCAAGTTTATCAAATTTCCATTAGAATCTCCAAAATTGACGCGTGCACATTTGGATAAAGTTTCACGGCGTCCGTGTATGTGCTAGTTACAGACCTCATAGAACAGATCTAGAGAGAATCGCGGGCGCTCGTGCTCCGGATAGAAAATATTCTTTCGATTTTATTCGTCCGGTTATAATTCATTCTTTTTCATCGATAAATTCGAGCTCCGAAATATCTTTTAAGAGGAACGCCGTTCAAGCGCAGGGTCGTAAGGCCGAACGTGAAATATACATTCGAGCCCGTTCCAGGTCGGAATAGCCATTTGCCCCGGCGATTCCGAGGAAATTCGCAATCCAATAAAGTCCTGCTGCCGAACTTTTCCCGGCAGAAGTCCTTAAAAGCAGCTCGTTAACGTCGCTCGCCGTCATAACGACCACATGTCCACTTCGATGGCGAGTTGGTTCTTCTCGCCACCCGTCCGTCCTTTCTGCGGAAAATCCACGAACGCTCGATCGATACGCGAAACAGCGCATTCTGAAGGAGATCCATTTACACGGATCATAATTCAATCCAGGCTTGAAATCATGTTCATGATTCAATGATTTGACACTAGTATAATTTCAAATGTTTGCACATTCACAATGCACAGACTGGTATTTGTGCTGAAAACCTGGCCAAACATATTTTCTTTGTTTCTGCTACATTATACATATTAGAATTGAATTCTATATTTTCAAATTCACCGCGTATACTCAATAGTCCGCACGCCTTCTTTCTATTATTCTCTCATTTTGTACTCTCTAGAACTAACTTCGCTTCTTCTCTGTATCTAGACCGACACGTACGCGTTTATTAAATAAAACCTGTGCAATATCAATGATAAGTCTGTGTTTAATTAAATAAGACTGATCCTGATTCCGGCTGAATATCCTGAACCACTAACTCTAACAAGACAGTTAGTTTATGAATAAAAAAGTCATTTCTTATTATATACTAGCGATAGGTAAGTTTTATTTACGGGTGTTCATATATGTAAAACTAAGGCACTAACTTTTCTTGCGAATCTATCAGTTTTTTATCGAACAGTCGCTTTGTGCTTTCTCTTACTAGCTCGTGCAGTTGCTTTCGAAACTGGACCAAACGAAAAAGAAAATTAACCAAATAACAAAAGAAGGGCCATATTCAGAACTTTATTTTTCTTTAATGTGAAAACTTTGTTGCGGTATAGTAATTCTAGATATCCTGAAGTTTAACAACACGTAACTTTTATCCTGTTGCGATGAGTTGTATATGTTCAAACACACTAATATATGCAAGAAAAGTAATGAAAATCCAAGAGCTTTTAGTCAGGCTTGTAGATCGGTAACCGCGCGTATAAAAAGATTTTAACATTGGTAAAAATACGATTAATATAATGTACATACCTTGTGCAACAATATCCATCATTAGTTTCGCCACAAAAATCACTTCCAACATAAAGATTATCACAACAAAAAGATGCTTTCGAACGGAATGCCGCGAAAAAAGACGTGCGTATCGAACGAGTGCTGGGTTCTAAGTGCAGGCACCTGTGACTGGTCGAGTTACCACAGATAGGGAATCCACCACGTGTGACGGCATATTTATCTATGCTATATTTGGGACGCAACCACAGCTCTATATGTAAATATTGACAATTTCGATTTTTGGCCTGGTGTTTAGCACAAATGCCAGTCTGTGCAATGGCTAAATAAAATTTGTTTCATAGGAAAATTTCATATTATTCAGGGGTACATCGAATAAAAATGTTTAGTCCATCATGCGTGTGCACTAGGGTAGACCTTAGCTCTATCTTGTGAAATTTTTTTGCGAGATTTTTTTCACGCCCCCCCCCCAACATTGTGCTATTGGGTAAAATAATTCTTGCAAAAGATGAAGTTGATTGCATAAGGGGAAGTAATAATTTTTCGCAAAATCTTGAAATTTCCTGTTTTTCGCAACTTCAACGTCAATGAGGCACGCCTTCCCCTTATCCAATCAACTTCATCTTTTGCAGGAATTATTTTCTTATCCAATAGCATAATTTTGAGGGGGGGGGGGCGTGAAAAAAATCTCGCAAAAAAAATGTCACAAGATAGAGCTAAGGTCCACCCTAGTGTGCACAGTAGTACAAGAGTTTATTTAATACCCACTAATAAAATATTAGTATTATCCAAATAAGTCTCCCATAACAGCACAACAATTTGCAAGCAAGGAAACGCACCCATTCGGTCCAGGAAAATTCCCATTCGTTATTCAAGGCGTCCGCGAGTCTATCGCGTTTTATTTCATGATTATGGCAGAGTTCCCGCTGAAAAGAACTGTGATTCTCGCGGCAGAGTGTCGCGGGAGGATCAAAAGACGACGCAGGGAAATAAAGGGCCCTGTAAAGCCTCGATTTGCACGGTTTTCCGCGACAAAGGCGGACACGGTGCACGAAATTGCAACAGAATCCGCGGGACCGCGACGAGCTGTCGCAAAACTCGCAGCATTGTGATCATCGTGTAGGATCCGCGAAGGAAAAGGAGAGCCAGTCCCCCCCCCCCCTCTCCCGTTCGCTATTCACCTCTGAACCATCGCCCCGACAAAATGGCGAAGCTTGCACCCTACGTGACGCTCTTTGGTATTCCCTTGGATTTTACACGGTGAAATTTTTCCACCCCCCCCTCTACGCTATTTACATGGGAAAATGGCGGGGCCGCGTCGCGATCGTTATGAAAAGATTCCCCGCCGATTAGAATACAGAGTGACTCATAACCGGAGTTCCGCGGGGTTTTAATAATTCACCGGATTAATATAGACGGGCCGCGGTTTACTCGAAATTACACCGGCAGCGCGCAACAGCTCGCTGGAAATCCAATCTGTAAATTACCTCGGAATAGTTGCCGAACTTGGCGAGCTGCGAGCGCTAAATAGACACCGGTACTTTTGGCAAAAACCGTCGATTCGCTCTGCAATCTTCCTATTTTACAAAACCACGCGTCATATATCGCCAGACTGCTCTTAATCTTCATGCGAAACCAAAATTTTCCACCGCAATTCGAAGACCTCGGTGCAATGCCGGGTAAAATTATTATTTAGAAAATTCTGTGATTCTTGCACGAGACAGTCAGCAAAATGGACCGGTTTTGGCATTAAACTTTCAGTTGTAACAAACTCGAATTAAGTGAAATTTATATCCATTATTAATAGCTTGAACATAATATGAAAATATTTCGAAGTTCTTTGACGGTTTCACTGTTTCGTGTTTCTACAAAACATTTTCATCGTAAATGCATAAAATCCGAGGTGTACATATATGATACTTTTCATATTTTCGAATATTTTCCATCTCTTATCAAAATCCGTAAATTTCACGAATATTGAAGGTTTAACATTGTTTCTGGTGTTTTCGAAACAGAACAATATTCGTAATTTATAAAACGTATGTACAGTACGCGAGATCCGATTTCAAAATGTAATTTAAAGATAGTTTATTGTATTATTTAGTGAAATGTTATTAATGCTTATTTCGCTTCGAAGTTGGATTTTTCCACATTACTCTTTTGGTTAATCGATGGATTTACTCCTCGTTGTATGTTTTAATAAAGAAACAGGGTTTATGATTATATTACGTCGACATTTACTGTTATGGCTAAATGTTCATAACAGGGAAGTATAGTTTTATTTCGACCAGAAGGACGAGAACAATTTACAGCTTTAGTGGATTCCGTGTAAAAGCTTCATCATGAGTTAAACTCGATATTATACGGCAAGTGGTTAAGGTAATATTGAGGTACCCTAAGTGCACTATGTTATCTATAAGTCACTGAACAATTGGCTGTCTTGAGAAAATTAATTCTGAGATGGATACTATCTCCTGAAACAATTTTATCTCCTCGCTTGAATCTCGGAGATTAATTACTGGCGAACGAAGTATTTAATGGAAAATGTGAATACATTTTCGACGATTTTTCTGCAGATTCACATATTTTTGCAAAATTTCATACAAATCAGAATTGCAGGAGGAAAATTTCTTGCAGTCACAAATAAAAACTTTTGATAAAAATAATTTTGTACAATTTTGTAAAAAAAAAGAGATCTGCACGGTTGCAGAGGGAACTCGCAAAACTTCGAAAATTTATGTTATTTTAAAAAAACTACCACAACTTTTTAACCAATTAACAGAGAAATGATACTCGCCAGTCGTAACTCTTCGGGTTTCATTAGACCGGACGCAGCCATTACCGGAAGTAAATCGCGAGCAAGGGGTATCAATATTTCAGTATGCTCGGAGACGACGACGCAACGGCAATGGCCGAGTTTCTGAAATATTCGCGGGACGAATGGGCGTGCTGCTTTATGGCGGAGTTACTTTGATTGAATTAATCGGCTATGAACAACGACTTCGGGATCCGGGATATCCGGGGGATCGCGAAATAGTCGGAGGGCCCGGATTAAATTATGAACGCATTAGTAAATGAGGTACCATTACCGGCGGATATGAACAAAGTTGGCCGACTCCCGGGCCGGGACGAGAGCGAAATTGCGCATCGAGAAAACTGTTAGCGGAATTGGTGGTCGCCGTAAAACTCGTTAATCATTCCGCGGCTTTGTTACCGCGTCCGCGTGAAATTTTCAATCGTCTCGAAACCGGCCCCGCCCACGCAAAGAGAGACGGAGAGATAGAGAGGGAGAGAATTCGCGACCCCGACTCGCTGTATTAACGCGGCGCAATCAGGGAACCCGCGGTGCATGTAATTGCAACGCGTCTTACGTTGCATCGGGCTGCGAACGGAAATTACGGCCCCGTGAATGTCCCAGAATCTGCAGAAAACGTTTCTGCGTTCTTTTTGCTCCGTTCTTATCCAACCCACGCGATCCGAGACCTAGGGTTCTCGTTGGATGTCGTTGGCAGTGCCTGGGTCCATTTGGACCCTGACGAAAAAAATGTTTATCTTACAACATATTATTCTCTAATTCGTACTGCGAAGGGTTAGATTATTTTATTTCATTATTTTTACTATGAACATTTAAGCGTGTTTATCGTTTCGTACATTACATCGAAAAAGATTTTATAATTTTGTGATTTGGAATTTGATACTTCAGCATTTTTTGAAAATTTTCATATGCCATTAATACATAAAGCAGTGTAATTATTACAGACGAGGTATATTTAGGAGTATACTACATACAGTTGCTCAAATAATTGATCGCACATACTTTAGATTAGAATCACTTTTTTATACCAAACTGCTTCAATTTCAGGGTTCATTTCAGGGTGTTGAAGGAATTTTGGGACACCCTGTATATTAATATATTTTAAAGTTATAAGTCCGAAATTTAAGTCCTAAGGATGTCCCTAGGACGATAAAAAGGACGTTCCCGGAACGTCCGAAATCGAAGTCCTACGGACGTCCAGAGGACCTAAAAAACGGACATCCTTGGAACGTCCGACATGTAGGTCCGTAGGACGTCCTTCGGGCGTCAAAAATGAACATCCCACAGACGTCCGAAATCGAAGTCCCACGGACGTCCATAGGATCTAAAAAACGGACATTCTTGGGACGCCCGAAATGTAGGTCCCTAGGACGTTCTTAAGACGTAAAAAAACGGATGTCGCTAGGACGTCCGAAATTTAGGTCCCATGGACGTCCCAGGAACATCCGCAACAGACATAGGACGTACGGACTTAAACTGGACATAAAAAGGACATCCTACGGACGTCAGGTGCTATATAAACGTCACCTACTAATTTTTGTCCACAGAAGCATAAAATCAGCAGTTTAAATACCATCTCCAGGGGCCTGTATTTAAAGAGGGATGATTTCTATTTATCGCTACGCAATAAAATTTAATTGGTACCTAAGTCTCGATTGCTATTCGATTTTGTCGGTCGGTGAACGCTTCGCCCGTGCGATCTTCGTAATTTCGAACGGTAGAACAGCTACGAAATTGAATTTGCCGATTCGAGCGCCGCTCGATCCTCGATTTAGCTAACCAAGCAGCGACATCCGGCACTTTCGCCTGTCTTCGTTCCGGCCACGGGTCGAACGTGCGAATATTTCGACAATGTTTCGGAGGATTTCGCGAAAATTATCCCCCTGGGGGTCAAACAGTGGACGTTCGGGCTCCCGTGCACGCGGCTGAACGTGACAGCTGCTTTCAAATACGAAATATGAAAAGCTGGCCCCAGACGAGTGGCTCGTGGTATTTCACAACGGGCACGCCGAAAGTTCGCCGGAATTAACTCGATGCGCCCAGCACGGACCCGGATAGAGGAGAGAGAGAGAGCGAGAGAGAGAGAGAGAGAGCCTTGCCAATTTTCCACGTGAATGCGTCCGTTTTCGGCAAGACAAATCGCCCGGGCCTGGTCTTTCGTCTACGAGAGCGGTACGAAATTGAAAGTGGTAACGAGCTCTTTTCTTCAACGGTCGCGAATTTCACGGTCTCTACGCCCGGCTACGTGAGATCTCGCGAATTTATTCGGCCGAGCGACCGCGAGCTCTTTATCTGCATGGGAGAGCCTCGAGCAGCAAATAAAGCTCCGAGTATCCTCCACCATTCTTATAAATAACCAAGTATCAAAGAGACTAGTCTATTCGAGTTTCGTTAAACAAATATTGGCCACAAGCTTCTCAGACGTCGTCTCATTTTGCGCGAAATTAAGTGAAATTGTATAAATGTTGACATGAGCTTGAAATATTCCTCAGAGTCGGTACCGGTGCGCTGATATCGGGTCCGAGGGGTTACTAAAACAGAGAAAATTGTACATCAGATGAAGTGTAAGACTAGACCGAACACAGGTTATTGTACGATCGATAAAATATAAACAGTAATATTAGATTAAAGACAATCGAACAATGTGATAAAAATGTAGAGTAAGAGGCTCTGTTCATCCCCTTGGAGCCAAAGTTAGGGGATGAAGAGGGGTCCCACCAGGTAGAAGATCCCGGTGAGAACTGGAGACTGTCACTGGCGCGACGCCTTTTATACACACGGAATCCCACCCTTCATCCCTTGCGTAGAAAAGTTGCGCGAGGAACTGCGCGATTAAGATATTCGAAACATTGTAATCATTTATCGATCAACGAAGAATGACAAAGAATATGTATTAATTTATCATATTTCAAAGTTTAATATTGACAAAGAATAAGTATTAATGTATCATATTTCAAGGTTGAATATTGACAAAGAATAAGTATTAATTTATCATATTTCAAAGTTCAATATTGACAAAGAATAAGTATTAATTTATCCTATTTCAAAGTTCAATATTGACAAAGAATAAGTATTAATTCATCATATTTCAAAGTTCAATATTTACAAAGAATAAATATTAATTTATCATATTTCAAAGTTGAATATTGACAAAGAATAAGTATTAATTTATCATATTTCAAAGTTCAATATTGACAAAGAATAAGTATTAATTTATCACTTCAAAGTTGAATATTGACAAAGAATAAGTATTAATTTATTATATTTCAAAGTTGAATATTCACAATTACTTCCCTGCTGGCCCAATAAAATGATTAACACTTCAACAATAACAGACGCTTCAAGAAAAGCGAGATTCACGATTGATCGTATTCCTTCGTGAATCGAAGACAGGATTCCCCAAAAATGTTTCGCCGAATGAACGACTTCCCGGGGAGTAAATCCATCGCGTCCCGCGACTCGATTTCCGCGCGTGGTCAGTTTTCGCGCGTTGAAAGGGCCATCAGCTCCGTAGCAATCCGCTAATCCGTTCCATTGAAGCCATTCGTTTCCGTTTAATTAATTACTCGATTCTTGAAGTTTCTTTCCTGTCCGGACGCGTCCGAGGGACTCGGCTGGGTGAGTGGAGTCGTAAAACGTCCTCAAGGTTGGTCGAAAGGGTCGCCTCGGTCTCGGTGAACGTTTGCAAACTGGAGGTGCCCTTTAAAGCGTTCGCAACGTTTTCGCAAGAACGCTCGCCGACGGAGAAGAAGGCGGAAAATAAAAGGCGGAGGAGCAGAAGGAGGAAGAGGAACGAAAGGGAAAAAGGGGAATAAAGTTCCTGTAATTTTCTAGCGCGTTAATTAATTAAAGACCAGGGGGAGCATCGGACTTTCGGATAACGGAGACCGGTCAGAGGCAGGCAGTATTTTCGTTGGGAACGCGAGCGATGCTGAAACGGGAGGAAACAGCGAACGCGGTCGGAATCCGGAATGATCGTGTTGCAAAATTCCTTGGGGAATGCCCTGTAGAAGACGGAGTGCGTCGCCGGATGGCCTTTTGAACCTGAAGAAGACAGTGCGAATCAGTAAACCGTAAAGAGAGAGCACGATCAAAGAAACTGTTCTCGGTTAATTATTATCCACGGAAGTCGAAGGAAAATGGACTGGGGACCAGCTCCGCGAATTAAAGATAATTCGTGGGACCTTATTGTCTGCCTCTCGACGCTAAATGAAAATTCTGCTGCGCTGATTTTCGCGAGCGAGAATTTTGAAGCCGGTTTAGAGGGGCGGAAACAATAGAACTTTGCGTGCTCATCGGACAAAGGAGAATTGAAACAGGAAACAGAGAGTGGTTAGCATAGCTGATGGAATTTTGAGAGTATTTCACAGAAATTCACTGGGTGTTGAAACTCATTTTTTGTATCGAGCTGCAGCTGATTTAATCGAATATAAAATTGTCTCATGATTGATTGCTTTCTAAGCGTGGGAGACATTACATTAGAAATGTAAGATTCGCATTTAGCGTTTATGTTAATTTAGCTTAATATAACGATGTACACCTCATTGTCAATTGTAAAGTGTTATACTAATGTATGCTATATAAACCATACACGGTTTGGGACATTAATAAATAAATGAATAAATAAAATTGTCTTTTTCACTGCGCTCTTAAGGGGGTCGTCCCTCGGATTTCGCTCAAATTTTTATGGTATAGTCAGCACTTCTATAGTTCTGATATCTGCTCTATTTTTATTTTAAGCTGAAAAAGACGAAAAGAAATTACGAAACTTGGAACTTAACGTGTTTGGTTTGAAAAAATTCTGTGAGACTCTTAAAATGTCAATAAATCTCTGATAAAAATTTCAAGATTGTATGTTTCAAGGGTCGTTCAAAAAAAATTCCTAAAAAAGCAAGAAAAAGTAGCTCTCACATGGACCCCCTTAAGTTAGCAATTGGATGCAGTAAATTCGTACTAGACGTAACAAAGGAACAAGAATCAGGTTTGATTTCTCCTTGCGAAGAAGCATTTACGGTTCCGTCCACCGCCAATAGAGTCGTCTGGATGGCAGTGTGTATCGTTCGCCGATCAATTCGTGCGAATGCTAGTCGACCGTCGCGTCGTGACCGATTGTGAAATAGATTCGCGAATGGATATCTGGCAGCAACCCCGTGGATATCTGGCACGAACACCACCGTGGTCCGTCGAAGGGACCGTTCTGCGGAATTCTTTCGGTTAACCGCAACGATAATCCTCGAATCGATCCATTTCGCGACAAGGTTTCCCTCGGAAAGTCCGAGTGGCTTCGCCCAGTCGACGACTTCTTTCCTCGGTGAAAACTCCGGGCAATTTTTGCCTCTTACTTCTGCTACTATAATTCGTTAACGAACTTTGCCTCGCTCATAAAGCACCGGAGCGAGCACAACAAAAGTCTATTTATAAAATGCGGAATTACTCTTCGGACGTAATTGTCTTTTTACCAGGGCCCGGACGAAATTCGAGGAAAATATCGGCCGGGTATTGTGAGTTCGATATGAATGCGCATTCACCGGCGATTAATAAATACCGTGAGTCATATAGAGCTCATAGAGAGGCAAAAAATATCAAATACCGGATGCGCCGTACCATTGTGAATTTAATATGAACACGAATTTCCCGGAGATTTATATCGCCGGAAAAATTCGGTGCTCGAACGCTCCGCTTTAATGTATCGCTCCTCCTCCTACTCCTCCTACTCCCTCCCTCGCACCCCTCCCCTCCCCCCTCCCCCTCTGTATCCTGTTACCGTTTTATTGAGCATTAATATAGAGGATCGTGCGCGCCAGATCAATCTCGAAATGAAATTCTCACTTAGCCGCGAATATTAAATGTCGGCGCAGTCTAATATCCTCTCAAAAATCCATACATTAACGCCGAGCGCGAGCACTGAAAGCGAGAAGCATGTATCATACATATAGATATAATGTCTCTCGATACGTGTGAAAGAGATGTGCACGATACTTGTGCGTGAAAAATTTATCCCTACTATCTTCCAATATACGCTTTGACGGACGCAGAAATTCGACCTCCCTGAAGCTTAACATGATACGGAATTGGATACAGAGGTAAGACAATACTAATTCGATAGGGAAAATTTTCTGTGTTCAATCATTTCTTTACTACACCCTTACCGACACAGTTGTTACATTTTTCTGATTAATATGAGTCCAAACACGATACAATTTGGATCATGTTTGCTCGTTTAATCCACGATTCGGTAGAACCTCGATTATGCGAACCGATGATAAATTTAATTCGAAATCACTCCAATCCGTGTACAATTCATTGTACGGATCAGTAAAGATTTAATGTAGTCTGTTGCTAAGTAACTGTTTTATTGTACAAACACTCAAGTTCTACTGGCTAGTTCGCATAATCGAGGTTCCACTGTATCGTGGATCAAACGAGCAAACATGATCCAAATTGTATCGTGTTTGGACTCGTATTAATCAGAAAAATGTCACGGATATGATGCTAAACGTTTCATGAAAAAATAATCAAAAACAGTAAAATTTTATTCACCGCTCTCGCGTGTATCCAAATAATTTTAATAATTAAGTAAGACTGGTCGTTTGACCGACGATGGTTTTTTGGATAAAATCGGCGAGATTGCATCGACGTGTCGTGAGACCGGTTTCCGACAACTTTCTGCGCGGCCGTTTAATTAGCAAGCGTTTTCGGTCACGCTAGTCGGACAATAATATCGCAAATTGTTCGGCGAATTTCGTGATGCGGGGGCGGACTGTACCTATGATGGATTTATACTGAAATTGGAGCCGCCGTGTCGTTTGAGGGTTTCCGTGGTGTCGTGTTGCGGGTTGCCAGCCTTTGATGCACGCGATGCGTACCGCAAACAGGGAGAAGTCTTATCAAGTTGGTAGGGAGGGATAGTTACCCCCGTTCGCTTCTATCGCTATTGGGTAGAGCGTCGTTTTGTTAATGCGAAACCATCGATATTTCCGAGCGTTCATGCTTCTGCCAACATCCAGTCTACCGTTCTTTGTCAGCGGTTTTCTTTCTCGTTCCAGTTTGGACAGCCTCGCGACACTTAATTAAGCGACAGCTTTTCTTTCAGCTTCGATTCGCAAATGGATGATACAGTTGAACCAATATTATTGGTTATCATCACTAATACCTGACAATCTATATTTTTATTTTATTTATTTACTTTAGACAACATAGTGTATAAAATTCGGTTGACCAACTTTAAGCAAGTTTCGTGATTGTGGACGTCACATGACTGTGACACGAACGTGTTAAAAAAATATATAATGAGTAAACTGTTCATCTTTATGCATTTATAGCAACATTGAGTAAATGAAATTCAAAATTGTAGAGGGAATTTTAAAAAATTTGAAAATGTCAATATATTATTTTTCATCTATTCAAATTATTAAATAACATTCTACTTGGATTATACAGGGTGTTTCGTTTAAAAGAGGACACCCCAATATCTCCTCTATCTCTGAACATATAAAAAATGTTTCTGACGTAACCTAAATGGTTTCAAAAGACAAATCAGATGGAAGAATGGTTTTTTATAAATTGTAATTTTTTAATCGTTTTTTCAAGGTCACTCGTGTTTTTTTTACGTATATACACACATTTTGTTGTTGTTGTATGTTGTAGTAAACAATATTGTGCATTCAACCATGTTTAATAGCACAACCTTCAAATGACCGTGAACTCTAAAATTTGCTAATTAATGCAGAATTTTCAGAATACTTTCAGCGACATATCAGATTTCAACGGTAACAGAAATTCGACCTTGAACTTGTAAATAATCACATTCATTACTGCAATAAATGTTCGAAATACAGAGGAATAACACAATGTGTTTATTTACAAGTTCAAGCTCATGGTTGAATTTCCGTTACCGTTTAAATGTGATATGTCGCTGAAAGTAAGTTCTGCTGTAATTAGCAAATTGTAGAGTTCAAGGTCAATTTCAAGGTCGTGCTATTAAACATGGATGAATGCACAATAATGTTTGCTATAGCATACAACAACAAAAAATGTATATACGTAAAAAACACGAGAGACCTTGAAAAAACGATTAAAAAATTACAATTTATAAAAAACCATTCATCTTTTGAAACCATTTAGATTACGTCAGAAACATTTCTTATATTTTCAGAGATAGAGGAGATATTTCGGTGTCCTGTTTTAAACGAAACACCCTGTATTTGTTGCAATCGTTGCGGACAATTTTTATTTTCCATAAACATCCGCAGTCTAATGACACTGTAAATTGCTTGAATAAAATCAATTCTACGTTTCGATTCCCACAAAAATTCCGAACACGAGACTGGATCGCGACTCTTCATTCTTACCGCGAGTCCACCTCCGGCGCGTTTCAAGAGATTTCCCAAATAATCGAATTTCCCGAACTCTTTCTCTCTATGGAAAGCGACCGCGAGCGCCATTCGCCCCCGCAAATAACCGTGGAACGAATTCGCGGCAGATCGCATCTAATTACCAGGTTGTCCGTCGCCGTTTTCCCGGGGGAAAATCGTTCCAGGTTGTACGTGCGGCCTATTAAAAAGCGCCGCTCGGAATTTCGTAGCCTTTTGCCCAGCTGCCAGGCGAGCGAGAGAGAGTTTCCCGCTCGAATCCGCTCGGGGACCCGACCACCCCCGCGACCCGGTCGACTGTCCCATCCCCCATACACCCCTGCACCGAATCCAGTTCCCATCGGCCTCCACCACTATATCCCCCGCCCCCTGTATTTTCCGGGGAAATGCAAATTCCGGGTCACTGGCATCGACTAGACTCGACTCGATTCGAGCGATATATCGCCGCGACGACGTGGAAGGGAAGTGGATGTACGTGTGCGGAAAGATAGAAGCTACACCCGGAATATATTCCCGGCGAATTTTTCCATATCCTCCGCCCCGTGCGTCTTAGGCGTTCGGTGACGAGTCGCAAACTGCCGGAAGTTCTTCAGGATCCAGGACGAACGTCGCTTTATTCCCTAGCCCGCGGAGCAACGCCGATCCTGAGGGCTGGCGATGGTGGGGAGCACGGCCTTGGACGGTCTAGCGTCGCCATTTCTATTCGCTCACGATGAAAAGTGTTTCAAAAGTGTTTTAGAATTTATTCAGAATTCAAAGGTTTTCATGGTAACATGTACAGTGACTCCCACTAATATTCGGACGCTCTTAAAAAAACTATAACTTTGTTGATATTGCACCGTACGATTTGAACTTTTTTGAGAAGTTGGAGCAATTAATTTACTACATGATGTGTGAAAAGAAATTTTTGAAAAAATTGCAATTGGTCGGAATTGTAGAGAATATACTAAAAGTTGCATTTTACAACTTTTTTTTATGTGGACTCATATTGAAAATTTAAAAAATATGTTTTGTAGATCTGTATCAATTATATGCATTGTACAAGTTTCATCGAAATCGGTTGATGTTAAAAAACAACAGGAAGTGAAAATCGTGAACAATTGCAATTTCTACCATCTTAAACGTTTGTAGCTCATTGCAACGTTGACCGATTTTAATGAAATTTTCAGAATATGTTTAATTGATATAGAACTACGAAACGTGTTTTTTACATTTTCAATATAAGCCTACACAAAACAGTTGTAAAACATAACTTTTAGTATTTTCTCTGCAATTCCGACCAAGTGCAATTTTTTCAAAAATTCTTTTCACGTTACGTAACCAAACCGGTAGTTCTAACTTCTTAGAAAAATCCAAGTTGTGTGGTCGAATATTAAAAAAGTTATCGTCTTTCTAAGAGTGTCCGAATATTAGTAGGAGTCACTGTACATACATGAATAAAGTCATGGAATAAAATGAATCGCACGCTTTGCCATTAAAATCTTCGTGGTAAAAATTGACACTTATTCGTAATTATTCAGACATTTTAGAATATTTTGTGTCTCGAACGGAATAAATAAATAAAGAAAACGATCACCCCAGTTTGTTGCAATTCAGATAGAAAAAATTATAATTTTGTACAATGTTCCGTTGTCTATCATTAAATTATTTATTCTTTATATATTTGTAAATATATTGTATATGTAATATTAATATACAGAGCATCCCACGTAACAGTTTTCATGATTCTTTAAATACATTTTAAACAAAAGCTGATCAGTTTTCGATTGACTATACATTCCAATAAGCAAAATGTTCGAAAATTTCTTTTTTATTATTGTCAAGACCACCTTAATTTTTTTAAATGGCACTTCAAGGTCATCCGAAGGTCATGGTATAGATCATTGAATTCGTCTTGACACGGGCTGTAATACTGTCGAGTCAAAAATACAAAGTACCATTTAAAAAAATGAAGGTGACCTTGACAATACTACAAAAAAACATGTTTTTCGAACTTTTCTTTTTATTGCAATATACATATATAGCGAATCGAAAACTGATCAACTTTTGTTGAAAATATTTTTTGTCAGATTATCGCAAGTACTTAAAAAATCGTGAAAACTGTTACGTGGGACACCATGTTATTTTTGGATCAACTGGAAACGAAAGAGGAGCGTTTATCCGGGCAATTTTCTACCTGAATTTTGCAGAGGCCCAGAAACAATTATAGTTACGTTTTCGTGTGTAACAACCTAATATAATAGGAGGTCGGAATCAGTGTCCATCAAAGCGGGGGTGTCACGGACGACAGTTTCCCGGTGAAAATATCGAGCTTGTCGTGTTCTCCGGTCTCGTCGGCCAAGTCGCAATTTCCCTGGCGACGACGCCGCCGCGCGAGCATCGTTTCTTGAAAAACTGGCATGCGTCTGTTCGTCATACGTCGACGGGACGCATCGTCCGTCGTGTGACACGTGTTCGCGTCGTCGTCGTATCGCGGCACAAAAGGGCAATGCACCGTCGTCGGCCGCGGAACGTTGACGTTCGACGACTTATCGATCCCGGGTGCTTTCGCGTAAGTCGCCCCCGCAGCTCGTTTAATAAAATACGAGACCCCCCCCCCCACCCTCCCTCCGCAGGGGGTTGGAAACGCAAGAGGAGCGGGGGAGAAAAGGGGTTTGAAACGGCGGCGCACCTTTATGTCTCTAGTCGGTGTGACGATCGACTCCGACCATACCGTATCAATCATGGCAACGAACGCGAGACCGAGACCGCTTTACTCCGCGAATGTCGACGCGACGCGACGCGACGCGCGACGCCCCGGCGAATGATATCCCCCGGATGATCGTTCGAGGAGCAATTTCCAGCGGTGGCCGGCCCCCGCGACGATGAACTTTTATATGAAGATTTATCGGCGCCCTTTCATTTGCTTTTATGACAGTTTAACCCGGACCGCTGTAAAATTTGTAACGCCGCGATAACCCGGATACGATACCGCCTCTGTTTTACGCCCCTTAATCACCGCGGCACGCCTAAAAGACACCCTGTACAAGTCCGACGATCGATCGCTGGTCATTAGACACTGTAGACTGTCTTTAGACTCGTTAATAATTCGGTTAGCTGTCCGAGGCTAGGCCACTTCCGATGCAATTGCGAATTATGCTGTTTTTTTAACGAAGTACGGCTGAATGTGAAATTCACATGGATCTTAAGGGGGTCATCCCATGTGAGAGCTACCTTTTCTTGCTTTCTTTAGGAATTATTTTTGGAGGACCCTTAAAACATAAAGTCTTGAAATTTTTACCACACATTTTTTGATATTTTAACTGTCTCTCAGAATTTTTTCAAACCAAAATAACGAGTTGGATCGACTTTACACCGTTCGGAAGACACTCATGTGTAAAAAAAGTAGGTTGATGGCGACCATGATTCTGGAGGTTTCGATCAGCTGATATAAAAAAATCAAACAGAATTTTAATTTGTAGACCTGCGACTAACGCCGGTACCAAAATAATATAAAAATATCGAAAATTGAATTTTTTGCACGGTTTTAAACGTTAAGTTCCAAGTTTCGTCATTTTTTTCGTCTTTTTAAGTTTCAAAAAAAATCTATAGCAGATATCAGAAATATTTTTATATGGACGAGAACTGTAGATGTGCTGACTATACCATAAAAATTTGAGCGGAATCCGTTCAGTAGTTTTTGAGATATCATGGTCGCCAATATGAAAAATACAGTTTTGAGATTCAAATACGATTTACACAAAGAAAATGTAACCTCACCATTAGTCTGCTATGTGTTGAGAAATTGTCTTGGCTCGATGCTCCGAAGTGCACGTTGATTCGAATGCACTTTTTTCCAATACAAATTAATGTCCAGCTGATTGATATTTCACTGGTTATTTATTAATACGTTAATCGTAATGAGGCAAACAGCTGCTCCGTTCTACGTTTATAACAGTCGAACGACTTCGAATGTCGAAATATCCTTTTACACCTGCATATTCTAGGAATGTTATAGAAGCAATTTGTGCAAAAAAAAAATTTTTCGATTTTTTAGATTTGCCACATGGGATGACCCCCATAAACAGTATCTAGCAAATATTGCCATATAAAAATGGTAACACTAAATTTATTGAGATTGTCTGTAATTCTTTTGTAATTTTTAATAGACACTTGAACAAATTCCATTATTTTCCATAAATGGATTTTTATAATTCCAATAAACCGGTCATCTGGCTGTGGTAGGTTTAATGTTGAAAGCATTTACTAGGTACGCGAATTTTGTGTATTTTGTTGAAGTTGTTCTTGTATAATTTTATATACGTATTTTACATACGGATGCATTGTTAACGAGGTTTCGATGGCTTGACCGTGCTCGGAGAATCTTGGATAGACGGATCTCATGAATTATTCTATGAAGATAAGCATAGAGAAAATATTCATACTATTTGCTAAAAAGTTCCTTCTCTGTGGTAATGGTCCCTCGTATCTCATAAGCTCGCAGAAATGTCATAAGGGAATAAAAATCCGCAAGCATGGACGTAACTCTTCGAATTAAAAAATTCTTCGAGTGCTGCACTTACAGTCACTTCATTTCGAAGAAACTTGTTCTCCGAAGAATGAAAATCATTCCATGCATTTAAAACAAACATTTACTAGATAGAACATAAAACAGTAAACCCATTTAACGTAGGGTAACTGCACCAGTGAATAAACGGACACCAGTAAATGAACGCTTTTGTATTTTTGTATTTTTTGCTTTTCCATCATTGTTCAATTACTAGAATGTAGTGTTCATTGACTGGTATTTTTTATATTTTTTATTTAACGTTTAATAAAGACAAATAATAATAATTTCATTTTATTTGTGTTCATTTATTTTTAACAAATGAAGTATAGGGAGCCATTTGGCATATATGAGATTACTTTAATTCACATTTTTTTTTTTAAATAAAATATCTTCCTGAACAATTTCTTAAATGTTCATTCACTGGTGCAGTTACCCTATATCTAAATAATCCTATTTTTCCGATTTTCGCCTCACTATGATTTCTAAAGAAGTGATCGTCCGCGTGTATCTCATGCATGTTTGATGAATAGAATTTTTATTTCGCGATAAGAATCGCGCAGTCGAACCAGCACAGTGTCAACCACTCTTATTCCCTCATCACCTCGGATAATTTATTTCCCCGTGGCAACAAATGAAGAGCAACAAATCCAATTATTCGGTAACAATATAAGCCGCGAAGAACCGCGGGGGAATAAAGAATTGAAGAATAATTTTGATCGAATCTGCCCGCGCGTACCAGACAGGAGGCAGGTCGAGTGGTTTTCCATTCGAGGAAACGACATTTCACGTGCACCGGCGTAATAGACATCGTTCTCCGGGAAAAAGTTTAGAACCACGGGAAAAAGTTCTTTATCATGGTCGTAGGGGGGGGGGGGGGCTCTTTGAAGTACCTCTGACGGAAAACAATGGAGTGTTTTATTTCAAACGTGATATCCAAGAGCGCGGAATTGCCCGTACCTTTTACTGGCTCTGATTTGAAACTGTCCAGGACGTTACTATATGTATGTATGTATTGCGCAACGCGCCTCTTAGGGAACGGGCGTACGCTTCGCGTATACATTATTCGGGACGTCAAGATCCCGAAGCGAGCTTGGGGAAGAGACCGAACGAACGAAGGAACGAACGGTGAACGACACGCATCTACCGAGCGATTTTTCCGTGACACGGTTTCCGGCGACGTTATCAGTTTATAAAATATTTCAGCTTCCGGGCGTCAGCCGACTCACCGAGCTGATTCCACCGGGCGAGTCATACCGTCACACTGTGGGCTGGATCGAGAAATTTAATGACATTTGACGAAAAAGCCGACTTTCTCGAATCGATTCTCTAATAAATTTGTATTGCTTCCTAAATGTCCATCAACATCGAAGCTGAAGAAATTAATGTTTGTCCCCAGAAACTATAGTTAATATAAATTCGTAAAGATAAACATTTGGTATACAGTATTTTTCTATTTTTTACTATTTTAATATTTCTTCTGCATCTCTTTGGGGTAAATGAAAAACAGTCCTCTAAGTTAACATTTAACGCTGTTAGTTGAGGATGTTTGCTCGTAATGTATTAAAAATTAATATTTAACGAATTGAATAAAATCTATGTACTTTCCCAGAATTTGCAAGGTATATTTTTTAATGGATACGATTGGACGCATTCGGACAAATTAGATCATTTTCATTAGACCTTCCCCTACGTGTACACAGAAAAATTATATCCATGCCGATCCATTTAAACAAATTATTATTGTTTAAAGTTACCGGTTACGTGTCACCTGACGTATAGTAACTCACATATAGTAAGACAAAAGTGATTAAATACCATCCGAATATTGTTGCAATTGCATTGAAAGTTTAAAAACAAGTATATAATTTTTAACAATAGTATAATTAATCTATTAATTTTGTTGTGAAAAATATATTGAATGGTAATAATATAACTCGACTAAGAGTTTCTTAGTTTTTCTGAGTGAGTATTCACACTGTTTTTATAATTATTATAAATTATAACAAATTTGAAAAGCGTTTCCTCCACGGTACATTCTGTATGCGTTTATTACAAAAAGATTTCTCGAATTTGTATTTTATGTATTCCATAAAATATTGCATGTATGAAACGTAAATATAAAATGCATATTTAGAAAGTAAAAAATAGTTTGGAAGATTATACTTAAACAATTTTATTTTAATAAAAAATATCAATGAAAATTAATTAAAAATTATTGTTTAACAAATTTAAAAAATATTTATTTGTCTACAGTTAAAATTTACTTTTTTTCCAATGAATTTTAGTGCAAATTTCATCCCGATATCTCTTGTGGTTTAAGAGTTATAACAAAATGTCCATTACTAACAAATTGACCACTGTACCACTGTGGTCAATTTATCCCAAAGCCTGCATAAAATTCTACTAATGACACTAGCTTCATTAGTCACGCATTAATCGTTCCAAATGGATGAGTCTTGGAGCTTTCCTGATTAGTAGAATTTGATTTTGGCGTTTGTTATTGATAGATTAGAAAACTACCCTTATTCTGGGGAGCGCTTAAGGGATGACACTATAGACTACATTTTATTCTAAATGATCCTAAGATACTGTTTCACCTTGTAACTATTGAATGATGTGTCAGAGTACAGTATTTTCAGAATCAAAGTTTATTTAAATCTGCTAGTCTCCTATTCTTCTCTGGAATGGCGTAACGAATTGTTTTTACACGATTTTCCCGGGGGAGTCGCAGCATTTTCGGCAGCAATTTTCGAAAAATAACGCAATTATGGCCCGTCGGGCTTGGCTGTAATTCAGCGATTCACGAAACGTAATTTCTATTTAATTTCCATTCGGCGCGAAGGGAAAAGCGTTCGGTTCAATCCGTCGGCGGGGGAGTTTTGTTTATTCCGCGTTTAATTAAACCGTCGGTATAGAGGGCTGGGGGGCTGGGAAGCAGTGTTCCCAAAAAGACCGCGAAGCATTGCGAGAAAGCTGTAAGCCCACAGATACGTAGATACTTTTAATTACAGTCTATTGCGCAAGCATGATGGACGTTTCGATAATGAAACCGAACGCGTTCGAATAACATACAGGATGTCCCAAAGTTCTTTCAACTCCCTGAAATGGATGGTTCCCGAGGTCATTTGAAGCGAAATTTTCCTTTTCCAAAATGTCCGCCGCGGCTTCGTTTAGGAGTTATTAACGAAAAACGCGGACCAATCAGAGCGCGCCCTAGACGCGTAGTGGCAAAGATGGTCCGGCGCGCCAGCAGTCGTCTGGGTCTGCAAATCCTTGTTACGACTTGATCCTTAAACGTTTGTAGCTGATTGCAACGTTGGCCGATTTTAATGAAATTTTCAGAATATGTTTAATTGATACAGATCTACGAAACGTGTTTTCTACATTTTCAATATGAGCCCACATAAAAAAAGTTGGTAAAACATAACTTTTAGTATTTTCTCTGCAATTCCGACCAATTGCAATTTTTTCAAAAATTCTTTTCACGTTACGTAACAAAACCGATTGTTCTAACTTCTCAAAAAAGTCCAAGTTGTATGGTCGAATATTAAAAACGTTATCGTGTTTTGAAATGTTTCTAAAACGCTACGAACACGCCCAGCTGACAAGGGAATATATTCAGTTGATACACGCCGATTTTGATGAAACTTATGTGAGATATAGTTCTTCGAAAAATATTTGACACGTATTTTTTTTATCGGCAACCATCCACTCTGAGGGGGTGAAAACAGCCCTCGAAGTCAGGGGTCAAAACCACATTTTTTGAGATATCTGGGAAACTAGAAGTCGAAAAAAATTGATTTTTTTTTTAAATGTGTATTTTTTAATGGGAAATGTAGTCGCGCAAGAATTTTTTAACAAACTTTTTTTTTTCTCAAATAATGTGGTTTTGACCCCTGACTTCGAGGGTTATTTTCACCCCCTCAGAGTGGATGGTTGCCGATTAAAAAAAATACGTGTCAAATATTTTTCACAGAACTATATCTCACACAGGTTTCGTCAAAATCGGCGTGTATCAAGTGAATATGTTCCCTTGTGAGCCGAAATACGACGATACGCGTCTAGGTCCGTGTTTTTCGTTAATAACTCCTAAACAAAGCCGCAGTGGACATTTTCGAAAAGGAAAATTTTGCTACAAACGAACTCAACAATTTGAGGGTGTTGAAGGAATTTTGGGACAGCCGGTTTCTCCGGTGCTCGAAAATGTAGACGAAACATCAATGTATCTTCAACCGTGCTGTCATCAAACAAATCCTCCTCGTAAGGGTTGACAAAACCCTGTAAAAGCCTCTCGCACAAAAAGTGCCTGTTCAACAGAGACATACAGTACGCGCAAGAGCCCACGTCCACCAAATTTAGTGGAATCAAAGAAGAATGGCCCGGTTTCGAGGAACCCAGAAATCTTGCGACAAAAACGCGCGTTGTTATCCGTTTTCAATCGCGTTTGAAAAACGTTGGGACCAAGCAGGCACCGTCGAATGCCCTCGAGATTAAATTGCGCTGTCCGGAGCGGGGCTATAGGCCTCGAAGAGGAAACAAAAACGAGGACAAAGGCCTGCAGGACAACGGCTGGCAGAAAGGACCGAGCGGTGGAGGAGGGAAGGGGGAGGGAAGGAGGGGGGAGGAGCGGACAGCGAAGCGGCCGAGCCCGGAAATTGGCGAAACTTTGCGGAAGGTAAATTAGCGACGATAATAAAAAGCTCTGTGTCTCCGTCCGAATTTCTCCATTCTTTTTCCGGTGGAACCGAAAACTGTTCCCGTTTCCCGGGAGCACTCGAGAGCTCGAATTATGAGATGCACCCCCGCAACGAAACAGACTTCCTTCTGTCTCTCGACGGTTCCGCCCGGTTCCGGTTCCGTCCGTGCCTCTGTGCAACGGGAAAACAACCGAGTCGACGAGCCAAAAACAATTTGGTTAATGCTCCGCCGTCTCTGATAAGACAACTGATGTACGTCGAGCCCGATCCATCCAGGCCCGCGTCGAAAAAGAGGATCATCCCCCGCGTAATCTCGCCGGATTTGCATTTAGAGGAGAACGTTTAGGCGTAGGAACTACCCACCTCCGTGCTCTCTCTCTCTCTCTCTCTCTCTCGGTACACTCTATGGACGAGCTACTCTTCTTCTCTTATTCCAGCGACGGTGTATATCGAACGATACTACCTCGATAGATGTGCATCGCCGGCTTGATGCCTTCTCCGAACGAAGAGTTTCTTTCTTCGTTATCGACGCAGACGGACGCCTAATGCAGTCTGACTCGCGCGGGACTATTCTCCTGAACGAGTTTCGAGAATCCAACGGTTTCAAAGTTTCATTGCGAAGGAGATTGGGCTGGCTGGATACACATGTGCTTTTCGGGTCATTTTGCGTGTACCAACTCTAATTCTGTTTCTACTGTTTTTTTTTTTTGCTGAATTGTGTTTCATTTTTGATGGGTGGTCGTGACGACTGTATAAATGATTGGGAAATAAACAGGTTCATAATGAAGGGGTTGGGCTTTATTATATTTACACCGCGTACTTTCCCAGCATATTGTGACGATTACAAGAAAGATGCCATATTTTAAAAAGTCTTATTTTCAAGAGGAAACTTCAAGGAACCATATTTTTTTCAAAATTTTCCTAACGGACCTGGAAAAAACATAGAAAAAGATAATTTGTTTAAATTTTTTGACATTATAAAGTTAATTAACGAGAATGACAAAATTATTTTATAATAGCCCAATCCTTCCCGAATAAAACGAAAAAAAGTATAGCTCAATCGAACAAACAGTTCCTGAGATAAAAATTCGTAAGTGAGGCCTATTTTCGCCGAAATGGACAAAAATCGCAAACTTTGAAGGTGTGCCATTTCTAAAAAAAATTCGAAATCGGCAAAATGATGACTTAAACCTCCCCTAATTTCGTATGGACTACAACATATTTGAATTAGAACAAAATCGAAGATGGTGACCGTAAAAAGTGATCGATTCGGCATGGAATGACCCATATAGGATAAATTTTTATTAAGGGTTTGGAAATGATCTGTAAAGCAGCGTTAGAAGAGACTCGATTTTCTAATTGATTTTTAGACGGTGTATATGTGAAACCTGTCTGTTTCGATGTTTATGGCGCAGGTATGGCAGTCGTGTAAAAGCAAGCCTTCTTTTTCCCACTCGATTCTATATCCTGGTGCCAAGGCTCGAACAACTAAGAAGCAATTAAGAAACAACGGCTGAAAGGATAATCGTTTTAGTTTTCTCCGCGCGGTTAGTTGGATCGAATGGCTACTCGAGGAAGCTGGTAATTGGGTGCTGAGAATCCGGCTGTATTAATAATCGTGCACCGTGTAATACAATTATCTCGAAAATATGAACATCCTAGAGGTAATAGAAAGTGTACTAACGCTCTCGATATTAATACTTTTATACAATAATATAATACTTTTTATACAATAATACAGAAATTAAAAAAAATTAAAGCGTCAAAATTCTCAAAAAATCAAAGTAACTTGGATATTGGTTTCGCGATAATACAATAACGAACTAAAATACGTTTCTTTCGGAATACAATGATTATTTCGCCGGTAACAATTGTTACCGGTGCAAGCAGTATTCAGCGCGAGCAGTTTTTTCCCCGAGATTCGCTGCTCTGAAAACATAACTCACCAGGAAACAGGTCCCGTGCTGCTGTCACGTGGTACTCGGTATCGTACCTGCATTTTTAAACGCACTTTGCAGCGTCGAGGATAATTTGCGTCCGCGCGGAATAAATAAAAGAACGACACAGGCCCGGCTTAACAGCGATGGAAACGCAACAAGAAACCTCGAAGAAAATGGAAGCAATCGCAATAAAATTTGTTGCCGCAAACCGAAGTGGGTAGGGGCTGACCAACGGAAAAAAAAAGAAGAAGCGCACGAGGAGAGAGACAAGCGCTGATTTGCAAGTTAAAAGCGTGCCGGTGGTATCTGAAATTGCCTGGAACTTCCGGGCGTGTTTCGAAGCGAGTTGGGAATTTTTGGGCGAATTCGAAATTGAACTTCGCCGAACTTCACGTCGGGCTTCTGGTATAGACTATTCTTCAACTACGAAATCCATTAGCAAACGCGAGAAAGCCGTGAATATTTCTGTTAACTTCGCCGGTTGATTAAAAAAGTTACTTCGCGTCTTTTGATTTCTGTTTATCGCTTTAATTAGCGAGAAATTAATTCGGAGGAAATGAACTCGGCAGCTAGACGTTGTTTAGGTTCAATTTTCACTTTCCCGCTGAGCCCTTGTTACATAATATTAATTCGAAGTAATGAAGATGACAGACATTATTGGAAAATGTCATAAAGAAAATATAACGACAAAAGCGTTAATAATTTTTACACTTCAATATTGGTTCGCAAAAATACAAGCTTTGGAGACATAGACGAAATCAAATGGAAAACGAGATTAGTTTTGAAATATTCAATATGAAATTAGTTTCATGTACATTTTTAAACCATGTTAAAATAAATGTTATTCGTTGTTGTTCCAAAAAAAAACGTACCAACACATACCAGTGCTTGGAGTTATCAAAATGAAATAGAAAAATTCGCAGAGGAAATTGCTTTTTTTCACGTGCAGAACGTCAATTTGTCGGCGATATTTTTTTGTAATTTTTTTTTTCTTTGACTACGGCAGATTTTGCCAAAATACCCGACACGAAATTCAGCAACTCTACGTGTAAAACAGTATATTGCGATTGTAAAAATATAAGGTGACGATACTTTGATATTTTTATAAGATTGCCTGCTGCATTTTTCGCATTGATTTGTTCTATTTCTACATGTACAGTTTTTAATTTTTAAAAATGCGAAAAATGCGCCAATATTTCTTTGTGAATGTACGCGAAAATATTTCGAAAGTTATTGCATTTTAAGAGAAAAATGTGGTATGGAGACGAAGTTCGTCTGAGAGGCGTATTTTCGAGATTTTTGTAAAAAACAGTCCATTGTTTTAGTCCGGACAATAGATTTTTTGTTTAGCATCACAAAGGTGCTGTCGAAATGGATTCAAACAACATAGAATAACCTTGGGATGACCTTGGACTAAAAATTGCACGAACCAATGTGCGTAAAGTGAAATAAAAGCGACCATTTTGAGTAAAAAAAAATACAATAAAAAGCGATGGTCTACATTTGGATTAAAATGGCGCAAATGGTGCAAACTGAAGTAAAATCCTTCACTGAATAATTTTGGGATGACCTTGGACTAAAAATTGCACGAACCAATGTGCATAAAGTGAAATAAAAGCGACAATTTTATATAACTTTTTATGTAAAAAAAAAAAACAATACAATAAAAGGCAATGGTCTGCTTTTTAAGATTAAATTGGCTGAAATGGTGGCTGTTTTAATAAAATGATTAATGAAAAATACTTCGCAAAATATTTACAGTAGATTGCAGACAAACCGTGTCATTTTGCGAGAAATCCATGCGATAAACGGCTTCGAGCGGATCCGCCATTTTGCAGAGGGCGAGCAGATACAAGGAGCGCATCCTCGCGAAACTGGCTCGACAAATCGAATCGCAGGAAAGTTCTCGAGATTGATAAACTCGGTGAAACGGTTGCTGGTATCGAATGGAGACGAGCCCTGCGGCCGGAAACGCGGGCGCAGCAGCTTCTCGCGGAATATAAACCGTTGCGGAAACGCGTCCTCCGATACAATTTTGTTTGACTTTCAAATAGAAAGGCCGACGGAGAGCCCCCGTCCCTCGAACTTGTTACGAGTTTTCTTAAAAAAAAAAGAAAAGAAAAGAAAAACGTTGACCTCCTTTTCCTTCCAGGGAAACTGAAAGAGAGAGAGAGAGAGAGAAAGGGCGCTGCCGATTTTTCTGTAGCGACACTTGGAAATACTTTTATTACCGACGGAAAAATGGCCGCTCGGGATACGTAATCCCTGGAACGGAATATTTCGTCGATGATCGCTCGTAAACTATCGATTCTCCGGTTCGGCTTTCTGGATTTCGCCGGAGTGGATTTCGTGCTTGGAAAATATACTGCGCTTCGCGAAATTCGCCGGGAAAACGCGCCTGTCTGAACGGGAAACAAAACTTTCGGTACGCTGGCTCGCTGGAATTCGCAACTCCTGGTGTAGTGCGTGGAAAAATCGCAGATCTAGGCTTCCGAATCTTGTGAGAAGATCCATACATTGGATGCTGTACGAATTTGGTTCGTTTAATGTTTGTCAGCATCGTGTACTTTATTTTTTTAAACATTTTTATAAATACCTCGTATCTAGACCGCGAATTTTATCTATTAATGACGAAAAATTCCGAATAATATTGTAATTTCTTCGACTCCTTAAAATTAAAATGATAAAATATTTCTCATAAAAACACTTTTACAATTCAAATAATTGCCAGAGAACGAATCAGGAAACATAATGACGAAAAATTCCGAATAATGTAATTTCCTTGACTCCTTAAAATTAAAATGATAAAATATTTCTCATAAAAACACTTTTACAATTCGAATAATTGCCAGAGAACGGATCAGGAACATTTTGATTTGCCTCAGCATTTTTCGCAGATTTGAAATCTTCGTCAGGAGTCCGACTCGGTTAATTTCACATAAAAGAGTAAGTAACAAATTTCTATTCCTTCGGATTAGTTTTACTGGTGAGCATAAAGGTCCCCGCCCCATTTGATCCCAGGATTGATCACGGATTTGCCATTCGGAACGGGAAGGGACGGTTTCCTCTCTGGCGAAGGGCTGCCGCTGACGAAGGACCTTGGATTCCGCAGAAAAGATGACAGGGGCGGATTATACCGTCCCCCGGTGATTTTTTCCGCGGTACGAACTTTCCTCTTAGCGGATCGACCGCGAGATGGAAGTCCCCCAGAAGTCGCTTCCCTTTAGAACCAAGTCCCACGAACCAGGTCCAGGAAGACGAACTTTCACCAGAGAGTAAATGTCGCTCCTTTTCCGTTTCCACCCTTCATTTCGCCCCTACATAAATTTTCCATTTACATTCTACCCTGGCCGCCAAAGACCTCCTTATTTTTCGTTACTGGTGGCTTCGTGTCCTGGGATTAATTGGCCGCGATATCAACCTTGGTCCTTGCAGAGATAAAGGACCACGTAGTCCGGGAATATTTCTTGGTTGCGAATTTCACGACATGGGACTGGTTGGAGATCATTGTAAACACTGGAGTTAAGCTGAATAATGTTTAGTTTTAAAAAAAATTTTTTTTTTTTTATTATAAGCTCTTCAGACCCTTAGATGGGTCCATTTCGCTTTACAATTGGTGTTACAATGTTACAAAAAGAAAAAATTTTATCCTTTTTACAAATATAAAATACAGGTTAAATATAAAAGAAATGGATAGCTTACAGTTGAAAAAGGTATGGATATTAATATTAATATTCCTTGATAATATTAAATTTTATTATGAAATTAATTTTTATGGCCGAACTGTGAGATTTTGTATTTTCTAAATCAGACCTTTAAAAACACACAATCATTTTAATTATTATGACACTCTTTAAAATATTCTTTATACAATATTTTTATACGAGGCTGAATAGAATATTCGAAAATATACGTTTTGTAGATTTATGTTAGTTGTGTATATTCCGGAAATGCGCACAATTTATTTTCTGCATTTTTTCCCCTCTTCTCCATTTCACAGACTGGTGGAAACACTACTGAATAATCAAGTAGAAGTCGGTGAGCTATTTTTCAGTGTTCCATCCAGTTCTAAATTAAAGTCAAAATGGTAGTAAAGTTTATTAAGTAGAGAACACAGGGGACCATTTAATGGCAATTTCCTTCTGTTAAATGAGAGTCTGATTTAATATGTACGCTGTTTGTTTCTTAACACAGCGAGGTATTAGCAGAAAAAAAAGTTACAGCCTCGCATCGTCGATGTACATCGGCGAGATACATCAATGCCAGGTTCCCCCGTGGAAGCACAATATCCGAGTTTCCGGTAAACTAATTTTTTAAACAACGCTCGGTGCTCGTTTTCCCAACGACTCCGTGCATCACCCCGAATCATTATTCCTCTTCCACTGTTCACCCCCAAGTACGTGATCAGTTTGTTAACTGTAATGGCGCTCGGCACACTTCCTGTTTCAACGTCGTTTTCGACCCCCATACCGTGAATAATATCCGTGAAGTATAACGGCGTCACTGAGACTCGTTGAACGGGCAATTCGTCAACGCTAAACGCCAACAAAAACCGTTCCACCCTACAGTCAAGCACCGTTCTACAGTCAGATATGATTCTACCGAGAAACACGATTCTACAATTGCTTCTCTGAAAAAAATACTCTGCTTCTCTGAAAAAAGAGTATTTTTGATACATGCAAAGAAATTAATTCCACGGTTGGAGGTACTTGATGAAAATTGCAATTATAACAAAGATGCAAAAATGAACATTCTATTGATCGGTACCATTTTCCAATGAAAAAATTGTTCTTTCTCTTCGTAATGCCCTATTAAACATTCTCCGTCGATATTCTTTCTTAAATAAAGATGAAATTGAACATTACATGATTGTTTACAATATTAATGTTATGTAGAGTTGATCGGTACCATTTTCCAATGAAAAAATTGTTCTTTCTCTTCGTAATGCCCTATTAAACATTCTCCGTCAATATTCTTCCTTACATGAAGATAAAATTGAATATAAAATGATTGTTTAAAATTTTAATGTTATGTAGTGTTGTACGGAATCGTAGGACTTACGGGACCACCTTAATTCCACCCGGAATTGCTACATCAGATTTTGTCGCCAGTAATCACGATTATTCAAATGGCGAGTGAGAAGAACATTAATTTTTTAAGCGGCATTCCAGGAGACTAAAAATTAGTCGAGCTCCCCGGTCGGTCGCTGTTAGGCCCGTTAATGAGCCGGAATTATCATTGAGCGGACCCCGGGGCGAAAAAGTATGGTAATTAGTGCCGGGAGACCGGATTGAACTTGGCAATTTCGCGGCAATTTCACGGGAGACATACTATACATATTCGTTGGCGTCGTCGTTGGTAGAAGCCACGCCGATTCTACGGTGGGTCCGGCCCGGTTCGCGAAAATCCAGCCGCGTCGACCGCGTCCACGATGTAAATCATTTTGTCCCTGGTCTGACGGCGCACCGATGGCACTTGCAACGCGGCCATAAATGTCTCTGCTATTGCCGTAATATACTCCGTTTTAAAGTATCGTCGCGCCACGGATCGCTGAAAATTTCACGAGATATTAAATCGAATTAATTTTGATGCATGCCGGACGAATTCCTCGTCTCCTCTTTCGTTCTTCGGACAAACAAACTGTGGTCACGAATCGAGGTTCAACTGTTACTATACACGAGCAAATATTTTTTTAATTTCTCCCCTTGTGGCATTATCTTCTACGTGGCTGCAATAATTATTTATCTCCCATTAATATTCGGATGCTCTTTAAAAAATGATAACTTTTTTGATATTGCACCGTACGATTTGAACTTTGTTGAGAAGTTGGAGCAATTAATTTACTACATGGTGTGAAAAAGAAATTTTTTCAAAAATTGCTATTGGTCGGAATTGTGGAGGAAATACTAAAAGGTGCATTTTACAACTTTTTATATTGAAAATTTAAAAAATATGTTTTTTAGATCTGTGTCAATCGTATGCATTGTAAAAGTTTCATCGAAATCGGTCGATGTGGGAAAAAACGACAGGCATTGAAAATCATGAAAAATTGCAATTTCTACCATCTTTAAAGGTTTGTAGCTTATTGCAGCGTTGACTGATTTTAATGAAATTTTCAGAATATGTTTAATTGATACAGATCTACGAAACGTGTTTTCTACATTTCCAATATGAGCCCATACAAAAAAGTTGTAAAACATTTAGTATTATAACTTTTAGTATTTTCTCTGCAATTCCGACCAGGTGCAATTTTTTCAAAAATTCTTTTCACGTTACGTAACAAAATCGATTGTTCTAATTTCTCAAAAAATCCAAATTGCATGGTCGAATATTAAAAAAGTTATCGTCTTTTTAAAAGTGTCCGAATATTAGTGGCAGTCACTGTACACGAATAAAGTCATGGAATAAAATGAATCGCACGCTTTACCATTAAAATCTTCGTGGTAAAAATTGACACTTATTCGTAATTATTCAGACATTTTAGAATATTTTGAGTCCCGAACGGTATAAATAAATAAAGAAAACGATCACTCCGGTTTGTTTTAAGAGTGTCCGAATATTAGTGCGAGTCACTGTACATGATGATGAATATTTATATCGATCTTGCGAACGCGAAATTTATATTTATTGTATTTCTACACGTAACCAGGAAATCTAGGAAAACCGATACCTGAAAATTACGACGCGGTTCCGGGCAGTTCAGGAGCGTTGCCGAAGAAGTGTCAGCGGGAATTGCTCGAGATATCAGGATCCGAGGCTGCAGCAAACGAGTCGGTTCATTTATTCCCTAGCATCCGTAAATGCATATTGATCTACCGACCGTGTAACCTGAATTCTCTTCGATACGCGTATCTGCGCTCGACAGACTGTTCGATGATGCTTCGCCGACGACGCGACGCGACGATGCCTTTGTGGTCAACACTGTTGCGAATCAACCTGCTAAACCCACCACATTTTGCATAAAAATCCGCGGTACATACATTATTTTTTCAAATCAAAACAGAGTAATTATATTAAATGAATTTAGAATTGTACAAGAACATGTCCTATATTCACTATCAGATTTACCGTGTCAAAAAATCGTCTAGTGGAGCATCTTGATTTATTTCAGACTTTTAATAAGAAAAGAGCTGATCGCTTAGCGAAAACGATTTTTGACAGCTTAAAGAAGGTCAAGATGGAAGACGACGTTTAGAAGAGCTAGAATATGGGTCACGTATGAAAACAGCCTCTGGCTTCTCGGCGTCCTTGCTGAAAATTGCATGAGCAGCACTAATTCTGATACACTATACCGTCCAATAGTACGTACCACTATCTCGTACGTCCATTTATTTTTTTTACTTAAAAAACGAGAACAGATACACTGGGGATTTTTGTACAAAATAGAAATTGTTTCCATCAATTGAAACAGGTGATATACAGGTGATTTGTTCACCTCTAAATGCGAGCCGTTGCTATTACGTACCATCGAATTATTTCAAATATTCTAGCAATGGCGATATTTTCTTTCAAGGTCATCTGAAAGTCATCGTATAGCAGGTCGTTGAATTCGACGTCGCCTACGATATTATGAAGTTAAAAATACCCAGGTCCATTTACAGATATGACAGCGACCTTGATTTTTTGTTGAAAATCGATTTTCTTTTTTTAATTTTAAAAATTGCAATTTCTTATCGGTTAAATATTGATTAACTTTTGCTAAGAAACATTTTTCTGTCGACCATCCGAAGGTGCTGAAAAATCGTAGGGACTAATTTATGCCCTGTATGAAAGAATGTTTCGTTGCTTACAAAATAAACGCAGAATATTCTCGGTCAACGAACGCAGCGAAATGCGGTTCCGGGTATCAAGCAGAATTACGAAAAAGACTTAAAAGATTACTTGCAGAATCAAGAAAAATTAGTAGCCCGAGTCTGCCCGCGTTCTTTTTACAGTATCTTCTTTTCGTTTCGGGCGCGCACGCTTTCCAGACGTAAACACTGGGTGACGACAAAGATGAAATGAAACGATCTTCTTATGTTTTATAAACACTAGAATGCCGAATGCAGTTTTTCCTCATTGTATCAGTCTTTTAGGAAATATCCGAAGCGAATGATCTCGAGCGAAACGTGTAGTGTGTGCTATGACTGCTATAGTAAAGGGAAATTGTATTGGAAATTGGCCTTGATCCACAATATTTTATGTATAAGTATTTGCTGTACGCTGTTTAGAACTATCATATTTTAATTTAGTGTATAGTGTAATATAAACTAGTGATTAGACATAGTGATTAGTGATTGAAAAAGTATTAAAAAAATTTTTTAAAATACTTCAACAAATAAAAAATGATATTATATGTGATTTGAAAACGTTGTGGGATCATTAAACATTATAAATAATTTTGGCCAGCTAAATCGCTGAAAGGGACCACTGTGGCGACGGTTCGCAGTAAATTCGCGCGGGGATAATTTTCGAGGCAGCCTCGCGGAACATCGATCCGATGGGAACGCAACACGTCGACGAAGAAACATGGAACGACACGAAGAGCGGCTCGAAAACCACGGACCACCGCGCCGCGCCGCGCCTCGCCGCCGTCAACGGTTTCTCGAGTGTTCCTTCGCCTCTGCGAATCGATTCTCCGCGTTCCCCTCTGGATATCGAACCCGGACGAAATTGAAACGCGAAATGTATTTTCACGGACAACCCGCGCGCCGAACCGGAGAGGCGCGTGGCGAAAATAATTCGATAGACCGACGATCCCTGGGAGCTCGAACGCGCCCCGATTCACCTAACCTGCTTGTTTCTGCCCCATTACAGCGAATCCGTCCGCGAAACCGGTTTCTAAATACCTCGAGAAGGAGAAATCAGATCTTTGAGATCCGATTTTAGATTCACCGTGAGAATGGAGATCATGGAACGGAAAATTGTGCAAAGGGTGCACCATGGTTTCGTCAACCGGGGGCGTGTGGGGCAGAAGCGAGGGGTCGTTAACCCCCACTGGTAGAACGTCCCAGATCTCAAAGAATGGTAGTAGATCGTCGCGAGTACCTACTCGCGGATTTTCTAGCAGGAAGATCCTACGATCGATTTCTATGGCATTTCAGGGACGTCGAACGGGGGCGGGGGCAGGGGCGGGGGCAGTTCTCGGTGGATTTTCATGGCGGACCGAGGGACGGGGTTGAAGGTTTCTTTATTCAAACGGAAGGTGCGACAGCCTCGACCACCGGAAACGTCTGGCCACGGGATCGTTGGTTGCAACGGCGACCGCCGTTTTAAAAGCGCAGCACAGCGACGACCGTCGCCCGTCGCGTCGGGGGCAAGAATGCACGCCGCGAATTCAAGTTTTTCCTGGACGCAAGGAACCGGCACGCTGTCACGGGGATGAGTTTCGTCGGGTTCCGGGGGGGTTGGCTGGGAGGAGGGTGAAACGGGGGTGGAAAAGAGCGGTTCGCTTGGTCCTCCCACGCTGACCGCAGGGTTCGCAGCGTGGCGCGAGGAAAAAGCGCAAAAATAAGGCGGACGCAGCGAAAGAGACTTTCGAATGATGCTCTTTTAAAATATGCGCCTGTGTCTTGGGTCGTTGCCCGAGACCCACTGTGATCCCCGGATTCAGCAGTTCGGTATCAATATGTGCAACTTTTTGCATAGCGCGAAAAGAAATATGAAGAAGTTTGATCGAACGGTTGGAACATGAAGAGTATCAGTAACCACACTGTTTTGAACGGTCCGAGTAACTGCTTTTTAATATTTTTTTATCTTATTCATAAATTATTGGCAGTTCAGTATAATCATAGTTAAACATTGTATACAACAAAAGGGATACAGACTTGAAATAAATGTGTAGGAAAACCATTTAATAATATATGATACACGTCAATTCGCGTTCGTGGTTAGAGAACAACTGATATAAAACATTTGAAAACTGTAACATCAGAAAACTAATTAAAGACAGTGGACGTTCCACGCATATTCACACGCATTCACACATATTTACACACATTCATACAAAATCTTTAACAGCGATTCTCAGCGATTCTCAATTACCTACAAATGTTTGTTTTTCGAATATCGTATTCCATTCTCGTTATTCAACCGGTGCTTCTAAGGCTTCATTAATTATACTGAATTACTTCGTAATTAACGTGAATGATAAAGTTACAGAAGGTAATTTGTACATAGCTCTCATTTCGTTCGGTTGATATAGCTATGAGGGGACCTCGGATCACTTTGACCTTCGCATATGTTGTCAAGGACAATATTCTGAACAACTTTTGTCATTATATTTATCCGTCGCTCGATCATAGTTATCGAGAAAATTGCAAAAAACTATTGTTAGTACTGAATTGAATTTTCTGTATTGCGTATGGATATTTCCGATTTTCGTATGGGTGGACTTTCAACTTAAATAAAAAACAAACAACACCGAACATCATGCTCGTTTGGCATGGACAGTGTTTGCGAATATGTTCGCAACAATGTTGCAAAAGAAAATCTTGCGCATATTTGCGCGGAGAAAAGATATTCATGGTTTAAATATTATATGCAAGAGAGTAAAATACCAATACGATCTAACTCGCGAGTACAGCCAATACGCGTCTACGCCGCGCTCTGATTGGTCCGTGTTTTTCGTTAATAACTCCTAAACGAAGCCGCGGCGGACATTTCGGAAAAGGAAAATGTCGCTTCAAATCACCTCAGGAACCGCCCATTTCAGGGAGACGAAGGAGTTTTTGGACACCCTGTAGAACAGAACGAAGAGGAAACCGATGCTAAAATCGGCCGGAAATTCCTGTAACGAAGCGGGCCGATGGTTTGATTCATGAAAGTGCTCGGTCGTCCAAGTGTCCGATGGAAAAACCGTGCGTGCGGTTCTCCGGCTCGAACAAAAATATGAGTGGCAATATCGCTGGTCCTCGATACAGCCTCGTATAAAGTCGCTCATCAGACAGGAACGAGGACGATCCTGCACGGTCCACAAACAAGGGAACCGAATAAGCCGATCTAACAAGGTGAAACGTTCCGTTGCGGTTCATGGGTTATGTATAACACGATTCACCGACGCCGATGTCTCCGATTTTCCCGGATATCGCGTCGAATAAAAATCCTCTGACTCAGAAAAAAACGTAGAAAAAATAACATCAGGAGAGACAGAAAAAGAAAGAGAGAGAGAGGGGGGGTGGCACGCGACTGACCAAACAGACCATCGAAAATAAACCCGCCGGAAATATGCAAAACGTTCCGACGCGAACCGGTCGATATTTGTAACTCGATTCATCTTCGATGTTTCCGGCAGGGTTCCTCTATATTTCCCTCTCTCTTTTCCTCCCCTTTCCTCAAACTTTTCCGTTCCTTTTCTCTTTCGTTTCTCGTCTACGTTTGCTGTGGTTTGAAGAGCATTTTGCTGATGAATCCGTTGCACTCGGTCTACCGCACAACGTTACCAATCGTTACTAATCTAATCTGGCTGGACCAAATTCATTTTGGGATTGCAGAAATAGAAGAATTGTTATTGGATGTTACCGAGAGTAAGGTCTCTGACAACTGGTAACATATTTATGAATGAATTTTCTAAAGCCAGAGTTACCCATACAGGGTGTCCCCAAAATGATGTACTTCCTTCAAAGGGTTGATTCCCGAGGTGATTTGAAGTAACTTTTTCCTTTGCGGAAATGTTCTCCGCAGCTTCGTTAGGAAGTTATTAACCAAAAAGCACGGACCAATCAGATCGCGGCTACAGCCGAGCGATGGCATTGGCCGAGCTGGAATCCACCCGCGGTAGCCGCGCTCTGATTGGTACATGTTTTATCGTGAATAACTCGAAAACAAAACCGCGGAGAACGTTTCCGCAAAGGAAAAAGTTACCTGAAATCACCTCAGGAATCTTCCCTTTCGAGGGAGTCCAATATTGAAGTCATATAAATCCAATAAAGAAGGTCATATAATTTTTCCATATTCCTATTCAGAAGAAAAAGACAAATCCAACGATGTGTCATACTCCATAGTTAAGGTGAATTTCATAATTTTCAATTTAAATGCGCCACGCGATCCTTTTATTCGATCGATCTCAAACTTTGCACAAACTTTTTTCTCACCTAAAGGGACAATTCTGGGGGGGGGGCGTCTTGCAATGTATCTCGATCAAAATTTTTCACCAAGTAGGGTAACTGCACCAGTGAATGAACATTTAAGAAATTGTTCAGGAAGATATTTTATTTAAAAAAAAATATGTGAATTAAAAGAATCTCATATATGCCAAAGGGCTCCCTATACTTTATTTGTCAAAAATAAATGAACACAAATAAAATGAAATTATTATTATTTGTCTTTATTAAACGTTAAATAAAAAATATATAGTAATTGAACAATGATGGAAAAGCTAAAAATACGAAAATACAAAAGCGTTCATTTACTGGTGCCCGTTTATTCACTGGTGCACTTACCCTATAGCTTAAGTCCACCCTAGTACACACAATACACGATGATAGTAATATTTTACATTTGTGATTGTGAAACGTTCGAAATTATTTTCAAAATTCTCCACCATTGAATTTTGTCCAACTGCTCTGACAAACCACAACATATGTTTCTCTATCTTCCGAGCATCTTTCCTCTCCTTTGTTCCTGTTTTCCTCGTCTCCGTTTAAAGCGCATTTTGTCGATGATTCCGTTGCACTCGGTCTGCCGTGAAGAATCGTAGCAAACCGAGTCGAGTCGAGTCGAATCGAATCGATCGTTGGAACAGAGAGTCGCTCGCGGCGCGCACGTACCGATCGACGACGATCTATGGTGATTCCGTTCTCACGGTGGATGCACCCGCGATGCACTTTTATCCTGCGCCTCCGCGGACCACCTCCGCCACGGACCCGAGGTCGGATCGATAGATATTATTTCCGGCCTGCACACGACACGCACGGAATCCACAATGCGCTTCCGCGTGTGCACTAGCGACGCGTCGCACATAGTAATGCGCCGGGACGCGATTCGCGTAACGCCAAAGCCGACGGGCTCGAGAACAAGCCGAGTTTTTGCAAAGGCTTAAGCTGCCCTTTAATGAATTAACCCCCGCGACGCGACGCGACTTCCAATCCCCCAGGAAACTTTTGCCTTTGGATCAACGAGCATGATTTCCCTAGCCGCATCCTGCCGCAGGATCTTCCTTTGATGATTTTTAGTTCTGTTTGAGATTAGTCGTACCTCTGGGCGAGGTGTCAGCTTGCGATGTGTATATTAAAATTTTTAAGTACAGCGACTACAAATTAATGTTCGGACGCTCTTAAAAAAATTATAACTTTTTTGATATTGCACCGTACGAATTGTACTTTTTTATTAGCAGTTAGAGCAATTAATTTGTTACATGGTGTGAAAAGAAATTTTTCCGAAAATTGCTATTGGTCGGAATTGTAGAGAAAATACTAAAAGTTGCATTTTACCACTTTTTTAGATAGATATTGCGATTGGAGGGGGAAAAGGGGCGGAGCTGTCGCTCGTTGTCGCATGGATGCGGTTGATACATGTGCAGTTATGGTTACAGTAGCTATTTTGGAGGTTGACAGTGTTTGTAACTGTAATTAATTTAGTATAAAAGTCTTCTTTTTGGTGTGATCGTATACCGTGACTCCCACTAATATTCGGACGCTCTTAAAAAAACGATAACTTTTTTGATATCGCACCGTACGATTTGAACTTTTTTTAGCTGTTAGAGGAATTAATTTACTACATGATGCGAAAAGAAATTTTTTCAAAAATTGCTATTGGTCGGAATTGTAGAGAAAATACTAAAAGTTGCATTTTACAAGTTTTTTAGATAGATATTGCGGCTGGAGGGGGAAAAGGGGCGGAGCTGTCGCTTGGATGCGGTTGATACATGTGCTGTTATGGTTACAGTAGCTATTTTAGAGGTTGACAGTGTTTGTAACTGTAATTCATGAATATTATTGGTATAATTAATTTGGTATAAAAGTCTTCTTTTTGGTGTGATCGTATACAGTGAATACCATTAATATTCGGACGCTCTTTAAAAAATGATAACTTTTTTGATATTGTACCATACGATTTGAGCTTTTTTAAGCAGTTAGAGCAATTAATTTGCTATATGGTGTGAAAAGAAATTTTTTCAAAAACTGCAATTGGTCCGGAATTGTAGAGAAAATACTAAAAGTTGCATTTTACAACTTTTTTATGTGGTTGTATATTGAAAATTTTTAAAATATGTTTGTAGCTCATTGCAACGTTGACCGATTTTAATGAAATTTTCAGAATATGTTTAATTGATACTGATCTACGAAACGTGTTTTCTACATTTTCAATATGAGGCCACATAAAAACAGTTGAAAAATATAACTTTTAGTATTTTCTCAATCATTTTTCAATTGCAATTTTTTCAAAAATTCTTTTCACGTTACGTAACAAAACCGATTGTTCTAACTTCTCAAAAAAATTGTATGGTCGAATATTAAAAATGTTATCGTCTATTTAAGTGTCCGAATATTAGTGGGAGTCACTGTATGCGACAGATTTAATTTAGCACTGATGGTGCTTGATATCTATTTAATTATTTATTTAAACAATATGTACAATTAAATTCCATTTTATTAAATGTTACATAAAAAATTTAACAACAGTGATATTGAATATTGTATGAAGAATTAATTTTACAGTAAAATTTACTTATATAAAAGATTTTTTCTATAGTTAGGGTATGAACCTAAAACTTATTGAATACTTAACAATACTATTCATGCTCTACACTCCATACAACCACACTGGCACACCGTTCAAACGCAAGAGACCGCGATTCATTCGTTTCCCGATTTCCAATCATGCCGCACACTCATACCAACCTTATTCCTCACGCTCAAAACCTTTTACCATACTCATACCAACATTCAACCTTCTCTCTCTCTCACTCATACCAACTGCCTCACTATAATTATTACCAACAGTGTGTTCAAAATCAAGATATTCGATGTGCAATTACTAATCGATAATTCAATTTCTGTATCTTGTGCAGAATTTCAATGTTGAATATTTTGTTTGTTCCAGGCTCACGGCGTGGAGCCTGCCCCTAATTTCTAGTAAGTACACGAAATCAAATTAATACAGTAAACCTTAATTATTAATATATGTCCGAGTCATAAATAATTTCTGTTTTAATACAATATCGTTACCGATGCAGAAAAAGCGATAAAACTGTAAGGAAGGCATAATCGCCGTGATATATCGACAACATTAAAGATGAGCTTGTTTGAAATGTCGCAACCCCTTCGAACGATAGAAACATTTTCCTACGTATGTTTCGTTGTCAAAACGCTCTCGCCATTTTCCGGTTTTCCTTAAAAAAAAAAAACGTTCGTCTGCTGAAATATTTAACCGTTCAGCTTGCGCTCAACGTTTTTCCGAAAAACAGAAAGCAGCGTCAGGGGTGGTGCAGTCAGGGACGAGACAGGATGAAAACCGGAATATCGTCGTAAAATTGCGTTGAGAACAACGTCCTCCAGGCGTGGTCGACCGTGTCGTTGGTTGAAAACGACACATACATTTTTGTACACATGTACATAAGTATGTACATGCGATACATCGAAATATTTTATGCAAACCTTTGCTAGGACTAATTAGTGAATCCTCGTACGAAAGGTGCCACTTCTCTACCTCTTGATCTGGGTTCCATCATTGGACAAAATCAAATGCCTATTCGACCTAGATTTTGCTCATAACAGGAGTGTCGTACAGACAATTATAACAGCCGAACGAATCGTTAATATGTATCTCCAGGTCAATGAAAAATCTATTTGTACCGCATTGGAACGCGAAGAGCGACGCAGTTCATTAGCAAGAGAATTAAAGAGCGTTGTGCATACGGTGGCCGGTGACCTAGAAATAATTCAATTAACCAGTCAATTTCCTAGCAGAAGTATACATAGAATAAACAATAGGTGGGAAACGGATCGCGGGGACCGGATCGATGGAAAACGGAACGCGCGCGCGCGCGGGGGGGGAAACAGAGAATGGTGGCTCTCGGCAGTGAATTCTGTCAGTCATGGAACGGAAAAGCAGTCGGGCTGGAAACGACTCGCGGGAAAACGAGCCGATCCCTCGTTCCGGAGCCCGGTCCGATTCGATCCTAAATCGATTATCGTCCGGCGTTCCATCAATTTCTAATTGACGCGATAATAAATTTTACGCGCGCCTATTCCCGCGCGCCACCGACCCCGAATTTCCAGGCCGATTAAATTTAAGCGCTTTGCTACACCCGTTTCGCAGCCTCTACACCCCCCCTCTCTCTCTCTCTCTCTCGCTCTCTCTTTTCTCTTCCACCCACGCGCTCCTACGGAACTGCGAAACGGGGTGGCGAAGGCAAATCGCGGATCGCGATTCCACTGTTATCCTGGGGAAACGTAATGGCTCCCGATGGCACCCCCGGCGAGCCGCTCCTTCGAGAATTGATGAGTGTTTTCGGCGAGGATACGCTCGACAATTTGTACCGGCCGATGGAGCGTCCGCACTAGGGTGGACCTTAGCTATACTTGGTGAAATTTTTTTTGCGAGATTTTTTCCACGCCCTCCCCCAAAATTGTGCTATTGGGTAAGAGAATAATTCCTGCAAAAGTTGAAGTTGATCGGATAAGGGGAAGGCGTACCTTATTGACGTTGAAGTTGCGAAAAACATGAAATTTTGTAGGAATGGGAATATTTGAAGGAAAGACTTTTTATTATACCTACATGTTCTGATTGTGTCAAAATATTGATTATAATAGTACAAACATGTAATATTTTCAATATAACAATTAACCCTTTGCACTCGGAGCTATTTTAACTCGAAAATTAAACATTTCTTCCGACCTAGAATAATTCCATTCTATATAATTTTTTTTCATTTTGTGGATATGAAAAATTGATATAATACCTCATACAATACTTAAATGGTTAGTAATTGATTAGATAGCACCATATTTAATAATGTAAACAATATTGTGAATAATGGTACAGCAAGTTTTAATGGCGACTCTGGGTCGCCACTCGAGTGCTAAGGGTTAATTAATTATCATATTTTTGTAAATATTTTTGTAAATACATATATATGTTAAATTTTACGTATTTTATTTAAAGTACCAATTCTTTTAGTTGTACATATTCTTATACTAATTTAAAAAGTAGAGAAATTAACGTTCGACATAAATATGTTATATTTTGTAAGAGTATAATATTTTTCGTGAGAACGGCTAATTAATGTGAAATAATCTTAATCCGTACAAAGTACATTTGTACTCGAATGCATGTAAGGAATTAATATATTTTTATAGGTATAACATATTTAACTTGAATTTTCAGTATACTCTTCACATTGAGCGCGCAGTTACTTCTATTTCAAAACTTCGCGCTCGATTAGGCATGCCTTCCCAACGTCCGATTCATCTAAAATTTTGGATATATCATTTTTTCATGATATGGAACAATATTGAGGGGGGGGGGGGCGTGTCCAAAATTTTTTGGTCGAAAAATAACGTTTACTCTTGACCTTTGCGCTCGATGAGGCACGCTTTCCCGACGTCCGATTGATCTAAAACTTTGGGTATATCATTTTTTCATGACATGGAACAATATTGGGGGGAGGGGGGCGTGCCCAAAATTTTTTGGCCGAAAAATAAGGTCCACCCTAGTCCGCACACGCATTTTTCCTGAGGTTGGCTTTCACCGAAAGGTCCTCGATTTTGTCTACAGTCGTTCAAGAAAACCGCTGACCTTTGCGCAATTCCGATTAACCCTCCGCACTCGGACCTGGTTCAACCCTCCGTGGGCGGGTCCGTGAGGAAGGAATTTCACTCCTTCCAATATTTATTTTAACACCAAACCTACCAAGCATTAAACGTATCGGTAAATGTTGGCTTATAAAAATGGCAACACTAAAATTCAGATTGCCCATAATTCTCCATATACAGGGTGTCCCACCTGATTTTGACATCTTGATTGCCTTGCTATTATTACTCGTAGCGAAAAATGTTTTAGCGGAGGCGTGAATGTTATCGAGTGGAGCATATTCTGATGTTATTAGTTTTTTCGTGAGTGGACGCGTAAAGGTCATACAAAGGTTAACTTGGTTTTATTATATGGAATGACATATTTTTTAATACATCAATCGATGCAGCTGGATATTTGTTATAAAAAAGTACGAACCTGTGTATGTCGAAAAGTTAGTAGTTCAGCGGATATTTCAATTTAAATAATTCTGAAACACCATTAGTGTCGTACTAAGACTTTAAGTGTTTAAAGAAATGCAATTTAATTTTGTCAACAGTGATGATGTTTTAGAATTATTTAAATTTAAATACTTTAAAACACCCCAGAAATCGTCCCTTTCAAGGAACCATTTTTTAGACACCCTGTATATTTCAATAAAGACTTCAATACACGCATTCCAGAAATTTTTAGATTTTCTCGCCATTCGAGTGATAAGAAAATTCGAGTTTCAGAACACCGTTTATAATCGCATGCAATAATGAACGCTTTAATTTGCGTACTTTTCCGTGCACGCTCTGACCATTCTCGTAACAGTCTGAACAGTAAATCTACATCCGTACTGTTCCATAAAGAAACATAAAAATAGTGTACATTAGCAAACAAGCAAGAACACAAAGAAAGATAATTCTGCTTCAGCGGCTATAAAATCGCATAAACCAACAAGCCTGGCGGATAATTAATTTCAGTAACAAAATTAATTCTCCTCCGCTACTTTAATTCTCATACCCTATGACGGTAACGAAAATCAGGTAGACGGTCGCAACGTCAACGATAAACAGAAATATAATTTGATAAAGGAGCTTATTCTAGAGCTACTTTGTCCAGCAGTTTTTCATACTTGGCGGGGACAGTTGCCCGGAGGATAAGCGAGATTCCCTTTGTTATTTAATAGAAACATGATGGACAATCCGGAAACAGCGTGTATAATTCGGAGAGCGGGAAACGGCAACGAAAAGCGGCCGTAAAGGATCAAGAAGCCTCGGTATCATTTAATAACGACCGTAGTTCCTTTAACAAATGCAGCGTTCGCGTTTACCGTCGTTTTGTTCGCCGTTTACCGCGGCGACGTTCCGCATGTTTGTTAATTTAACGGTGGGGCGGGACAAGAGTCGTCTGCGGCGCGATTTTATTCCGTGGTTTTGCAGGATGAAATTTTTATGTCCTTATGCTCGTCCCCGATCGAGAAACCGTTTCAAACTTCCGGGGGCCTCGGCTGTTACAAAAGCGTCGGAAGACAAAGCTGACCCGTTCTCCAATTTCCGATAAAGAAAATCGAGCGAGATTACACCGCAGCCCGTCCGGCCGAACCTCCCACGGGAAACTTATTCGCAATTTATACCTCGAAGTTTCGCGACCGGCCGGGCCGGGTCCCCGAGATAAAAAAAAATCGACTGCGACCCAAGCCGACCCGAACGTTCCAATAAAATAGAACGGCGCGTTATGGCCACCGACACTTACGCGAGGAATTAAGTCGATAGCCTACGGTGTACACCGTGAGCCGCACCGTTGTACGATAACTTTCCGAATGGGGGATTAGGCAAACGATTTATCTACCCTTTGGCGAACTCTTTCTTTAATTTGTTTTGTTGGTCGAGTAGCTCGATAGAGACGAATAATGTCAGATGTGATATGAGATTTTTGGAATATTAATGTACCCATAATCACACACGATCTAATGTAATACTAGGGGAGATTACGATTTCCGTGGACACTGGTTTTGAGGTTATAGTTGTGTTCTTGGGGTGATTTTAAGAAAAAAATGTATACAACAAAAGTGGAGTAAACGACATTTCGTGTTTTCAAATTTACCGCCTTATATCGATTGATATAACCTAGATCGTTTCAAATACGTTCAGTGCCTTGACAGCTACCACTACACGTAACACATGTGTATCATAATGTCCATATTAAATTAAAATATTGAATCACACCGAAAGCAAGTAAGTAGGTTTCATGAATATTATTTACAAACAATTATTGGTTTCTACGATTATTCAATTCTATATTATATTTTGAAAATTGTATATAACATATTTATTCTTGCAGACGCGATACAAAATAAATCTTGAAAAGGATTCAAATCGAAACGTCGATGATTTTTTGCCAAGTTGCAAAATTGCTTTTGCAAGTTCTTATTATTAAATGATCGAACCGTAGCGCCGATAGCATCGTACATTTATTATTAACCAAGAAAGTTAACAAATTCCTTAAGGGTTCGTTCATTAGTGCATCCACCCTACATCGTTTAACCCCTTATTTCTCCGCTACTAAAAATATCAGAGTTGAGGCTGAAATAAAACCAGTGAAACCGCCAATCAAGTAGAGCCGATTCACGGAGGGCTTATGTGCGGGAGAAGGGATTAAAACTCCGCGAAATGCGAAAGAATCGGCACGGTAGATGAACCGGAACACTTCGCGCAATGTAACTTCGCAGTCCGAGTGGTAGACACGCCGGCGAACGAGCGCGAGCACGAATAATAAAGGGGAAAGACGTTGTCGGGAAATCTCGGAGTCGATGGACCGACTTTACGACTTGTCTCTCAGGAGAGAGAAAGAAAGATGATGATGAGTGAGAGAGAGAGAGAGAGAGAGAGCTTTTCCGAGGGGTGGGAAAGCCAAAAGTTCCCGGGCGAGGACTCAAAGGCGCGTTCCTTTCCCGTTTTCCCCCGGTTTAAATCGTCGAGGAGCCGAGTTCGCTTACAGCCAGAGGCACCATACTAATTAGAAAACTTGCGAAAGTCTCCCGAACCATGAGAACGATCGAGAGAAAGACGGTTGCAGGGGATGGGGTGAATATCGGCGTCGACGAGTCCGCAGACACCGATGCAAATATTACCTGTTCCTCACCGGGGCTCGAAGATTGCGGAAACCGTCGCTCGGATAATCAGACATGGACGTGGAGTCGGCGCCGTTATGACGTTAAACGATTTTACCGATCGGCAGCCCGGGACGTTCGTCCCGCGGGCTAATTGCAACTCTTTGACGAGGCTTTGATTTCGTGGAACTCCGATTCCAATTTTCGGAATTAATGTACCGCGAAAATTTGTTATCGCCCTACAAAAATTCCTGAACACAGTGTAAACATGTATAAACGAGTTTCATAAAACCAAATATTTTAGTAGTGCCTCAAAAAATTCTCAAAATGCATTTACAAAGCGATCGAACGTCGTAATTGCAGTGAGTTGACGAAGGGGTGACAAGGCGACAGTGAGGCAAAATTTCGATGTGGAAAAATTCCGAAATATACTGTAAACGTGTGTGAATAAATCTGCAGAGTTTCATAAAACCAAGTATTTCAGTACCCCGCCAAAAAATTCTCAAAGTGCATTTACAAAGCGATCGAACGTCATAATTGCAGTGAGTTGGCGAAGGGGTGACAAGGAGAAAGTGAGGTAAAATTTCGATAACATCAATTTAGAAAAATTCCGGAATATACTGTAAACGTGTGTGAATAAATCTGCAGAGTTTCACAAAACCAAGTATTTCAGTACCCCGCCAAAAAATTCTCAAAATGCATTTACAAAGTGATCGAACGTCATAATTGCAGTGAGTTGAAGAAGAGGGACAAGGAGAAAGTGAGGTAAAATTTCGATAACATCAATGTAGAAAAATTCCGGAATATACTATAAACCTGTGCAAATAAATCTGCAGAGTTTCACAAAACCAAGGATTTCAACAACCCTCCAAAAAATTCTCAAAGTGCATTTACAAATCGATCGAACGTCATAATTGCAGTGAGTTGACGAAGGGGGACAAAGAGAAAGTGAGGTAAAATTTCGATAACATCAATGTAGAAAAATTCCGAAATATACTATAAACGTGTGTGAATAAATCTGCAGAGTTTCATAAAACCAAGTATTTCAGCAACCCTCCAAAAAATTCTCAAAGTGATCGAACGCAATAATGACAGTGGGTCGACTAAGGGATGGTTTCTAAAAATAATACCAACGTCTAAAAATTCCCGAACGCGGTACAAACATGTATAAACAAACCTGAAAAATGTCATGCAGCTAAATTTGTCAGTAACCCCTGAAAAAATTCGCAAAGCGACCAGCGACGCGGGTCAAAAATAGAGTACCCCTTTAAATCGCAGCGACATCAGCTAACAAAGTGATCGAACGTCACACTGCGACGACGAAGGGGTGGCAGGGCGTCGAAGAGGGAAAATTGGAAGAAAGATCGTCAATTACGCGGTGCAGCAATATTGAATTTTCTCGACGATGAGAACAGAGGTAAGAGGAGAAGAGACGGAAAAAGAGGGTGGATGGACAGGGTGTTCCGCACCCCTGTAGCGAGTCTCCATTCACTATTGATATTCAAATAAACGATCGAGTAGGCGTAAACAATCGCGTCAGTGGTTCCCACCAGCCCAGTGGCCACCCCTTCGACATCTTGTAAAACGCGGAATAATGGCCGTGACGGGTCTACGGAAAGGGTACAGCGGTTGCAATAGGGGGATGAAAAAGAAGGGGGGGTTTTGTCGAGTGGTCTTACGTGCCCGCGCCTAAACACGAGCACTCGCGGTTCAAAGGGGCTGCGCGACTCCGTCGAGACGGTTAACGACGATAGTAATAAGTCGCCGGTGCGGAAAAGTCGCTGTTACAGAAATTACACGGACCGGTTTCCGCGATTAAAACCCGCGGGTGCGCTTTGAACGGCGACCCGGGCCGCGGCGACGGATCGCGTGTAATCTCGGCCCGGCAAAGAATCCTCTATCTCGTTATTCAAATTTCGAAATGAAATTTCATTGAGCATCCCCAGGCTGCACTCCCTTTCTCTCCTTTCCTCTCTCCTTCTCCGACCTACACCTTTCTCTTTCTATCTTTCCCATCCCCCATTTCTCGAGCCGTCCTAACGCGGTTCTTGCACCGGCATGGCAGCGCCCGCCTCAATTCCGACCGACTCCACATCCCATTATTTTCAGACACGAGAGGACCTGTTGACTTTAATTGCATACACGAGCGGCGACCTCGTAGAATAATCCTGGCAACCCCTGCCGCGTCTCACCCTCTGCCAGCCTCGCTGTACAGGGTGTCGCCCGCGAAACCGGTCCCGGCATTTGCAACGTTTAGCATATGCCACCTCCCGGACAAAACGCAGAATACACGACTGGAGGCGAGTACAGGATATTTTCTGGTTTATTGTACAGGGTGGGGAAAAATTATTGTTCATCCTTTTGGGAGGTGATAGAACTCGTCGAGATCGCCAACATTGCAGCATAAACATGCTGCCGCAAAATTAACTTTCAAGGTCATTTTCAATGTCAAATTTTTCTATTGGCTTAGTCGATTCTACTCGTCCAGCTGTTCAAAAGTCTCGAAGGGACCATATGCCGGAAATCAATATTTCATAGAGAAATCTTCGTTTGAAGTTTTTAGAAGCCAACAAATTTCGTAAAATTAATTGTGATGGATGTAAAATCTGCTTAATCTACTCTTAACGCTACCCAGGAACAACGAAGTGGGCGTTGTAAATTTTTGTTCCCTTCGGGGTATCTTGGTATCCAGTAACATTGCGACGGCTATTGGTTCCTTAAAAAATTTGACATTGAAAATGACCTTGAAAGTTAATTTTGCGGCACCATGTTTATAATGCAATGTTAGCGATCTCGACGAGTTCTATCCCCTCCCAAAAGGATGACCAATAATTTTTCCCCACCCTGTACTAATGACAACAATCCATTCGTGGTATGTTTAAAATTCCGACTCTACGCTTATCGAGAAGAACGAGTAGATTTTGTGTATTTACGATAAAAATGACTTTTAGTGAAATTTCAAACAGTAGAAACATTCAAAGAATTTAGGAAAGTCAATATACAGGGTGGAGCAATAACTATGTCCAGCTTGAATATCTCCGTTATTTGTAATAATATGAAACTTGCACGGTACAGAGGGGGACATATTGTGATACAAACATTTTTCGTATGGGTGGAGGCATAGAGGAGATTTCAAGGTCATCTTAATTTTTTTCAATGGAATGCTATATTTTTTTTATTCCCATGAGATAGGGGGTATTGAGACGATTTCATCAAGTTATCCTTGAAGGTCATAAAAGGTCAAATGTGGTAGTAAAATAGACTTTTTTAGATTACAGAAGATGTTCGAAGTGGTGACCGTTTGCGTAAAAGTTGCAGTCTTTGTATCGCTGCATCAGGTGACTGTCTTATCGTCTCTGAAATTATTCTAGCACAAGCTGTATTTCATAGATCCTTATTTGTATGTAAACGAATGGTAACAGTGTCACATCGCACTAAAAAAAATATTGCATTCCTTTTAAAAAAATGAAGATGACCTTGAAATCTCCTCTATGCTTCCAGCCACACGAAAAACGTTTGTATCACAATATGTCCCCATGTATATTATCTGCCTAATGTAGGAACTTTAGTGTTCGGAAATGTTCAGACGGATGTCCGAAAAATTTTTTCACGGAGGAATGGCGGCACTGACGCGTTTAGACGAGGCGTATCAGTGAAACGGGCCCAGCAGGATCGTCGCGACATGTACTTTGCCGCACAAAGCAGTGTGTATCGGCGGAAATAAAGCAGCCGGCGTACTCCGAGGAAATGTATTCGCATTACTCACACTCGGATGCTCGCTTTCACAAACCAAATGACGTTCTTAAGATCCGCCTTTTCGCGGGGAGCGCCCGGTCCGCCCCTTTCTCTCTCTCTCTCTCTCGCAGCGAAAGACAAAGGGGGACGTCGCCGCCGGAAATATCCGCGCGACAAATGACTTTTCGTTCTTGCGTTTCCGACCGCGTTCTTCCGATTCGCCGTTTCCGTCTCCTCTCGCTGTGGCGCGCGGCGAAAAAGAGGCTGGAAGACGTTTCCCTCCTTCGATCGCCGGCTAATTACCTTTTTTCCGATCGAAACTGTCCTTTTACCGGAATATTTTCCTGCATCGACAAACTCGTCGAGAGGTTCGATCGAGTTTGCGAGAAACGCTGCCGGCACAATTACCGCCGCTGATGTTTAATTAATTGCCGGGATCGACGAGTGCTTGTAAATGCTCGGTCGAGGGTGTAATTGGATGACGATTTCGATACTCTGGGTCGAAATTGACCCACACTTCGCTATCGGAGTATTAGAACATGATGTATCCTTGTATCGGAGTATGCAGAACAGTTCCAGGAGCATCTCAATTTAAAACAGGTTCCAAGCTGTACAGGGTGTATTAGGGCATTAATAAATAAATAAATAAATAAAAAGTAATGGTCATCCGTTCTAGGGGTGAATCTATCACCTCTGAATTGGTGGACATTTGTGAAACAAACGAAAATTGTTGTTCAAGTTTGTTTTTACATCAAAATTATTGAGATATAAGCAGTTAAAGTTTTTGCAAAATTTGATTGTGTGGAGTTATACGTATAAACAAAAGCCTTCTACTACAGTCCACCTGACCGTGTCGATGAGACAGAACATAATCGTGTGCGTGCCTCGAGCCAAACGAAATTTAACTCTTTGCAGTCGAAGCTATTTTAACTTGAAAATTAAACATTCTTTTCGACATAAAATAATTTCATTGTATATGATTTTTTTCAATTTATAGACATGAAATTGATATAGTACCTCGTACAATACTTAAATGTTTAGTAATTGATTAGATACCAGCATATTTAATAATGTAAACAATATTGTTAATAATGGGACAGCAATTTTTAGTGGTGACTCTGAGTCACCAATTGAGTGCTAAGGGTTGAAGAGAGATTCGTTGCTAGGCCCGTACCAGTCATCGTCTTCCTGCCCATTCAGATCATGAAGTTGCGAAATATTAAAGAAAACTTTATTGGTCGCAATTGCGAAGAAAAAAGTAAAGATCACGATTTTTAAATGTTTTATCTATGCCTGTAATGAAAATTTATAAAGTGCATTTGGTAGGTATAAGTAAGTAATATACAGGTACATGTACAAAGTTTCATCAAAATCGATTAAGGTTGTTATGAAATATAAATGATTGAAAATAGCAAAAATTGTAAGAATAGCAAAGATTTTTAACAATGCCCATAGCTTTTTTATGCGTCAACCGATTTCAATGAAACTTTGTACAAATAACTTTGTATATAACTGACTTAGATTTACAAAATACATGTTTGAAATTTTCATTAAAGGCACAGATAAAACATTTAATCCTTCGCAATTCCGACCAATAACAATTACACATTAGCTAGTAAACTAATCCTTCTAAAATCTAAAAAAAGCTGTTGAATCGAATTTCGAAAAAGTTATTCGTTTTTAAAAGGTGTGCGAATACATTCTACACCCACTGTATAGTTCCTTTAAAATTTTTGCTCTTCTCTATAAATAGAAGGTGTTGATGAAGAAACCAACTTCAACAACAATTTTCTTTGGTATAAACAATTTCGTGGCAAGTGTTCTTTCACAAACCACAGTGTAGATTCACCCCAGTACGAATGTCCATTACCTGTTTTGCACCCAGTACAACATAATCACTCGGAAAACCGTATCGCTAACAAATTTTCATGCAGTCTTACGAAGAACCGTGCTCCAGAGAAAATCCCCGACCAATTAACATTAACTCAGCCGAAACAATTTTACCCACCGCCGTTCGTTTCGCGGAGCAACGCCATTAATCCCCAGCAAATCCAGAACCGACGTACACCCCCGCCGTTTAACCCCCCGGGCAGGAGGTATTAAATACGACTGTCTCGAGGGAGGGGGGGAAGGGGGGGGGCCGAAAGGAAAAAACAATCATACAGAGAAATTAATCTCGGCAAACAAGGCAAGACAACCGGGAGCCTCTGGTTGTTCCAACAGAGGGGACGGACGACCGACTCGGTGGGCGAGAGCCCTCGCGAACAGTTTTGTGCCCGCAATCCGAGCCATTTTACGCTTCCGTTCGTACGCACACCCGGACTCCTGTCCGACCGCGTATTACATATGCATAGTTTCATAAATTTTCGCGCGATTCCGCTTCTTCCTGTCTGGCGAGCCGCTCCCTGAAACCCAGCCAAGCCGCCTCCCGCTCCGCCTCCACTGTTTTTAATATTACCCCCGGAGAACCCGGGAAGAACATCCGCCCGGTGGCGTTGCAAACTTCCGGCAGAGGCTGCACGGATGCGGAACTGGCAGAGGTGTGCGCCGGGAACCCGAAAATGGGTCGGGTCGGGTCGGGCCGGGTCGAGAATTTTTCTCGGGATCGGGAACTCCCGGAAAGTTTCTCTATATCAAATTGATGGTTCATCGACGATCAATTTATAAAATCAATGAAATCGAAATGAATTTTATCTGTCTACGAGAACATTGCGAAACCTGTTCTACAGTTTGTAGAGGTAAACAGTATGAAACTGCGAATAAAGAGAGCAGTTCTAAGCTGTGCTTTCACGTGTAGAAATTGTAACGTGTACAAAGAAAGCCGCAGTGAAAGAAATTTCTTCTTGGGGGTGAAAATTTCACGCACGTCAGGAACGTTGTGTACATACATGCAGCGGGTACAAAAGTCTTGAGAATATCGTAAAATACACACACTCGAAGAACGTTTAACTTAGCTTCAGTTTATTCCGTGGGGAAAATAGAATTTTTAATTCCAGTTCTTTTTCAACAACTACCCGGCCCACTGAAATTTTATTATACCTACAAAAGAATAATAAAACGTCGTCTGTACTGATTTTATGCGTTTTCAAGAACATCTATTCTCCCATTATGTACATAACTAAATACAAGAATACAATAGCCGCAAATTTCCTTTCTCTTGCAAACTTACGAGCCACAAAAGAAGTTCTAATCACGATCGCGGCAAGAAAAATCGCAGAACAAAGGAGAGAGAGTTAAAAATCCTGAAACGGTACCAAAGAAATAATTATTTCGTGGCTTCGGAGAGGGTTGACAGGAAGGTGTGAACGGTTGGAGCCAGTGTGTGTGTGTGTCGGTTTGTAGACACAGCACGAGGAAAGGGGTGAGCGATAGACCGCTAAACGGACATCAATGAATCGTGCTGACGAGTAATTCAGCGCCCGTTCTCTTTACAGGCGACATATCGGGCCGCGATGTATTGGTTGAAATTAATTTCCAGCCGGGTGTTCTCGCGCACACACACACACATCTCTAGGAAGATGGAGCGGGTCGGGTCGGGTCGGTTCGTGTCGGGTCTCGGATAGAAACGGGGGAGGGGAGTGTAAGCGGGGGGTGTAGGGAATGGGAAATTTTCGTAATGAAGTACGGGGGACTAATGACACGAGGATAAAAGCCGGGGCTGGGAAATGAGGCCGAACTGAAGAGGAGGGCGAGAAAAAGAGAGGATAGCGGACCGGGCACACAGCACATTCTATCGAGATTCAGAACCGTCGGGGTCTATCTCTTTATAAACTGAAAAGAAATCGAGCTAGCGTTTCTTTCGCTTTTTCCTTTTATCGCCCCCTCCCTTCGTATCCCCCCTCTCTCTCTTTCGTCCTTTTTTCTCCCGTTTTTGGAGGGGTGAAAACCAGGCAAACGGGTTTCGCGAAAGGGAAGAAAAGAGGCGGAGGGGGGGGGGTGGGTGGGAAAAAAGGAAAACTGCGAGAGAGGATCCACCCCGTCCCCTCGTTTCTCCGCCCCCGTAAAAAGAGGATTGAAATTGCACAAGACTTTCGTACGGAAATGGAGGTCCGGCATAGAATCCGCGATTTTCATCATCGAGAATCTTTCTCTACCCTCTCGACCGAGCCACGGCGCATGAAATAATGTTTCCACCGCCATCCCACGGGGGTGGGAGCGCCGAGAAAGGAGAGAGAGAGAGGCCGATTATTTAACCGGCGTCATCCGGCCGAGCGAATTTTTAATGGATGGTTAACCCGTCCGCCATGCTCCGAGAACAATTCGAAATTTTCTTCGTCATCGACGACGACCTCTTCGCTTTCGAAAATTTCATGCTGGGAAACCCTTCGATTACGATCCCTCCGACTCGAACCGGACGAGGTAATGCTCCTCGACGTCTTCTTCGCCGGCTGCTGCACGATTTTATATTGTTACGACGACGGTAGACTATCATCCGGAAACTCTCTCTTGCTGGGTTTTTGCTTTTTCAGTCGTAGACGACGCGATTCTTAAGCTGGTTCTTTCGAAGCAAGATTTAACCTAATATTTTATTTTGGGAAAATTGGGAGAGAGGAATGGTAGAAAATAGGGGTGAGTTTCGGAATTTGGCGCTTAGGTTGCATTCTATTTATGATCTGTAGTTAATTAGTTAAATTAATAATGCTCTGAATATTTTCCTACAATTTTCTACAAGTATTTTCTATCTGTCTGATATCATCAGACGAATCTGATATTAAATGAAAAATACTTTATATATAATTTTTTATTTTGGAAAAAGTGGGAGAGAGGAATAGAAGAAAATAGGGGTGAGTCGCGAAATTTGGCGCTTAGGTTGCATTCTATTTATGATCTGTAGTTAATTAGTTTCATTAATAATGCCCTGAATATTTTCCTACAGTTTTCTACAAGTATTTTCTATCTGTCTGATATCGTCAGACGAATCTGCTATTAAATGAAAAATACTGTATATATAATTTTTTATTTTGGGAAAAGTGGCAGAGAGGAATGGAATAAAAGAGGGGTGTGTCGCAAAATTTGGCGCTTAAGTTGCATTCTATTTATGATCTGTAGTTAATTAGTTCCATTAATAATGCCCTGAATATTTTCCTACAGTTTTCTACAAGTATTTTCTATCTGTCTGATATCGTCAGACGAATCTGCTATTAAATGAAAAATACTTTATATATAATTTTTTATTTTGGGAAAAGTGGCAGAGAGGAATGGAATAAAATAGGGGTGTGTCGCAAAATTTTCTGCTATTAAATGAAAAATACTTACCACCTCTATCAGAATATACATTTTCCACTCATAAAAGCATCCCTGTTGTCAGACCATCCTTTTTTCCGTCACTTTCTGCAGGGAATAAAAATGTCCTGTATCCTTCAGCGCATGTTCCACTTTAGGTGGAAGAAAAAAAGTTACAGAATACCAAACCTGGCGAGAGCACAGAGCACTGGGACGTGTGTATCAGCGAAGTATGCAGTAATAACTATACATATAGAAACGAAGGTATGGGGCAGATGCATTGTCTTAACGGTCACAATGCAGTCTATTATTCTAAAATCTCAATAGACCGCCTCGGATGGAAGAAAATGCAGGTGCAAAAAAGGGTACAATAAAAGTTATTAAATTTTTTACTACACGCCCAGTACCATTAACTTTCGCGCGTTACCCGATGTGAAAATTCACCCATTTTCTGGTTTTAGATAGTACAAAATCCTTCGTTTCTGTCGCTCGTGTGTTGTAAACTTTTACAACGTAAAAATTATAAATTCTTTATAACACAATTTCTTCATTCTATTTTAGAAACTTGCAAATAATTGTGGAGACCGTATGGGTGTTAAAAGTGAAAATCATCAAATAAAATTATTAAAAGTTTTCTTAGAAATAATAAAATCCATGGTCTGTTTATCCCCAATGGAGAGACTGCAAAGATAATAAATCAGACGATGAACCTCTACGTCACACTTGAATAACGATTTATCTCGAACGAAGAGACTACAAAGGCAACAAACCAGACGCTATCAGTCTTCATCTTCAGCGGATGAACCGCAGTTCCTATTTTCTCTGGCAGAAAAAACATAGTGTTCAGCGGTCGATATTAGCTCTTAGCTGGTCGGCAATCGTGATTTCAGGTGAACGGTTCGCGTGAGCGTGCGCGCGTCCTCCGGTTTAATTTCCCCGGCACTGTGATATTTTGAGAAAAAGCCGCGATTACAACGAATCGAATCGACTCGACTCGATTCAACGTTCCGCTTGGACGACGGTACCAGGGAAAAATTTTCCAGGATCTCCTCTGTTAGGAAAGGAGGAATCCTGTCCCTCGTAATCCGCACGGCGATTTCCGTGTTCCGGACTTCGATGGACGATAAAAGTAACGACCACCCAACCCGGGCCGTAACGCGACGGTTACGCTCGTCGTACACCACGATAGACCTCTCCCAAGGGCTGGGATCATCTGCTCCCTTCTACTAATTGATCCATCGCAAGCACGGTCGTCTTTTCCACGCGGAACTGCCGAAGCCACCCCTGAAATTTACTCGAGCCACACGGTTTATCCTCGAACTCTCCTCGAACCGGACCCCGAGCTTTTTTACCGAACGATAAAAGCTCCCGGAACTAAATATAGACCGAGCATAAACGAATCCCATTCGCTGCTAACGCTTCATTGCCGCTGCGAAAAAATCACTTCGACGCTACGCTCCGCCATCGAATTACCGGGAAATTGTCAGACTTGATACGCGTGTTACGCGTAAAGCTCGCGCAAAATGCTAGTTTTGTAGTCGAATGACAAGCCGTGCCTTTTTGCAAACGCTTTTATCGGAGAATTTCAGAAAACTGCAGGGTAATGAATTTTCTTTTCTGTTGGGACGACGAGGTTGGGAGATTAAACAGAACTTGTTATTTAAGTAATTTATTTGAATTCCACTGCACATGGAAAAACTGTAGTCAGATTGTGAATAGCACATAACACAATATGTTACTTTATTCCGAAAAACAATTGAAAAGAAAGATGAGTTGTTTGTGAGCTGTGACTTGCTCGCAGGGCTAGCTTAAACGGACTGATGACCTTGCCTTCCTTCTTGGGCCCTTTAGGAAAAATGGCGACGCTGGAAAAGCAATAAATGGCAGGTCAAAAAGACCTTTCCTCCTCCGAGTGCATTACGGTGTATACTCCAACATTTTCTTTTTACGATGCTTTCGATAAATGAAAAATGTGTTTCAGAAGATTCGTCACATATGTGCCGGTGATTTCAGTAATAATTATGAAATGAAGTTACAAATTATACAGGTTGTCCCAGAACGACTGCGTTAAATTGCAATGGGAGGTTCCTTGGGTCATTTGAAGCGACATTTTCCTTAACAAAAATGGCGCCCGCGGCTTTGTTTAGGAGTTATTAACGAAAAACACGGACCAATCAGAGCGCGACCTAGACGCGTATCGTCGTATTTCGGCTCAGCTGGCGCGCCGCACCATCTTGCCACCACGCGTCTAGGTCGCGCTCCGATTGGTCCGTGTTTTTCGTTAATAATTCCTAAACAAAGCCGCGGGCGCCATTTTTTTTAAGGAAAATGTCGCTCCAAATGACCCAAGGAACCTCCCATTTCAATTTAAAGCAAGTCGTTTCGGGGCACCCTGTATATTATGTATTATCATGGTAAAAGATTTAACCGTGGTAAAATATTTGCTTGCGAATTAGAGCTTTCATAATCTTCGGCACTCTTTTTCCTCCCTTTGGCCGACGCACTCGAAATTCTTTAATCACGAGCCAAAAAAGCTTAGAATCTAGATGGAACTTGCAACCGCTACCTCTTTGAAGTCTGCCGAGGTGTTATTACCTGGTACCAGCCCTTAGAAATATCACATCTCGCGTGCAAAAGCGGAAGTTTCATCACGCCACCGCTTTGTTACATCCCTTCTCGACTGATACACTTGAAAATTCTTAAACCACGAACCAAAAATGCTTAGTACCCGGCTGGGACTTACAATGACTATTCCTTTGAAGTCTTCTGAGGTGCTACGAACCGCTGCTAGAAGATACCATATTTCAGCTACGAAAGCGGAAGTTTCATCGTGTTCTCTCCTTTTCCTTTGTGAGTTTCACAGATTGTTCTTCATTTTTTCAACATTAGCTTATAACACATTTCCAAAATAATAAAATCGATCGTAAATGCAAAGGATAATTCTACGGATTCCACCGCAATCGGTGTATTAAATTACAGGGCGAAAATCGCGATCGAAAACCGACGGGCAACACAAATTAAGTCTCGGAGCGTTAAACGAGTTTCCTATATAACTTTCGTGTTCGCTCCGGTATTTATTTAACGGGTGTTTATTTAAGAAGTATTTGCCAGTCCGCTTATGCGCAATTGTTCCCGGGCAACAATAACGAATCGCACACGCTCACGTGCGCGCGTGCGCCCGGGATTTCCGAGTACTTTAATTACCAGCGTATCGATAGTACCAATTAAACATATGGATCTATAATTAACATAATTGCGCGGTGAAAAATCGCTTTGAGCACAGGCAGCAGGCGAATATCGAAATCCCGGCGACGAGCTGCGTGCTTCGGGCTAGTCTTTCATTAATTATGAGTTCGCTGTGTTAATATTTCATCAAGATAATGCGCCGATTGTAATCGGAAGCATAAACACCGTGATTAACGATTAACAAGTGAATCCCGGCCGACGAGTGTGCCAATCATTCCCGGTTCTGCGTTCGTTAGCCGCGTTTGCCGATATCCTTTCGGTTCGATCAGGGGCCGCGACAATTCCACGCGGAAATTAGGCGAAGCGGAATTGCCGCCGTGCGGAATTCGCCGAGAGAGGAAACGTCTCTGCCGGGTTCCTTGTTAATGTTCCAACGACTCGACGTCATCGGGAAACTTAAACAGAAATGCGACGAGAAGGGAGCCGACGAGCAACGCGGCACTGTTGTTTAATATTCTCTCAATGAAAATTTCAGATGGCAGGTGGATGCACACGGAACCCAGCTCTTTCTCTTTCTCTTTCTCCCTCTCTCTCTCTCTCTCTCTCTCTCTCTCTCTCTCTCTCGCTTACAATACGCATACCTTTTTGGCGTTCCCGTGCTCCACTGCGGAAATAAAAGGAGCCTTTATTCCCGCGTTTCCGGTTAAGGGAAGCCCTCGTTTTCACACCCCCATGAGATCTCGCCCCGTGGGAGAAATTAACGTGACAACTGACGAGCTTGTGTTTTACCGTTTCGATGAATTTCAAAAGTTCACGACAATCCAAGAATAAACGAAAATTATCCATGTTACAATATTGACTACATAGAGGATCTTTCTGCAAAATGAAAATTGCATCAATTTCTACAGACAGGAACGACCGGAGATATTTTCTTTATTTTTTTGGCTTGAATATGTTAGAAATAATACATCCACGTATTCAAATTTTTGTTGTTGTTAAGGGTGCGTACGGGAGCCAATGTGGCGCCTCTATCGGCGTAGAGGTTGCCATTCTATGTATTTCATAACTTTGTGCGACATCCTTGTTTCTTCTACAGAGCTGAGACAGAGAGGGAGATATGTCACTCGCAGGAGAGACAAAGACAGAGTAACCGCGCGGCTTGATTTTTCGATGAAGCGAAGAAGCAATATTTTTTAATAATTTTTGCGTTGAAATATTCTTTGTTCTATTTCGGGTAACCGTACAGAGCCCTTTTGATTTTCTTGTAATTAAGCATCGATTCTCCTGTATTATTATTAGTAAAATAATTGTCTTGAGATTGTTTTTCCCTAATGAAGTCAATATTACACAAAATAATCGGCGGAGAGAAAAACGTTTTAAATAAAATTGATTTGCTTAAAGTCGTAGATTTAGAATCTGTAATAAAAAATAAATGTGTCCATGGAATGACCTTGAAAACATGATAAACATTTAAAATGGATACGACTGCTGCATCAGCCCCTACATGACACAAACTTTTTATTTGAAACATACAAATCTATTTATATATAAACGATTTATTCTTTATATATTTATAAATATATAACTTCAGTTTTTGAGATATTCCAGGTGTATTCCACTCTGTATATGTTTATTGTCAGCAAACATTAGGTGTTCATTCTCTCACCTACACGCTATTCGTATTATTTTAACTAATTAATCGTGTCAACAATTGCTCGCATCAGCTCAGAAAACTTCGAAGAAATAGTTACAGGTGGTCCCAACCAGATCGCAACCATGTTCGCTTCTGGAGCATTTCCATATAAAGCGGAATCATTCGAACGTTTTGGTAGCTCGCTCGAGTTAAAATCGAGTTTCTTATAATCAGCGGAAAATTAACACAGCTTCGTCCACTCGCAAAATATTCGATTAAAATTGCAGGAAGCTGTGTCTTGCCCATGGTCGCGGTCCACGACGGAATTGCGAATTCCCGCGTGACAAGGAGCCAGCGACCGATTGAAATTAATTAGAACGAGACTTTCGCCGTCCGCGCGTTTACCCTCCGGTTTTTATCGGGTCCATTGTCGATCGCGAAACAGCCGCGCGACGTTAATATTCGCAGCCGCACAGCCGTCGCGGGCACATTGTTAACAAGATTTCATTCGCCACCGCTATACCGGGGAAATTAATTCTGGCCGGTTCTCTCTCTCTCTCTCTCTCTCTCTCTATCTCTCTCTCTCTCTCTCTCTCTCTTGCAGTAACGCTCCTCATGAAGGTAATTAATTAAACACCGTCTAACGGGAACTTTATAATCGCGTCGTTTAATAGACTTACGGGCCCGATGCGTTGCATGTTAATTAGAAAATACATTTTCTTGGCTCGCGCTGCAGCCCTCGCCCGTCCGGGTTAATGAAAAAATGCTGGCATTCGTAAACTGTTTGTTTGCAGTGCGAGCGAGCGACTTTTGCAAATTATTGCTGGCGTGTCCGGTCCGCGTAACACTGGGAAATGTATCGACAGTGACAGAAAACGCTAATGAAATTCCTTCGCCACGTGACCTTGGCGAGAGCAAAATGTGAACTCTGAAGGTTTTGGAATTGTTAATAGAGGAAACACTGGTTTCGGGAGTTTCTTGTTAATTTTCTAGGTAATTATTTGGAAGTTTGTCCTCCTCACCGATTTTTATGACCTTGGAATATGTTGTCAAGGTCAACATTCTGAACAACTTTTCCCTGTACATGTTACCGCCTCTCGGTTTTAGTTTTCGAGATATTCGTAAAATATTTTTTTAATTATTTAGAAGTTTGCCCTCCTCGCCGATTTGTATGACCTTGAAATATGTTGTCAAGGTCATCATTCTCATTAACTTTTTCCTATACATGTTACCGCCGCTCGGTTTTAGTTTTCGAGATATTCGTAAAAAATTTTTGAATTTTGAATTTGCCGCCAAATATCGATTTGTTCGGCTTCGATCTATTGATTCCTATTGGTTTCTGCTTCTCATTGGTTCTTGTTTCTGTCAACCTCGGATCTTTGCCTTTGTAACTTGTCTACCGGCATAGACACGACATGTGTTTTATGTGTTTCAAATTTATTCTTTAAAAATTTCATAAAGCAAGTGAGTAAATAATATGGTGTTTTGATTTTGTATTTAATTTTGTTGTCATTACAATATAATTAAAAATTTTCAGACGCAGTTTTCTTCTTTCTTGAAAAAGACCCACATAAGGGTCGAAACGTTGAAGGTTTCATTTAACTAGCACAATTGCTTTATTTTGTTTAAAAATGATCGAACCGTTGCGCCGAGAGCATTAGCATTTTCCCTATTTTTAACAATTTACGATCGATCACTTTAACAACATTATTCGTAAAAAACTTTGGAAATTATTTAGAAGTTTGCCCTCATGACCAAGGTCATAAAAACCTGTGAGGAGGGCAAACTTCGAAATAATTAGCATTTCCTAAAAGTTTCTCTCGCTTACCATTTTACTTTTTATTCAAGTTTAAATAAAAAAATAGTGCGTCAATTTAAGATCTGCTTATCTCATTTCTGTCTAATCTGTTCCAATTAAACCTGTTAAGACAATGCAAACATACTTTTTAATATTGTATTATACTTTCGGTCCCCGGGGGACTGACAAAGCGTTTAACGAAGGATTTTACGCATTTATTATGCAATTCTCAGATCTGAAACCATCCCGAAAACGTTGTCCTCTCTTTGGGGGTTGGCTTCTGTCGTCGCGACGCCGCGCGACGCCGGCTGACCACGCACGTATTCGACCGGTCGGCGTTAATTTGTCTCGATGCTGTGTCCGTGCTGGCCACGATAAATATTCATCCCGTGTGCTTTCTGGGGGTCGGGAGTCGTGGCCTGTGGCCCGACTCGCCACGTGACCGAAAGTCGATCGAGATTTTCGCCTGCTTCGCGCCATTACTATCACATCCAAGAACCCCGTGCACACGTAAGCTGTGTCGCGCGCCACTGCATTAACCGATCTCGACCTCCCCGGTGAACCTTGTAAATGGTCGCACGCGGCAAGACAATTCCGCAGATAAATAATAATAAATTGAGCCGGCGAATAGTAGGCTACAACGCGAACCGACGACGCTAATAACCAATTACGATTCGCTGACTCCATTCGAAACCAGCGGACCGCACCGCGATACGATTCGCAGCGGGTATTTACCATTTTTCAGAATATCCCTGTTCGTCCCCTTTCTATCAAAAAATTGGAATCCGTTCGATCAACGATATAAAGATCCCGAACGGTGATTTTCACACGGAATTCCGCGAAATAGAATCTGCGGGCGTTAAATGGCACACAAACTCGGAAAATAGCGAACCTGTAATAACGCGGATGGGAAATTTAATCATCGAAATTGAAGTACCCGAAATGTTAATATGAATTCTGTCCAATTTATGTAGGGATCTAATGATATACCTACGAAGTAAATTGATGGGAAACTGGAACATTGATGGTCAAGAAAAACTACAAAATTGCACGAAATTTGACCCGGTATTTGCGAGAATCATCCATGCACAGGTAAAAGAAGAGTGTATTTTCAGTCAGAATTTTATTAACAAAAACATTCTCGTTACTAGACTGCGGATTTTTATGCAAAATGAAAATTGTTTCCATCAATTAGAAATTCCTTTCATCTTTTGATGATTTCAACAAGCTGGAACCGATAAATTAATATGCTTAAATATTTTTCATCTGTCCATTGATTTAAATTGCACCTACTAATTTTTGTCAGAAATGCATAAAATCCGCAGTTTACTTATTGCTTTCGTACCAATCCAATAAATAAGAGTAGAAAAATAGCTGTCAGGTAACAAATTATGAAACAAGGGATTAAAATGGACTCGATTACAAATAGAAAAATATCCTACCAAATCACTGTGTCCTTTTCAGTCTATCACGATCAAGTATCAGCTTATAAAAATTTTTCAATTAATTCCACCTATTTTATAAAATCGGCCCAGTGCGCAATCGTCGGGATCAAGAAAGAATGGCGTAACGTAGGTGGGTCCTCGGGGTGACGTTTCCGGTATTATTCCAGAAAAGCGATAAAATCTTCCGGTGCTTTCAGACAGTGGTCCTCCACGGACCATCGGGGAAAACAGCTCTCCGGTTATATTACCGGAGCAGAGGGGGCGTGCCCGGGTACGTCACGGTGATTTCGAAAAGAGCCGTGCCGCATAATTCCCTAGTTAGTCGCCTGCCGGCTGCCCGTTATAACCCACTCGGCGCAATAAACATTTGTAATTCGCGAGTACCGCTCTCGCGGAGAACGCGCGAGCAGAGTATCGCGGGGGTGGGGGGGTGGAAAGAGAGAAAACTGGCGAGCGCTAAAAGCTCACTGGAAAAAATATCAGTAAATCTCGCCGCCTTGTTCCGCCGACGTAGAAATTAACGACGCTTCTCCTCTCTCGTTGCCCGCCCCCTCCAACCCCCTCGACGTCCCACAGCCCCTTAACGTCCCACGGCCCCGCATCCAGTTGCTGAAGCTGCGAGCACGAATTTCGGGGGCTGGATATTGTTCTTTCTACGCGGTGTCTCAATCCTATCGCGCATTGTTCCCTTTACGGTCCCTCGAGCGACGGACCGAAATCTAATTTTCCACTTTTACGACTTTTTTCAGGCATTCTTTAATGCGCTGGATACTCTGAGAAATACTCGAGAGTGAATGTTCGAAATTAACGAATGTACATGCGATATTAAACTTGAATCGATGAAATTAATTATGAGAATATAATTATTCTCAGGGCATGATTATTTAATATAACCAGGTTTCGACACACATACTTTAATTATAACAATATATATACTTTATACAGGGTGAGTCCGAAGAAACAGAACACCTAAATATCTCCGTTAGTTTTCGTTGTACAAAAAAACGTCTTAGGACAAAGTTACACTGTTTGAAGGGCCACATGTAACGGTGTAAGGGAAAAAATTTTCAAGGTCATTTTTTAATGAGATTCCAAGGTCATCGATGTTTTTTAAATGGAATGATATCGAAGGTCATTTGTAGGTCATATTGTGTTACATGGATGAATTCGTTATTTTGTCAGCTACAACATTACGTTAACGAAGATATATCATTCCATTTAAAAACACATCGATGATTTTAATAGAGGAGACGTCATATGCAGTGATGCCGAAATCGTGGTACTGTGGTACTAAGTCGTGAAACTAGACCCCCCCCCCCCTACGACCTACTGTTGCCCCTACACTCCTTCTCCAACGCCTCTACTATATAGTAGACTACACTAGACTACACGCTAGTGCGTGTAGCGCGCGAGCGCGTTGGAGAAGGACTGTAGGGGCAACACCAGGTCGTAGTGGGGGGTCTAGTTCCACGGCTTAGTACCACAGTACCACGATTTCGGCATCACTGGTCATATGTTGACAACTTCAATTGTTTAAATTTTCCAACAATTTTAAATTTCATGTACTTAATTTTGCTATAAATGCATAAAGATCCGCAGTCTAGTAATAATGAACGACAAGAAAGTTCTAATCGTTGTAACTGCAAAATAAATCGGAGGGTAAAAAGAATTAAGTAGGGGTTAGTAAAATAGTCGTTCACAATTATGCAACAACAGTGAATATCGAGCACGAAACTAGCCAAGGTCCACTCGCACCAGGGTTTGTTGACGTAGCGGGCCGAAGATGTTTTATTAGCAATTCCGTGACTCTATTCATAATCAATAGGCTAAGAAAGGGAGAGAGTTGTGTGTGTGTGTGTGTGTGTGTGAGAGAGAGAGAAAGAGAATAGCGAACAGCAGGCCGTTTCCCAGTGGCCGGCGGCGGTTGTTTGCAATTTTCATTTTGCATCGTTGCTGCAATAATTGTTTACACCTCCGGGCAGGCTCGCGCACGGCCAAGTCAAACACGCGGGACACATACGAACCCCGGCACACAGAGCCCTCGGGTCGTATACACATCGGGAACCGTCGGCACACAACCTGCAGCCTTCTCAGGAGGACTTTACGCGTCGCGAACCACTTATAACGACGCCCGTCCGCCGCGCCGCGCCGCTCGAGAGGGAGCAATTACGAACATCTGCTCTCGAATCTACGTGCACACGTAGCGAACGAGTTTCCGAGTGGCTTTCATAAGCTCGACTTTAATCCTTAAACGCGTCCCGACGCTCGTCAGCTCGCCGTTAACGCGCGCGCTTCACTGCTGCTACCCTCTCCCGGACACGACACGCTGTACGGGGGTGATTCGTTGCTTGGTTGGTTGGTTGGTTGGTTGCTGAGGTTCGTTGCTTGTGCGTGCGAGTTACTGCTTTCGATTCTCGAGTGTCGCTTTCGCCAACTATCTCGTAAACCACCCCCTTTATTTTGCTTCCTGTGATAGGCCCTTTGGCTTTATTCGATCTCGATCCTGAAGGGGCTCTAGATTTTCTGAGGATTGATTAGTGGAGGACATAGTATTAAAAGAAATTTTCTTCTTGGTTGGTTGGTTGTGCGTGACAGTTACTGCTTCCGATTCTCGAGTGTCGCTTTCGAGAAATTATCTCGGGAAACCACCCCTTTTATTTCCGTTTCTTTGATGGGCCTCTCCTTTTTACTTTAAACGATCTCGAGGAGGTTTTAGATTTTGCTGAGGATCGATCGATGCAATGACTGTAGTAATATGTCATTACTTTTAGACTGTAGTAATATGTCTAAAAAGAATTTAATAATTTATATAACCCTTATATATTCCTCGGATCAAAAATTCACTCCTTCACATTACGATACACTAAAATCATTTCAATCAGAACCACCCCTTAAATTTTCTTCCACCTGTAGTCGAACACCCTGTATAAGGGTTATATAAATGATTAAATTCTTTTTAGACTGTAGTAATATATGTCTAAAAAGAATTTAATAATTTATATAACCCTTATACAGGGAGTTCTACTACAGGTGGAAAAAAATTTATGGGGTGGTTCTACATGACAATATAAGTCGAAAATAAAGAATAAAAAAATTGCCGCATTTTAGGCGAATTTTAAATTGTTAAACCTTTGCACTCGGGGCTATTTTAATTCGAAAGATAAACATTTCTTCCAACCTAGAATATTTCCATTCTCCGAGTTTTTAAATTTGATAGATATTAAATTTGATCTCATCCCTCATGGAATACTTACATGTGTATTAATTGATTAGATACCAATATATTTAATAATGTAAACAATATTATCAATAATGGTACAGCAATTTTTAGTGCCGCCTCAGAGTTGCCACTGGAGTGATAAGGATTAATAACTACATCAACGAAGCCGATATCGCAATTTTTTTATTCTTCATTTTCGACTTATATTGTCACGAAAAACCACCCCTTAAATTTTCTCCCACCTGTAGCTGAACACCCTGTATATTCCTCGGATCAAAAATTCACTCCTTCACATTACGATACTGTAAAACTATTTGTATTGTAAAATACATTTCCTCGAAATGTGCAATTGTAAATGGAAAACAATTGATTAACCCTTAGCACTCGGATGTCGACTCTGAGGCACCACTGAAAATTGCTATGCCATTCTTAAAAATATTGTTCACATTATTATTTTTGTTCGTATTTAATAAACTGCTAGACAGTTACATATTACATGAGATATATTATATCAGTTTCATATGCAAAAAATGAAAAAAAAATTGTATAGAATGGAAAAATCTTTCATTTTTCAGTTAAAATAGCTCCGAGCGCAAAGGGTTAATATAAAACGTAAAGCACAATTGAAGCCTTACACTACAATCTTTCATACTATTTTTATTTCTGACAATGTGCACTTAATCTAAACAAAGTAGCGCAGCTAAAGTACAACTTCAATTTTGCAACGTTTAAGCAGCGGCTGAGAAGGGATAAAAGGAGAAGGCAGAGTGCTTCTTAAAGACGCTCCCAGAACAATTTCAATTAAAAATGAAGTTCCAACTATTTTTCCGCTCCCCTGCGAGCTCTTGGCGAGTATCGAAAGGGGTTGACCCGAGAACTTCCATTTTCTTCCTGGCCCATTATACGTCGCGAAAGTTGCCCGTCGCGATTAATTAATTCACGGCACAGTTACACGAGGTATTTACGTGCGACGGATTCGCACATCTCACGGAACGTCGCGTCGTGTCGTGTCGCGTCGTCGCGGAGGAACACACAGCATGAGATAGCGTATTTAGGAACAAGAGGGCAACCTATCGAAATTCCCCGGCAAGAAACTTCACGCTTTGTGCCCGGGGTCCTCAAAGGATTTGATTTCCTTTCGGTGTGCTAGCTGTGCCAGAGGGGGGAGGGGGTGAGGCGGGGCGCGGGGCTCCACGGGGGTTAACATAACTCGCATAATAGTGAGCTCCGGTGATTGAACGACGTCATTTCGTTAGGACAATTGGCTGAATAAGCAGCTCGAACCGTTTAATGGAACCATTTGTATTCAAAATTGTGGGCCTGCGGCTGAAACGCCGCGAGAAATATTGCGCGTCATTCATCGCGAACGGCAATTAATATAACAACTGTACTCCGGACGTATCCCGGTGTACTTAAATCGCATTACACGACCGTTTGCTTCCGCCAACGACTGCGAAATTCCCTGCAACGAGCCGCCGCGCCGCCCCCGCCGGCCATTTTGTCGAGCGAAACGGCGAACTTTCCCGATTCTTGCGATTTCACAATTTTCAGCATGATCGAAAGGTGAGAGACTACGAGAAGTAGGTGATACATCATTCTAATTTCGCTATTATTCTAGTCACTGTTATACAGGATAGCGCTAGAACTTGCCGGGGAATCAAGATGATCAATTCTTCGTGATTTCGCAATTTTAGAGTGATCGATACGCGAGCGACTGCGAGAAAGATGCGATACATCATCGTAATTCGGCTATTATTTCAGCAAATGCAAACTGTTTTACCGAACAGACGTGTTCATACTTTCGAACTCGTACGATTATCGTTGGAACTATCGGAAGAGTCAGTAATCAATTTTTAACCCTTAGCACTCGAATGTCGACTCTGAGGTGCCATTGAAAATTGCTATGCCATGTTTAAACATATCGTTCAGATTATTATTTTTGTTCGTATTTAATAAATTACTAGACACTTACATATTACATGAGACATTATATCAGTTTCATATGCAAAATATGAAAAGAAATTGTATAGAATGAAAATATTCTGGAATGGAAAAATCTTTCGTTTTCGAGTTAAAATAGCTCCGAGTGCAACGGGTTAATCCTCGTTTCACAATTTTATTTTTAAGTAGAACATTTTTACTGCTAGGGGGAAATAAATTTTTTCAAAAAACCCTTCGTCCATTAGATAAAATCACATTTTAACAGAACACGTTTAGAACGAAGATTTTTTCTGCGACGAGCTTTAAATAATTGAAGGTAGTAAAATTGATAGATTTAATTGGCACGTTTATATTCAATTACGTGCTTCACGCAATTTATTGGGCAACAAAGTCGCATTTTCTGGCGTGTATGCAACGAAGCCGTTTGATGCTCTGACAAGAAAGCGGACCGGGTCTTATTTACCAGTCGAGTTTCTCCATAGTTGGCAATCCCGGTGTTTCGGACATCGTGTACACCGAGTTCCCCGCATTTACTTCCGGATTCCCGTTCCTCATATTGCGTGGAAAAGCGTCCGGCCGGCGCGGCGGCTCCTTGCGTCGACGGTCGTTTGCACGTATAAACGCGGCTTTTGTCTCGCATAGTCGGCCGAGTGTACCGTGGAAATGGGCTTATTTCGTGTCCACGTGTGTACACAGAGCGTGTGTACGCGCGCGTGTGCGTCGCTTCAGCCCACTAAATAAGCAGCGGGGCTCATTCACGCGAGCGTCCTCCACCCTAACCCCCCCACCCCCGTTGGGGCTCGTTCTTCGCAATGGTTCAATTGCTGGCCCGCGAGGATGTCTTCCTCTTCCGTCGCGCCGAGAGAGCCGCTTTCGACCCGTCGAGATATTATTTCACCCTTTATTGAACCGGCTAATTGGACCAGAAATGGAAATTCGCGGGAATAGAGGCACGGGAACCGACTGAAAAGTTCCTCCATCGTGCCCTTTGTTTTCCGACGGATGGAATCGATACCGAGACGATACACGGTGAAAATCGTTACCGAAATCTATAGAAACACGTCCACGGAATATTTGCGATGTTTAACCCTTAGCGGTCGGAGCTATTTTAAATCAAAAACGAAAGATTTTTCCATTCCAGAATATATTCTTTCTATACAATTTTTTTTTCATTTTTTGCATATGAAACTGATTTAATATCTCATTTAATATGTAATCGTCTAGTAATTTATTAAATACGAACAAAAATAATAATGTGAACAATATGTTTAAAAATGGCATAGCAATTTTCAGTGGCGCCTCAGAGTCGCCATCCGACCGCTAAGGGTTAACCTATTCTTATAATGAGGAAGATTGAAGAACAATGCTCTTATTGCCAATTTTTTAAACATATTTGAAAAGAGCAATTTCAAACAGTAAAGAGATATTTCATTTTATTCGGAACAAAAGTTCGTAGCGTTTTAGAAACATTTCAAAAGACGATAACTTTTTTAATATTCCACCATACAACTTGGACTTTTTTGAGAAGTTAGAACAATCGATTTTGTTACGTAATGTGAAAAGAATTTTTGAAAAAATTGCAATTGGTCGGAATTGCAGAGAAAATACTAAAAGTTATGTTTTACAACTTTTTTATGTGGGCTCATATTGAAAATGTAGAAAACACGTTTCGTAGATCTGTATTAAATAAACATATTCTGAAAATTTGATTAACATCGGTCAACATTGCAATGAGCTACAAACGTTTAAGGGGCTGTGCGCACCCAACTACCACCACCACCCTTCCCACTCACACATCGATAGATCCGCATATACGTATACGAAATGCAAGGGTTTACGGCAAAAGAAACTGACGCCTCAATATTGCAATTACAAGTTCAGACCCGGTCGATTATGTTTCCTAAGAGTTCTGGCCAGGGTCGTTCAGAGCCCAAATTTCATATTTTTACGTTGTTGAAGAGTAATTTGCAATAATCGGCAGAATACTTTTTGTCACAAGTCAGCGCTGCCGATTATTGCAAATTACTCTTCAACAACGTAAAAATATGAAATTTGGGCTCTGAACGACCCTGGCCAGAACTCTTAGGAAACATAATCGACCGGGTCTGAACTTGTAATTGCAATATTGAGGCGTCAGTTTCTTTTGCCGTAAACCCTTGCATTTCGTATATGTATATGCGGATCTATCGATGTGTGAGTGGGAAGGGTAGTGGTGGTAGTTGGGTACGCACAGCCCCTTAAGGATCATCGTATCAAGGATTTGGAGACCCAGACGTCTGCTGGCGCGCCGGACCATCTTCGGCAATACGCGTCTAGGTCGCGCTCTGATTGGTCCGTGTTTTTGTTTGTATGAATGTGTGTATACTGTACTTTATCTTACTTACAAGGGAACATATTCAGTTGATACACGCCGATTTTGATGAAACTTATGTGAGATATAGTTCTTCGAAAAATATTTGACACGTATTCCTTTTTATCGGCAACCATCCACTCTGAGGGGGTGAAAACAGCCCTCGAAGTCAGGGGTCAAAACCGCATTTTTTGAGAAAAAAAAAGTTTGTTAACAAATTCTTACGCGACTACATTTCCCGTTGAAAAACACACAATTTAAAAAAAATTCAAATTTTTTCGACCTTTGGTTTCCGAGATATCTCAAAAAATATGGTTTAGACTTCCAACTTTGAGGGCTGTTTTCACCCCTTCAAAGTGGATGGTTGCCGATAAAAAAAATACGTGTCAAATATTTTTCGAAGAACTATATAGCTCACATTAGTTTCATCAAAATCGGCTATTCTCATCTGAATATGTACCCTTGTTAGCGCAGCAGAAATAGATCTCGGTTGAGATCTGAAATGCTTGAATAAAAAAAAAAAAAGAAAAAAATATAATATACCCGAGAATATTACGAATACCGTTCAGATAATAAAATCGATCGACTTCGGCCACTATATCACGGATATTCCACCCCGAAACGCGAAATCTCACAATTCCCCGGGAACGAAAGAGTCCGCAGAATCGCGGGACTCGCGATATCTGCAAGTTCCCGCAAGTTTCCGGCTCGGTCGGTCGGTTCGACAAGACGCCGAAGGATTCAGTTTGCTCGCGCTCGGGGATGTAGCTGGCTACACCCCCTCGGAGCAGCCGGGAATCGATGAAAGTGACACTAACTCCTCGTACGTGCCCGGCGAACATCCCTTATAAAGTGAGATTTATTCGCTGTCGGAGCTTGTCCCTTTTACGATGATTCACGCGGCAACAGACTCGGATGAAGCAGGGCGAGAGGTTATTTCAGACGGGCGGGCGTTCGAGCCGATCCACGGCTCGAGACTCGCTGTTTTACGACCGATAGCAGAAACAACCGGATCCTAGATCGGAACGACCCCTTGGACGATGATGATGAAATTCTTCGACGGATACAAACTTTCGAGACAACCGAGAGCAAATTGCTTCGAGTATTGGTGAAATTAGACTGCCGATTTTTATGTAAAATAAAAAGAGAAAGTTTTGAAAAAAAACATACGCGTGGAAAACCACGCGCGGCAGAAGTGAAACTTGTTGCAGTCTAGTAATGTTTAGAAGTAAATTAAGATTGGAAATGGTAAATAATCCTAATGAAGCGACAACAAGATCAGGAACAACTCTCGATGCAGTGTTTGCAAGACATTTAGACAAAATTGAATCAATAATATTTATATCATATTTCAGCTATCACAAGCCAATTGTTTCAATGATAGAATCATTATAGATCAGGAACAACTAATACAAAAAATAATGAAGCGACAACAATATCAGGAACAACTAATACAAAAAATAATGAAGCGACAACAATATCAGGAGCAACTAATACAAAAAATAATGAAGCGACAACAAGATCAGGAATAACTAATACAAAAAAAAATTAAGATTGGAAATGGCAAAAAATAATGAAGCGACAACAAGATCAGGAACAAGTAATACAAAAAAAACGAAATGCTATGAACTATGTCTCTTTTCCATACGCTCTCCTTCTTTGCGTCGCAAATTTTGATCGTTCATTATTTTTTTTCTATGATTTTCTATGATTCTATCATTGAAACAATTGGCTTGTGATAGCTGAAATGTGATATAAATATTATTGATTCAATTTTGTCTAAATGTCTTGCAAACACTGCATCGAGAGTTGATCCTGATTTACCATTTCCAATCTTAATTTACTTCTAAACATTACTAGACTGCAAGAAGTTTCACTTCTGCTGCGCGTGGTTTTCCACGCGTATGTTTTTTATATGTAATTTTGTAATTTATATATATAAACCTCTTGTTTTATTTAGATATTTATTCTGTTCCACACACGGTAGGTTTTGAAAATCATAGATATGTAAATTATGCTATGGTCCAGTGTTCTTTTCTCTGTAATATAATTAATTATAGTGACTTTAATTAATGTAAACGTAGTTGCACGTGCTGTCATAACATATAACCATGTATTTCTAACCTTTTCGTTTGATCCTAGTACCGAGCGGCGATAAAATCCTATCGCTGCAGCATTTTCAAATTTTCTTGTGATGAATGCGAAATTGTCATAAATAATAATTTTAAAAAAAAATAATTTTTTTAAAAATCACGTTTTCAAAATGGACTAAAAAGTATAAAATAATTTGAAAATAAAATACTTGTAAGATTTAAAACGAACCGTTCAAATTTTCGCGCCACTCTCGACTTCCGTAACGTCACTTCGGTAACATCAGAAAATTGTTACCCTCGGCAAAGAAGTTTCACTTCAAAATATTCTAATTATATTTTAACCTTCAATTTTTGAGTTTTATTCAACCCGTTAACCCATTGAAATTGCATATATTGAGACTCGAATTAATTTTCATAGAATAATATGCTCCTATAGAAGCTCTATTATGTCTCGAACAATTCTGAAGCCAGAAACGTGAAATATGTAAATAATTTTGACTCCGCCGGTGGTTCGAGCGTTAAATCGCCGAGGAATTGTTGCTAGTCAGGTTTCCAGGGAGCATCGTCGTTTTCCGATGCTAATAAATGTCCGTTGAAAACGGGTGGAGATGTCTTCCGGCCGACTTCGTCCCGATTTCGTGGGACATCGGTAACGAGGAAGTAACGAGGTCGCGGCGAGAAGGAAGTGGAGCACGCGGTATCGCGGAAACGGACGTCCATCGGCTGTCAGATTTTTCCGTCCAATTCCACTCGAGCCGTCAGTAGACGGATAATAAAGGGTGGAACGACGGGGAGAGCATGGGATCGTTGCAATACGTCGCATAGTGCGTTCTCTGTACCGCGAAAATGAAAAACCATCCCCTTTTGTCGTTACTTGGAAACAGTTGCCTCGATTTCCGCAAATAATAAATTCCTGACAATTAAAAATCACGACAATTAAAGTGCTCGAAATCTCTCAATTTTTCGTATAAAATATATACCATGTAAATACAGCAACCATTTCGGCAAATAATAAATTCCTAACAATTCTAATTCGTGACAATTAAAGCGCTCACAATCTCTCAATTTTTCATATAAAATATATACCATATAAATACAGCAACCATTTCCGCAAATAATAAATTCCTAACAATTCTAATTCGTGACAATTAAAGCGCTCACAATCTCTCAATTTTTCATATAAAATATACCATATAAATACAGCAATCATTTCCGCAAATAATAAATTCCTAACAATTCTAATTCGTGACAATTAATCTCTCAATTTTTCATATAAAATATAACATATAAATACAGCAACTATTTCCGCAAATAATAAATTCCTAACAATTGCAAAAAAGTGAAGAATTGTACTGAGCAGGAGTGACGTAGTCTTGATTGCACTGAAGAGACTCGTGCTTCACGAAAAGAAGAAAAAACGGCTGAAATGCAATATTTTTATAAAGAGGAAGATCTTTTCTATGGCCCCGGAATCGCAAATTAGCAAAAAACTGCGGTTTAAATTAAAATGAATTACGATTTTTTCACAATTTTTCTGTTACACAAACGTTAAACGCGTTTTTCTGGAAACGCATAATTTCACACGCCGTGCAACGTAGCTCGTAAACTAATTACGCGATCTTTATGAAACTCGATATATATATTCCATAAACAATTGGCCTCAGCATGACGAGCTCCGATTTTTTTATTTTTTATTTAAAATAAAGTTATTATCAATTATTTATATCAGAAAACACGTTTTTTTTCATAACGTCGTCATTTTTTCAATTTGGCAAATTTTAAAAAAAGAAAAACGTCATGCTGAGCGTTTTTGCATAAACTAACGATTCCATTTGGATTTTTTTTTAAGATCATTTTTGTGCACTGTACGTTGCACGGCGCAAATACAGGATGCCATCTTCAAGCCGTTATTCCACAATTATTATAAACAATTAAACTTTAAAAAACATATTTTTTGTTATACTATAACATGAATAAATGATACCTGAAATTTCAAATTAATCCACGCATTACATAAAAAAAAATTTACACAGGCCTCCCCCTTAAAGTGCTCGCAATCTCTCAATTTTTCATATAATATATATATTCATATAAAATATACCATATAAAATACAGCAACTATTTCCGCGAATAATAAACAAATTAGTCGGATTTCCTGGTGTGCCGATCCGAGAAAAGTGTCCGAGCGTAAAGAGAGTTAATTAGTAGTAAAATAAATACATATATGAAAGAACGATAAGGGTTCGGAATTTGCGCGATCGCGTATCGTAGGGTATGCTTACCCTCGCCGCGATCATTTGAATTTGGCCCCGCGTGTGTCGCGGAATGAGCCGATAAGCAGCGGCGAAGAAATAAATGACGGTGCACCGAGCGCAGACCTGGAAACTCTATTTTATGGTAAATAGACGCTGCCTCCGAGGGTCTGCCCGAGTTTTTCACCCTCGAGTATGCAAGGGGATCGAGCGAGGAGTCGACGGGGGTATAGGGACGCTGATGGGGTGGGTCAGGCCGTAACACGGGGAAAAGGGGGGGGGGGGGGGTTAAGAACGATACGCCGACGTCGTCGAGACTCGCAGAAGAGGGTTGCTGCGAGCCGGGTCGCACTCCTTCGGTTTATCGGTTTTCGAACGACGACGGGTCGCAGCTACCCTGTCCCTACAACGGGTACGGAACGCGTTCATGCCACCCTCGATGACTTCTGACTTCCGAGTCTTCGGGAAATAAACATCTGTAAACGAGTCCCCGTATAGTCATCGCAAGACTCGCTCTGCCGGGAAAATATTAATTGACGTTGGGGGTGAACATAGTTGAAAATAATGTTGGCATCACTTAATTTACTTTCACAGACTATGGGTGCGTTCCGTTGCACGCATTATGCGCATAGACTGCATTCAATGTGATGCGCGCTTTTCCATGCGTTATGTGCATTAACGTTATTTTTGTTAAATAAAAGCATTGAAAACGAAGACATGAACAATTGTAGTGATTCGAGTGATACTACCGATATCAGTGACAGCGAAGATGAATTGGAAGAAATTTTTGTAAATTTTAATGTTATGTAAAAAATATATTGATTGTTATTTATACCTTGAGTAGCCCTCGCAGCAGTTTCTTTATCCAGCAAAAATGTCAATACCTCATTGCTCCCTTGTAAAACAACTGGGAACTCAATTCGGTCCATCTTTAAGGGGCTGTGCGCACTCAACTACCACCACCACCCTTACCACTCACACATCGATAGATCCGCATATACGTATACGAAATGCAAGGGTTTACGGCAAAAGAAACTGACGCCTCAATATTGCAATTAGAAGTTCGGACCCGGTCGATTATGTTTCCTAAGAGTCCTGGCCAGAGCCCAAATTTCATATTTTTACGTTGTTGAAGAGTAATTTGTAATAATCGGCAGAATACTTTTTGTCACAAGTCAGCGCTGCCGATTATTGCAAATTACTCTTCAACAACGTAAAAATATGAAATTTGGGCTCTGAACAACCCTGGCCAGGACTCTTAGGAAACATAATCGAGCGGGTCCGAATTTCTAATTGCAATATTGAGGCGTCAGTTTCTTTTGCCGTAAACCCTTGCAATTCGTATACGTATATGCGGATCTATCGATGTGTGAGTGGTAAGGGTGGTGGTGGTAGTTGGGTGCGCCCAGCCCCTTAAAATGTTTGGCTTCTTTTTTCACCGCTAATACATCGACTACGCATCAAACGCTTCACGTCTGAGCTGTGGTAGCTGATGCACGGCTAATGCGCGAGAAGTGGTGGGGATCTGGGGAATTTTTTGCGCTCTGATGCGTGCATTGAATGCAACGGAACGGTTCCCTATGCAGTCTATGCGCATAATGCGTGCAACGGAACGCACCCTATATTTACGCGAGGAACAGGACACGAACAAAATTATCATTCTTTCTTTGATAATTTGAACAAGATGAAAATAATATTTTTAAATTCTTTTTATCCTTTTAGTGTTTTTGAAGTTAATATAGTCGGAAGAAGTAGATCATTTATCAATGTCTTGAATACTGGGAAGAATGAAAAATGTGTACCCTTCTTCAAGAATTTAGCAGACTTTCTATTATTCGTACAGAACAACAGAATTAATAAGAATCTGTAATTTAAATTCTTCATATAAAGTTACATTAATTCCGACAAACGTGGAAATTCATTTTCTATAAATCTCTATTCCAATATTTTTAAACGACTCACTGATTTAATCAAGTGAAACTGCATCGGACCAGTGCATTTCTAGAGAAACATAATAATCAATCGATAGCAAAGATATTTTTATTGTACCCGTGAAAGAAGATGCATATAAACAGAAACAATGGAAGCGATGTTCGTCAATATATTTTTCCAAACAGAAAAAACAACATAAAACACAGCCGGCTTTATAAAAATTCCTCAAACTGTGTACGTTTTCGAGCAAACATCCATAAAATCAACAAACTGTATCGAATCGACCGAATTCTGTTTCCATTATTTTCATAACCGGAATAATAAAAAGGAAAAATTTTTAAAAGCATTGAAAAATCTTTTACAAAAGGAAACTCGAATCCGTTTATAAATTAGATGGCGAATCTCGATATCCGCTTTGACACAATAAAATCCCGAGGTGTATGGCATTTGGCGGATCACTTGCATTTCCTGGATTAATGCATATATTCACGGGTCCGGAATATCCCGGAGATGCTCGGTGTACGGTTAAATAAATAAATTATCGGAAACTGGCTTCGAAAACATAGCCGTCTGGCATTTCAATGGACAGAGAGATCCATAACTCTCGAGCTAATGAGCTTCATTATCTCGCGATTGGTCGAAAAACAGATCTATATAATTATTTGTTCTTTAAAGCGATTCATTTATTCGTTAAGTTGTGAAAAATTTATTCAGGAATTGAAGTTATACGCAAAGGGAATTAAATCATTTTTCAATTCATGTTAAATCGAAATCGTAAAAAAATAATCCTCCGAAGACAAAATTTAGCGTACTAGGGGCATCAAATTAATTTTTCAGCAATCGAACAGGTAAATCTACGTTGAAACAGCAGACAAGATAAATTTCATATTGAAGTTCTATAAAATGGGAATTAAATCATTTTTCAATGAATGTTAAATCGAAATCGTATAAAAATAATCCTCCGAAGACAAAATTAAGCGTATTAGGGGCACAAAATTAATTTTTCAGCAATCGAACAGGTAAATCTACGTTGAAACAGCAGACAAGATAAATTTCATATTGAAGTTCTATAAAATGGGAATTAAATCATTTTTCAATGAATGTTAAATCGAAATCGTATAAAAATAATCCTCCGAAGACAAAATTAAGCATACTAGGGGCACAAAATTAATTTCCCAGCAACCGAACATGTAAATGTAGATTCAACCAGCAGACAAGATAAATTTCATATTGAAGTTCTATAAAATGGGAATTAAATCATTTTTCAATGAATGTTAAATCGAAATCGTATAAAAATAATCCTGCGAAGACAAAATTAAGCATACTAGGGGCACAAAATTAATTTCCCAGCAACCGAACATGTAAATGTAGATTCAACCAGCAGACAAGATAAATTTCTTATTGAAGTTCTATAAAAAGGGAATTAAATAAAACAGAATCAGAACCAAATATAAAAGCTTGTACATATATTTTTCAGTTTTTAAACGACTGTCAACTTCACCTCTAGCGGTAATCAAGTCTATAATTTTCTACATTATATAAACCCAATGTACGTTTGTTAAAGCCGAAATAAACCTATAACAGGTTTCAGTGGTTCAGTAAAAAAAAAAAAATCTAACAGAAGAAAATTGATTTTTTTCCAGCAACCAAACAGGTAAATCTTGGATCCTGATCGGCGTGGATCGTTGCAACGCGAAGTTCGAACTTCAGACGTGCGTGTATACTAACCGAGGAAAGTTGATCGTGCGAACAGGGTGCAGTAGGGTGCAGTAGGGCGCAGCAGGGCGCAGCAGGGTGTTTAATTCTCACGAGGAGGGCATAATTCTTCGTGTAAGCACGTCGATGGCGGACGACTAAAGACGAACGGAATCCCAATATAGGCGGTTCGACGTGAACTGGGTCGTATCCTCTTCGGCATAGTCCTGAAAACGTTCGAAAATGAAAAAGAACATATTCCGTCACGTAGCCCCTCCCAGTTGCTACCAACGGGGGTGTGTTGTATAGGGGGGTGGAACGACAGAGGGGTCGCTGCGAAATTCACGATCGGCGTGCTGTTTATTCGGCGGGATCGAGGGGAGCCAGCCGAGTGTCTCCTAGCTTCTCTCCTCCATCAATGGATAAACAGTGGCGCGGGCTACCTGTATGTGGGTCACGAAACTTAATCTTCTGCTTGCTGGTTCGTTTCGCCACGGGGAAAGGAGCACAGGCGCTTAAGCTACGCTTCCGGCGGTCCATTTAAATCCTTCCGGCCGGAAAATACGAAATTCCTTTTCTAATAGCTGCGACGTCGCTGGCTGTGTTGTGTTGCGTTGTGTTTCCGTACGAACACGGATGACTGTTCAACAGTAGCTTCGCGCAATGGAAGCGTCAACGAAATAAAAACATAATGCTGTTGGAAACGTTCCTCTGTCGCGATCTTTGCAAAAATGATGCACTTCGATGATAGCAAATTTCGTAAATACATATCTCACATGCTTTTTTATTAAATACAAAAGCGTAATTGTAATTGAGTCTTCTACATCTTTACAGTGAATGATTTTGCGCCACAAATGTCTTAACAGGCTTTTTAAATTTTTGTAACCTACGTGCTTGATCGTTTTTTCCCCTACTCTTCTCTCCTCCTCGCAATGTTACTAACGTTCTCGATACTTGCTATATTCTGTAATGTACAGGGTGTAAAGAAATGTTTGGTCTTGGCTACCATAAGCGTATTCTACATCTTCGGATCGACGAAGATCTGTTAAAAAAAATTGCCGCAAAATTGTCCTTGACCTTGAATGTCAAGGTCAAATATTCTTTTGATTGCACGATGCATAGAATACAATGCGATAAAAAAATATTTGACCTTAAAATTCAAGATCAAGGAGAATTTTGCGACAACTTTTTTTTACAGATCTTCATCGATCCGAACATGTAGAATACGTCTATGGCAGCCAAGACCAAACATTTCTTTACACCCTGTACATTATGTTGTAATAAATCTCACAAGAGATTTCCTAATAAAAAAAAAAAAAGTGTTTTAACACATTTTTGAGCTGCACTGATTTAAAAAAATATATGATTCTGTTAGAACAATAAAAGTGTTCGTAAGTCTTTCGCAAAGGGTCCCTCATTAATGGCAGATGTCGCTGTGGTAATTTGAGCTGGACCATTATGTGTTATTTCAGTATTTGGCAGGACCAAATACTGACGTCAGAGCGACCGATTGTTTCACTCAGAACGTCGGCACTAATTTGACGAAGGTGTCTAATATTCTGCCGGGAAGTGGGCGCAATCGCCTAATAAATTCCGAACTAGCACATATTGGATACGTGCGCCGTTTTCAGCAATTCCCTCCGGGCCGCGTGCTAATATAAAAAGACGAGAGTAGTCCCTTTTTCTTAGGACCAGGGACGATATTATGTGAAGGGTCAGGCCTCAACTAAACGGATATGGGCAGTGCCGAACGAAGGGTCGATACAGGTTGGATATCGAAGGCGGTGGTGAATCCGTCGGCTGAGGAAACCCTAGCAAGGCAAAGGGCCTTTCAATTTATGGTTGCTGGGGCTCGCATTTACATTTCTCTCTGACATAACTGGGGGACTTGGAGGAATTTCACGAATAATATTAATGCTTAAACAACGTACAACATGGAGCTTGGTTGAAGTAGAGCTTTGATAAAACATTTTATTGCGAACATGGAAGAAAGGTGGATTGTCCAGGAGGAAGGACTCAAAAAGAAGGTAAAAAATGTCTGTACAGAATGTAAAAAAAAAAAGAACTTTAATGCACAATGTTACTACGTTCTACTATGTTTTTATAGAGTTGCAAAAATCGAGACGATCGTCACTATAGAACAAACGTTTGTGTATAACTTTATCATAGAAAATGTTTGTTAGTTGAAGAATATTTAATATTCCAGCTAAAGTCTTTCTTGAAGAAATGGTCACCTTAACATTTAAACAGCTACCTGTCGACACATCCTTAGTGAAGTAAAATTATTCACTTCTCACTTCGCTAATTAAAAAATCATTTTGGAACGGTTCCCCTTCAATGAAAATGAATAAACATAAAAAATGTAACATATCATCGTGAACAACGAAACGCCGACACAAAATCCCACGGAATGCCGAAATGAGGGACGCGCGTGGAATAGCAAATGGCGGGCTCTGTTTTAAAGAAGATACGTTCGTTAAGCGTGTCGTGATAAGAATATGAAGGACCTCCTCTGTTGTTCGAGTATTCGCGGCGTCTACGGAGAGAGCCAAGTGTGTAGCTGAATATTTCGCTAGCGCACACTTTGCTCGATGTAAAAGCCTAGAGAAGTTGGAAGAGGATATGCGAGACGGGAATAAGCCGGCAGGTGTCAACTATCGGTGTTTCGATTGCACTCAGCCGGACGTGTGTACCTTCGTTAAGGGAGCCAAACTGTAAAGGGCTTGGGGTTGCTTTGTAGCATTGTTCCTCCTGTGCCGCAGCTTCCCCGAAGTAATCGTAATCGCGGTGTCGCTTATACTGCGACCCCGTAACAGCGCGCGGAATCCCGGGCAATAATTACCGCACAATTTCGGACCATAATCGTGGTTCGTAAAATGCGAGCCCTTCTACGAACACGTTCTCTCTGCTGCCTTCGAGAGCGTTCACGGGTATTATGGAATTCTGACTGCGCCAAACGCTATCGCCCACGGTTCTCGCAGAGTTACGACGGAGATCGTTAAAACCGTATGGACGCGTTTATGCCATTCAGAAAATCACGGTTAATCTAACGCGTTCCATCTATATTGTGACGTTTTTTACACATCGGCATGATGGTGCCGCGCTTCTAGCACCGCACAGTGGAGTATTTGGCCGCAATAACTGGCCAAAAGTCGATTAAACAATTTTTTCTAAAATATAAGATTTTTGCTTTTTGAGATAGTTGAATATATAGAAAATGATATTCCAATCTTTTATTTTATTCACTCATGAAGTGTTATGCTTTATTGAAGTTGAAGAGTTTTTTGTTTCTCTCGACTAGTCTCTGAATTACTGTTCACTCATTAATGATTTTTCTATATCGTAAAGAAATGATGCCAACTTCTTTTTCCTTTACAGATGTTTTTTTTAGGTAAGTATGTAGTTTACTTTCTGTTAAATATTATACTCTTTATTACTTTTGTGTTTTTGTGATTATAGTGACGTTAAGTAGGACCCTCTTCTGAAAATCCCTGCTGATAGTGTACATGATTTCTCTGTTGGGCAAAATTTCGATGAAAATTCGAGTTTTTTTTCAATCAGCTGTCATTTCCACAAAAAAATTTTAAAAAATTTTTCCCTACGTCACCTTGTAGCTATTACCCTTATAAATAAGAAAAATTGCATTTATTATGTTTTACACGATCCCTATTACACCATCAGCAATGATTTTCAAAAGAGGGTCCTACTTATCGGCTTATATCTCCGGCATTTTTTATTTTTTTTTAATCGTCAATATTGCAAATTGTTCATAAAACTACTATATATATATATATATATATATGTGTAAAATAAAGATCATTTTATATACTTAATGGCAGCGTAAAAAAAAAAGTATATTTTTATACCTATTTTTCCGAGCGCCAGGGTGGTATAACCCCTTAATGCAAGATGAAATAAACCTTTTCGTTACGGTTCTGTTCGGGTACCCCCGTACGTTTCGGTGTGATTAATAAAGAAGTTTCACGTTAAAAAATGACCCAATCACCATCTCTCAATCTCCATGCTTCACTGATGAACCCAAAGTCGCCGGATCCTCCCCAGCATCCCCTGAAACGGAAACAATTTCCGGGACCCACGCGGGGCTTCCGGGATAAACACAGAATTACCCGACAGTCGAACAGCCTATAAAAGAAAAGGTCTTGTAAACAGGGTTTAAAGAGCCGCGTTAAACGGGGGCTGTTGCTCCGTGGGACGTGCTCGTTCCAGCCGACTTTAATCTTCGTTCGCGCGAAGTGCGGTCGCGTAACGCGTTCATTATAAGCAAGGTAAAACGAGGGTAGGACGAGTTGCGGAGGGGGGGGGGGGGGTAGGCGTGCGGTTGAACGCCGCGGCGCGGCGCTCAGATAACACGGCGGATCGGGGGCGGCTTTAAATATGAAAACAGGCTTGGTGCGCGGTGTTACGTTTCCGTGAACGTAGCGCGCCGCCCCGCGCTGCGCTGATGCGGTGCGGTGCGGTGCGGTGCGGTGCGGTGTACGTCCGACGGGAACTTCGGTGTGTGATCGGTATTCAGAGGTAAACTGTTTTACTTTGTGCCGGGGGGTGCCCCGGTAATACAGTTGAATTTATACTGGTAAGTAGCTTAGCTCTGTTTACGATTCCGATTCAACTTTGTTCCGCGAGGTCCGCGAGTATTTAGCGGTCGCGGACGCACGCGTACAGTAACAGCATCGTGCCGAATTTAAACTATTCCGTTTCACAATCGAAATTCTGCCTCGTATCCGCCCCACGCACCATCCTCTCCCTCTCTCTCCCTCTCTCATACTGATTCGCAATCCCCTCCCCTTTGCCACCCCCCTTCTTCTGCACGAGCGACGGCGTAAATGCGATCTCGTGTTCCGCGAGTTTCGTTTCGAGGCGATTCCGACTGGCGGAAATTTGATTTTACATAATAGCCGGATCGGAACCAAACAGGATTCGCGCGGTCGCGCTTCGCTAATAAACATCGGCCACGCGGTATTATCCCCGAGGATAATTTCGTTTCTCTTTATAGTTAATACCCTTCCGGCTTTATGAAAGCGCGCGCGCTCGCGCTGTTCTACTTATCGACACCGGGCGAGTTTGTGAACGCGTCGGGCCGGGTCGGGCCGGGCCGGGCCGGGTCCTGGTTTTGTATGTACGTGTGTGTTGGTTGGTTGGTTGGTTCTAACGCGTAACGAGCAATCGCGCGTCGGGTTCACGGGGCTAATGCGAACGAATAGAGCCCCGGTGTGCTTAATATAATGAAATTCATTAATGTCTCGGCTCAATATAGCCGCGGTACTTCGTAAACCGAGGATAATGTAGTCGGGCCTGCGATGCGTCTCGCGGTTGTGAATAATAGCCGCGAGCCGCGAGACAACGTTATCTGTCTAGGTATCATAACTTACCGGCCGGGATCCGTCTTTATCGAGTTCGAGCATTGTTAGATAATTTTTAAAGATTTATTCGCCGTCTAGACGAAATCATTATAACATCTATTGCTCTATTATAACATTTTATTGTTAACAGTAAACCTACCACGGTCCAATGACCGGCATTTAGTATTATTGAAAGTAGAAATATTCGATTGTGAAAAATAATGGAATAAATTCCCTTCTCCAAGTATCTATTTTATATTGAAAATTATGGGCAATCTGCATACATTTAGTGTTGCTATCTTTATAATGCAACATTTACCGATACTTTTAATGCTTGGTAGATTTAGTGTTAATACGGCGTGAATCGCCTACGATTTCCACCCAAAAGTGGCAATTATTGTGGTAAGTCGATCACACGGGATTGAGTTTTAAGATAAACCATTTTTTAACGATACCATGGTAAATGTTGCAAAGCTTGCATAATGGCATACAACATGTATTGTGAATCTTCATCTAGTAGGCGGCAATAAGCAACATTCATCAAGGTATCGTTAAAAAATGGTAAGTTCAGGAAAAAAATGCTTTATACGAAATATTATTATTTTTCGATGTAGAATACGAATATGAAATGAGAAATATAGGTTTCCATTTGGAAAAATGAAGTTGCCCTTCGTCCGACCCTTAAAGGGCCATGTTTACCGTACTCAAGAAAAATTCCATTGAGTAAACACTGAAACTTTTGAAGAATACACCGAAGGTTATTTAAAGGTCCGGCCAGTCAGAGCTCCATAACGGGACATGTCGATGTTTACCGTACTCAAGAAAAATTCCATTGACATAAAGACTAAAACATTTGAAGAATAATACTTCCCAAGGTCATTTGAAGGTCCGGCCAGCCAGGGCTCCATAACGGGACATGTCCATGTTTACCGTACTCGAGAAAAATTCCATTGACGTAAACACTGAAACAATTGAAGCATAATACTTCCGAAGGTCATTTGAAGATCCGTTCAGCTAGGGCTCCACAACGGGACATGTCCATGTTTACCGTACTCAAGAAAGATTCCATTGACGTAAACACTGAAACATTTGAAGAATACACCGAAGGTCATTTGAAGGTCCTACCAGCCAGGGCTCGACAACGGAACATGTCCATGTTTACCGTACTCAAGAAAGATTGCATTGACGTAAACACTGAAACATTTGAAGAATACACCGAAGGTCATTTGAAGGTTCGGCCAGGTAGGGCTCCACAACGGGACATGTCCATGTTTACCGTACTCAAGAAAGATTGCATTGACGTAAACACTGAAACATTTGAAGCATAATACTTCCGAAGGTCATTCGAAGGTCCTACCAGCCAGGGCTCCACAAAGAAGGGGACAAAGAAAAGGGGCCAACTGGAGCAAAGAAGAGGATCGCGGAGAATTAGCAAGCGGAAAGAAACGCCTCCTGTGGGATACATTCAGAATCGGAAGTAATTGAAATATAACGAGCCCGGGCCGGCCAGCCGGCTGGCCATGCTCGCGCCGCTCCGGTTCATCAATCTCCTCTTCCGTTTTCCGTTCCCGTGGAACCTCCTCCGTCCATCGTCGTCCTTAATCGTCCGGCGGAACAAGAAGGTCGGGGCAACAAGTACGAAAACAGGTCGTCGTCCGTTCCGGGCCGTGGAAAACGGCCTCGTCACGCGTCTCCTCTTTGTAATCTAACTCGAAATTAACGTCGCCTAATTCCCGTCCAATTCCGTAGCGTGGACGAGCACCGACTGCCGGCAAACGAGTTTCGATAAAGTTAACGCCGCGCCGGGGCCGGGAACAACGACGACGCTGCGTGCAGACGGACATTTAGATAAGTTAACTGCAGGTCGTCTCCGCGGGTCCGAATTGGAGTAGCTCGCGTATGGGACGCGTACTTCCAATCCCCTTGTCCTCTTTCCACTCTGTTTTGTTATCCGCCCACGGCCCGGTGTTTCGTCGCGCGAGTCTCCGTTTCGGAACACCCCCCCCACCATTTCGCAGTCGCGGCGCACACCCCCGCGAGCGCACCAGCCCTCCGTGTGTTTACTCCGCGAACAGTTGGATCCGGCCGTGATATCCGTCGCAGACGACGACTACGACGACGACGTCGACGGAAAGCAAACTCATCACGATCGTCGTCGCATGCAATCTCCCGGAAAGCGAACCTCCCGGCGACTCGCGGAATTGCTCGTAAGACGCAAATTGTGTTGACTCGCTGAAAAACCAACGTTTCTCTATCCGTTTTTTTTCTGTCTCTCTCTCTCGATGCGATGGCCCCGCGCTGAGTAGCCCAGACCGTTCGCTCTCTCTGTCTATCTGCTGACTAGGGAAATAACGAAAGAGCCGATCGAACGGATTGCCTTTGTTTCCGTGAATGTTTCATGGTCGCACCAGCGCCGTCGTAAGAAAAAATTGGGTAATTATGCAGATTAGCGACGACCTCACCGATTTCGATGACCTTGAAATATGTTGTCAAGGTCACTATTCTGAACAATTTTTTCCTATACATGTTACTGTTGCTCGGCCTTAGTTTTCGAGATATACGTAAAAAACTTTGGTTTTGTCTTATGTTACCAGTACAGTGTATTTTTTTGGAAAAATGATCACTAAATGGTGATTGGAAGAGTAATTGGAGTTGAAGGTATATTTTCTGGCAGGGGTTTGGGTTAGGTTTGGGTTAGGTCTGGTTTCACATCACCACCTTACATTATCTCAAGTAGAATCTCGTCTATGAAATTGGCGGAATCCAGACCTAACCCAGACCTAACAGAGAGTTTAAAATTCATAGAATTTCATTCTGAGTGAATTTGTTAGCACTATAACGACTTTAACAGCTCCGATACTCGTGAGTTATATTATCAAATACAAGTAAACAATACGGTATATTATTGTGTTTATTTATGTAAACAGTTTGAAATATTATTTAAACTGAAATCGAAAAATTAGAATATTTAAACAGTTTTTGATATTATGGCTGATGTATTTCCAATTACATAATTATTAATAAAGCAGTGTATTACTAAATACATAGTGTAATTTATTTTGACGTATATCCCGGAAACTATGGCCGAGCGGCGGTAACATGTATAGGAAAAAGTTGTTCGGAATAGTGACCTTGACAACATATTTCAAGGTCATCGAAATCGACGAGGTCGTCGCTAATCTGCATAATTACCAAAAATTGATATTGTGTTTCCTTTAATTTGGAATTCATTATCAATGGGGTTGAGAACACCCTGATACCGACGATGAGTAAAGCCTAAACAGCGAGAACTCTACGATACCGAGCTTAAAAGCCTCAAATCTCTAATTATGGTTTCCGATTCTCCCTGAAGATAGGTAGTCTAATGGGAACGAGGGGGGAAGGAAATTCGTGCAAGGTGACTCAAGTGTAAACCCGGTGTTTTGGAAGCTGGTCTAAAACCAGATGTTTTCGTTTTGTGACCTTGCGCTCTGTTTCTCTCTCGGAGCCTTTCGTCTCATAGCGACGATTATCGCGGAAATCGTGTTGGGGGGGGTTAGTAAATAAGAAAGACAGGAGAGGAGGGGCGGAGTGGATGCAGTGGGCGGAGCGAGACTGCTCTTTCAGATTCCTACAGACTGTCCCTTCTCCCACAGAGACACGATTAAGGAAATTAAAAGGGAAATCAGATCTGGATGGAATGCTAGATGCACTAGTTTCCCTCCGTCTAATCTATCCTCGGTAAGACAGGACCTTCTTGAAGAGATCAGGTAGTCATCACCCGACTACGTATTGGACATACCAACCTCACCCACTTATACAGGATAATGAAAGACCCCCCACCCGTATGTGCTCGATGTTTTATCCCACTCTCGGTTGAACACATTATCCTACACTTCCCCCTCTTTTCACTCCAAAGACGACAACAATTTAAGAGAATGCCCCAATAATGATAAGAATGTAAATCAAGTTATCATACTCCTAAGGTCAACAAATATATTATGACCTTCAGTGACCTTATGTAATAGGTCGTTGAAATCGTTTTAAGATCCTCTATCATGATACGGAAGCAAAAACATACCGATCCATTTAAAAAAATGAAGGTGACCTTCAAATGTCCGAAGTACCTCCACTTGCAAAAAAACTATTATCGCCACCGGATGGCCCCCTTCATACTGTAATTTTATTTCAGCAAATATTTCTGTGAAACTTATAGTTTCGAAGATATCTGAGGTGCTAATAGTTATTGCCCCACCCTGTATATAACACCCTGTAACTATAGCAGTAACTATACCTAGATATTCTTCGAATATGTAATTTCATGTATAAAATCTCGTGGTCGCAAATGACCTTGATGTTGATGCGAGCCGGTATAAATAAATAATTTAAAAAAAAAGACTTTCGAATTCCTTTCTCCCAATGTGTTGATTATCGTGTTCAGAGAGCTAGTAAATTAACCCTTAGCACTCGGATGGCGACTCTGAGGCACCACTGAAAATTGCTATGCCATTCTTAAAAATATTGTTCACATTATTATTTTTGTTCGGATTTAATAAACTACTAGACATTTAAATATTAAACGAGATATTAGATGAGTTTTTCATATGCAAAGAATGAGAAAAAATTGAATAGAATGGAAATATTTGAGAATGGAAAAATCTTTCGTTTTTCAGTTAAAATAGCTCCGAGTGCAAAGGGTTTAAGTAAACCTCGAAGCAGTGTGAGGAATCGGTGATGGGTGGTGTGCGATGGCTGAATTTCCATTGAAATTCTGGTGTACATTATTTTTAGCGGCGACCGACAGGCCGACTGTTTTATGTATGGATGATTGTGCCTCGCCTCAGCCGCTTAATTGCGCAATTGTTGCCCACGCAATTGAGATTCGAGCACGCGACATTTTGCAGTATGAATAATAAACACGCCGGGGACAAAAGTAATCTAATGATTCGTTAACCCGCGTCGTTAAGTGGGTGACTAATGAATTGTCTGTTCGACCGATGTCGCCGGCGAATTATAGTATGTATAAGTAGAATACATCGGTACGTATAATAATCAGACGGTTGAATAACTACGCGTTTTCCTATACACCGGTAATAATGCCCGGCACAGAAGCCGTACACTGACGCGGATAATTCTATCGAGTTTATAAATGGTTAAATTATACGCTTCCGCTTATATGGGCCCATTATCATCGTAGGCGAACGCAGAATATCGAAATTAATAGTCGGAACATTTCGCGAGCTCGATAGCAACTATTTCCGAATCTGCCGTCGCGAACTGTTGGTTTTTGGGAAGCAAGGTAACTTTCAAATAAAAAGGCAGATATCTTTTAAACGGTATTAAAGCTAGGCTTCAACTGACTGAGCTCGGTAGTTCATCGAAACCAGTGATGGGCACGATAGGGGCCCCTCAAACGCCTGATTCCCCCACCAACCTCTCTTTCATGCAGCGCGCGCCTTCGTCGCGATGCGCGAGTACTCCCTCCATGGTAACGGCGGATGCTGGTGGGGGACAGTGGGCTCAATTGAGACAAAAATGCCCATCCCTGATCGAAAAATTTGAAACCGAGTCGCTCATGTCGGCGTACTCAAAGCGCGGCGCTATCTTTGATTCCATACAAAAAGGTACCGCGAAATACAATGTAACGGTCCCGCAGATACGGGACCTTGAACGTATACAGGGTGTCCCAAAATTCCTTCAACTACCTGAAATGAGCGGTGCCTGAGGTGATTTGAAGCGACTTTTTCCTTTTCCAAAATTTCCGCCGCGGCTTCGTTTAGGAGTTATTAACGAAAAACACGGACCAATCAGAGCGCGACCTAGACGCGTGTTGGCTGTACTCGTGAGTTAGATCAGATCGCAAGCACACAGTCGTATTGGTATTCTGCTCTCTTGCATAGAAAATTTAAACCATGAATATCTTTTTTTCGCGCAAATATGCGCAAGATTTACTTTTGCAACATTGTTGTGAACATATTCACAAATACTGTCCATGCCAAACGAGCATGTTATTCGGTGTTGTTTGTTTTTTATTTAAGTTGAAAGTCGGACAACATAATTTTTCTTTATGAAATCGTATATTTTACACTCTATATCTGCTCATCTATGATCACGAAAATATTCCTACTATTACAGTTTCATTATTTAGTCATCAAGGAACAATTTACAATAACAAAATTATTCTCTAAAGTGCTCAGATTTAACAGAATATGAAGAAACAAGCGACTTGGCTCATCGTGTTATGCATGTGTATTGAAAGAAGACTGTATACCTGTGTCAGAACGACTGAAACGTCACGACGCAACGTTCGTAAACAACGCGGACTGACCTCGCGTATCTGACCGCGCATCCCAAATACGACGAAAGTCGTCCCGACCCATCGCGGTATATCGACAATTACTGTACGATTTATACCACTGTTTTTATGCCTACTACGTCACGATGTATGAATCAACATGGACGGTTTGCGCGTATCTGCGACGACGAAAGTCCTCGTATCAAGAACTTACTGACCCAGGCGACTACTGGCGCGCCGGACCATCTTTGCCAACACGCGTCTAGCTCGCGCTCTGATTGGTCCGTGTTTTTCGTTAATAACTCCTAAACGAAGCCTCGGCGGACATTTTGGAAAAGGAAAAAGTCGCTTCAAATGACCTCAGGTACCGCCCATTTCAGGGAGTCGAATGAATTTTGCGACACCCTGTATACAGTTCTCGGAACAGTATTAATTTCTGTATCATACATATATAAATACGAACAATTTCGGAACGATTGAATCGGACGAAGAGGTCACGAATGATTCTGTGACAAGTGCAGAGACGAGCGCAACCATAATCGACGAGCCAGGAACTCGTCGTCGCGCAGGTGCGCCGTAGGAAAAGGATGTAAGACAGTTCGAATCGCGAGTAAGGCCGGCTGTGCCAGGAATTATCGATACCATTGCTTTTTTATCGACTTCTGGACGGATCGGATCGGATCGGCATTGAACGCACGTAGGCACGCGTGCAAACATCGCGGTTCATTAAATTAATCCGGACACGGACCGACGTATAAACGGTGGACGTGCGAGTCCGTCGCGACGTGCCGCGTCGCCGTAATTTCTCTCGGACGTTCCGCCGATTTCGAATCGTGCCGCGAATACCTGTCGATTCCCGATATATGAAATTACCGATGGCCCATGGTGGCGACAGCGCCTCGTCACGGATCGGTACCTATCGCTACGCTTATTAATAATTTCACTGTCGGACAGCCCCGAACTTTCCATCAAGTCTAAGCTTATTTTCAAGAGCATATTTAAAATCTGCCTCGTTATTTATAAAATATCTCTTTATAGGCACAGATGAAATAGTTTAAACCATGTGGTGACCTTGACTTTATTTTTCCAAATTTCTTACCAATTCCCCAGTAAATTAATCCTAACATCTGAAGAAGCCTCTACGCTTATTAATAATTTCACTGTCGGACAGCCCCGAACCTTCCATCAAGTCTAAGCTTATTTTCAAGAGCATATTTAAAATCTGCCTCGTTATTTATAAAATATCTCTTTATAGGCACAGATGAAATAGTTTAAACCATGCGGTGACCTTGACTTTATTTTTCCAAATTTCTTACCAATTCCCTAGTAAAATAATCCTAACATCTGAAGAAGCCTCAAGAAGTTTGGTCCAATTTTAAAAAAGTTGATAAGTTTTTTACACTAAACCTACTAAGCACGTATAAAAGTGAAACACCTTAAAGCACTAAGAAGATTGAATTTACTTAAACTTTGTTTTTATTATATTTTGTGCTTTAATGAAGAAGTCAATTATTTGCTACGAAAGCCTTTTTATAATTTCAATAATTATGAAATAGAAAATCAGTCATTTAACCGTGGTTCCTGTTTATTTTTTTTTTCTTTTTATTAAGGAAATCTCATAAGGGATTTATTACAACTTTAGGAACAAAACAAAATATACAGAACAAGAAACCTATACAAACAAAAATGAAGGTATATCAGAATTGAATTGTCAGACTTCCGACGTATCGTACTGTTAACGTGCTTCACGTACTTCTTACCGGAGTTATAGTTGAGGAGTTTTATTAATAAACTAGTATTTATTACCATAAACACATTAAAAATATGAATTGAAAATATTGATTTTAGAGAAAAAAGTTGCAAAATCGGAGTGTTGTTGCTTACGGAAGTTTATCCGTAGTCTGGACTTATCCGAGTGATAAACAAACGATACAATCTATCAGTACCAATCTTTATCGTGTAATAGCATTGCTTTACTATTCGACACAAAATCCTCGGAATATCACTCTCGCGTTCTATCCGGAAGTATTTCAGCTCCTCGCTCGACGAGGTATTCCCGAATCGAAAGGACATGTCCTGCAGAAAGAGAGTGAGAGTGAGAGAGAGAGAGAGAGAGGGGTATAGCAGGCATTATGAAAAACGGTCTGTCGGTGGATATTCGACGAGTCAGCGGGTACGAGGAAATCGAGCTCGCTCTCGGTGGAGTATCGAGAGAGAGAGAGAGAGAGAGGGAGAGAGAGAGAGAGACAGAGAGAGAGAGAGAGAGAGAGAGAGAGAGAGAGAGAGAGACCCGGGGATACGTTCTTGTATTCGCCTCGGAGCGTCCGGGAAAATGTGTCTCGCAGAAATTCCACGGGCCAGTCGTCGTCGTCGTCCCAGCGGATCTCGGATCCATCGGGAGGGGAGAGGGCGTATCGATTCACCTGAAGGGGGCCTAGCCCGAGTGTTCTCGAGTTCCTCGGCCCGCGGGGAGTTTCGCGGAAGAGCCTTTCGAAGTCTCGAGACGCCTGGCGTCGCGTCGCGTCGCGTCCGAAACGCGAGTGGAAAGGTCGCTCGAGGCTCGCCTACTGCGCCAGTTTTTCCCTCGGTGGTGGAAAACGCGATTTCCAGTGCCTATGTACGAAACCGGACCGCTCCTAACCCAGATTCAAAACCCTCCCTCTATCCCCAGGCCTGTGTTTCTCTTCCTGTCCCGGGTTTAAACGAGAATCGCCGGGACAAAACGCGCTCGTTAGAAAAGTGAACTCTAATTACCGACGGAATCGGTATCGACGCCGCCGATTACCAGCCCCCGGGACAAAAGGGACCGCGAAGTGGAACGCTTTGTCCGCGGGCCCGCCATTCAACACATTCAGATCACTCCCCCCGATATACGCGACTGATTCGTCTTCCCATTAGGGGTCGTCGCGCGACCCTGATATTCAATAAGCGGCTCGGGGCGCGAATCTTCCGTGTCCCCGGGGGGTGGGGGGAATAAGCTCGAATATCGTGAATCGCGGAAATTCAATGCGCCCTCGGATAAATATGTGGGCATTTTTATCGGGAGACGTGTATCGATTTTGGCGCCGTAACTCGCAAACTATAAGAGATACGGAAAAAGTTGTTCCCTTCAATGAGGATTATTATCTTCTTTTTTTTTTTAAATTTAATTATTTAATGAATTTTGATGTGAAAAATATCGATCTGTGTAACACTTTCGCGAAAATGATTTCGGCGCTGGGTTCGAGCAGAAAATACATGATAGTTGTGTAGATGATTGACGACCTCACCGATTTCGATGACCTTGAAATATGTTGTCAAGGTCACTATTCTGAACAACTTTTCCCTATACATGTTACCGCCGCTCGGCATTAGTTTCCGAGATATACGTAAAAATAAATTAATGGTAAAAATGGTAAATATAATTGTAAAAAAAACAAATTTTAGGAAATCAAATTTGCGAAATTTCAGGGTTATCGTATTCCTATTTAGTAAAAATAGACAAATCCAAAGATATGTCATACTCCATGGTTAAGGTGAATTTCAAAATTTTCAAAATTTTCAATTTAAATGCGCCACGTGATCCTTTTATCCGATCGATCTCAATAACAATTAAAAAAAAAACATTATTTACTCATTACCTAGTAAACTAATCCTTCTAACGTCACAAAAAAAACTCAAGCTGTTGGAATTTTGAAAAAGTTATTCGTTTTTAAAAGGTGTACGAATACTTTTTACTCCCACTGTACATATTTACTTACATATCCCGAAAGTTTCATAATTTTTTGAATTTCCCGTATCAGCGTCGTTCCTTGTCAGCCACGGAACAATGTTTACAGTTTCCCCGAACTCGGTGCACGAATCCAAGTATTAAAAACTGCTTTCAGCGTGCTCCGATTCGAAAAGCGAATGCAATCTTCGCGTGCCGGGAACGCGGCACGGCAAAAGGGCGTCTCGTTCTTCCCGATCTTCGAGCTCGCCAAGTCTCGCGCGGAAGTTTCTTTTTTTTTTATCAATTTCGTGAAGTTCCGTTACAACTTGAATAACTCTTCCAATTTAATAGCAAACGTCCCGCGAGCGGCAAGAAAATCAGAGAGGGAGAGAGAGAGAGAGAGAGAGAAACTAACAAAACCCCGAAGTTCTCTCGCGAGCGGCACGGAGATGAACGTGAGATTGTCGGGGATTATCGATCTAATTACGGTCGGGGGCCACGAGCACCGTTGCGAACCCCTTACCAGTTTCCACAGGGGGGTTACAGCAGCAGCAGCGTTTCGAATCGAGGCGGCGGCGGCATACTTTCCGCGATTTTCCTTCGGATTAAAGGGAGAGGAGAGCACGGAGACGATCAAATTGCCGGAACAGGTCGCGGTGGTTTTCCCTTCTCGCAGCCGTAGAATTTGCAACGGACGTGAGAACGATAAGGAATGCCCGGCGACCCAGATGGTTAAGTCCGTGGACGAACGTTTTGGTATGCGGGCCGCATTCGCGCGATTATCTATGAGTCGATAACTTACTTGCCGAATTTCTGGTCAACCCCGGACTAAATGGTGCTTCGGGTGTACCCCCTTGCCTTATAATCTCATCCAATTACCGGCGCCATTGTTGTCGCTTCCGGTTCTCTGTTGCATCGGAAGATCGATCACTGGACCACCGTATCGCCTGACAACTTTCTAACAGCTTTTACCAGCTGTTTATGATCATCCTGATCGTCATCTCGTACAGGCTGTGTAAAAAGTAACGGTCGTTCGACCTAGGGGTGAAGCTACACCTCCGGATCGGTGGACATTTGCAAGGGAAACTTGCCGCAAAATTGTTTAGTAGCAAAGAAAATTGTTGTTAAAGTTTCTTTTTTACATCAACACCTACTCATCGAGAAGACAAAAAGGCTGAATATGTCACAAACAAATAGTTATTGAGATATAAGCTGTTATAGTTTTTGCAAAATTTGATTGTGTGACATGACGTGTAGACAAAAGCCTACTACCACAGTCCATCCGACTGTATCGATGAAACAGAACATGATTGTGTGTGCGTGCCTCGAAACAAACGAAGTTTAAAGTCATCGTCTGTCTCCCTGTCCATTCAGATAATTGAAAATACATAAGAATACTAATCCTACATTATAGAATACTAACGTAAAGTATACTTACAAATTTTTCCATCGAGTGGTCCATTTCCTACCGGTACTTAACCATACTCAGAATTTCAAGGTCAAAAGGTCAAAAATATTTTTTGTATCGTATTCTATTCGTCGCAAGGATATAAAGTACAACAGGAACTATCGATCAAAACTCGACCGTTCTCTTAAAAAATTATGGTACAGTTTGTTCATTATCAAACTGATATTATTTATATTATATTTCTATTCCTTAATCAGAATGGATTTTACTCTAATCGGAAAGATTACATAATTGTTCGATCCCATAAGTGGTGATGTTCTTCGACCCTAACTTTAAGTGCTCCTAAACGCTAAGTATTGTAATAATCAAAAAAGCGTTCTAAAAATTATAGTTTTCCCAATTCCTATGAATAATTATGAAAATCCACTGATTTCTCAAGCTGCAGATGTCAGAGTCGTTCCAGAGAAGATAACGGAACAGAGGACCCGCAGAAATGGCCACCCACGCGTTCCCGTGCGTCAATTGGTCCACGTTCTTCTATTCTTCGAAGTTTCCTGAAGCGTCGCCCACACCCACGCAAGAAATAATATCGCAACGCAGCGTTTTCGCTCGATCGTGGCCTTGATCAGTCAGTCTCTAGTCGGTCCTTCCAGCTTCTGTCAGCGTCGCTCGGTAGCTAAAACGAGGCGCGTGGGCGTGCAGTTGCAGCTGCATCCAGTTAATTCGCAGACCGGCGCGCGGCGAGAGTGCAGCGTGCACACCTACCGTTATAAATTTTCTGCCCCTTTTCCCGACCCCCGTTTACCTCTGTTCCTTGTTTCGATTCGATGAAACGGCTACCGGGCGTGTACGGTCGGTCAACACTGTGGCCGTACACCCTTTAACCGTGGAATAACTTTTTCAATAGTTACCGAACGTAAACAAATTCCGTGTATTCTGTACGAAGTTTATATATTTTACAAAGAAGCACCAAGCAACCGTATAATAAATTGTAACACCAGGGGTTAAGGAAGAATGAGTGATAATTCGCAATTAACTTGAGATTATTCCGATACGCAATGTTCGTGACATAAAATGAGATCTATAACTAAGAATTACGTTTTTAACCCTTTGCACTCGGAGCTATTTCAACTCAAACACGAAAGATTTTTCCATTCTAGAATATTTCCATTCTACAGTGCCGTAACGAGGGTATGAATCGCCTGTGGCAAGTGTCCAATTTGCGACTCCCCGTATAATGACGAAAAAAATAACAAATTTTAATGTAACAAGTTAAATTTTACTAAATGCAATATATTAAATACTATTAACCTCGTCAAAATGAGTTGCCTGTATATAAAATTTTGATGTGCGCCCCAAACCCAGTTGCGCCCGTGGCAGGCGCCTCTTTCAGCCACGCCCTCGTTACGGCACTGCCATTCTATATAATTTTTTTTCATTTTTGGGTAAAAAACTGATATAATATCTCGTGTAATATGTAAATGTCTAGTAGTTTATTAAATTCTAACAAAAATAATAATGTGAACAATTTTTTTAAGAATATAGCAATTTTCAGTGGTGCCTCAGAGTCGCCATCCGAGTGCTAAGGGTTAATAATTTATGGAATTTCAGAAGATCTGTTCTATAGTGTACCTTCACTTCGACTAACTTATTCTCTCGCGGCATATAATATCATCGCTATACCACGAAGAAAAATAATCAGCGACCACTCGAATAATATCCAACTTTCGATGCAGAAAACAATTAAACTTGTCACACACACACACAGTCTGCCGTTCGCAGGTACTGTGAAGCAGACTTAAAGTGAAATTTGTGCGGCGTTGAAGGTCTCGAGCAAATATTGTCTAAGAACTGGGTTAAGTTTGAAAGCGGCACTTCTGGCCGAGCCTCGCTACCATGGACAATTTTTAATTGTTTTACCCTTCTGTTTTGCTCCGGCACTCGTTCAACGAAATTAAAATTTCATGCACAGCGAGGACGTTTAAACGTGAATTGAATTATGCAAGGTAACGTTTAAAATGCTCTTTAGCGTCACGAGTATCGTAGAACAGGTAGGTAACAGATCGCGAATGTTTCTCGCTGTGGGAAATTAATAAACTAGAACAGATTACAGTGTTAAGGGTACAGGGTTAATACATACACTCACAAGGGAACATATTCAGTTGATACACGCCGATTTTGATGAAACATATGCGAGATATAGTTCTTCGAAATATATTTGACACGTAATTTTTTTATCGGCAACCATTCACTCTGAGGGGGTGAAAACAGCCCTCAAAGTCAGGGGTCAAAAGCACATTTTTTGAGAAAAAAAGCTTGTTCAAAAATTCTTGCGCGACTACATTTCCCATTAAAAAATATACATTTTCAAAACAATCAATTTTTTTCGACTTCTAGTTTCCCAGATATCTCAAAAAATGTGGTTTAGACCCCTGACTTCGAGGGCTGTTTTCACCCCCTCAGAGTGGATAATTGCCGATAAAAAAAGTACGTGTCAAATATTTTTCGAAGAACCATATCTCACATAAGTTTCATCAAAATCGGAGTGTATCAACTGAATGTGTTCCCTTGTGAGTGCATAAAAGACAAAGCCATCGACAATCGACCGAATTGCCAAAATGACCGAATCACGACACTGAAAGACTTTATTATTTTTTTTTATCGAACGTCCGTTCTGTGAAGCTGTTCAGACAAAAGTGTCCATGCTACAGACCAGTAGTAGTATAGAGAGCAGTTGATGCCAAAGCGGGGTTGATATTGGCGAAAGGGGTTGAATGCGACGGTGCAACGGTGCATCGGATGCATGCACGCGTGTCGCTCTTTCCACGTGCAAACGCGAGACGGCACTGTACGTGGTCGGCGACCGAATCGCTAGCAGCAGCTCGTAGTTGTTTCGTGGTAGGACCTTTTTAGGTTTGCTCCTGCGGAGAGAGTATGGCATTTCGCCGATATCGGGCTAACCTCTTTTATCGGATGTACACATTCGCGGCAACGATTCCCGATTCGGATTACTCCTCTCCTCCTGTAGAAATTGATCTGCTTTGTTCCGCCGAAGGAATTAAGCCTCGAGAGAAAAACCTCAAGTCTATTCTTCTTCATCTGCCTACCGGGGCTTTTTTCCCCAACCGCGAGTCTACTTGAAGATCTCGTTTCATCGCCTTTCCTTCTGAACGATCCCTCTGCTGATTGCCACAGGAACCGCTTCAATGCGATTCCGAATGGTTCTCGGATCGTTCGAAGAAGTCAGAGTGATTGTTTAGGTAGCCGGAGAGGGTTAAGGGATCAGCTTGTTTGCCAGACTTCTATTGCAATTTGTAATAGAGCCAATCTCGCAGAGAACAGCCTCTTTTCGACTGGTTTTCTACGTCTAACTCCGAGGATAAACAGCGATCAAAGACAAAATCCTATGAACATTTTCAAGCGTCATTAAGTCGTTACATTTCAATTACTTCCCGTTCCCGAACGTGTCCCCCTTTTTGCCGACTAATCCACCCGGTGTTCTTTTGCTCCTCCATGTTTCTTTTTCTTGATCCCCCATTTTAAGAGCCCTATACAGATGATGTTGGGCTCTTGGCACGAGATTATCCCCCCACCCCATCCCCATCCCTTCTCGAGATTAAATTACAAGACGCGACGAGGGTTATGAACGTTGCGTACAAACAATGATTATTAAGTTTGAAATACGGGGACGAGATTGGCCGGGGAAATTGAGTGCATTAGTTGCACGGTGCGGTGCCTTGGTGCAACAGCAACAGCACCTGAGACAGCGCGTTGTCTCTCGCAGAGAGAGAGAGACAACGTGCCCGTTGTCGCCCGCGGTACGACGAAGTTACGAGAGCCACCCGCGAGGATCTCGCCGAGGAAAAAGACCACGGAACACTCGCCACCATCGTCGACAAGAAAACTCCATTACGGTTCACCTTATCACGGTTTTTAAATGGGCCATCTTCGAGCGACGCCGATCGCTAATTTCTCGTATGACAAGACTTTTGGATATATCTGCTTCCTTTCGAATCATCGGTGGCGATGGTCCTGCGGAGGATGGGTCGACGCGGACCCGCTCTATGTTGAAAATTTGATTAGCTTGCGAATTTGTATCTGTTCGTTTTTGGGACGCAAGGTAACTTTTCAGTGAAAAGGCAGATACCTTTTGAACGGTATTTATAAGATGCTCTCTCTTCTAAAGCTAGGCTTCAACTGACTAAGCTTGGTACAGTAAACGCTTGATTCTTGTCCAACAGCCGTGTTTTTCATGGACAAGAATCGTGCCCCAGAAGTGCTTTTTTATTTATTACTGCGTCTAGATATCGCGCCGACCGCACCGAGCGAGACTTCAATAGAGAGCCGAACATAGAGAAGGACAGAATGAAATACGGTACGCGTGACTGTCCGCGTCTCTTTCTTTCCGATGCGCTGTCCTTCCTTGCGACCGAAACTTTCACCGTAGATTAAACCACTAAATACAATTGAAACTATATCGTGTTTGGTGTCATTTTAATCAGAAAAATGCCAGAAATAAGGTAGTGAAAGTCCTATAAACAAATAATGAAAATTAAGAGATTTGTAAAATCGATTCCACGAGTCAATGGTGTGGTGTTCACATCGATATACCCGAGCCGACATCAGTCGTCGCCGTATCCCTATCTCGCAATTTTAAATTGTCTATATTAAGCGATTTATTTCGCTAGCATGTAAAATATGGCTCCAGGCATCATAAGTAGCATCAAACCATCACGCTCGGGTCCCAAAAGACCCGGTACCGTATGACGAAGGTTAACCCTTTTACAGTGACGCGCCATGTATGCCGCATATCGACTCATCCACGTTAACTTCTCAACCCCCTCCAGCTCTGGGATAGTTTAACACAGTCACTGCCGCGTCTCTCGCGTGCTATAGCTTTCGGCAGGTAATTAGGAAATTACCCCATAAGCTCTAAGAATCTTGAACGCTGTGACTACCCCTGACACACGTGCAGCTTCTTCGCTCGTAAAAAATTATATGGAACCCATGAGGATTTTTATTGATACTTACCTGACAATGTATATTCGGGGTTCGTTTTAATATAAAATGGAGTTCATGATCGTGGCGGAGAGTGGATCGTACGGTTTTGGTAAATTTTTAATATTTTCGCTATATGTAGAATACAATTTTCTTTTGTGTACATCGTTACTAATTAATACGCCAGTGTTGCGCAATATATTAAGGATATAAAAATGTATAAGTTATTGTAAGGAAATATACCATGTTGCTAATGACCTCTTTGATGTTGAAGCAACACATTAAATAATTAAATTAATTCCTTTCTCTTACGATCAGCCTGTGGAATTTTATGCAAAATATAAAATGTGCTGAATAAGGAACACTAAGTAAGAAACAGTCTGTGGAATTTTTAACAGTCGACACAGTTCCCGTTGTTCATAATAAAATTGTTGCTTCGTCGTACGAGGTTCGCGGAAGTGGAAGAAGCCGGGTTAAACGAGTCTATGGTTTTTGCGAATTTTTTGGCAGCCGGGAAACGAGTTCGGCGAACGTGGAACCGTTTTTTAGCGCGGGTTAAGATGCTTTTTCAGGAGAATGTGCGGCGAGACTTAGTTTTAACTACATCGCGATTCACGTTCGCTCGTCAGACGCGGCCAGAGCCACGACCCGTGACAAACTGCGGGCCGCTCTTCGCCAGTGGCCACAATACATTCGCCAAACGGCCGTTTTTGCAATTTATGAAATGGATTCCGCGGCCAATTAACCGCGAAGCAGTGTCGTTTCCGGTTTTATGGAATTCTTCACGGGGGCGGAACGTTATTTCCACCGTTGGCGGTGGTCAATGTCGTGTATCAAGAGTGCCGTGAGAGCTACGAGAAAAAGAGAGAAAAGAAAGAAAGAGAGGAAGAGAGAGAGAGAGAGAGAGAGAGAGAGAGAAAAGAAGACATGTCTCCCGAAAGAAAGTTCCGGTTCGCGACGAAGTCTGAAAACTACCAGTCGAAATTAACGGGCCATTACGAAATGGCACTCGGCTCGCGAGACTCGCGGAACGTCGCTAACTCGGTCTGCGATAGCTCAATTACGTTGATGAATTACGTATACCCATCCCCAATCCGCGCGGCAGACAATGAATTCATCTTCGTCATAGTTTCGCCGTGGCTGCAGCTGGCGACGCATAATCCCGGATCCCAAAGACACGTCCCGGACCGAAATAATCCCAAAAATGGCACTGGAAAGCATAATCCTGCCGGTATGAATTTAATTGCTTCGTTTTAGTCCCGTCTGCGAAACCGGAGCCAAAAGACAATCGGAAAATTCATTAATCCGTAACCGCATTCTACAAAATTCCTTCGATCCCTAGTCTGAAATTTCAACGTTCCCGAATGGACCTATACAGGGTGTCCCAAAACTATTGCGTTAAATTGAAATGGGAGGTTCCTTGGGTCATTGGAAGCGACATTTTCCTTAACAAAAATGGCGCCCGCGGCTTTGTTTAGGAGTTATTAACGAAAAACACGGACCAATCAGAGCGCGACCTAGACGCATGTTGGCACGTTCAGCCAACTGCCTGCCGGCTCGCCGCGGTGAACGTGCCAACACGCGTCTAGGTCGCGCTCTGATTGGTCCGTGATTTTCGTTAATAACCCCTAAACAAAGCCGCGGGCGCCATTTTTGTTAAGGAAAATGTCGCTTCAAATGACCCAAGGAACCTCCCATTTCAATTTAACGCAATAGTTTTGGGACACCCTGTATAATTTGAACGTTCCACGCAATATCGATCGCCAGTACGAATCGTATCGGATTTAACGCGATGTTTTTCCAGTCCCACGGAAGATCAAGCGGAACGTGTACCCACCATCGGTTCTCCCGTTAATCGACTCGATAGAACAGTGTAGTCGATACTTGAACTAGCTTCCCGCAAAATAATAGATGAACTATCGATCGACACCGGTGTTGGCACGCGCGTACACCCGGCGCCGAACAACTGATCATCCACCGATCAGTCGATGCTTGTCAGCTGAATAATTCATCAGCTTCAGAATGTAACCAATGAAACTTCCCTTTGAACGGTCTTCCGCTGTATATGTATATGTAGAAAGAACCCGGCAACGCCTCTTTCGTCTACCTTCTCATTTCGCCGGCAAATTACCGCATAAACGGGCGCCTATCCGTTCGACATCTTACTGTGGCTAAACTGGCCGATCGATCGTCGGATAGACACAATACGAGCTTGATTAGATCAACCGTTTACTGCATGATTTAATTCCCATTTGTTGGAATTTATTTAAGAAACAAATTGACAAAAATAATCAACTATTATTTATAGTAGCATATTCTATCGCTTTACTTTCAAGCGACTATTAAAATGATACATTGTATCCTCGACTCTCAATTGTTTCTTAGATCGTCGTCCGTTTTTCCAGAGCGATCCTCACTCGTATCGTATTTGTGATAGAGCAGGCCTCGGAATTATGTGCTCGCGACGGCCGGTTTTCGAAGGCAACGCCCTCTCGACTGGGCCGCGCGTCTCGCTCCCCGTGGCGGCCCTAGTTCTCGAGGCAGCTCAGGCGCGTACCATAGAGCAGTGATGGGCACGGTAGGGGCCCCTGAGTTGCTTCCTTCTCCCACTAACCTCGTCTGCTAAGGAGGGACGTACGAGGGGGGGAAACGAAGGCACTGGAAGGCACGAGGCACCGGAAATCGTCTTAATTCCCGCTTTTACATGATGTAAACAAAAATATGTAGCATTCCATTTAAAAAAATGAAGGTCACCTCTATTTTAAGAAAAACATTACAATTAAAAAAACTGTAGATACGCTATCGTATTGCTAGTAAAATAACTATAACTTCCTCCTCTTCGGTTTTTTTCTAATGTTTACCGTTTACGAAAAAAACGCTGGTCCAAATTATCGCGAACACCCTGTAGAGTCTGGTTTATTGTATCCCTTTTTCCAAGACGATTAAAAAAAAGAAAGTCACTATCGTAAACGCAGAAGAATTTGTCTAAGGAAAACCACGGTGAATGGTATCAAAAATCGGCTGACGTCCCCAAGACATCCCGATCAAGTTCGCCACAGCCAAACCCTATAACCTCCGACCCACGAAACCATGTAATCGCGGAAGAACAGTCTCCTCTCCTATCCGGGAATCTATTTAAAACACTCTAAAAACCATTGGACCGTCGCAATCGCGATTCGGGTCGAACCGAAGTGTTTCCAATTTTCGCGACGATCTAGATGGAATCTGTAGGATCGAGGATCCCCCAGTTCTCGAACTCTTCCGGATTAGCTCAGGGTGTGTCTGTATTATGAAATTCGGTGGGCGAGATCCAGCGAGGCGGGATCGGTTCCGGAAAATTTCGCGCGTGCGGGAGTTTCGCGGCGGAGAATTCGGTGCATCGGTGTCAAACGGTGCAGCTGCGCTTCCGGATCGGACAAGACCAACGTCAAAGCAGATATTGGGTATCGTGTCTGCGCACCCGAGGTAAAGCTCTAAACTCTTTCTCCGTTTCCCTTTGGGCTCTCTTCTATTTTCCCACTCTCTCTCTCTTCTGGTCTCCCAGGGACCAAGACTTTTCTCGTTCGAGTCGATCGTTTCCATTCCGGAATTTCTCATCAAGCTTTTCGCCGGTGTGTTGCTGCTAGCGGCAACCGGCTGGCTTCTGCTTCCTGGTGCTAGCTGCTAGCTGGCTAGCTCCGCGTTGCTCGTAATGAGTTCTGCGCTTTGTGACTTTGGCGCTCGCGCCTTTTGTTCAGCATAATAAAAGGACTCCGGCGCGGAGCTCCGCCGCGCCGCGCCGCGCCGGCTTCAATTAGGCTCCGGTCGAAAGTCGCGCGGATATAGCGCCGGGCCGCGCCGCGCCGCGCGAAGAACATCGACAGTCGCATTCACCTTTTACTGCTGACGGGAGAGCAACCCTGCGCGATATTCCGTCTCAATTACGATCGTCTGGCCCGCGATCCACAACCTGCTACTCCGCTGCAACTCGGCGATACCCTGTTTCGGGTTTAAACAGCCTCGATCCTCTGCTACGTCATTACTGTCGCAGTCGGTTCGCGGATTTTGCTGCTCTACGAATCAGCTATTCCTAGCGAGCACGTGGCCGATTTGTAGAAAATTAATGTACCCACGTGAAAGTGTCTGGCAGGATAAGAATGGTCCGGCGGTCCCGGCCACAATTTTTATTGGTATTGTTGGGAGATTAAACAGAACTTGTTATTTTTTAAGTAATTTATTTAAACTCCACCGCACATGGAAAAACTGTAGTCAGTTTGTGAATAGCACATAACACAATATCTTAAATACTTTATTCCGAAAAACAATTAAAAAGAAAAATGTGTTGTTTGTGAGCTGTGACTTGCTCGCAGGACTACCTTAGACAGACTGAAGATCTTGCCTTCCTTCTTTGGGCCCTTTAGCCCGGAAAAATGGCGACGCTGGAAAAGCCATAAATTGCAGGTGAAAAAGACCTTTCGTCCTCCGAGTGTCCCGTGCATTACGGTGTATACTCCAACAAGTATTGTGCTGGAAAACAATGGTTTTAGGTTGAAAGATAATCCCCAAAATTTTCAATCCGAACCCTTCATTTAAGGATAATACGAGGGTAAATACCCTTAACTGTATCATTTTGTTTCTCGGTTGTTAATTAAAATATTCAGATGGAAGAAAAACGAAAATACGCGAACTTACCTCCTTCGTATGATGTATTTTTTTCACAACTGTGATCAAATTTTTTATTAAGGGTAAAAAAAATCATTTAATTTTTTAGGGGTAGGGGTTGCAAGCAACCCTTCGAGTGACCGCTTCCAAAAAATTCAAGAACAATGTTCTGTTACCTATCTAATATATACAAAAGTTTCAAGATGATCGGATTGGGGGAACATAGTTAAATATTGAAAAACTAATGAAATTATGCCATTATTTTCCTCAATAACAGGTACTGTATGTGTTACTTCATATATCTTCGTTAATATCTCTGATGGTTTTACAATTTTTTATTTAAATCGCCCATAGGGTAAATAATAAATAATTGTAGGGACATGTGAACAGCAATTAACCCACTGTTCTGTTGCTATTAGCACAGTCACATGTAAGTATATCGTTTAATAGCGGTATAACTAATCGAATTCAATGTAACATTGATAAAATTTGCGATTAATATGCCTCGAGTGAACTTTCACCCGTATAATATTATTAATTTCCTTTAAATATTCGATATTTGAAATATTATCATCCCTCATTATTTCCGCGAGATTTCATACTGCCTATGTTAATTGATAGGTACCTGTACATAATAGTACATAAGTAGTATATACAAGTTTTACATGTGGTAATATTATACATATATAATACGGGTAAATAATAGTGTCCAGATATCCAGAATCACGTAGTTTACTTAAAGATAGGCAAATTCGATTTATAAACCAAGATTGTTAAATTGCACTCGGAAAAATAATTCCTTCGACAATCAAAGCTCCAGAACATTTCTAAAGGACTGATCGTTTATCTTACAATGATTTACGGCAATAAAGGGTTAACCCTTAGCACTCGAATGGCGACTCCGAGGCACTACTGAAAATTGCTATGCTATTCTTAAAAATATTGTTCACATTATTATTTTTGTTCGTATTTTATAAACTACTAGACGTTTACATATTACATGAGATATTATATCAGTTTCTTATGCAAAAATGAAAAAAATTGTTTTAAAAAAAATTTTAATTTCAATTAGGTAGTTGAAACTTAGCAAATTAATGTAAAGTAATTGTAAGTTAGATACTAAGGCATATTGTAACGTAATTATCAATTGTATAATCTGCAATGTATATGCAATATAAACCTTAAATGGTTTAAAGCAATAATAAATAATAATAGAATGGAAATATTCTAGAATGGAAAAATCTTTCGTTTTTGAGTTAAAATAGCTTCGAGTGCAAAGGGTTAATCAGACACTTACTAGTAATTTTTGTAGTTTACCAGAAGCAGACACTGACCACAGGCAATTTTGAATCGGTAAAATTCTCGTTACCGTCTCGGAACGTCTCGAGACCATTCGATCGCGCCGCACCGGGTTCCCAGCATCCCGAAGAAGGGGTAACTACCCGCGGAGCCGCACTCGAATCCGCCTCCACCCCCGCAGTTTCAGTATTATTTGCGCCCGGCGCGGCTCGGCTCGGCGCGGTGCAACGCGTTTCTGCAGGGGGACCAGTGGATATACTACTTTCGGAACTTGCTGGAACTTCTGACGGAAACCGCCGCGGCCAGGCCAGCACCGGAAATTTATGAATTTTGTTCCATAGTTTTGATTTAGAAGTTTGTTGTATCGAAGGTGGGAAGTTAACACACGACGCGCGCCTGTAAAAAGGAGAGGCGCCCGTGACGCGGAGAGATCGGGATTTCATCGATCATGCGAGCATCCACGATCCTCCGCTTCCGGTTTCTGTCAATTTCTATAAATTTTCTGGCCTCGAAAGGAATTTCCGGAAGTGGCCTAACGTCGATATTCCACCGACGCGAGGTAATACAATAATCCCGTCAAAGCGGCGGGGAATATGACAGGGATATAAATACTATTTAATTACATCGGCATCGAAACAGTGCTGAGACGAGATTGATCGGCCGCAGTTCCTTCCGAGACCGGTCCCGTGCCGGATCCGCTGGAAATTTCGCTGTTTACAGCAATTCCGTGGAAACTCGGTTTCGGTTCGTCGGCTCCATCCCTCTTTCTCTCTCGTCTCCGCTGAATATCCCGTTAACGAACATAACCCCGGCCTCGTTCCCCGATAAATGCCTGAACCGGCTAGGATTCGAGCCTAGTCTCTCTCCCCACCTCTCTCTCTCTCTCTCTCATTCTCCCACTATCGGCGATCGTGGACGGTTTGTGTCGGCGATTTTCTTGCCCAGATCGGTGGATAACGAGCTGGCAGCCGGTCGGTCTCGGTTTACTTTGTCGCCATTCCCGGCCGATCGTGTCACACAGAGAGTTAATTAAATCATCCCCCGTTGCATAATCCGCTTCTGGGTACCGATAACTGAACACGAGGCTGCCGGTTTTGGCGAGCCGCGGAGATGCCCGGGTAATTAGTTAATGTATCATTGGGCTCGGCCGAACTCCGGGCACCCCCGATCGTCGACGGCTCAGCCAGGAATCCGGGTCCACGGGGTAGGTCGAGGTTAATTTCCACCCGAGTTTGTTGATAAATCAGACGCCCGTGCAGCGCAACCACCGTGAACGTATAAACATCCGCGCGACCGTGCTTAATCGATCGCCGTTTAATGACTGCGACACGGAACCCACGACGAACCAGCCGAAACCGCCCAAAAATCGCTCGCTAATTATTGCGAGCCCCGTGCCATAACTGCTTGTTATGTGCCTGATCGGACCTCTGGTAAACTGCTCCGAATTCAGTGGCAGTCAATCTTGCAGGCATAAATACCGTAATGCTTCAAATAGATTTGTGCAAACTTCGTGAACGAAATATAACTTAATTCGTGTACCATTAACTAGCGATGGGCGTGATACAAGTCTTTCTCATGATCTTCAAACAATTCGATACTTAAGTACTTGTTTGGGTGTTTCGATATGTAGTGATGGGCGTGACACAAGTCTTTCTCATGATCTTCAAACAATTCGATACTTAAGTACTTGTTTGGGTGTTTCGATATGTAGCGATGGGCGTGATACAAGTCTTTCTCATGATCTTCAAGCAATTCCATTCTTAAGTACTTGTTTGGGTGTTTCGATATGTATCAAAAGATAAGGAACTTGTAGTCGATCTGTGATACCAGTAGGTGCCGAAATGATACCAAGTAGTATTGGTATCACGTCTTGGATGAAATTGGTATCGTTACATTCGCAATTCACGTCTTCACCGTTTTGAACTTAGACCATATATACCTATAGACACGGCGTAGATAATTTTCCGTGTCCGTAAGATGAAATCAGCTGAAAGACACTGTGACGTCTCATGCTCAAAAGATGTACAAGCTATGCTCATCGACAGTGCCTATATACGCTTGGCTTACATGGAGAGAGGGGGGTCAGCAGGTGCGCCATGTACACAGTACATGGATAGAAATTATCTTAAGACTTATCTTGTGACGTCACAGTGTCCCATTATCTTTCTGACACTAAATTCTCGGTTTTCCTATACACGTACTATACCTATGCCGGGTCTATTAGTATATATGGTCTAAGGTTTAGAACGTACCAACATAATATTTTCATTCTATCTTCCGTTCTCACGCTTGATATTAGTAATCGGCAAAATGATGACTTAAACCCCCCTAATTTCACACGGACTACAACATATTTCTATTAGAACAAAATCGAAGATGATGACCCCAAAAAGTGATCGATTCGGCATGGAATGACCCATAGTTTTTTTTTTGGAAGCGGTTAGCCTGTCGGTCAAAAAGTTAACCATCCGAAAATTTTCCAGACACCGTCCATCGAAAATCGTCTCGTGCAAACCGGGTTCCGAATCTGCGAATTTGTTATTAATTCGTAGGCTCGTCCGTCCCGGTCAGAATCAGCGATGTTTTTCGCGAGTCCGTGCATGATTTATGGACGTAATGATTTTTTTTTCCGCGGCAGGGTCGAGCGATTTTCAATGGATCCGCCGAATTCCGATCGATTTCTCGTGACAGTCGACGACGGCAAATCCGCGGATGATGAATCGGCTCGAATGCGATACGCGTTGCGATTAAGTGGAATGTTGCTACATCACCGACGCGGCGCGGCGCGGCGCGGCGGTGCGCGTTGCTCCTGGTCTTCTGGGCTGATTAAACACGGCACACCTTCGTTCTCCCCGTGTGCCCGGCCACCACGTGTACACCGCTAGATGATATTTTATGGGAAGTTGCGATCTACCTACGCGAGTCTCCCGGAGAATGTTGATTTTCCCGTGGCGCTTGTACGTGCCAGTTAACGAATCAAATGGGAATGTAGCAAAGCGCGACGCGAGAGGTTATGAAAGTAAAACGATATTACAATCATAATTCATTGTGTAATGTTGACCCCATGTGGTTAAACGGGCTCGCGAGCACCACCACCACCACCACCACCACCACCACCGAGAGATCGCTGCCGGCGCCTTCTTCATTGTGCTTCTAAATCTCGGTGTCTGGCTGGTGCAGAAAAAAATTCAGCGAAATACGAGTCGAGCATAATAGCAACACCGTAGCAACGGGGAAATGAGATTACCCCGACGGTCGAGCATTGGAAATAGTTGCGATTAGACTTAACGCGCCGGATTCCCCTGGCGAAAACCTTTATGAATTGATTTACAACGAATGTGTATAGTCGAATGGAAATTTATTCCTTTCATCCTGGGCTTTCTTTGTCGCGATACAGAAGCTGTTTCAAACTTCACGGAAATTGCTTATTTTAGTCCGTTTGACGCGGTTGCAAATGCTTGCGCATACCGTGTGAGCCCGTTATGGCGCGTAGAGATTCTTCTGGAGAATCAATATTCAGGAGACAAAGATTAATGCATTCACTGCTGGCTTAAATTCATGTCATTTGAAATTCTTTATGCTTTTAATAAAGAATCTTTCCAGTTCTTTTAAGAAAACTTGCCTTCGTTGTTATCGTTTTATTCGTATAATAATTGATGATGTAGGATCATTCACTGCTTTATTTATCAATTTTTCTTTAAATTCTTTGGGACTTCCTCAATGAATTCTTTGTATTCTTGAATTCTTTGAATCTTGAATTCTTTGAATCGTGAATTCTTTGAATCTTGAATTCTTTGTATTCTTGAATTCTTTGAATCTTGAATTCTTTGAATCTTGAATTCTTTGAATCTTGAATTCTTTGAATCTTGAATTCTTTGTATTCTTGAATTCTTTGAATTCTTCGAATCTTGAATTCTTTGAATCTTGAATTCTTTGTATTCTTGAATTCTTTGAATTCTTCGAATCTTGAATTCTTCGAATCTTGAACTCTTCGAATCTTGAACTCTTCGAATCTTGAATTCTTTGACTCTTAAATTCTTTGAATCTTGAATTCTTCGAATCTTGAATTCTTTGTTTCACTAGTAGCTTTGTTTCACAAAAGCTCTCAGTTTTTGGAAGAGATGTCAACAAAAAAATTTAGTGATTCTGATACTGGAGGATTAATGATAAATTAGAAATAATTCACGGTGGTTTGGAGGTCGATGCAATTATGTATAGCTGACAAATGCCCCATGGTGTTTGTGTTAACCGACGCAGCACCGACATCCACGACAGGCAACAATTCAGCCGTCTTTGTTATAGTGTCAAGCACGGCGTCATGGATCAATATCGCGAAAGGTATGCCCATTGCTAGACGCCCTATGGATCTTGCCTCGCGTCAAAGGACGCATTTAATTAGCACCAATCGTGCTCGTCGGACTCGTGCTCGCTTCGTCTCTATCCCTCAGTCTCGTCAGGTGCACCACACGTAAAACAATCCGATCCCGATGTCTGCAATCAATTGAAAGCAGATGAAATATGGAAATTCATAAAACGATGTTAACATTCCATGCAAAAAAAATTTCAGAAATTTATTAATACGTGGATACACATAGTAAGGATCGGAAATAATTCCCGTTTTCATTACTCAAATTTATATCAATTCGATGCAATTTACAATTAACATTCATTCAGTCCGCACAGCCGGTCATTACTCGACTTAATAACTGTAATTTGGTTTTAACATTTTCATTATTACTGCCGGTTCATTATTATTTGCATAATAATTTTCCGATATCTATGATGTCCCTCCACAACTCGATGCGGTGTTTCAATGCGGACCAAGAATCTGTAAAATGGGAAAAATTAAATCAAAACTCGCATTCTCTTCGTGTTAAACCATTTTCAGTGGGTCGTATCACTATAATTATGTAGGCGTTCGGAATGGGAATTTTTATCTGTTTCAACTGATTATCAAATTTAGAAATCTGGATCTAAGAATCTGAATGATTTTCATTAAAAAAATCGTGCTTTTCTATACTTAAGAAGATCTCCGAAATGGATATATTTTATTGCTCCAATCTAAATATGTTGGTTCTTATGGACGTGCGTTCTTTTCATATCAAATAATTTTGTTAGAATCTGACTGTTCTATAATTGTATATCTCTCCAAGACAGTTTTACATATTCAACCAGAATATCAAATTCGCTAGATAGATTGATATAAACGTTCTCTAATTTTACCGACACCCGAATAATATTTTCCATAATTACGAAATTATTCAAGCTGGAAATATTCCTCCATCCGAATATATCAAATGCCATATACTGAACTCAAACATTGCTCGGTCTCATCGGCACCGAGCCGAAAAATCGTACCGCAGAGCCTGTTGTCCGTATATCGGTGGACTCGGTCGCGGAATTTTCGGCGAAATTTTCTACAGAGACGGAGGAAGAGATTGTCGGTAGCCCGGAAAACGTCTCGGTTCGATTGACAAGAACGGTGTACGGGGCGAGGCCGTGTGTAGCTCACCTCCGGTTCTCGCCTCTGATGGATGTTCGAGGCGTCTTAGGACGTGGGACGTCGCCTCTAAAGAGAAAAGACAAATAAGAGGAGCGGAGAGTTGTCTAAGCGACAAAGGCGTCGGGAGCAGCCGGTATGTATACCGGCGACGTGGACGCGTCGCGATCAGACCGGTTTGACGTTCCACGGGAATACGTGGTTGAATTTCATTCGGGTACGTGACGTTTTCAGTTTCCGCCTATTGTGAGAGGACGCGGTGTCGTGTTAACGGCCAGGAATGAAGGCGTGCCCAAGGCGTCTTAGATTCTCGCGTTATTGCCGAGAATTCACGGTCGTTTTATCTCGCGGCGGTCCACGCGACGCTTTACCACCTCGGGAGTTTCATTTTAACAGTTTGACATTAATTTAACATAAAAATTTCAAGGTTAACCCTTTGCACTCGGGGAGCTATTTTAACTCGGAAACGAAAGATTTTTCCATTCTAGAATATTTCCATTCGATACAATTTTGTTTCATTTTTTGCATATGATGTCTCGTGTAATATGTAAATGTCTAAAGAGTTGGGCAAAATTTCCATCTAAATAAAAATTTCGGATAACGATAATAAAAAATAAAAACATTTTTATTCATTATTCGATGGTTCGAATATAAAAAGTATCTTTATTCGACGAGCATCGAACAAATAATTATATTCGACGAGAATTTATTCGACGAATAAAAATTAATTTCTTTTATACGAAGTGGCTTTATTCGAACTTGGAATAATTTTTCCATCTTTTATCTGTATCTTTTATTCGGAGGCTTCGAATAAATGTTTCCACGACTACTGCCAACTCTAATAAACGCGAATCATCGAATATGTAATAAAAATGTTTTTTATTTCTTATTCGTTATTCGAAATTTTTATTTAGATGAAAATTTTGCCCAACTCCGAATGTCTAGTAGTTTATTAAATACGAACAAAAATAATAATGTGAACAATATTTTCAAGAATGGCATAGCAATTTTCAGTGGTGCCTCAGAGTCGCCATCCTCTGTGCTAAAGGTTAAAACGTCGAAGAATCACTTATACTGATAGCTTACTTACACTGATTCCGAACAGGCAAATTCTGGTTCGGGACCATTTTGTACCGAATCAAAATAAATCGACAGCGAACGTTCGCGGAGCCCATCGATTTTAATAAAAAGACGGAGAAAATGGCCACGAGAAAAAGGAAAACAAAGAGATTTTTTCCAGCGACGGCGACGATGTTGCCGCGATTTAAAATTCTTATCTCAATAATGTTTCTATTTGCGCGCGGTATGGTAAGGAGGGCGGCGTCGGCCGCGAAGGGGGTGGAAACGGGGAAAATTTTCATTTCCTCCGCGGGCGCGCGGCGACCAAGGAGAAATACGATTGTATCTTTGAGTAGCGAGTAAAAAAGAATTTCATTTCCTCTCGTAAACCCACGGACAAGAAATTGCACGATACGTGCTTGTATGTACCAGAGGCAGGTTTCTTTGAGCGGACTCTCGGAGAGCTGCATCTGGGACAATTGGGTATCCCGTTCGCCATAGATTTTAAGAAAAACCTCGCACGCTTGATCCCCGTAGGGAAAGAGAGAGAGAGAGAGAGAGGGAGAGTGAGAGAGAGAGAGAGAGAAAGGGAAAAAAAGAGGAGAGAGTCTTTCGTTATATTCCTGCTCGCTATTTTCAAGTTAGCGCGCTCCCAGAGGCAAATGGAAATTCATAAAACTTCAACTCTTTTGTCTCATTGTTCTCTTTGATTCTGCGACTTTCTCTCTCTCTCTCTCTCTCGCTCTCTCTCTTTCTCTCTCTCTCTCTCTCTCTCTCCCTCTCTCTCTCTCTTTCTCGTGCTATGAGGGCTGTAGTGTCGATAAACAACGCTGCTAGGTAATCGCGAATAAATATCTAATACCTACTCATTAATTTATATGTCGGAATGCTGAATTGAGGAGGGAAGAATACTTCGTCTATTTGTCGACTGCCATAGAGTTGTCTTCGTCGATGGGGTGTTGACATGTTTGCGATGAAATTAGAGTGACTCGTTATTGCCAGAAGAATAATTCTGCTAAACTGCTAAGATCGTCCATAGTACGTAGAACAAATTCAATTAATTTTATCGAATTATTGTAGGTACAGTTTTTCTGTAGCGTAAATGTAGACGTATAAATCTAGACAATAAATGTACATTTTCATGACTATGCTACCATGAACGTATTTGGAAATTCTATAATAATCGTCAAAGCTGCGAAACAAAGTGTACGATAATTAACCCTTGATCAGTGCGATCTGATCGAAAAATGAATGCCCAATTCGCATAATTGCAGAGCTTTCGCTTTCTGTAACGTCATATAGTCCCGGGTAGAGTTGGGCAAAATTTTCATCTGAATAAAAATGTGGAATAACGAATAAAAAATTCTATTCTTTATTCGATGGTTCGCGATTACTAGAGTTGTAGTTGTGGAAAGATTTATTCAAAGCCTCCGAATAAAAGCTACAGATAAAAGATGAAAAAATTATTCGAAGTTCGACTAAAACCACTTCGTATAAAAAACATTATCTTTATTCGTGAGATACATTCTCGTCGAATATAAGTATTTATTCGATGCTCGTCGCATAAAGATACTTTTTATATTCGAACCATCGAATAATGGATAAAAATTGTATTTTTTATTCGTTATCCGAAATTTTTATTTAGATGACAATTTTGCCCAACTCTGGCCCCGGGGCAATCTAGACTCTAGATTCTAGAACGTCCCGAGAGCAAAAGGAGCTCGTTAACCTCGGCTAACTAAAAGCCTAAAATTTCGTTCTCTTGATAGACTCGCGCTAATAAGCATCAGCAATTTGCACGATCATCATTTGCACGACATCAGAGACCCAGGGCCCGAATATCACCTCGTAGCCCGGGGCCGTTCTTTTGTATAAAATAACGCGCAAAGTGGATGCGCGCAGTCACAGGTGAACGTAATTACAAAGTGGTGCGCGCGAATAAATACGAAAAGTGATAAAAAACGAGATCTCACCTTTGGTCTACGAATGAACACATTTAAAAAGCACGGCGTAGCTGACGGCCATTTTTAATTCCGTTCCGTGTAACTGCGACGACGTTGATAAACGTATCGAACGACAGACACGATCGAGAAAAGCCGGTCGAAATGGAGATCTATAAGCGAATGCTACGAGAGCATTTTAGATACAGATTCAGTGAAATATAAGCACTTCGCTCACGGTGCGACGAGCGGTGGTATATCTGGCGCAAGACTCTGCCTTCTATTTCCCACGCATTATGAGATATTTACTCGGGGACCCCGTTTGAGGTAGTATCGTCGCTGAAAAATCGAGACGAGGAAACTCATATTACGCTCGCTTCAGGTTCATTTCAATTTTAATATCGTTTCCGTGCTGCGACAGCAGCGATTCGCGAGACCGATACCGCGGGCGGTGTTCGCGGAAATAATTCGCGGAGTCCGTTCCGCAACTCATATCCATGGGGGAAATACAGTATTGCACCGTTAAATGCACATCGGTTCACCAGCCAAAAGTCGAATTCTCGCAAGCAGAACATTAACTCGTGATCAATGTTAATAATTAAATAATTATGATCCGGGAACATAAACGTCTAGAATAATTTTGGCAAGTGTCTGTATTGCTATTAAAAAAACCGTTCCGCAACTCATATCCATGGTGGAAATACAGTGTTGCACCGTTAAATGCACATCGGTTCACCAGCCAAAAGTCGAATTCTCGCGAGCAGAACATTAACCTGTGGTCAATGTTAATAATTAAATAATTATGATTCGAGAAACATAAACGTCTAGAATAATTTTGGCAAGTGTCTGTATTGCTATTAAAAAAACCGTTCCGCAACTTATATCCATGGGGGAAATACGGTATTGCACGGTTAAATGCACATCCGTTCACCAGCCAAAAGTTGAATTCTCACGAGCAGGACATTAACCCGTGATCAATGTTAATAATTAAATAATTATGATTCGGGAACATAAACGTCTAGAATAATTTTGGCAAGTGTCTGTATTGCTATTAAAAAAACCGTTCCGCAACTCATATCCATGGTGGAAATACAGTATTGCACCGTTAAATGCACATCGGTTCACCAGCCAAAAGTCGAATTCTCGCGAGCAGGACATTAACCCGTGATCAATGTTAATAATTAAATAATTATGATCCGGGAACATAAACGTCTAGAATAATTTTGGCAAGTGTCTGTTTTGCTATTAAAAAAACCGTTCCGCAACTCATATCCATGGGGGAAATACAGTGTTGCACCGTTAAATGCACATCGGTTCACCAGCCAAAAGTCGAATTCTCGCGAGCAGAACATTAACCTGTGGTCAATGTTAATAATTGAATAATTATGATTCGGGAACATAAACGTCTAGAATAATTTTGGCAAGTGTCTGTATTGCTATTAAAAAAGTTGCGAAAAGATATTGACAGTGGGTAGCCCGGTTATTGACACAAGGGTTAGAGCGGGGGTGGAGGCGCGAGGCCAGCGAGAAAAAAAGAGCAGAAGACGCCGAAGAAGGAGGAATCGAGGTTTAGAGCGAACATCTGCCGAGCAGGCTGATTTCCAGCCAACGATAAGACCTCGAAACGCAGCGGAGCCGGTATAACCGCGCCGGAATTCATTAGTTAACTCCGCGCGCGTGCAGAAACGAGCATTCCCAGCGACTCGTTTTCGCGAGCTACTGTATCGCGGAATTGTATCGTTGAAGAATTCAACGATGGTTCTGCCTACCCTTATCCGATGGAATCGGCAGAATGTTTTCCGAGGGATGAATCGAGAGGCTGAAGATCCTCGGAGAAGCGGAAGCGACGAGAGACTTCCGACGATGGTTTTCGAAATGTAATTACCCCAGCACTGGGCCACTTGAAGAGCTATTTTGGTTTTGCAATTTTAAACAATCGAAATTTTATTCTACTTTTTATAAGTAGAGGAGAATCCTAATTTGGACCGACACCTTGCTTGAACGTATTTTGAGTAAGAAAAATATTTTATAAGTTACTAATAGTATTAATTGAAGAGAAATTCGAATCTGGTTTAGCTGTGTATACTTAACCCTCATCCCTCCCTCGTGTCAATTTGACAAATATACTGTTCTGATATTTGAAGGTGAATTTGCCCAAAACTTCGTAACTTTTATTTTTATAATGCGAAGACACATAACCGAGAAAAACCTAAGATATAAATGTTAACGCATCAATTTTTTTTGAATGAAAAAAACATCGAAAAATAACTTTTTACCTTGTTTATTTCATCAATCTTTTACCGTCAATTTTACACTGAAGAGCAGATTCAGTTCGTCAAATGAGGGACGGACGAGGGGTTAAGAAGAAAAAAATTTACAATGTTACTAACGGTACTAATTAACTGTGATTTATAAATCAGGTCCAATCTACACCCCACTCTAAATTCGACTACTATCCCCTACAAGAATCGTAGAATATATGCGCCAGAGGATATTTGTCGGAATTCGTGAAATTAACGTAATTATAGCCTCTCGAGGAACGCAACTCGCATACAGATAAAATCCTCGATAAATTACAAATGAATTCCGGTCAGAGAGAAGCAAGCAGAAAATATTTAAACTCGCGCAAAGCTCCCCAGTCAAGTGATTACGTTTCATAAGGCGAGAAGCATTCCCGAGTCCAATAATCCGGAATAAGTTTCATGGGTCCATTCTTAACACAAAAGCTTCGTTGCAAGGTGAATAAAATTTTTATTTTCGCGACCGGGGGTGTACGGGGGGTTGCGGAGGTTGCAACGGCGGCGGGGCTGCTCGGCGAAACTTTTTCCCGCGGACAAAGGGCAGCGGGAAAAAAAGATTTCGCCTTATTTTTCCACGTGGATCAGCTCCCCTTCGGTCGTACCGTAAACCAAACTCTGTCCTGCTCTCTCCGACGGCGCTGACTTTCGAAAAAAAAAGGGAAAAATTGCTAGCGCTCCCATGGCACTATCGCGATCTAGCTTACACACTGTTTGCAGACGGCGTTGCGTGTTTGGCACGTCGGACAGCGACGTCGTTCACCGTCGTTTTTGTATGTCGAACGTAGATAAGCTTGATATTATATTTTACCAGCAAATAAAGTAGCTTGCGTCGCCGATTCCCGTGCATTTTTCGCACGACATGCGTCGAGCTTCGCGGACTATTAGTTGGGGAACAGCTTCGTCCAATAATCAGGCTTACACGACTTGCTTAGACATAAGAAACGTGTGCTGCTTTTCTATTTATGATTATACACTATTCCTCAATTGTAATATTAAATTTTGCTATGAAATTAATTTTTATATAAATTCAATATTACCCCTCAATAATATTAAATTTTGCTATGAAATTAATTTTTATATAAATTCAATATTACCCCTCAATAATATTAAATCTTGCTATGAAATTAATGTAGAGATATGGACCGTGAACAAATGAACAAGGCCTAAAAAATGCGAACAAAATATGATTCGTTTTAAATGAACTGCTCCTCAATCGAAAGTATTACCATCCCTACATTATTAATGTTTTCTAAGCGTGCGAGACATTACAGCGTTAATTTTTATTTTCAACTTTCTCAAAAAATGTAAGTTTTAGAAAATAAGGATGTGTGTGTGTGTGTGTGTGTGTACATGTATATTGACGAACATAAGAGAGCATTACCTGTTCCCCCACTCCTGAGGTGCGAGAGACAAGCGAACCCGGAGTTCGCGAAGGAATTAATATTTTGTTATTGATTTAAACAAATCAGTTAGTTACAAGAAGGACGCCATGAGTCAATTATTCAGTTAATCTCAGTTTATATTAGCTTTTCTTAACAGTAAGTTTCGCATTTAGCGTTTACCTTTAATGTTAATTTAGCTTAGTACAACGATATACACCTCATTGTCAATTGTCAATTGCAAGGTGTTATACTAATGTATGCTATATAAACCATACCCGTTGCAGGGCATTAATAAATAAATAATAAAATATGATTTGTCTCCAAACTTCACATAATTCGATAAAGGTCCTCGGAAGAACTTGAAACAAACGTGATAACAATCAGTGCCCCCAAGGTGACGTTATCCGCAATTAAATCCCAGAAAAATGTTTGCTGCGCGACTCTGTGCAACAACAGTCCCCCTTTAAATCGTCGTGCTCTTTAAAAACCTAGGGATCGTTGTTATCTTACCAAGGGACCCCGCCCAGTCGGTGGCATACGAATAAACAGCAACAACGCTCGGGGACACTCGGTTATACTCCCGTCTTCGCGATCGGGTTCCATGGTGTACTATGGTACTATGGTACGTTCCAAAGAGCAAGATCTCGGCGCGGCGCGGCGCGTCGGCGTCGTCGTTCCCGTATCTCATCCCCGGCAGCGTTTTCTTAACAAGCTGCTTCGTTCATCTCTCACGTACGAGCCGCTCGGTATTCGCGAGGGCCGCAATCGGCTCGCCGCGAGTGCAAGCGCGTAGTACATCAATATGAGGATCGCGAAACGATGCGTTTGGGCGCGACCGCGTGCCGCGACTGATAGTCTGCGCATGCGTCGCATTCCCGTTCCGTCTGTCCCGCTCGTTCGCGCGTGGTGCGCGCGCCTCTCCTCGTCTGGCCACGGGTACGCTCGGCGGTGCTCGTGCGCGCGGTGGTGGGGATGGGCGAACCACGGCGAAGTACGCGGCGGGACGCGGAGAGAGCGACAGTCGCGTGTTGGCGGTGGGGCGAGAAGGGTCGTAGGGACGTTAGGGGAACCGCTAGGGAATCGTTGGTGGGGGGGTCGTAGGGACGAGGCGAGAGGGAGGGGGGACGGCCGGTGTCGGGCAATGCCACTCAACTGAATCCCCGCTCTGTCCTCGCGGCAGTCTGACGCCGGTCGCGCAGTCAGCATGGCTGGATTTTCTCGCAGTTTTTCGCCGGTTCTGCCGTGGTAGTCGGGTCCGGGAGTGCGTGTCCGCTGTCAGTGTGTGTCGGTCGGCCCGTGGTTCGACATCCAGTGCTTTCGTTTACCCGTGCCAGATCCCCGTGGCTCCTGACGGAGCGATGCGAACGAAACAGACGCCAGACACCGTACGAACCTAACCTCCAAAGACAAAGATGAGCCGAGGCATTGCTCCGGTCGCATCGCTGTCCCGGTGACGCTCGTTCGTCTCGTTCTCGTGTCGTACGAACCCGCGAATCTCCTTTCACTCTTTCTCTCTTCCTTCATTCCTTCCTTCCTTTCTTTCTTTCACTTGTGCTGTTGTTGATTGTTGGTGTTAGCTATCGAAGAAGACGTCCGTGGTCACGCGTAAAGTGCGTTCGTCGCGTGACAGCCCGATACTCGTGCATCCTCTGTGAGAGGGACAAGGACAGGGAACGCGGAAAGAACAAAAGGGAACGGGGTGGAACACTGCCGTGTGCGTCCCTGTAGGTGGAACGGAGACGGAACGAACGCGATCCAGCTGGTCGGAGAGAGGAGCATCGTTCACGGCCGCGCAAGGGAAAAAAGGGAAAAGGGGAGGTCGACAAAAGGGACTCGACAACAAATCTTGACCCGGGGAACGAGAGGGAAAGATTTCTTGGAAACTCGGCTTCATGCGGACGACTGGTGTTTTTGACCTGGACCAGCTCGAACTCGCCGGAATTATTTCTTCTTCTTGTTCTTCTGCAGCATCATCATCATCATCGTCCTCCTCCTACTACGCTTCTTCTTCTTCTTCTTCTTCTGTCTCGTTGCCGGTGAGTTCCCCATTATGCTTTGTCCCCTCGAGCACCGTGTAATAGACGAAAAGACCCATGGAAAATTTTCGCATTTCTCGCGCGCGCTCCGAATCCCGCATGCAGAGATGTCTCTGCGCGCGGCTACGCTCGGAACGTGGCGCGGAACCGAGCCGAGACCGCGAGCGGCGCGGCGCGGTTAGGCGTCGCGCCGTCGGCGTAATTTTCTCTCGCTCGCAAAAAGAAGAGAGCCATGTGTGTAGTACGTTGGCCGGGCCGAGTGTAAACAAGCCGCGGTCCTTTTAAACGCCTGCACGTATCGCCAGCCCGACTCTCTGTTATCTGTCTGACGCAATTTCCCCACGGTTTTTACGCCCCCTCCCCCCGCCCCCCTCTTCGAATTTCTGACGCGGGGGCGTCTCAACAGGTCAATGTCACGGCTCCGGTACGCGTCGGTCACCGGTGACCGACATTACTGCAAAATCCGGCTCCTTATTTTTACTTTGTTGTAGATTTGTTCTAGGTAGAGTAGTGACAATTTTTTGGAGTTTGAATTCCCATGCTCGAAGCTGCACGAACGGTGCAAGGATTATAGTTTCAGCCCTTTTTCGTGAACAATTTCAATCAGTAAATTTATAGAGCCACATTTTGAAGAGATATATCTTGGGATACAAACAGGAGGAATAATTGTTCCATTAGTCAGTCATTTAAGGCCACCTTACGCATCGTTAATATTAATCGTAGTTGGGCAAAATTTTAATCTGAATAAAAATTTCGAATAAAAAATAAAAGAATTTTTATTCATTATTCGATGGTGCGCGTTTATTAGAGTTGGCAGTAGTTGGGTAAAGATTTATTCGAAGCCTCCGAATAAAAGATACATATAAAAGATGAAAAAATTATTCGGAGTTCGAATAAAGCCACTTCGTATAAAAAAAAATATCTTTATTCGCCGGATAAATTCTCGTCGAATATATAGTTATTTATTCGATGCTCGTCGAATGAAGATACATTTTATATTTGAACCATCGAATAATGAATGAAAATTTTTTTATTTTTTATTCGTTATCCGAAATTTTTATTTAGATGACAATTTTGCCCAACTCTGATATTAATACATTATTCTACATAAATTTTTGAGAACTTTACGAGGACACGAGAAATAGTCTGATCATTGTACTCTCTCGAACGTATAGTAATTGGTTAATAGATAGGAGCTGTAATAAGTAGACTGCACCGATTACGAGAATGTACAATGTACGCAATACTTAGGAAATAAAATACCGTTCGGTAAAGCTTAAAAAATCACACGCGTCGCCCCGTTATTTATTTAAATGTGTAATTGGTAGCGAATGGAGTTTGCAGAAATTGGCAATATATGTACACACTGACTGTTACGTACTAGCATAGTTATCGTTAATTTGTTTAAGTTCTTCTTTCTGTTATCGTAATTCCATTGAAGCGAGTGTGTTGTCAGCTCGTTCAAATGCTGCTGCTGAACGATTGATGAAACCAGCCCGTCTGTAATGATGTACTACTATATTACTGGTTCGTGCAATGTTTAGATAATTTGTAATTCGATTGGCGCGAAGTATATCGTCATACTTTATATTTAGAGAGCTTATCTGCGGGAGGGTCAGTTGTTATTTCGCTCGCCGAGGTTTTTATACCTCCATAATAAATAAGCAATACACTGTGTACCGACCCTGGTCGTAATTAATTTTTGAATCTCAATAGTTTGGGAAATTGTGATCGTAGGGATGAATATCGCTGACAAATTAGACCTTTGCAAGCGTTAATTCTTATTTAATTGTTATTCTCCGTGGACTTGAAATTTCTGCTAGTTTGCACACGTTGGACTCGATGAGATGATGGTTTATGTCACGCGAAGCGTCATCCGTGTCTGAAAATAGTATCAATTCGCATTTATTGCAAGCGCTCGGCAGTTGCGGTCGTAGATTAGACCGTCGCCTTTTTATTCATACGGGGTAAGCAATAAACATCGGGAGGGAACAGCATCCATAACAGGATATTTGTATGCAACAGCGTTGCATCCTCGATACCAGTGCTGGGATCGCGTTGGCTGATGTCACGTGGTGACGAAACGAACGGAAAGATTAATTGCATCGTGACGATCGGCCAGCTCCGGAGACCGATCGCCGCGTGCAAAAGACGCGGCTCGATGGATCGACGGCTGTGTTACGTTGGTTTTTTCGAATGAACGTCCGGCTGGGAAAAACTGGTAACGTTATTCCCGCCGTGTGCAACCCTGTTTACGCGATTATCATCGTGCCCTCGGGGCCCTCCGCAACTTATCGGTTCCGCGACTCGCGGATTTTTTCGCGTTCGCGAAACCGCTACAGCGAACAAACCGGAGGAGAAGTTACGCTATTGTTTGCATTACAATTTCTAATGTTCTGTTATTTCATCAGTGATTGCGAAAGATCTCTTACACGACGCACAGACTGGTATTTGTGCTAAAAACCTGGCCAAAAATATTTTGTGTTTCCTACGTTATACAGTTAGTTTATGAATAAACATGTCATTTCTAACTACATACTAGCGATAGTAAGTCTTATTTATGGGTGTTCATATGGAAAACTAAGGCACTAATTTTTCTTCTAAATCTTTTAGTTTTCCATCAAACGGTCGCTTTGTGCTTTCTCTTACTAGCTCGTGCAGGTTGCTTTCGAGTCATAGACTTGACGAAATCCACAGAAACTGGACCACACGAAAAAGAAAATTAACCAAATAACAAAAGAGAATATTTGGAGCATTATTTTTCTTTAATGCGAAAACTTGGGAAAACTTTGTTGCGGTATAGTAATTCTAGATATCCTGAAGTTTAACAACACGTAACTTTTATGCTGTTACGATTAGTTGTATATGTTTAAACACACTAATATATGCAAGAAAAGTAATGAAAATCCAAGAGCTTTTAGTCAGGCTTGTAGATTGGTAAACAGACGTATAAAAAGATTTTAACATTGGTAAAAAATATGATTAATATAATGTACATACCTCGTGCAACAATATCCATCGTAAGTTTCTCCACAAAAATCACTTCCAACATAAAAATTATCATAACAAAAAGATGCTTTCGAACGGAATGCTGCGAAAAAAGACGTGCGTATCGAACAAGTGCTATAGGTTCTAAGTGCAGGCACCTGTGACTGATCGAGTTACCACAGATAGGGAATCCACCAGGTGTGACGGCATGTTTATCTATCTATTTTGGGACGAAACCACAGCTCTATATGTAAATATTTATAATTTCGATTTTTGGCCAGGTTTTTAGCACAAATACCCAGTCTGTGCTACGACTAGACATTTGTTATGGTCGTGTTCGAATGAAAATCGTGTGTCCGTGCAGCATGTAATCGAGTCGGGGGGGGGGGGGGGGGGGGGGTACACATTCGGCATTTGTGTGAGAGAAAAGTAAGCCGGGAATAAAATACACTCGAAAGTTTCTACTTCGGGAGATTATAAGGGCGAGGGAGGAAAATAAAAATCGTAGAAGCTTTAATATTCCACGAGCGAAGTTTCTTTCCCAGGGGGTGGGTTCGTTGACGAGCGAATATCACAAAGGGAGCAAATTGCGACAAATTGGTCGGTAATCTTCTTAAGATCCTTTAAATGCTTCCCGTACACCGAAACGAGCCACTCGCGCTCTGTAAGTCGCTATTTACGCGAAAATAAAGCGCGCCTCTTCCAATCTCGCTCATTCCGAAACCCGTGCAACCACTGTTCTTGTAACGCGAAACCCAGATTCAACTCTTGTTTCCAACAGTATTAACCCTTTGCGCTCCGATAATTGCTATGGCTCCTGCACGAACTCGATTATCAAACAAAATCGGAGTTCTGGGTTATTTGCTTGCTTCTGCGTGGTACAAATTATTGCTACGCGATACCACCAGAATCAATCTAGAAACAGAAAAGTCTCGGAGCGCGAGGACACCGAACATGACTAGCGAATATTTCTACGAATCTACTGTATCGTGGTGTATCAAAATAAAAATATTTTCATACTGTTCAAGGTATGTACTGTTCGTACGCCACAAGATATCTCCTGGAAGGAATTCGATAACAAACCGTCCGATTAGGTCATTCCACACGGACTATCGGTTCTAGCCGAATTATTGGCTACAGTGTGTGACGTCAAAGCATAACCATTGGCTGCGATCGAGGACCCCCTTTGTCCCTCACCCGTCTCGAGGGACTTCTTGTGGCGTAAGGACAGTATGTACTGTTCGTACGCCACAAGATATCTCCTGGCAGGAATTCGACAACAAACCGTCCGATTAGGTCATTCCACACGAACTTTCGGTTCTAGCCGAATTATTGGCTACAGTGTGTGACGTCAAAGACAACCATTGGCTGCGAGCGTGGACCCCCTTTGTCCCTCACCCGTCTCGAGGGACTTCTTGTGGCGTACGAACAGTAGAACCGCATACAAAAAGTTCAAGAACATTTATCCGTCCCTTTAATAAAAATTTACGTTTCAACGAGCAACAGTGACGAAGCGTGTGAACGACTGCTGCAATAAAAAGTAGCCTCGATAAAAAAATATATCTACAAAACCACTTCACTGTTAAAAAAAAAAAATATCTTCGCACTGTGAAAGTACCATGGAATATAAAAGTTCCAACAACGTTCGTTTACCAAAAAAACAAAAATTGCGAAACTCTGCCGCCGAAAGTAGTCCTCGGACTCCGAAGAGGACTTCGATCGAGGTAAACATTTTTTACCAAGCGGAACGGGTAAAGCGTCCGCGCGTAATTACCATGACTGGCCGGTATCCTCGAGTTCGAAGTACATACGTACATATACACATTTGCCGAAGAAAAACCTAACGCCAGGTCTGGCCGCGAGAGAAGTAGCAGAGGCGGCAGCTTTCACGAAGAAAGCGCGCGTCGTTTTTCCTCGGGCAAGGCTTGGTAACCTCGTTGCCTGGTTCCGGCATTACTCGCCGGATAAATTATACATTGTAACATGCCGGTCGATCGATCGGGGCCTTATTAAATCCCGAAACGATCCCCCTGGGGCACGGTATCCTTTCCGCTATCGGGCCGCTAGTATCCGTGCTCGCGGACTTTTTTCCCGTTCGAATCGCGCTAATAACGCGATACTCGTCGCATTAACCGCGGAACACGGATATTAATTTCGTTATTAGACCCCTGGTCTCGTCCGGGGCACTCGTTGCTGCGTTTTTAGGGCCGGTTTTACTAGACCGGACCACCACCGCCGCCGCTCATTAAGGCGAACGGTTTCACGACGGACGTTTTGTACTTTGCATAGAAAGGGTTCTCTCTCGTCTTTTTCTCTCCCTCTCTCTCTCGTCGTGGCCCGAGATTAAAGAGTTTCCGCAGCATCGAGCCGTTCCTTCAACCCCCCCGCCCCTCTTCGAAACCTCCTTCGACCCCCCGACAACAGCTCGCGCGCGTTCTTTTTACGAGCGACGCGAGGCGCCGTTGTAACGCGAAAATGACAATCTGAATGCGAAATTAGGTGCGCGACGCTTTAACACCGGCCACCCGACGACGCTCTCTGTGTTCGACTATGAAAAATGCATCAACCGGAGGACCTCTCGCGGAGGAACTTCGATTTTCATCGGGGGAAAAATCGGTGAAACGCCGCGGCGAGCGAGCGAGAGAGACCGAGATGAAGAAGAGAGAGGCAGGCGGCTGCTCTTGGAACGCCCCCGAGGACCGGGGTCTCGGGCTTCGAGTGCCTCTCAGGAATAGACAATGTCAGGAATCGCCGACCAAGTTCAGCCTAGTATCGGCTATAGAGGCCCTTTCGTACCCCGGGGTATTGCAGTTCTAGCCGGCCGCCTGTTTTATGCATAAAATATTACAGGCTGAATACTTATTTCGGGGTTTACTGCCGGCATTTCGCGGAGGGTGCTGTGCGCACTGTCTTCTGTGCTTATACGGCCGCACTCCGCGGTGGCCTCGTCGATCTTATTCCGTGATGTACAAGCCATAGAAATTACAGAGATTATTCATCGACGTCAAATTTAGTAGACTTGCAAATTTCTACATACAGTGCGACTTCCACTAATATTATTATTTATTATTATTTACAGATCGAAGTCCTTTTATACAAATGTTTACAATAGAAAATAATCATAACAAAAAAGGAAAAGAAAGTCTTAGCATAAAGTTACATAGGAATGGACATGCTGAAAGTTACAGGAATACATTATATCACATATAATCATATAATCGCACGCAACTTTTTCATAAATGATAGTAACGAACCATTAAAAAAGTCAATATTACGATATAAAATGTTAGATTTATAGCTGTGATGCGATTTAAAGGATTTATTAATCCATATGTGGATTTGGATTTAAATGCTTGAAATCCTGTATATTCGGACACTCTTAAAAAGACGATAACTTTTTTAATATTCGACCGCCCAACTTGGATTTTTTTGGGCAGTTAGAACAATCGGTTTTGTTACGTAACGTGAAAAGAATTTTTGGAAAAATTGCAATTGCTCGAAAAGTTGTACTTTTAGTATTTTCTTTACAATTTCGACCAATTGCAATTTTTGAAAAAATTTCTTTTCTCATCGTGTAGTAAACTAATTGCTCTCACTTCTAAAAAAAATCAAATCGTACGGTCCAATATCAAAAAAGTTATCGTTTTTTTAACAGCGTCCAAATATTAATGGAGGTCGCTGTATGTATACAGTAGATCCAAAAAATGGACACGTAATTTTCTAATCTTGAAAAATTGTCGAACCGTGATCATTTCGTTAAAACGAATAGTCCAATAATATTCCTGGGCCCATTTTAAAGCTTCAGATTTCTACTTGTACATCAATAATTTTTGCCTCGGACAATTTCGCATGACGTAGCAGGTGGAAACCCAAAGACATGTTCTCCCTCGGAAATCCAGAAACTAGAAGTATCATTGATAATGCCTTATAATATAACGTAATATGTATAGTATAACATTGATAACTTTTTTAATATTCGACCATGCAACTTGGATTTTTTAAGAGAGGTTAGAACAATCGGGTTTGTTACGTAACGTGAAAAGAATTTTTGAAAAAAATTGCAATTGGTCGAAAAGTTGTACTTTTAGTATTTTCTCTACAATTTCGACCACTTGCAATTTTTTAAAGAATTTCTTTTCACACCATGTAGTAAACTAATTGCTCTAACTTCTCAAAAAAGTTCAAATCGTACGGTCCAATATCAAAAAAGTTATCGTTTTTTTAAGAGCGTTCGAATATTAATGGGAGTCACTGTATGTACAATCGACATTTTATGGGCTCCCAACAAAACTGAGGCCTTGGGAAAAATTTGGGTCGTATGCATGTGTTCTCCATATTTTAGATCTGTATGCACGATAATTCATTAATTCATGCAATATCGAGATTTCATAGGTTACACGAGAACAAAAATCGGTGGATGCAAAATATTAATATGCACGTTTTCACATTTTTTTTAACGAGCTGCATGAACATTTATCGATGCAAGAGTGAACGATTATAATTAGACCGCGAATCGTTATGCAAAATCTAAATTTGGTAGATTATTCCATAAATATTGCAACGAGCCCGAAATGTTTCTATTTTCGGTTGATATATGGGATTTCTTGTATCCGCATGCATAAAATATTACAGTCTGAATACTGGGATATCGAGTCTAAGCTATTTCAAATATTCTATGTATGCTGGTCTCATCAATTCTATTTTGAGATATAAAAGCTCTGCGAACGATCATTATTGAAATATGGAATATTATATGATTATAATTGGAATGCAGATATTAGTGGAAAATCAAAATTTTGTAGATTATTCCATGAAAATCGGAATAACAGAGCAATTTGTTTAACATGCACGTACTCTCGTATTCCTACAATGAATTCGACTACAAATCTTTAATACAAAACCAGAATTCTATAGATTATTTTATTAAAATAAGGAAAAAAATTTTCCTATATTTAGTTGCAAGGCTTCCACAAATTTTTAGTGCATTCTGGATCGTTTTCGATTTTGAGACGAAAGATCGATATCGCACGATCAATACGCATCAAGTGTCGTTCAGAAACACAGTTATATAAAGAGATTGCGTAATCCCCGCTTGTTTGCATCATGCACAGATTACATTAAAGGAATATGGCCACCGTTTTTCTTTTAATGATTATATTCATCCGGAGCTTCCGATAAGACACTTTAACCTTTTCGCAGACCAAGGAAAAACTTCTTACCGCTTCTTCACGCTCGAAATATATACCCATTTATAATAACAGAGAAAATTTTCTGCAAACGAACGCACTCTCGAACGGTGATAACGATGTGACCAGTAGTTTTCCGAATTATCAGGCGGACGTATCGAGTTCTGTTGACCGAATTTGATATTGTGTGAGTAATTTCATTCCGGGAATGCCTGGACATCCAGGGCTCTCGGTTCGAATACAAAACGGCTGCGACGGCAGCCAACATTCCGATGAATTCGATCGTTGGAATGTCTCTGTTCTACGTTCTCCATAGTGTACAAAAACCGTTTGTCAATTATCGCGATCGGAGAAACGAAATAGGGTGACACTGGACGACTAGGGTGGTAATTGTATATTGCAATATCACAGACTATTCGTCGCTACATTTATTTATTTATTGGCCACTATTGGAATATGGGTACAATAAACCAGACTCTATATACAATATAACATAGGCTTTTTAAAAATTTTTTTTTAAATATTGCATTGTCATCCGGTTCCTCAGCTCATCGGGAAGTTAGTTTAAAATCAATTGCAAAATTTGTACCGAACAAACAGACAAACAAACAAACAGATAAACAGACAGACAAGAAAGCGAGCTAATAAAATCGTGGTAAAATAGAATTCATTCTATTTAATATAACTGAAGACACGTTGTGAGGCACGTCTTTACAACAAAAACGACACAAGTGCGAATCGCTCTGGAAAAAACGGACAACGAATCTAAGAAACAATTGAGAGTTGAGGGTCCCATGACGTAGACAGCATAGATACGATGTATCATTTGAATAGGCGCTTGAAAGTAAAGCGATAGAATATTCTACTAAATAATAGTGGATTATTTTTGTCAATTTCTTTCTTAAATAAATTCTAAACAGCCACGTTAAGATATACTTCAATTAAAAAGGGCCTAGCCGATTAAAATGGTCAAAACTGCCCTTAGAGCTTTTTCAATGGCTATCGAACCATTCGAAAGCTCACCAAGAAAAACCCCTCTGACAAAAATTTTAGCCCCCTAGCTTGCACGTTTATGTAGTGTTTTAAAAGTTTATAGAATTTTTGATCACGAGTACTAATTTCAACAGACATGCAGCAGCGTTCACTGTGCATCTATACCAGCGATTTCCAACCGGGGAGGCTTTTTAATAAAAAATTAATGTTATAAAGAAGTAAAGTTATTATTATATAAAACGTGTCTATATTATTATATCGATTAAAAAATAGGGAGGCGCGGAAAAAAAAATTTTTGTTAGGGAGGCATAGTAACAATAAAGGTTGGAAACCGCTGATCTATACGCAAGAGAGAGAAAGAAAGAAAAATCGAGGAAAATCAATCGATCGGAATGGGAAATCTGCGAGCAAGATTTACGCGGTTGTGTTGGTGGGTCTCGGGTCGTTGGTTCGGCTGCCGAGAGAACATCCCCGGCGAGGTCGGCTTTAAACATCGCTCGGCTTTAATACAGCGCACGAACCCTCGCCCGGGATCTACGTTGCGGAGATGTAGTAAAAATTCCACATCTGCGGGGTTCTCCGTCGAAAGCGGCGAGACAGAGATCGCGTGGAAGGTCGGAAAGAGAGAATGCTAATAGCGGGACAAGGGAGGGAAACTTTAAGACACCGTTTGTAGTTCGCCGGTGTGTGGCGGAGAGTGGGAGGGGACGGTATTAAATCTATTTCCCCCGGATTCTGGGTAACAGCGGGCCCCTGCTGCATGAAACATTCAGTGCGCCACCCGAGCCACGGTGGAAGAAGATGCGCTTCAAAATGTTCGGAAAAACCGAATTCCCCCAACGGAAAATAGCCGCTATTAACCCTCGGAAACGGCGAGCCAGGGCTTTTCTCCTACCCGGGATGCTCGAAATACCTTATATTCTCCGCGTCTGGGAATATTTAAAAGTGATTTGTTGTCGTTCGGAGCTTGATTGCGCAGCTTTCCGCGAAACACAAATGCTCGGAGTGTTACGGAGTCGGGCGGGAATTTAATCTCCCACGAGATCGAAACGGTCGGGAGGAACTTTCTAATAGACTTTACGGAAAGTGTGGAGTATAGAATTTCTTTTTTTTTAAAAACGTTCTCACGTTGTAAGTTTCGAGAGGAGAGCGTGCAAAGGTCTTGAAACTTTCAGTTCGCGTAGGACTTGTAGAGTACATAAGAATATACAATTTTCTATAGGAATCTTCTCGGAAGAATTTTGCTACAAGGTATTTTTCATACCTATGTATCCCTTAAATTCCTCGGATACTGTTTCGACCACCATGAATTCATTCTTGCGGAAAACGCACGCGTATCAGGCGAGTGAAAAATATTCAAGGATCACTCGTGTCTTTCGCGCGAAAAATTTGACAAATTGAGACGACTCGTGCAAGCCTTGCTCTCCGTTGCAAATCGAACTTCTTTGCTAGCGGCTAATTACAGTAAACGCTTGATTCTTGTCCGGAGCGAGGGATCAATTCATGTTCAGTGTCTACCCACTCCACTGCCTGTCAACGCAGAGTTGCTCTGCAGGGCGGCGACGATTGATGTCGGCTGAGGAATCGATTTTACAAATCTCTTAATTTTCATTATTTGTTTATGGGACTTTCACTACCTTATTTCTGGTATTTTTCTGATTAAAATGACACCAAACACGATATAATTTGAACTGTATTAAGTGGTTTTATCGACCATGAAAGTTTCGTTCGCAAGGAAGGACAGCGCATCGGAAAGAAAGAGACGCGGACAGTCGCGCGAACCGTATTTCATTCTGTCCTTCTCTATGTTCGGCTCTCTACTGAAGTCTCGCTCGGCGCGATCGGTGCGATATCTGCACGCAGCCATAATTCAAAAAGCATTTCTGGGGCACGATTCTTGTCCATGAAAAACACGGCTATTGGACAAGAATCAAGCGTTTACTGTACTGCAGCTTCTCCGGAGCTAGCGCAATTTCGAAAGAAACAGCAATATGCTCCTTCAATTTGTCACGGGAGGAATAACTATGACAAAGTCGCAGAACAATCGTTCTTCGAATGGCAGAATAGCGTGGTCTTTTACTTGGTCGGAGTCACGGATGAAAGTTAAAATTGAAAAATCGAACTCGCCAATGATCCATCACATTTTCGCGACCTACATATTAACAGAGCCCGGCTCCGAAGTCACGGAACAGAGAAGCCGTTCTCTCGCGGCTAATTATTGAAGATAGAGTGTCTCCGAAGTTGGCGCGGTTGCGAAAGAAAACGGCAACGTAAGAGAACGATTGATTAAGAATGCCGCGGCGTCCAGGAACCCGGTTGTTGGCCACTAGGCCAGGGGAAATGAATGGCGGCGTCGCGAGGCTATTCGCCGGTTTCTGGAAAGCGGCTCGTTGCTCTGCGGCCATGCACCGCGAGCCAACTTGATTTGCATTCTGTCCGGGATCGAGCCCTTGTAGGGTAAACTGCGTCCATTTTGATATTGACGTCGAGAGACGCCGAAGGAAACTGGTAGGAGGAGGGGGGTGGGGGGAGCCTCGTTGGTGATTCGAGCGTCGATAATGAAATGTGGCTCGCCAAGCGAAATACGTTTCCAGAAGTTATCCGTAATGATCTTCGGAAATATCGGGGCAAGATGGAAACTTCCGTTCCGCCGTTGGATACGATACGATACGATACGGCACGGACGTGGCCGAACAATTTTCCAATACAAATGGAACCGAGCAATGAATGTACTTATCGGAATTGGCTGCGCGCGGAACTTCTATCTGCTGAAGGATCGCCCCAAGAAATTATTGATGCGGTTAATTAGATTGTGTTTGAAATTTATCGGCGAGAGCCGGCCCAACGTGATCGAGTTTAATCGTTCCGTAATAACTTCTGTAATGCTACGCGCAAGGCGACAGGCAGATGTGTCTGGAATCATTCTTCTCAACCCCATTGCAGTAATTCATACTCTTGTCCCCAATCAATTAACACTAATCCTACCGACGCTTCACGTACACCTATTCCTACCGCGACCGGTTAAATGACCTTTGTTGACCTTGAAAGACCTCAATGTTGCACCTCGTTGGATGTTGGATTCGTCTAAATAGCCGCTATCAGAAAACAGGTACCAAAACACGTAGCATTCTATTTAAAAAATATAAAGGTTGAACTTGTTCTTAAAGCAACTGATTCTGTCAAAGTGAAACATTAGGCTTTTTATCAATCAAATATAGCATGCCGTCCTCCCTTCAGGTATGAAGGTACGTACCGCCGTTCTCGCGGTAGCATTGCAGCATTGCATTGATACAAATGCCAATCACTTTGGAGACCTTCTGTAAATGCAAGTTTATTTCGCTTTTTTTTTCATAAATGACCTTTGCTGATCTTCAAAGACCTTAATGTTGCACCTCGTTGGATTCGTCTAAATAGCCGCTATCAGAAAACAGGTACCAAAACATAGCATTCTATTAAAAAAAAAAACAAGGTGACCTTCACATCTCTGTAAGGACTCCACCTAGTAAAAAATGATTAACGCGATATTACAACCCCTGTTGTCCCATGCGTCTTTTGTTTCGAAAACTTTTCTACTACAGTAATGTCGCGAAAATTGTCGGAGAGTTGTACACGAAATTTGCCGTAGTGCCTACCCATTCCACCGCCTGTCAACGCTGCGCCGCGCCGGGCAGCAGTTCGGCGATGTTTGATGTCGGCTCGGGTATATCGGTGTGAACACCACTACATTGACTCGAGGAATCGATTTTATAAATCTCTTAATTTTCATTATTTGTTTATGGGACTCTCACTACCGTATTTCTGGCATTTTTCTGATTAAAATGACACCAAACACGATATAATTTGAACTGTATTAAGTGGTTTTATCGACCATCAAAGCTTCGAAGGCAACGAACAACAGCGCATTGGAAAGAAAGAGACGCGAACAGTGGACATCGCCGGCACAGTTCAAAGGCCCGCGTGTTCTCAGAATAATATGGCAATGATAGAATTGTTCATTTTTCATTATTTTTTTATGGGACTTTCACTAACTTATTTCTGGCATTTTTCTGATTAAAATGATACCAAACACGATATAATTTCAACTTTATTTAGTGGTTTCATAAATTGTAAATTATGCTTTACATGTAAAGAGAATATGGGCCAAATTATGTCGTGTTTGGTCTTGTTCTAATCAGAAAAATGCCAGAAACAAGCCAGTGAAAGTCCCATAAAAAAATAATGGAAAATAAAGCATTTTTAATTGGCATTACATTGTGAGAACACGCGGGCCTTTAAACTGTGCTGGCGACGGCGACACGCTTCGGCCACGCGATCAGTACAATCATTCTGTCCTTCTCTACGTTCGGCTTTCCATTGATGTCTCGGCGCGGTAGACTATACAGGCAGTCATAAATCAAAAGTCGAGCCAGTTGTCTCGAAAATTGTCGGCCCAGACAACAGTGTTTTGACAAATTTCGAGACATTACTGTACTATTATACTTTCGGAGTTATTGTAGGTGACAATATAGTTACTGCCTCACCCTGTAGAATGAAGATAATAGCCAATTTAACAGTATATAAAAAAATCAATTGCAAAATTTGTACCGAACAGACAGACAGACAGACAAGAAAGCGAGCTAATGAAAACGTGGTACATATAGTTTCTTTTATTCAGAAGTATATATGTAATGTATATTTTATTCGTTTTCACCGCATTGTTTACATCCGAGGTTTCGGACCGCTTCGGATACCAATCTGATAAATAAACACCGCGAGGCCGATAGGCGAGCGAGAACTGTAAACACTTGGAGGTGCCGTAAAGCAGTTCCTGGAAGGCACTTTTCGGCTAAAATCATGCCACAATTGCTTTCGTTTGTAACGATTTTATAGTTTCGGAATTGAGTCTTCGAGAGAATACTATTACAAGATATAAATCGTTCAACCGGTTACATGACCGGTCGTGGTAGGTAAGACAGACTACAAATGTTTCTCAGAAAACAAACGATAAAAAAGGAAGTGAATATTGAAAAACGTATATTTTATATTTATAAATATATTCATAAAGGCGATGCAATTACGTTGTATGTATACATGGTGGTCCGTTTAAATAAGGCCACCTAAATATCTCTTCAGGTTATTGTGATGCAAAAAATATTTGTTACGTAATGTGCATAGTGTCAATGGACCAAATATCTGGCACGAATATTTTTTTTCGAAGGTCATTTTTTTCGGAGTTATCAAGGTCATCGATGTTTTTGGATACATATAACTACATTTTTTTTTTTATTGCATCGTGTAACTGATGGAAAAATACATTCAGATATGTATAATAACATGACCTTGAAATGACCTTGATCTTCGAAAATTAAACTCGTGAAGTTTAAAGGCGATGCAATTACGTTGTTGTACATAGAAAATTCTAATCGAAATTTTAAAAACGGTCATTTGACCGGCCGTGATAGGAACAGTGTTAAGGGATAAGTGGAATATACTAATTGTAAGTATTAGACTACCGATTTAATGCATTTATGGCAAAAATGAGTACGTACCATTTAGAACAGTGAAAAAATTAGAAGATTTTAAGAGTGTTAATATATTATTTTCACTATATTAAAAATATAAATTTAGCTCCTGCTTCTTGTAATTGATGCACAAACTTTTTATATTGCATAAAGATCCGGAGTCTGCTAAGTATGAATAATTCCTTTTCCTTTTGCGAATTTGTCGAATGCAAAACAGTGCCAATTGATGCAGCCACGAGGAAAACAGCATGACTGGAACTGATTAATTCTAATCGACGCGTAAGGAATGCGTAAAATGATCCGCAGTCAGGTTCTGAAGTCGCATGATCAGTGGAAGATCACGGCAAATGCGGCGTAGTTAACACGGTAATAAATTTTTCCCGGGTTTATATTTGCGCAGCATTCCCGTCCCGGAACAATGAATGCCTGGTTCGTCTCGATCGAGTAAAACGACCATTTTAATAAAAATAACGCTTGACCCACCGGCTGGAATAATACCATTGTATTTTTAACCGAATTCAGTCCCGGCTCTTCCTTCTGTATTTTTTAAACCGATTAACCGTTTAATTCAGAATGCTATTTTCATCGAATTGAATTTCACGGCTTGTAACTTAACGTTTATCCCGTCGATTTTCGCGTATAAAAAAATGAAAGAATCACGAGGAGATCACGGGGAAGGAATTTCTTTGCAGTTCGCGGGAAAATCTTCGAAGGCGAACTCCGTTTGTTGGTTCATTAACGGGAACGGCAAACAAGAGCGTGCAAAACGTCCAACCGGGGGAAAAGCATAAAATCGTCCGGATATCACGGTCGAGCGTGTTCCGGAGCGCGTTAAAAGGGATTAGAAAAAACTTGTCGGATAACACGGTGTCGCTGTTTCCTCCCCAACTTTTTCCTGCCTGCGAAATTTATAATCCTCTTCGGCGAACATAATCCCCGCCGATTGTTTCCTGAACCCCACGCCCTTTCGGAAATTTTCGTTCCTATTGGAATTGCACACAACCCTTCAAACTCGCGAACAAAAGGGTACTTTTAATGCGTATTCGTCTGTCCAGCTAATTCCCCAAAGCGAGTCGACCAGGCGCGGCGCGGCGCTGCGCGACGATACGTTGAAACGCAAGATAAAACGATTCTTCCGTCGGAATTAATTCGTGTGTAGCACTCGGAGCTTTTTTGGACGATACGCTTGCACTTAGGGCAATTAGTACTCATTTTAAATCCGGGAAAATAAACAACGACATAAAGGAGAATTTATTTCCATGCAAATATTCATTTTCATTCGATGCCCTTTTTTGGAAACATTTTTTAGTTGAAAACGATTTTTAAAAATCGGCGAGTGCTCTAATTACTCGTTTCGTTATAAGCACTTTTAATCGATCGTTTATGCAGCATGTTATTACAGACACTTTATCTTTAGTAATTAGCTGCAAACAGGTATAATTTAGTCTGGAATTTAACCGACCCGATTGAAATGGTAGATTTGATTGCAGCTAAACACTTTCACCGGCGATTCTTTATTTTTAGCGCTAAACTTGTTCCTGAGAAGTCTCTTAATCGAAACAGGTATTGCAGAATTAAGTTAACGTTATTTTAGGTGCTGACACACTGAAGTTGTAAAAGTGTTTGAATAAAATGTCTTATTCCATTTTTAAGTAAACTGTGGGATTGTGAACGACACATACAGTGACTCCAATTAATATTCGGACGCTCTTAAAAAAAAGATAAATTTTTTGATATTGGATACGATTTGAATTTTTTTTTTAGAAGTGAGAGCAATTAGTTTACTACATGACGTGAAAAGAAATTTTCTCAAAAATTGCAATTGGTCGAAATTGTAGAGATAATACTAAAAGTTGCATTGTACAACTTTTTCATGTTGGTCTATATAGAAAATTTAAAAAATATGTTTTTTAGAACTGTATCAATTATATCCATTGTAAAAGTTTCATCGAAATCGGTTGATGTGGAAAAAAACGACAGGCAATGAAAAATTATATGAATCCTTAGAGTTATTGCAGTTAGAAAATTGTGAAAAATACCAAAACATAGCATTCCATTTAAAAAAATGGAGATGACCTTGAAATCTCCTCTATGCCTCCACCCACGCAGAAAATGTTTGTGTCACAATATGTCCCCCTCTATACCGTGTAAGTTTTCTATATAACATTTTTTCATATTATTACAAATAACGGCAATATTCAAACTGGACATAGTTATTGCCCCACCCTGTATATAAAAAAACTGGAGTTTCTAGTTGCGTTTTTTCATGGTTTAAATAGGATTTGAAGTGGAAATTTATGAATTCTACATAAGAAGACGTGTTAAAATGTGCAAACTTCAAGTAGCTATAATTCTTAAACGGTGCAGTGAATCGAACCCAAACTTTGGTAATTGCATTAATTTAATAAGAATTATATCTTCTCAAATTTTCAGAAATTTTGTTGCATTTTTATATATCTCCAGAACATCCTTAATCCTGGGTCGTCCATATTCGGAGAAAAATTTCTCTTGAATTTTTTCCCCAAATATTAATTTTTTTTCGGTATTACAGATTCTTTTGAAAAGATAGTACAGCAAAAAAATTAGTCGTAAATTTGAACGACCCACGAAGGGTTAAACTCTAACCCTTAATTTAACCCTTACCAATATTTTAGGTATCGAAGCTATCTAAAATTTGGATTTTTAACATCAACCTTTTGATGGAATTTTTAAGCAAAAGCCCATAATAATATTGTAACGATTTTCAATTTTTCACTCTGCGCATTTTCTACTTTATCTTTTTAGCAATTTTTCGATATTTTTGTCAACAAATCATTATGGGTTTACGATTATGTAGAACCTGAAGAATAACGTCGTATCAATATTTCACATCCTTAAGAGAGAAGATATCTGTTTTTGAAAAATCAGCTGAGCTGAAATACTGCATATCGTCTTTCTAAAAATCGTCGGATGTTGAAATTATTCGTTTCCCTCGGCTCAGTGACCAATAATACGATATTCAGTATCGCAGTGAATTACATTCGATCCCGCTATAACCCCGTCTGCTCTTGTTCCTTTTCAATGAAAGGACACGCGAGAACGATTCCGTGCCGATCGCGACACAATCGGCGGCGAAGTTCGTCGGAAGACGCAGATCCTGCGGCGAACGATCGGTAAGAGCCGAGGATCTTAATAATTGCATTCCCCGATCGGTCTAAGTTGTACCCGTGTTCGCCCAATTCTCGGTAGTTATCGATGGAACTCGGTCGAATCTCGTTATCAATGCTCCGCGCGGAAGACGCGAGCCTTTATGGAGGATTATCGGCGTTCGATGGACTCGGGGATATTCGCGTGCCATTTGCCTTCGCTGTTTCCAGCTCCTTGGAATTCGAGAAACGCGACGCTCGTGATGCGTCTTTGGACCTCCGAGAGTCCTCCTTTGTCGGATGCACTTGCACCGGTACTGCACTGCCCGACACACGCCCGAGAATTGCGCATTCGATACTCTCTTTCGCCTAGTTTCGATTTATGTGTTCCAGTTTCGATTTTGCTGAAACAAAAAGCCAACATTCAATTTTGTTAAATATAGTCTTAATTTTCTCAGCCGCCTCGTCGATGACGAATCTAGTGGATCGTTATTATTATTATTATTTATTATTGCCTGAAACCATATAAGGTTTATGTGTAGCATATACATTGCAAATTATACAATTTACGATTACGTTACAATATGCCTCAATATCTAACTGACAATTACTTTACATTAATTTTGCTACTCAACATTTTTAGTACTGCGGATTTTTATTTACCGAAAGACTATTCGTCGAGACCGACAAATAGACTCTTTTCCCAGAAATCTCTTCAATTAATCCTAATAAAAAAAATTCTACAAAATCTCAGAACTTGGAGAGGATTGAATGGTCTTAACGAATGTAACAGTTCCTAAATTCGCAAAGTCTTTAAACTTTCAAAATTCTCGAACGTGTAAAAGTCTCGGAGATTTCCACGATTCTCGTCGACGAGCGCTGACTTTGACGGTGATCCGTGTAACACTATCTTTTTATATCCCCTTACTCATTGAAACGCCTGCACAATGCAAGTATTTTAGTTCTTAGAGACCTCTCGGAACTTCCGAAAGTTTGAAGACCTCAAACATTTACAGGGCTCGGCGCTTCGATATTATACTCCTTCAACATTGTGTCGAGATTTTCGATACCCGCCGAGTTTGAATAAAATCCCAAACCATTCGAAACTTTTCGCCTTGTCAGGAAATATACTTCGAACGGTGTAGAAATTCTGCAGCTTTTGATAAAGGAGCTTCGAAAATGCAGACTGTGCAGACAAAACTGACCAATTCTGGAACATTTGAAATATTGATACGACGTTATTCTTCAGGTTCTACATAGTCGTAAACCCATAATGATTTGTTGACAAAAATATCGAAAAATTGCTAAAAAGATAAAGTAGAAATAGCAGAGTGAAAAATTGAAAATCGTTACAATATTATTATGGACTTTTGCTTAAAAATTCCATCAAAAGGTTGATGTTAAAAATCCAAATTTTAGATAGCTTCGATACCTAAAATATTGGTAAGGGTTAAATTAAGGGTTAGAGATTAACCCTTCGTGGGTCGTTTAAATTTACGACTAATTTTTTTGCTGTTCTACCTTTTCAAAAAAAAATCTGGAATACCGAAAAAAAATAAATATTGGAAAACAAATTCAAGAGAAATTTTTCTCCGAATATGGACGATCCAGGAATAAGGATGTTCTGGAGATATATAAAAACGCAACAAAATTTCTGAAAATTTGAGAACATATAATTCTTACTAAATTAATGCAATTACCAAAGTTTGGATTCGATTCACTGCACCGTTTAAGAATTATAGCAACTTAAAGTTTACACATTTTAACAGGTCTTCTTATGGAGAATTCATAAAATTCCACTTCAAACCCTATTCAAACCTTGAAAAAACGCAAGTAGAAACTCCAGTTTTTTTTATATATAGTAAAAATTATGTACAATTAATTATGTTCAAAATTTATTAGGATTCACTAAACAGTTACAGAGCAAAAAATTATAAACTGTTACAAAACGTCAAAAATTTATCGTGTTGTCATCTCAATAATAACCATGAATATTGCGTTCTGAAGTATTTTTAATTTATATAAATATTTATTTTTAACTTTTTATTGCGTAATTATATACAAATTTTAATAAAAATTCTTATAGTAAATTTAATTGAACGTAATTTAAAATAGTAATCATTTTTGTATATTGAATATGACATTACATATCTTGAAGTTCAAATCAGAGGGTACAATTATTCGCAATAGTCACTTACGATTTTGTTATAATATGAAGACAATTTGATTAAAAAATTAAATATAACATGAAATTCACTAAACGAAAGCTTTTTAAATTAATCTATGTTTTCAATGCAAAATATACTCATGAATGGCTTTCATTGCCAATATATTGATGGATTTCGAATTTCTTGTACTTTTGTCTCCCATTGTACCTCCAGAACATCCTTAAGTATTGATGAGGAATAAGATCTGACATCCTCCTTTCGGATAGCTACGATTCGAGTTAGTCTTGTTGCCGACACGTTTAACGAAGAGGTCCATCATCGACGGATTACGTCACTGTGGTAATTGGCTACGGTAAAACATTCATAACACGGTGCGTCCCTTGCGACGGGTTACCGGCGATTCTCTGAACGCTATTTCAGACTGTTCCATGACTCATTCCAGTTCGTTCTCTCTTGATAAGAGCGCCGCGTGTCCCAAGTTTCGCGTTCGAGACAGCGGAATGGATTTATCGCAGGAACGTGACTTCCCGGGGTTCTTGAAGTTACGAATCGATTTATACAGTAATCCGCCCTCGACCCGGTTGTTTAGAAAACTCCGCCGCCGCCTGTTTACCCAACAATCGTTAAAACTCACCTGGAATCCCTGAAAAATACGCGGCAGCGCAAATATTAGCCGCGATCATCTATAATGTATTTATGCTAATACGAACCTTGAACCGTCCCAACGGCCGCCACTTGTGTCCATTTTTTTAATTAACGATCTCCCACTAACGAGTTTCGGACGTGTTTCCGCAGAAGTGTTCTAAAAATTCTGCTTGCGCAAAGGAATTGTCAATAACCCGTTCGTGTTGATGTAACAGTATTGTTGCTGGTGGTAGTGTTATTCAAGTTTGTTAGAATTTTTTTAACATTCTAGTATATTAACATGGATATGTTTTAGGGCTGGAGGTCATTCAAAAATTTGCATGATACGTATCACCAAAATAGTGTGACGCCCTTAAAACATTTGGAGAAGTGGAGAATTTCTGATGTTTTTTTTTTTGTCATTTTCCATAATGTATTTATGGTAATACTTGGAACTTTGATCGAGACGGTTGTGACGAACGTTGTCAATGTCCATTTTAATTAATTCCCATCCGTTTCGCATGGCAATTTGATACATTTTACACCGATTCGGAGTAAACAGTGTGCCTTGTAAATTATTTTTTCAATCGCGAACGACGTGGATCTCCTTGATTTAACCCATTTAACGTGTGTTGATTGCCAACTCGGCGACCACAAAAATTGAGTAAAATCCAAGAAATTTATCTAGCGAGTGGAATTGAGAAAATTAGCTTCGCCTCGACGGGGCAAGCGCAATTGAATAAATAAGGGACGGACGAGGATTAACCGCCTCTTAATGACATATTTCATGCATGTTTCCGCAATTAGAACAGGGAAAGACCGTTCCTAGAATTCGCTTTGTGCTCGCGAATGGCTAATAACAGCGGAAATAAACGCGTTCATCTTGTTGTAACAGTGGGGCTGGATGCTCGGGGAGCTCTCGCGGTCTTCGAGTTTCTTGCCGCGCGTTCTTCGGAACCTTTTTCTCCGGTTTTTCGAAGGGCAGCTTCCTTTCAGGGTCATCTTCGACACGGAAGTTTCTCGTGGCGGCGCGATGCGAAAAGTTTTGAATGGTTTCCTTCTTTAGCGAGTCTAGCCCGGCGACGTTTTATCCCTCTACATGCAAATTCACGGCGAAGTGGCAGGCACCGGGGGTTTTCTGGCCGCTTCTACCCCCCGGCCGCGTGATTTCGTCAGGGGTAATCGAGTCTTGTGTTCTATCTTGTTCAGCGATTCCACTCTTCCCCGGGAATAGCGAGTTCCGAGGCGAATATTCTACTCTCCTGTTTTCTAAACTAATTCTCTGTAACGACGGACGCTGGCGCCCCGGAAAAGCGAGAGAGAGGACGCGTATGAACAGTGGAGACGTGGTTCCGTTCTATTTAAGGATTAAAGTTCATTAGCAAATTGTCTCTCTCGCAGTCGGCAGAGTACACCATTTTCTAAATCGAAATACAGTAAACGCTTGATTCTTGTCCAACAGCCGTGTTTTTCATGGACAAGAATCGTGCCCCAGAAGTGCTTTTTGATTTATGACTGCGTCTAGATATAGCCGAAAATAGAGAAGGACAGAATGAAATACGGTTCGCGTGACTGTCTGCGTCTCTTTCTTTCCGATGCGCTGTCCTTCCTTGCGACCGAAACTTTCACCGTCGATTAAACCCCTAAATACAATTGAAACTATATCGTGTTTGGTGTCATTTTAATCAGAAAAATGCCAGAAATAAGGTAGTGAAAGTCCCATAAACAAATAATGAAAATTAAGAGATTTATACAATCGATTCCTCTAGTCAATGTTGTGGTGTTCACAGGCAGTGGAGTGGGTAGGTACTGGACAGGAATCGTGTCCTCGCTCCAGACAAGAATCAAGCGTTTACTGTAACACGATAATGCATCTCTCTCTCTCTCTCTCTCTCTCTCTCTCTCTCTCGCTCTCTCTTTATTCGAGAAAATTCCGCGCAGTGGAAATTAATTTTTATGTATCAATCTCCGCAAATTAGTACACGATGCTCCAATTTGCATAAAGGTCTCTCTGGCTCTCTCACTCTCTTCCCTGTTCTCGCATTTTTTAGCAAAGATTCTCGGAATAAGTTCCATTAGCTATGTCCGACGATGCGCTAAATTAAATTTACATTTTTAGAGACTCATTTACAGCGACGCTTGAGAATATTTTGCAGCAACGGCCTGGTGGTGTAGATTCCTGTCAAATGTTAACTAGATTTTGCACCGATGTTCACGATTATTATTTATGTTTATTTCGGGTTTGCCTGGATGTTGTAATACGCGGAAACGGTAGGGAATTTATGTTCTGCTCTTCGAGCGAAGAGAGTTAAAGTATAGCGTCTGTCGTAATGGCATCCTGTTCCAGTTTCGTAGTATGTGTTTAACACTCGTATCTTCCTCGAATGAGTTGCACGAAAGGTTCTAGGGTAATGCTACAAGTTCTGTTGTATTCATAGTCGTGAACGCATGTATTGGCACGTTCAGTTAGCTAATTATATGTAATCGTTACTGTGTTAATTATTAGGAACTGATAGGAGAATCTAGAAGTAGACACTGGGTGAATGTTCACGAACGTGCATACAGTGACTCCCATTAATATTCGGACGCTATTCAAAAAACGATAACGTTTTTGATATGGACCATACGATTTGAATTTTTTTTTATATATATATTTTGATACACGTGAACACGTGTATTTCAGTACACGTGTATCCGTGTATTAAATAGGATCCGGACTTCTACACGGATATATTAATTACACGTGTACATGTGTATTCTCAATACACGTGAAATGGGTATCTCTAGATTAAATTGTAAGATCATGCTCGAGGCCAAAAGGTAATAGTTGTCGAACGAAGGGACACCCGGTGTACAGAGAAGTCGAAGCGCTCCACCGCGGGGTTAATCGCGGGAAAAGTGTGATTCGGCGCGAACGAGGCTTGTGAACCGTGGAAAATTTCGCGATGGGGGATCGAACGGGTCCTGGATCTTTGGCTTAGTCAGCGAATTCTTCGATTCGGTTCTGCTCGACGAGGCAACGACCTATAGAGGGCGACGAACACAACAGGGGACCACGAAGCATGATGCTTCATGGCAGAGCTGAGTTAACCCAGGGCAGGTAGTCGATGCACGCCAGGTATGCGTGTTGCCTTCGTGTTCCTCTCGCAGCTTCTTTCGGGTCGATGTTCTCTCTCTCTCTCACTCTCTCTCTCTCTCTTTCTCTCTCCCCTCCCTCTCCTCTCGAGCTCTGTGTTTCTCTTTTTCTATCCCGACGCCATTCTCTCGTTCCTTGGCCTCCTTTCCCAGCCTTTTTTCCGTTTTACCGGACCAGGGGACTCGTTCACTTCCCGATCGAGGCTATCGGCCCCGCTCCCGATGGCTATTTCAAAGGGTCAAATCGAGCTGACGGGATACACAAGCTCGATATTTCATCGGGCGCCCTCGAATTTAAGTGTCCTTTCGTTTCTCACGCGAACGAGCCCTTTGTCCGCCAGAAGAATGAACGGCCGACGAACCGAAGATTATACAACCTGGCACGATCCGGAATCCGGCGGTGATTCGTCGGAAAAATGTCTGATCGTTCCGGTGAACCCGACCGCTGCTGGGTCGAACAACGCTTTTTCCTCCCGACGACGCACAGTGGGGCCAGAATGACGACGCGGTGGTAGCTGTTCACGAGCTAAAAAATCAAAGATTTATCGATTTTTAACCAATGTACATTGTTTCTTAAATGTCCATTACGTTCGAAAAGGAGAATATTAATTGAAAATATTAAAAACTCTCGTCACAATAAGCGTTCAAAGATCAAACTTTTTCAGATGCCATGGTTAAGTTGAATGATTTCAGCGCACTGGTTCGATCAAAGTTTAAAAATTAACTACACTATTTGCAAATTACCACAAAATTATTTTCTACGTTTCGATCTTTATTTTAGATCATTTTCAAGAAATTAACAAAATTGCGTCTGTAAATTACCAAAAAATGTTTAATTAATTTCATATTTACTGTGAATTAGAATGGAAAAGTGAAGAAAACTCTGATTCTAAATCGTCATTCTGGGCCACCGTGCGACGCGCTCGAAATGTTCGGAAAAAATTGGCCGGAATTAATTGGCCCTCGCAACGCGGATAGTTTTGACGATTTCGTGACACTGGAATTGACATGTTTGTATCGATGTATAGTGTACGGCATGGTTTTTTAAAAATATTTGTAGGCCAGCGAAAATCTGCTTTTGAATGGAAGGTTTGTAACTCCGTGTCGGAGTAGTTTTATGGGAGATTAAACATTAATGGTTACATCGTGGAACTGCATGAAAATTGTAATTTTTAGGTGTTTGTTTAGAAGATTTATTTCAAGATAAAAATGTCTGTGGAAGATTTCTCATGGCGAGGATAAAGTGAAGATACATTATCAGATTCAGTCGATTTGCATGGTTTCTTGCATTCTACGAGATTCTGCAATGTATTAATTATTTTTAGTGTTGCGTACAACTGATTTCTTAACGGGATACTCGCTTGAACATGCGAGACCTCTCACTCATTAGTGCGTTTATAATTAAACAATCGTCAGACTTGCAAAATATCGCGGTTCCAGATGAAACTTCAATGTTCGCAAGTAGAGCCTACAAGTACAGTATTCCCGCGATAATTGTCCCAACCACGGGTCCGGCCAGGGACAATTATCGTCCAGGTTTACTATTCTTTACTAGTCTCGTCCGAGATCACTACTAATCCGATGACAAAACTTCTTTATTTTTCATTATTTTTTTATGGATCTTCCACCAACATATTCCTGGCATTTTTCTCATGAAAATGATACCAAATATGATACAATTCCGATGATATTTACGTGTGTAATGGACGACCCCGCGTAACTTCTCATTAAAATTATATAAACGGCAATTAATGTAAATATGATGTGAATTATATCGTGTTTCGTATCATTTTAATCAGAAAAATGTCACAAATATATCGGCGAAAGTCTCATAAAAAAATTAGTAATGTAATAAAAACGTTTTTCATTGGGATTACATTGTGAGGATCCGGCGGGCCTTTGAACTGTGCCGGCGACTGCGACTCTTCGCGTCTCTTTCTTTCCCATACGCTGTCCTTCCATGCGCACGAAAATTTTATCGTCCATTACACACGTAAATATCATCGGAATTATATCATATTTGGTATCATTTTCATTAGAAAAATACCAGGAATATGTTGGTGATAGTTCCATAAAAAAATAAAGAAGTTTTGTCATCGGATTAGTAGTGGTCTCCTGGTCTCATGGGGTATACCCCGCAGGAGTGGGCATAGTTCAGGGACAATTATCGTCCAGGCATTTGAGACATTTATCGCGAGAATACTGTAGCAGTTTCATCAAATTATTTGGCTTTAAGAGTTGCTATACGGTACACAAGTTAGACATTACTGCCAGAATAAGAGATGAATTTCGTAGTTGGTAAACAGTGAAAGGCGATCGGGATGGATGTCGAGGTGCTATTGTAATCAAGCAATTACTCCGAACGACACAATGTCACGGGTTTCAGTTTGCGGGCACAAAGAAAGGCTCGCGACAAATCTATTCGTCGCGACTCATTACGCCTTATTGGCCGCGATTAACACGTTGTGCGACTACCTAATTGGCTGCGTGCCGCGTCCGGGTTTCCCGTGTTTTGCATACGGCGGCGCGTCGCGCTCGATCGCTCGATCGTTGAATGAACGAGTCCGCAACGTCGCGAATGAGCACAGTTTAATGGTTCTTACAATATAATTCCAATAAAGATTATTTTCCCTTAATTATACGAGACTTCATTAGCAACCCGCGGATATTATCGCGCAGTTCATGCATCGTGTCTACAGTGGGAGTCAAAAGTATTCGTACATCTTTTAAAAACGAATAACTTTTTCAAAATTCGACCCAACAGCTTGAGTTTTGTTGTGACGTTAGAGGGATTAGTTTACTAGCTAATGTGTAAATAATTTTTTTTGTTTTAATTGTTATTGGTCGCAGAAGCGAAGGAAAAAGTAAATGTCACGATTTTTAAATTTTTTATCTGTGCCTGTTCGCAAACCCTAAATTCAAAGATTTTTACATGTTACAATGCCCATAGCTTTTTTATGCGTCAACCGATTTCAATGAAACTTAGTACATGTATATAACTTACTTAGATTTACGAAATACATGTATGAAATTTTTACTACAGGAACAGATAAAAAATTTAAAAATCGTGACATTTACTTTTTCCTTCGCAACTGCCACCAATAAATAAAAAAAAAATTACACATTATTATAAATTACAAGCTGTTGGGTCGAATTTTGAAAAAGTTATTCGTTTTTAAAAGATGTACGAATACTTTTGACTCCGACTGTACCAACATTTACAACGCTTTTTAAATGTTTAAATACCTTGCCAGACCTTGAAACGCAATAAATAAATTTCTGTTTCACTAAAGATTCCACAAATTGGATCGCAAGCATCGATGCTTGCAAGCGGGGAATTCAACGATTTCCCAGTGAAACAGAAACGAAACGTAACAATCTTCGTTGAACGAGACAAGGCACGCATGTATAGCGCTTCCTTCTCATCAAAGGCAGCCGGTGGAACGCCGCCGTTCGAAAGCGCGTTTGAATACTTTATGTCAGCCACTTTTCCTTTCGACGAAAATCGCTCGAGGGTATCGGAATTCTCGGTTTCGCCGATGCGACTGCAGTTCTCGCCTCTTCCCGTTCCGCGATTAAACCGTGCTGGTTATTTATAGGTCTCGTCGGAGCCGTTGAATCGGTGCGACGTTGATTTTCTCGAATTAAATAATCATAGATTCCGCCGGTCGAGCACGCAGGATTCGAATTGTTGGCCGGCCGTGGATTCCACGCCGAAATTGCACGTTCCTTGCGTATTTTTAGACCCCCCGTCCGCGTTGAGAATTTTCCACGAGCTGCCCGGTGGCCGGAGGAATTTCCCGATCGTTTCCACCGTTTCCTTTCTCCACTTGGATCGCTGGAAATCGCGATTATTTCGGCCGCGAGTCCCGAAACTCGACGATATTCCGGCACAGAAGCTCGTGACGGATAAATGAAGCGAAGCACTGAACGATTGCGAAGAGAGCTATCTCGGGAAATAGAATATAGCGAACAAGGCTGGATCGTATAACAGTGACGTATCTCAGATTTCTTTTTAAATCATCAAACTATAGAACAGATTAGGCCGAGGCAGCTTCTTCAGACTGCAAATTAAACGCACAAGATTTACACACAAAATTTGTATAGGTTTAAACTTCACTAAAATAGGATTGTTTGGTTGTACAGGGTGTTCGACTACAAGTGGGAGAAAATTTAAGGGGTGGTTCTCCATGACAATATAAGTCGAAAATGAAGAGTAAAGAAATGAGTGGCGACTGTGAGGCGCCACTAAAAATTGCTGTACCATTAATTGAAATATTGTTTACATTATTAAATATGTTGGTATCTAATCATTAATCGGCCCCAAATTTTTTCCAGATCATTTTCTCAACATTTGTCACAATTCTGGGGGGCAGCACGAAAAAAATCTTTTGGTCAAAAAATAGGGTCCATCCTATTCTACACCTTCGGATTGGTGGAGATTTGTTAAAAGAAATTGCCGCAAAATTGACTTTGACCTCGACATTCACGGTCAAATTTTTTATGCTTGAATCACATTCTACTAAAAAAAAAAACAAAAAAAAATTTGACCTTAAATTTCAAGGTCAAGGTCGATAATTTGATATTTTCTTTTAACAAATCTCCACCGATCCGAAGGTGTAGAACCATCTGCCAAAACCATGACACTAAATTTTGTAACACCCTGTACAATTGATTTCTTCGTGGTGCGAACTCTGTGTCATATGAAAAATTGATTAAACAGTCCTGAATCGTGAATTGTAATTTTAAAAAAATATTAAACATCTACAGATAGTTAATGAATTAAAGAAGTATTGACGAATTGTAGAGACAGTATAGAAACAGCGCGAATCGAACTGCAGGTCGAAGAAATACCGTCGCTAACGACAACCCCGTCCATTAAACGTTGAAGAGCGAAAGAAGAAGAAGAATCGCGAGCCGAATAGTTCTCGGCTCGTGCGTTCCCAGAATCCATTTCGCGTTCGTTTGTCTAGGAATCGTAGCGCGATGTCGACGAACGATCCGACCCGTGTACACTGCAACAACGATCCAGAACGATCTACCGGACCAATTGGATCGTCGCCTCGCGATCGCGCGCCGATTCGCATTAATGGACGCGTTAATGCGAACTTTATCAAATACGGCAATGCGGTCTGCGAACCGGGTATTATATGCCTTACGCGCGGACCGCAACAGGCGATTAGGTTTGTAAATTACATTGTGCGCCCGGCGACAATCGATTCCAGCTGCCGATTACCGAAAACGTAATTAAATTTTACAACGAGAATGATTTAGAACGCTCGGACACCATTGTCTTCTCCGGTACAGTAACATGTTGCCGGGCTTGTTCGGTTAATTAAAAAAATATACATACACCAGCCGGAACGTGTCCAGGACTGTTTCGACTTTCTCCGAATTTGCTGTTTCAGCAACGCTGTTTTGCCTCTGATTCGCGAAAGAAATAACACTGCGACACGATTACTTTGGCTGTTCTATTTTAATATGTATACAATTCTGTGAAATGTGTCTTCGGAGGAACTTGTAATTTGTTACTCCGTTTTAGCGCGATTTTCGTTCTGCGATTTTTCACGATTTCATTTATTAATACATTTCCTGCGTTGCATTCAATTGAATCGCTTATAGAACATCGAGTCGAATTAAATTTAGCGAGCGTAAATAATCCTCGATGCATATCCGCCGAGGGGAAATATTGTCTTCCGTTTTGCGAATATCGAGTTTTTCCAGTAAACATGCGTTTTAAGCGGATGTGTAATTTTTTACATGCTGTGCGAAATTATTTCCAATGGAGAAAATGTTGCGAACCGGTTGGCGAATCGATAAATAACGAAATTATAAAACACGAATTTCTGGTTCGTGGATGTATACAATGGCGGCGAAAATATTACTGTAAAAATCGAAGGTTCACCTGTTTTAGAACCCACTGTGTAGCAATAATAATTTATAAACGGGAAGCAATCTCTCCCGAAAGAGATTTCCAGTTTCCCCTCCGCAAAGCGATCGGTCGAGTGCTAAAGCACGTGCATTCCGGCGTGTTTTATTTCGATTAAAATCGCCGCGAGAATCACTTCAATTCGTTGCACGGACAAAACGTAGCCCCACGCGAACGCGGCTTAATAAACTGACGAAACGACGAGAGCCCGATACTCTGTAGTTCGGAGCGATTTCGCGTTTTCTCGTGTAACAAAAAAAAAAAAGAAAACAAAAAGCTGGCCGAGGGATATCCGAGTCCTGGAGTAATCGTTGCTCTTTTAATCGCGAGTCGATACACCGTGCTGAAATTACCAATCCTCGTGCCCTATCCCCCCCCCCCCCTGGATCGATAACCGATTTCACTGGAGAACAGCCAAAATCTATTAAACTGCTGCCGGTTCTAGGTAAATCGTTCTGACCGATCGGGCGTGGGTAATAGGGGGACCGGTGTAATCGTCTTAACTTCGATTTTCCAATTGGCTCTTTTCCCGCAGACAATAGGAGAAACAGTTTCTAAACGAAATCATTACTCGCTCGTTCGACAACAAATATACTTTACCCCGAGATTGACTGCCGGATCGGAACGTAATCGGGGTTCAAATCTCGATTACATTCAGGTGGATACGTTTTTTTATGTGAAATAGATTAATCATAATAGCTAATAGCAGATACGATACATTTAACCCTTAGCACTCGAGTGGTGACTCTGAGGCAGTATTAAAAATTGCTGTACCATTATTGAAAATATTATTTACATTGAGGTATTATATCAATTTCATATCCATAAAATAAATTATATAGAATGGAATTATTTTAGGTCGCAAGAAATGTTTAATTTTCGAGTTGAAAAAACTCCGAGGGTTAATACTGCAGAGTAGAGTAAATTTCCATGGGCCATTCTTTTTCGAAATTTCTTTTGAAAGTTTAACCCTTAGCACTCGAGTGGTGACTCTGAGGCAGCACTAAACATTGCTGTACCATTATTTAAAATATTATTTACATTGAGGTATTATATCAATTTCATATCCATAAAATAAATGATATAGAACGGAATTATTTTAGGTCGCAAGAAATGTTTAATTTTCAAGTTGAAATAACTCCGAGGGTTAATATTACACAGTAGAGTAAATTTCCATGGGCCATTCTTCTTCGAAATTCCTTTTGAAAGTTTAACCCTTAGCACTAGAGTGGTGACTCTGAGGAAGTACTAAACATTGCTGTACCATTATTTAAAATATTGTTTACATTGAGGTATTATATCAATTTCATATCCATAAAATAAATGATATAGAAAGGAATTATTTTAGGTCGCAAGAAATGTTTAATTTTCGAGTTGAAATAACTCCGAGGGTTAATACTGCAGAGTAAATTTCCATGCACAATTCTCCTTCGAAATTCGTTTCGAAAGTCCATTCAAGGATTAAATAAAGAATTCAATTGGAATTCATGAATCTTATGCAAAACCCTACGTCTCCAACGAATACTTTGTCTCCGCAGGTCTGTCGAGTTCCTAATAAATATTCCCGCAGTTCCCACAAAAGGGGTATTGACATAATTAATAACAATGCAAACACCGAACCAGAGATTCCGGAGCGTCCATGCGCCGGCCAAGTTCAAAAGGCTGCCGACTATTGACACGGTGCCAACTGCCAGACATTTTACTCTATTACTTCCTAGCAGCATCGAGAGAGAGAGAGAGAGAGAATGTGTGTGAGAGAGAGAGAGAGGCATGATGCATTCGTGGCTGGCGAGAGAGTTGACTTAATTGCAAGTGTCATCCTGCGGGTACACAGTGCACCAGCACCGCAACGTGTACACGTGACTCGGGGATATTGTGCCGGCGGTTGTCAGTGGAACAGTCTGATCGAGGATCTAGCAAACCTAGAAACATTACGATCCACCGCTCGTCTGACATGGTTTGCGGAGGTGGTGCCAGTGTTCGAAATCCCCTACCTACCCTAAATGGAGGAGTCGTCGCCACATGACCACCCGAGTGATTGCTTGATCTATGGCCCCAACGTGTTGCCCTTCGTCCAACCATTCTCGCCCATCAGCCAGACAATAATTGGTTCCACAGCTTATTACATACCACGATTGCATTCAACTTTCCACAAATTCAACACAGCTGATCAAACTCGCTTCGACTATCGAAAACGATCTATCATTGAATTCCACTTGTTTCTTTCTTATCTTACTTGGACCGTGTCGTGCAATAAATACAGGATGTCCCAAAACTACTGCGTTAAATTGCAATGGGAGGTTCCTTGGGTCATTTGAAGCGACATTTTCCTTAACAAAAATGGCGCCCGCGGCTTTGTTTGGGAGTTATTAACGAAAAACACGGACCAATCAGAGCGCGAACTAGACGCTCGGTGGCACGTTCAGCCAACCGCCTGCAGGCTCGCCGCGCTGAGTGTCTAGGTAGTGCTCTGATTGGTCCGTGTTTTTCGTTAATAACTCCTAAACAAAGCCGCGGGCGTCATTTTTGTTAAGAAAAATATCGCTTCAAATGACCCAAGGAACCTCCCATTGCAATTTAACGTTTTGGGACACCCTGTATAGTCAGGTTATAGGTTGTGGCTCAGTGCACAAAGGACACAGAACCCTCCTTCTTTAAGACAGTGAAAGTCCCGGCTAATAAGCAGTCGCTAATCCTGGATCAGGTTCAGTGTATGCACAATCTGCCTGTTTTGATCGCAACAAAAAGATCGGCCAGGAAGAGTTCCCCAACGACTGATTGCATAAGCAGCGCACAGGATCGAAGCTGGTAGAGGCGACAAGGTGACCGAGAGGCGAGGAAAGTCGTCTGTAGGAGGTATACATAGGTGCGTGCATGCTGCATATGCACTTTCGCTGGTCGGTCAGCCGGGACCCGGCCGGCAAAAAGTCGTCTCCCGTTTCAAGAAATCGAGAACCGCGGGGGCGTGCTGAGCCGGATATGCGGCTGCGAGGTATCCTCGTGAGTCACCGTGTATCTGGGGTGGGAGAAAGCTGAGACTTCCCGGTTGCTGTCGAGCTGGAAGAAGGACATCGCTGTTCGGATAGATCTGCGTTGTCCTGAGTCCCCCTCCCCGGAAGACCTACGGTGCCCCACCGTCATCCATGGGGACCATACGTTGCCCCATGGAATGTGGATTTGTACAATGATTGGGCACCCAAAGCCGAAATCGTAGTAAAAATCTTTTTATCATTTTTTGAAATGTTTAAACGAGCTTATTATATACTCGTATTATAAGATGCTATTTTTATGAGTTAATTGAGATTTTTCAGTGAAATCAAACAGTTTTACGAGTCATAAATCTTTTATTATAAAATATATCAGTGAATAATAATCGTGAGAGAAATAGTACAGTTATTGGGACATTTGGAATAGGAATTATTAAATTAATAAAGAAAAATAATGAATATAGTTTGTACTGCATGTAGGCGTTGCATAATGTATATAATTTACGTCTGAAGTAATATCATGGGCTTAATCTGTAGAAATAACTTAAGAGAGACGAAGATAATACTGAAAGAAACGAAAGAAAAATATTTTAACTAATTTTACTTCCTTTTTGGTGAATGTTCCTCTTGTGAAAATTTTGAAGAATTTTTTTTGTTTATTTAAGAGAAAATCTTTATACGATGTACATGGTGGAACAATCATTTCGACTGATACGACATCTGACGTCACATATTTTCTGAATTTTCTTCTTTTTTCTCCGTCTTGAGATTAACAACAGTAAATATTTCAAAAAATGCAAAACTGTATATCTAGTAATTGGCGTAGGTGCCAATTAATTAATATTCCATACAAATAAAAGAACCATTCGTTGGCATCTGAAAATTTGAGGTTATGTCTGATAAACAGTAAGTAGTAAACGTTAAACAAGCTATTTGATTTATAATTAAACATATACGCACTTATTACATCTATGGTACAGTCCGAAATTAAGTTATAAATCGATAAAGTATACTTACTTGTAACAAAAAATTTTAACAAAACCCTATTTACACTGCACTGTGTTCATCCGTAGGTCTTACTGGATGTCCTCCGAGACCCTATTCTTTATCAAGATTTATTTTGATTTTTCGGTCACCCAGAAGTTTATATTTTAATTTTACCTAGTCATATGTGTGTTATGAAAACTTACAACGTTGCTTTGAAATATAAATAAGAAGCAATAAAAAATGATTTTCTATACTAGGAATTCTTAATATTTGCGTCCCAATAACTACTGCAGTGCCAGCAATATACAGTTTACCCTATTTACTATTTGTCTATCTACTAATCTAGCCTATCTACTAATTGCTATAACAAATTTCTTGTTACGTCTATCCCTCTGTCATTAAATAAATTTTGCTGATTTTGCGTGTCTTGCGAGCACTAGCGTGGCAATCGTGCGAATAACATTGACAATGGCGGTGCAACATGTGATACAAGACTAAACAATACAAGCTCTAAGGCACTCTAACAGATCGAGGACAGGGAAGACGAAAAGGGTGGAAGGAAAGAGGGTTTTCCGTCGTATTCGAAAGTAACAATGTCCATCGGCGGTCGGTCGAACGTGGTCGTGCGCGTGTCCACGGTTAAGTAACCGGTGATGTAACGTTGCAATTCAACACTCTTTCCCTGTCCTCTTTGTTCGTGGGGTCGAAGCGAAAGAGCGCAGCAGTCCATTGGACGAAATTACCGGGGGAGCTATTCCTAACGCAGCGCGGAGGTGCAGCGGAGCACAGCTGCAACGACAACGCGTTGCAATCTGCACTCGGCCGGCAACCGAAGACGGTCTGTCTCGTCGATTCTTCTTCTTCTTCGTCTTCTTCCTCCACTCTTTCTCTGTTTCGCGCTTTAGCCGGTTTACCAATTCGATTTACATTAGCCACCCCTTGGCCTGACACGTTCGTCCCACCCGCGATGTTAAACGACTCCAGCACCGGCCACTTAAGCGACACTGTTGCGAACGATGCAAACGAAACTGCAACGGGACGACATTTATCTGTAGCCATTCGGGGGCGGGACGATTCGGGTAACTGCGTCGTTCGGGTAATGTCGGTGCACTAACTCTGGCTTTCGCTACTGTTTTTTCGTTCGTGTAATGAGAATCGATTCGCCGAGTTTAATAATTTTAAGATTCAGAATACAGCAATGCTGGATCCAGATTTTGATCGACTGATCGCTAAAAAAGATTGACGTGAATAGAATTGACTGATACGCACGTGCGTGTGTCTGTGTACACGCCGCGCCGCGCCGCCTCTGTGCGTAACATAGTTGCCGACAAAGAGACCCGATTATTTCGTCCGAAAAGACAACGGATTCCGTCACCGTGGAGCGGCAGCCATCAAAGACGCTCTTTGGTGATTTGCCGATTTTGGTGGAGAACATCGGATATATAAGAGGGCTGAAACGTCCGTGGAGGCAGTCGGAATCTTGCCGTCGAACACGCGCCGTTATTGTGAATAAAGCAGTTTTAAAAACCAACCTTTCTCAAAGTTTCTTCTCCTACACCAGGCCTCGGAATTATGTGCTCGCGACGGCCGGTTATCGAAGGCCCCCCCTCTCTTGACTGGGCCGCGCGTCTCGCTCCCCGTGGCGGCCCTAGTTCTTGAGGCAGCTCAGGCGCGTACCATAGAGTGTTACAATGTACGCGCGTCTACCAAGCACGTCTAAACGTGCGCGGAAATCAAGATATCCCACATGTTAATACAATTTGGACAATACAATTAAAAACTATTTTTACAATTTATCTTTCGAATTTATTTTCCAAATTTATTTTCTGCAGCTGTTGTCCGAAATTATCGTGCGACATAGTGGAATAGGCCTACAGTAGATACCCACTGACAAAAAAAAGCGCATTGACAATAATACCTCGACGGTAATGTGGAAACCTATGGTTCGTTGGTTAATGGTTTATTCTTTACTCTACACAGGTACGCAGAGATGGCGTTGGAGAGCCGGAGCACTATCTGCCCAAAGCAAACTTGTCCTTTAACACTAAATTACATTATACACAAGAATTTCCTTACATGGTAGTGAACACATACATACAAACGATTTGTTCCTATATACTAATATGCTAATATTGGAAATCTATTGATACGGGTGTCGCCATAATGCACCGTGGGCCGCGACGGGGAGCTAGACGCTTCGAAAGCCTTCGAAAACCGGCCGAGTCGCGAGCACATAATTTCGAGGCATGTCCTACACGAAGAACATCTCGACCATTCTTCCAACTAGGCGCGCAGTCACGCATTCTGGGTATTGTAAAGAATTCCCCCCGGTGAAAAAGGGGCCTCGGAATAGAGCTATTGACGCGAGCCGTGGGCGGACCCGGCAGTTGGAGGATCGCGTGGTTGTCCCGTGTCGACGAGGCGAGCGAGAAAGCATCGCGTCGAGAAAGCCTAACCGAGTCCTAGTGTCGGATCGGTTTCAATTACCGTCGGGTATTCGGTGATCGCGGATAATCTGAAATTTTATCGAGACCGTAGGAAGAGGGTGAACAACCCCCTGCTCTCTCTCTCTCTCTCGGTCCCGGACGAATTAGTTTTTCCTGGTCTGGGAAGTTGGGAGATAGGGATCTCGAATGGGGAACTTCAATCTACGCGGAATCGTCGCCAAAGCCAGAGAGACCGGTTTCAATTACCCACACGCGATCGCACGTGGCCAGGTTCTCGCAGTGTGTACACACGGGATGGAACAGGCGTACTCGGGTTCTCGCGATTAGGCGATCCGTCGGCCGTACCGGTTGTAAATATAGTCGTTAAAGGGTTCGCGGTACATTTAATTCGATCCGAACGAGTGAACGATCCCCGGTCGAACAGGGCCCACCTTGATTGATTAACCTAATCGACCTTCGCGGTTGATTGATTAACGGACCATTCACACCGTTTTACGCTTCTATTTCTCGCGAGCGAGTGAGAGAGAGAGAGAGAGAGAGAGAGAGAGAGAGAGAGAGAGAGAGAGAGAGAGAGAGAGAGAGAGAGAGAGAGAGAGCTAGCGTGCTGGTCCGGGCTCTCTCGCGTGCGTTACGGGCCAAGAACATCCATCAAAGCGGTTCATTTCGAGCGGGATGTGCACAGAGAGAGAGAAAGAGAGACGGGGGCATTCATGAACTCCTTCCGCCATACTCTCGTCTTTGTGCACCGTAAACGGGGCATTATCTTTGGTTATTGATCCCGTGCGAAAATTGAATTTTTTTAAATTGATCACTCGCCCGTACCGCGACTTCGTGTTAATTTGACGGCACCGAGATGAAATTGATTGACTGCGCATGCCGCGCGATAAATGTATCACGAGCCGCGACCCGGGTGTTTATCAATTTTACGTAGTTGCACATTTATTTATTGAAGAGGGCACAGAATTTTTGATTGATTCGTCTCCTTTCCTAAAGGTATTACATACACATTTAACCCTTTGCACTCGAAGCTGTTCTCACTCAAAACTGAAAGATTTTTTCATTCTAGAATATTTCCATTCTATACAATTTTTTTCATTATTTCAACATGGTATGGTATGGTACGTTCTTCTCTTTATATATAGTATATGTATAAATATGGCGTTGAAGAGCCTGCATATACTTCTTACATATACTCGATGCTTAATCCATATGCAGTATTCAATATTCAACATTATTAAACTGTGTATTAACAGAAACACTTATAAACTATATGATATAACTAATATGAATAATACGACTAAAGTTTTGGAGTAAATTGTAGTATTTGTACTTTGTTTTTCCTCCCCTTTCTATAGAGGTATGCTTAAATTGGTCCATCTATTTGTATTAAAAAGGCTGCTGTTGCCCTTAGGATGGAATCATCTTTCTTTCTTAAAATGCTGAAAACTTCCTCTTCTAGCTCTATATACTTTTTAGCGAAGATTCTCATTAACTTTCCTCTTTTCCCTTCGTATATAGGACAGTTCCATATTATATGATCTATATCTTCACTTTCATATCCACAATCACATATTGTATAGTCTATATAATTTTTCCTAGCTAGGGAACTTGCTAAGTTGTAGTGGTTGGCTCCGATCCTGCTCAGCGTGTTTATGGATCGTCTTCCTATATTCTTTATGGCATCGAACCATGGCTTTCTTTTTCCTATGTTGGTATCCGTTGTTTCAAAGTATTTTTTTCCTATGTACCTTCTCTTTTATGCTTCCAATCTGACTTTTGCCATTTGGTATCTTTAATATGGTTATTTATATCTTCTGTAGGAATTTTGATACCATCTTCTGGGTCATATCTCGTTCTTTCTTTTGCTATAGTATCATCAGCTCTTTCGTTGTCCTCAATTCCAACGTGTGCTGCGTTAGGTCATTATATCAAACGGATATCTCGTAAATGTCTAGTAGTTAGTTAAATACGAACAAAAATAATAATATGAACAATACTTTTAAGAATGGCATAGCAATGTTTATAAGAAGTAGATATGACAGCAAATAAATAGTTTGGTCATTCCAAAGACAGATCCCTTCCACCCATATTCCCTTAAATATTACTATAAAGGAGACTTCTACGTCTTTCAGCTAGTCTCCCAAGGGATTGTACTCGTGTCTACAGTCTCTTAAGAGCTCCCGTGTACAGTCTCCGAGGTCTGGATAGTTTCTCAAAGGTTTCCGAGGGACCCCCAGTCCCTTCGGAACCTCTTCACATCCCCCTAAGAGCCACCGGGACGATTCCTAGCCCCGTAAGGACTACGAGACAGAATTTTTACTGGAGAAACTTGCTACTATCATCCAGAATTCTCCGAGCGAACGAAATCTTACAAATCTGTTTACACGATTTATGTACACGCATCCCCTCCCAACCGAATTTACAGATTGAAAAACCTCATTTCTGGACTGGGGATCTTTAGGCAAAATAAAAATGATCCGCACCAAATTGGGAAAATTTCGAACATTTTGCATCAAGATTCGCAGTCTATTTATTACATTTTACAGATTTTCACCTCTGTTTCAAGTTTCAATTTAGACAAATCATTTTTCAACGTGCTAAATATTTGTTGGTGTCGCCCTAAGAATTCTTGACATACCAAAATCCAGAGTTGGGCAAAATTTTCATCTAAATAAAAATTTCGTATAACGAATAAAACCGTAAAAAAATTTTTATTCATTATTCTGATGGTTCGCGTTTATTAGAGTCGGCAGTAGTCGTGGAAAGATTTATTCGAAGCCTCCGAATAAAAGATGAAAAAATTATTTGAAGTTCGAATAAAGCCGCTTCGTATAAAAAAAATTATCTTTATTCGTCGGATAAATTCTCGTCGAATATAATCATTTTATTCGATGCCAGAACCAACGAATAATGAATAAAAAACTTCTTGCAGTCTAGTAATGTTTAGAAGTAAATTACGATTGGAAATTGTAAATAATCCTAATAAAGCGACAACAAGATCAGGAACAACTCTCGATGCAGTGTTTAATTTAATTTAATTTATTTGTTTTATTTTATTTAACTACTGATGAATGCGAAATTGTCATAAATAATAATTATTTAAAAAATCACGTTTTTAAAATGGATTAAAAAGTATATAAGATAATTTGAAAATAAAATACTCGTAAGATTTGAAACGAACCGTTTAAATTTTCGCGCCACTCTCGACTTCCGTAACATCAGAAAATTGTTACCCTCGGCAAAGAAGTTTCACTTGAAAAATTTTTTTACGTTTCATTCGTTATTCGAAATTTCTATTTAGACGAAAATTTTGCCCAACTCTGGCAAAATCAGACGAAAATCGACGTGCGCACCTGCATTCGCAGATTAGCCTCGTAAATCAGCCAGGTGACCCCGGTTAAAAAACTGTCTCCTAAGTGTGGGGGGACGTTTATTTATCACCGGCCGGTGATACGGGGGCCGAGCTAGTTATCCTAATACCGTCGTAAATTCCATCGCGGTAACGCTGCCTCTCGGCGAAACTTTTCGGTTGCGTAAATAACCCGTGAAATATACCTAGCTCGTAAGAGATCGTTGCGTGTAACAGAAATTATACCGTGTACAATTGTATGCGCGTCGTGTCCGTGCATATACATATAGGTTCATCTGTGTGCGGGATGGTACAGGAGCTCGCAGGTGTAGAGGAAGACGCAAACGAGGTTTGTCGTCGGGTATGTCGAAGCGGGTCGTCGCGTCGTCCCTCTCTCTTTCCCTCTCCTTCGCTCTTCGAGGGAGAAGTTCCGAAGTAGAATGCCGGGGACAATAATTCCGCGGCACGAAATGCAAATAACCCCGGCTGGTTCCGTGGCGGTTGTCGGCCGTGTCAGCTTCATAATTCGCCGGAACTTCGACTCGTCGCGGCGCCCTTTGACCGAGAATCTTGCCGCGGTCTGAGCCTGGCACGGCGACAACCACGTAGCAAAGCCTCGCCAGCCGAGTTCCCGAAGACAACACCTTTACGCCGAAGCACGCCCCCGCGACAGGACAAATCCAATCCTGTCGAGAGCCCGGCAAGTTTTAATTACACGCGTACGAACGCTCGGTTTCTTAGTCGGACGATCCGCGCCAGCCCGCAAATGGAAATTACTACGGGGACGAGTATATCGGTCCCCGTTGCTCTCGCGATTCACTCTGAAAGATCGACGATCTAGGGTACAAGTCGTCTTACTGGCCAGAAAACCGGCAGACAATCCGCGTTCTAGTAATAAATGTACTCTTCACACTGTGGCTCTGACAATTTCATCGCTTGTTGGATTTCGGGTTCCGGAAATCGAGTACAACAGTTTATTATAAAATCGAGAACAGTTTTATTTAAGTATATGTACACGGTGGCGAGTTAAGGTATAACGACGTAACCTTCTGCTCAGGAGTATGCAAGAATGAAATAACTCATTATTTATTGATCTTTTCAGTCCTTATATTTTCCGAGATATCAAGGTGACCTTGAGTTTTTCAAAAGACACTGTATATTTTTTTGGTGTTGCTACATTGTAGTTCTCAGAAAGACGAATTCAATGACCTATAACAAAGTACCTTCAATTGACCTTGAACGTCAACATGAAACATTGAAAATAAGTGATGCAGTTACATACTCTACATCTTTTCGCTTCGTTTTGGGGGTCAAGGTCAATTGAAGGTACTTCGTTATAGGTCGTTGAATTTACCTTTTCAATAACTACAACGTAGAAAAAATAAAAATATACGGTGTCATTTGAAAAACTCAAGGTCACCTTGATATCTCGGAAAATTCGACCTGCGATTTTCTAATGAGCCCCCTCGAATACAATAAATTTCATCTGAAACCTTTTTATTGATTAATTCAATAAATAATGCGTTATTTCAGGTGGCAATTTTTACTGCCTCACCCTGTATATGTATGTAGTTTATGAGAGAAAAATTTGGAAGGGAGTAGAAAAGGTTTGCTGTGGAAAGGATAACGTGGTAGAGACAAAGTCTAAGGGTCTGTTTGGTCCTGACGATTCAAGTGTTTTGGCTGACGTGTCAATGACCTAGGGCCATAACTAGGGCCTAGGGTTATCGGGTATACAACACACTCACTGTAACAGAGTCGCCAGATCAGGGGAATTGACACGAATCGAGGGGAAATGTTACCCTCTCTCTGCCAGTACGCGTCACGTGACCGGACGGAAGCGTGGGGGAATAGAGTCGGAGAAGGGGAAGGTAGAGTGGGGAGACAAGTCTTAATCTGGCGACTCTCGATTTACAATCTATAATTCACGATCTAATAAACAAATAGCATGTTTATTCTTCCAAATTAATTAACTGTTTTGATTGTTTCTGGCATGAACGCATAAGGTTCGTCGGGAATAATATTCTTTGGTCGAGTTTTGTGCGTTGGACATGTCCCAAAAGGTAGCTGTGCGCCGTCTATTTCGACCAGGATATTTTGCCACAGGGTTGTGTGTTAGCATCGCCTAGCCAATATTGATTTATTGAAATCAAAATACATGTAGAGATATATCCGACGTAATCAAACCTCTGGTATTACATGTTCTGCGCTAGTTTCAATCCCGATTGTCCCCATTGCAGACCTTGCGTTACAGGTATCGATCCCTTCCTTTTAGATGAAATTCTAGAAACTGGGAGGGGCTCTATTATACAGCGACTCTGTGCAAGAGCTCTCTCTCGTGCGAGGGGTCGTCCGCGAAACTAGTCAAAGTTGTTTCGGGAAAATTTTGAAAGAAATATTATTCTTTTTATTATTACTAGGTCTAGTTTCTGCACGTGCTGGTTTTCTTGAAATAGAGAGAGAGAGAAAGAGTTCCGGACCTTCGACAGCCGCCGTTTCTCTTTTTCCGCAACCAATTTCCGCGACCTTCGCTCGTAAAAGAGCCATACGCTGTCCCAGTTTCTGCAACCATGCTGCGCGAGATCAATTTCTTCTCGAATGGGGTGTTTAGAGTAACGGGGACACTATATTTAGCGCGACATATTTAAACGCGACAACCCTCGGCGCGATCGAGCTTACCAACAACCGTTTAATTCCACTTGCGTTGCAACCGTTAAGGGATGAAACGATAATGCAATCAATTAGCTAATTCTTTTTCGACAAAATGAGTGAGCGTAACGTTACGAAACTTTGGAGGCTTATTAATATATGTGTAAGTGTTGGAAATGTCTTTATATGGTTACTTTATTAGTCTTTATATTGTTACGTTATTTTGTAAACTACACTTTACGCCATATACAGGGTGGTCCAGCTAAATGTAGCCACCTTAATAAATTTGTAATGACCTTAACAAATCTTTTTAATGCAATACAATGGTATCACAAGGTGAATGCTTTGCAAATTTTCTGTTTTTCTTAAGGTCGTTTTTTCCGGAGTTTTCAAGGTCATCGATATTGTTTTTCTTGTAAATGTATATTTTTTTTCGTTGCATATTCTAGTTGACATTGAAACGCATTTAGACGTATTAATAACGTGACCTTGATGTGACCTCTTACTTCTAAAATTGAAATTGGATATGATATAGTAAGCCATCTGTCACTTACTTTTTAAGTTATCCTTAAGTGTTCAAAATGATGTCAAAATGATAAGGTCGATTATATCAATGGAAATGAATATCATATCAAATTTCAATTTTGGAAGTCAGAGTTCAAGGTCATCCTATTAATATCTCTGAATGCGTTTTAATGTCAACTAGAATATGCAAGGAAAAAAATGTACATTTACAAGAAAAACAATATATCGATGACCTTGAGAACTCCGGAAAAAATTGCCTGGAGAAAAAACTAAAATTCACAAAGCATTCACCGCGTGATATCATTTACATTGCATTAAAAAGATTTGTTATGTCATCACAAATAAAGGAGATATTTAGATGGGCCACCCTGTATACTTTATTACTATTTCATAAAGATGCTAGTTTAACCCTCAGCACTCGGATGGCGACTCTGAGGCACCACTGATGAAAATTGCCGTGCCATTCTTAAAAATATTGTTCACATTATTATTTTTGTTCGTATTTAATAAACTACTAGCCATTTACATATTAAACGAGATATTATATCAGTTTCGTATGCAAAAAATGAGAAAAAATTGTGTAGAATGGAAATATTATAGAATGGAAAAATTTTTTGAGTTAAAATAGCTCCGAGTGCAAAGGGCTAAATAACGAGGCAGTGTTTCCTGACTTTATGCCCTCGCCTGGGCCCTTCCGTCCTTGGGTAAAACCACCCATTACACGTTATACCTAAGATACTATGGTATCGTTGTATTCCAACAGTAAGCAACATTGATGAATCATTGCAGTACGGTGCGATCCTAATTGCAGTAACTATGAACAATGAAAGCCAGCGTGCATCAAATCGTCCAATTCCGGTGGAAGATTCGCGGAGAGTCGCAAGGGGTGGGATCGAAATCGGGCCACCCTCGGAGGCTCAGGAGTTCTCGACGACAAAAAGAAGCGTTCCCGTGTGCATCGCGGCGTTTCCTCGACGTATCGAAGCATTCTTATCCCGGCTTCTTCTTTCGGCAGGCCCTCTCGACCCTCGAATGGAAACGTCGCGAGCGAGGACGGGAGCAAAGTCGAGAGAGAACCGTCTCTCTCCTTCTGTCGTTCCGGCCGGCTGGTTTCTGGACCGTGTCACTGGGTCAGTTTTCCGCGTTAGTTGCACCCCTAGAGAGAGCTTCACGAGCCACGTGACCCGTTTCCACGTCGCGCCAAAGCGTGCACGCGTCATCGCTCGCGATACACCTGGCCCCCGTCCAGCTCGATCAACGCGTAAGTCACCAATCGCCTCGTAATACACCTCCCCCGAGAGGACTATCCGAGGATCTGGCAAGACCTGATTTATACGCCGATCGGATTGCGTCCTCGGAATGCAGCCGATGCACTCCGCAGCGTGCGTGCGTCCGCGATCGTGCACCTCCGATGCAACGCATTCGTCGTGTTCTCACGGGGATAGCTCCGTGGAGCCCCGTTTCGCAAAGTTCACTTAGGGAAATTTTTCTGGACCAGCTGCATGGAGATACGTTTCTGAAACTCGACACGGTTGTTTAGCGATGTTTAAACTACACTTGTGAATTTTTATACATACGTTGCACAGAATATTTGGCCCGAAAAGCTGCACAAAACTATAGCATCGTTATTTATAGTCTCAAGGTCATAATATTATATATCGTTGAATTCGTCTTAAGATCAGCTTCAACATTATGAAATAAAAAATACATTTTAACAATTAAAAAATCAAAGTGATCTTGATTATTTGTTGCAAAAAAAAATTTTTCAAAATTCTATATATCGAAGTTTGTAGATGTCTGAACACTTTAACTTTTGTTCGAAACATTTTTTTGTGTAATATTATTTTATTTGTTTTTATTAGGCTGAAAGTACTTATGAATGATACGATGCCATTATTTTCTGCAATTTAAAAAAAATGCTTGATTATGCTAAATGCAAAAGGTATTGGAATATCATTTTCTATATATTCAACTATCTCAAGAAGCAAAAATTTTATGTTTTAGACAAAATTTTTTTTACAGCAATTTTTTACTACAGGAACAGATAACAAATTTAAAAATCGTGACCTTTACTTATTCCTTCGCAATTGCGACCAATAACGATTAAAAAAAAAATTATTTACAAATTAGCTAGTAAACTAATCCTTCTAACGTCACAGTATTCGTTTTTAAAAGGTGTACGAATACTTTCGACTCCCACTGTAAGTATCGAATTGTTTGAAGATCGTGAGAAAGATTTGTATCACGCCCATCACTACATATCGAAATACCCAAACAAGTACTTAAGTATCGAATTGTTTGAAGATCACGAGTAAGACTTGCATCGCGCCCATCACTACATATTGAAACACCCAAACAAGTACTTAAATATCGAATTGTTTGAAGATCACGAAGAAGACATGTATCACGCCCATCACTACATATTGAAACACCCAAACAAGTACTTAACTATGGAATTGTTTGAAGATCACGAGGAAGACTTGTATCACGCCCATCACTACTTGCAACAGCCCACGGACGAATCGTTTTTGTTTCGACAGATAAAATAAACGATCACACATCCGCATTAGTCGCAGAATCTCTAAGCTTGGTCTTTCTAGGGCTAACTATCGCAAAGGCAACACGATATTAAGCTAGATACATACAAGTTTACGGGGGCGTTTACGAGTCAGCGATCGAGCGCAGTCATAAACGAAGCCGGCGTTAGTTAATCGAGGCCTTGTTTGCGAGCGAGGTGTATCGATGGTTAGATCAGCGTTGATTATTGATTCCTATACCGGCGAAGTGATGTGGATATTTATAGGGGGCTGTACGATGATTTAGGTGAGCGTGCGTGGTGGCCGCGCGTAGGTAGTGGAGGAGAGACTAGATTAGATCGGAGGCTTATAAGAATTTATAACCGTCCAATACGATTCCAGCCCGGAACTCGTTATCCTCGTTCGACGAGCTGTCAATACGAATTTCCTTGAGGCCGCCTAACAACGGATCTCGTAAAACAAATAATCCCGCCTTTTATCGATTACCTCGGAAAACCCTCGTAACGTGAATGGCACACAAAATTAACTCCCCAGTGCAGAAATCAAGCAGCATTCATCGGCTCCTTTCATTCGAGCGCATAACAGCGCGCGGTAGCGGACCAACTCGGCTCCCATTGAGTGTCAAAATACCGGCTGATGCCCTCAATGAAAGCCCTCGATTGGCCGCGAAAACAGTGCGACGCGTTTACCAATGCGTTACCAATTTTTGCGAGACAATAGGGGGCACGGAGAGTCCGCCGTCTATCACCTGAATGCAGCGTCCGGTTCCGGCGCGTATCAGCTCGAAAAATCATGTTCGGCACGCTCGATCGGTCGTCGCGCCGATTTACAAATGCGCGTCGGCTGTTAGGGGATTCAAAACACGAGTGGCAATCAGCGGGTCGGTTTCGGGCCGGGTACGGGCGGAGAGAGATACGATCGTGTCCCGCCGCTCGTAATAACGCGACGGATCGATCCGATCGATACATAAGTCACCGAATTGCTGGCAGGGCCGGTTGTAATCCTGCGAGGATGCAGCCACCGAAGTCATAGGGACGTGATTCACGCGACGCGACGCGGCGCGGCGCGGCGCGGCTCGCCGGGACGTGATCGGATTAAACCTAACGGCGAACCCGGTCCTCCAGTTGCACCGATGCACCGTCGCACTTCAGAGAGAAGTTACATCCTGCCGGGCAGTCGCAGTGTTATCAGAGGAACCACCGTAGACATCCTCGAATGTCTTGGTTCACGGGAACGCGCTACCGTTGCCGCAACCCGCGGTGGGGATTCCGGACTGCTATCGGTAATCAGACCGAATTCCTCCCCTGCGCCCGGAACTAGCTCGCGGATATCCCCTGATTTCACGATTCGCTTAATGGCTATCGCGATCCGATCAATCATGATCCGCTGACGCCCTTCGGGGAACCGGAAAGTCGATCGGCTAAGCCTTTGCTGGCTCATGCTGCGATTCAAACCCGCTCCCACGCGCAAATCTTGCTCCTTAATGTTCCAGATGTGTTATTTCGCCCGGAGATTTGAGGAGGATCGATAATGTCCTCTTATCAGAATGCACCCTCCTGTTCCACGCTATTGAATCGGTTCCTGTTGAAGGGTATGATACGAGTGGAGTTCCTTTCGATAATCAAAACACAGCCTAGTAGTGAAATAGGTCCCTTCAAAACTTTATTATAAAACAGCGAATTGAAACTATACCAGGTACAGTAAAAGCTCCTTCGTTGTCCAAAGCTTAGACCATATACATATACCTACATATAGACACGGGGTAGATAATTTAACGCCGAGTCGCTCATTGACTCGAGGAATCGATTTTACAAATCTCTTAATTTTTATTATTTGTTTATGGGACTTTCACTACCTTATTTCTGGCATTTTTCTGATTAAAATGACACCAAACACGATATAGTTTCAATTGTATTTAGTGGTTTAATCGACGATGAAAGTTTCGGACGCTAGGAAGGACAGCGCATCGGAAAGAAAGAGACGCGGACAGTCACGCGAACCGTATTTCATTCTGTCCTTCTCTATGTTCGGATCTCTATTGAAGTCTCGCTCGGTGCGATATCTAGACACAGTCATAAATCATAAATCAAAAAGCACTTCTGAGGCACGATTCTTGTCCATGAAAAACACGGCTGTTGGACAAGAATCAAGCGTTTACTGTACCACCGGAATTACCGGACCCGTCAAACTGACGGATTTCAGATTTTCTTTTTCACAAATGAAAGGAAAAATGCTAAGTTGCCCAGATCCTTACCCGTTCTGTTAGGTTCTGGGGAACATATCGCCGGTCTTGCTCAATCTATTAAGGATACAAAAATATATAAGTTATTGTAAGGAAATGTTGCTAATGACCTTTGATGTTGAAGCAACATTAAATAATTAAATTTAAAAAAAAAATTCCCCAAAAATTTTTATTCACACAGTCCTATGTATCTAAAATGTTCCGAGCACTCTGAGACGTCTTCGTGTAAAAAAGGCAGACGAGAGATGTGTGCCATTCGAGTTTGCGTTTCACAATCTCGCTGGACCGAAAACAGAAGCGATACTCGAGGACGCTAAACATTAAACACACAGAGGCGGCGGCCGGGTACCGCGCGGGCATTACAAAATTAATTTAAAGTCATCATAACGTTGAAAATACTGGTCCCGTCGGGCGTTCGTGTAACACGAAGCGTAAATACGCTCCGGACATTATTTCAGCAACATCGTAACGGAACCGCGGGGCGCCCTGGTACATTCATAATACACGTGTCGGGCGTTAATACGATTATCACGGAAATTAAGTATGCCGGATCGACCTCTCTCGTTTATGCCGAGCGAAAAGCTTCCTCGGTCGGAATATAAAACGAGGTCCAGTCGAATGTCCTGCGTGTTACCACCACTTTCGGTGTATAGCGTTGCTGGACGCCGCCGCCGCAACCGAGGCCAGTTTTCCGTTGCCGCGCCACGAATCAGCGAGCCATTCGAACGTTTTGATTGATCGCATTAGCCGGTCAAAACGCGGCAAGAGTTGAAAGCGTCGCGTCGGGGCAAATGTACCTAACTATCTACGCTTCCGTGGCCGATTAATCCGCGCGTCACGTGTCGCCAACAAACCTGGCGTTCGCGCGGGAATCTGATTAAATCCGCGGATTCGAGCTGCCTGATGCAATCATTGACAGAGAAAACGGTCGGTGGAGGTCCTGCGGTGGCTGTCACCAGGATGCTCTTACGCAACGTCACCGAGACATCACTTGGGATAGCTGATGGCCGGTGCCCAAACGTTTCTGCTAGTACTAAGATGAATCAGTTTCGGACAAGGTTATTGGAATATGGGTACGATAAACCAGACTCTGTATAAAATATAATAAAATAGACTTTATTCTATTTAATATATCCGAAGACACGTTGTGAGCCACGTCTTTACTTTACGACAAATACGAGACGAGTGAGGATCGCTCTGGAAAAATGGACGACGCACAGTATTTGTGCTAAAAACCTGGCCAAACATCGAACTTGTAAATATTTACATATAGAGCTGTGGTTGCGTCCCAAAATAGATAGATAAACATGCCGTCACGTGGTGGACTCCCTGTCTGTGGTAACCCAACCAGTCACAGGTGCCTGCACTTAGAACCTAGCACTTGTTCGATACGCACGTCTTTTTTTTGCAGCATTCCGTTTGAAAGCATTCCATGCCGAATCGATCACTTTTTACGGTCACCATCTTCGATTTTGTTCTAATTGAAATATGTTGTAGTCCATATGAAATTATGGTGGGTTTAAGTCATCGTTTTGCCGATTTCGAATTTTTTTAGAAATGGCAGACCTTCAAATTTCATTTATAGATATGTAGTTTCTATACGAATTGTGCATGTTTTCCAAGAAAGGTGTCGTTGCTCAATGGAAACCACCCCTCTTTTGTTATTTGGTTAATTTTCGTTTTCGTTTGGTCCAGTTTCTGTGGATTCCGTCAAGTCTATGACTCGAAAGTAACTGCACGATCTAAGTAAGAGAAAGCACAAAGCGACTGTTTGATGAAAAACTGAAAGATTTACAATAAAAAGTTAGTGCCTCAGTTTGACATATGAACACCCATAAATAAAACTTACTCTATGTATCACTAGTATGTAGTTAGAAATGACTTTTATATTCATAAACTAACTGTACAACGTAGGAAAAACAAGAAAATATTTTTGGCCAGTTGTTTAGCGCAAATATCACTCTGTGCGACGATCTAAGATACAGTTGAGAGTTGAGGGTACCAATGACGCGGACATATCCTACTAAATAGTAGATTATTTTTGTGATAAGTTACGATCGAGCATATCCACCGAAATTACTTCGCAAAGTGACATAACAGTTTGATTTTACAGTAGTTCGCGCCGCCGCCGCGATTCCGTTTGACCGTAATCAGCCGGGCCATTTTACTTTCGCAATTAGCCGGGACTGTTGACTAATCGATGTCGGGGGCGCCAGTCGATCCCTCGGAGTTGGCTCGCGATTAAACGGCTATCCGTCTGAACTCGCCGAGACACGGGACCCAGACAGGCGTATCCAGTCTCCAAGTTTTAATAGAGGACCCGCAGAGATCGATCCCCGGAGTAGGCAACCTTGCTCGCAGCAACGTGAATGGCGAAGCACTCGACACGGCGCGGCGCGGCGCGTCGCGACGCCCCCGGGCATGGACAGGGAGAGCGTTTTCTCTCGCTTGCTAGTTCGCTTGCCTGGTTTGCCTGGTTGCTTGCGACAGCGTGGCGCTTGTTAACGAGCCACCGATATACCGAACGGCAACCCTGACAACCGTTAACGCGCAATTAAAACGACACCGGGACCAACGGCGAAAATCCCAGACGTCGATATCGAGAGAACCCGCCATCACGGACGATCCTTGACGTCTCGCATGCGAGACACGCCGGATAATTACGCCCGATTAAAGCGTCTGATTATCGATACACGTGACACGCTCGCTCGACGATCGGACGCGCTGATGGTAATCGGCCCCTGCCCTAATCTTTCGTCATTATGGCGATGAAACTCCGAAGTGCATTCCGCTGATGCGGTTTTCGTTTTATCGACCCGGCGACTCTTTGGCTGTTGTTTCGCAGAGCTGAAGGTTGTTGCTAGTGGTGGCTTAATTAGTCCATGCTTTAAATCCTTCTGTTACAGACGTTTCCGTTTGTCACTCTTGACCCCTCCGGAGATATGTGCCGGAACTGAGGGAATATTCAAGGACAAAGGGCTTAGTCAAAATTGAAAAGAACTAGGGCTCTTTTGACGATGCAGCGAGTTGCATAAATTCCAAGAATGCAAATCTAATCGGAAGTAGTACGTGGCCCCAGTAACGTTTAGGCCGATTTTGGTCCTATACAGGGTGTCCCGAAATTCCTTCAATTCCCTAACATGAGCAGTTCCTGAGGTCATTTGAAGCGACATTTTCCTTTTCAAAAATGTCCGTTACGGCTTCGTTTAGGAGTTATTAACGAAAAACACAGACAAATCAGAGCGCGACCTAGACGCGTGTTGGTAGAGTAGCGCGCCGGACCATCTTTGCCACCACGCGTCTAGGTCGCGCTCTGATTGGTCCGCGTTTTTCGTTAATAACTCCTCAACGAAGCCGCGGTGGACATTTTCGAAAAGGAAAATGTCGCTTCAAATTACATCAGCAATCGCCCATTTCAGGGAGTTGAAGGAATTTTGGAACACGGATCCTTCTATTAACACCAAACCTACCCTTCTATATATATACTTTAACCTATAATATATTTCCAGCACCTTCATTATTTGCGAATACACGTTGAATCTTTGTAATGGCTCATGAGCGACTGCCTGCTTGAGGTCATAGTTACATATATATTGTGTTAGGAAATGTATACACATCAGTCTTCAAACAGCCTAATTTTGAAAGATGGCGAGGTTGTACCGATGTACGCATTTTTCTACAAGGTGTATCTAGTTAATTTCTATAACATTAAAAATCGAACAATCCTCGGTCACGCATAGCTTGTCTAACCCTCGGCTCGTGACAGAGCATCAAGATCGTATGATAATATAATAGATTTATGAAAGGAATTAAATCTGGAAGATGTTTGCGCGAAATCGTCGACTGTAACGCATAAGTGTCGCGTTAAAGCCCGGCCCAGAACGCCGCGCCGCTCGACCAAAATCACCGTGTTCACTCTAATCTTCATCCTCCTCCGCATGTACATTAAAATTAATCCCTCAATTAATTTTAAAAAATAATTACTATTTTAAATAGTACACCAATCTCGGCACGATGTATCGAGTCAACATTAAAATCGGTCACGCATAACTTGCCTAACCCTCAGCTCGTAACACTTCTAATGTTTTGTTTACCAACTGTTTCTATGTATACATAGAATGTTCTGTATTCCGTCGAATTGGATGAAGGTGTCCTCGGCGCTGTTTACACTTCTTTCGAGGAATAGCTTACAGAATTTCCGATTTCGCGAATTTCGAATGCCTGTCGGCCATCTCCGTCTAAATTGTGCACGCGTCGGAGCACGCAGGTTTCTTTTGCAACCGGCGTAACACAAAAGAGAGGACGAAAACATCTCTGCCATTCGTCGACAGGTTTCCGGAGCGGAGGCATTGTCTTTTTCGAGGCCGTTTCGGCGGAAAAACTGGCCAGTTTTATCCCCCGTCGCCCGCCCCTAAGGAAATTTGCACCGCTGCCAATTTTGATAACAGCTACTCGCGCGGATGCTCGGCTAATTTGCATAGACCTGGCGTGTGTGTGTGTGTGTGTGTGTGTGTGTGGGCATACGCGCGCGCGCTCGCTGGCAACCTTTGTGCACCCTGCACGACAGTCATCGCCCGCGCATATACGCTTTTGGTCGTCCCACTAACGGAGTAGTAGAGTAGTTGCAGAATACTATGCAGTGACAGAGTAGCAGATGCATTCTCCTGTGCACGCGCGCCTTCGAAAACAAAACTTTTTCTCGCTTTGTCGTAGGAGAGGCGGAGAGGTGCGCAGTCGGCTAGCCTTGACACACGCCAGCGCGAATAAAAGATGCATTTCCCATTGTCTCTTTCTGTACGAGCGCGGCCAAACGACTGCCGCGCGCGCGTTCCTCCGAGCTTCAATTCTCCGATGCGTCGTCCTTGAAACAATCGGATGCGCCCGTTGTTGGCGATGCTGTCTGATGCAACGAGTGCATCGGGACAACAACAAGGATTCGTGGGCTGGGGCTCGTAAACGACTCGGTTATGCGATTGTGGGGTACGGGACTCGGTGAAATTGGCTGTCGATCCGTGCAAGATGCTTCTGGATGCAATCAACTTATTAAGTTGCAGTTCCACGCAACATCGTAAGAAATTCTTGCGAGAAGGGCGTACTGCAGTTTGATTAGTTTGAAAACGCTGCGTCTTGGAATAGTTGTTATCATTGACTGTGCGCAATTTATAAACTTCTTATGACCATTATCGCGACCCCATTTATTTGGGTCACTGCTCATGTAACTACTCTCCGTATTTTCAGTGAAAGAAAAACATCTCAGAAATATTTTTCAGCACACCATGAAAATTTATTTAACTCTATACTGTGGATTTTTATAAATGCAGTATTATTCTCTATATTTCCAAAATCCTCTATTTCGTTATACTATTACCACAGCCTACTCTAGTACTAGCCATGTTGAAGGATGTGGCAACACAGTGAGAGTCCGCTTATATCTATATCTATATATATCATACATATTATATATATTATATAAGATATTATACAAGATATATATTACATATATAGATATAGATTATATATATTACCGGACTCTCACAGTGTTGCCATTTTTACCTTCAGCATGGCTAGTACTAGAGTAGGCTGTGCTATTACCCAACAGTAAGCTATAAATGCAGTAATATTCTCTATATTTCAAAAATCCTCTATTTCATCATACTATTACCCAACAGCAAGCATCGCATAAACACGTTCCGCACTTCGGCCGCGAACAATAAAAATAAATAAAGCTATAACTCGGTCAAGAGACACTATAAGCCATCCTCCATCTATATTCTATGTATAGTCTACGAAAAGATAGTAACATAAAAATTTTACGAGAAGATCTAAAGTCTGAGGACGCAATACTCTCAAAGACAATTTAGTAACATAGTATCCCATCGGACCAGCTCAACAACGGAATACCTAAAAAGAGGAACACGCTACTCATCAAGGTAGCAGCTCTACTCTCGAGTCATACTATCGATATCATATCAGCAACTCGACACCTTCCCGACCCAACAGCTAGCTCCCTTCAATTACCAAGCAGTCATCCTATCAGCGATTTATCGCGTCTCGCCGGCACGGTGGTAGCCTGTTTCCAATATTTCAAGCATTTTCTCACTTTCGTTCCGGCTTCGTCGGCGGAATCGCGGAATTACAGGATCGATGGAAACGCGACCTTGGGGAGGCGAGAGATCGATCGTTGGTCGACCAGAAGGGAGAGAGGGCCTGGTCACCGGTTCTTCCGCAAGCTTTTCAGCGTCATCGCCGGCAGTCATCCTGTCCGGCGCAGCATCGGCGCTGATTTGAATGGCAATTGATGCGGGCAAAACCGCGCGCTCGGCTGACGTATCGCCATAATGCGCCGCGGCGATAAAGTGCGGCGCACACGTTCCACCGTGATAAAGTGCCGGCTGATCGATGCTGAGCCACCGGGATTATACAGGGTGTCTGATAACTGGTAGAACAGCTAGGCCGATTCTATTCGAAAATTTATCAACGTACACAATATTTTCAATGTGTAGGATAGCTCTATCGTACCGATATGCTCCGATTGATTGTTGTACAGTGGAAGCGCATCAGGCGAGAAGAGCGTGTTTTGTTTTCTCCTTCGAGAACGTGCAATCCAATGCAGTCTTATTCACGCCTTCATATTACACAATATATCAAGAGATATCAAGGTCACCTTCATTTTTTAAAATGGAACCACCCTTTTTTAAACACTTACTAATGAAAGGGACTATCATTGTAGGTGTTTAAAAAAGGGTGGTTCCATTTTAAAAAATGAAGGTGACCATGATATCTCTAAAAAAATGACATAAAAACAAAATTTTTTTTTTTTCATCGTGTCAGCCCCATTGTACCATTCAACTTTGTTCTTAACATATTTTACGTATCTTTAGAAACTACAAAGATGTTTGAGGTGCAAACGTTAGGTGACTCACCCTGTACTCAGAGATTTACTAGCCAGCGTTTTTCTCGTAAATGACTGGTATGAGAAAAAAATGAAAGCGGAAAAAGTAGAACTGTTTTTTATACGCAACTCAATACGCATTCAATTTTTTAAATGCAATGCTGTATATTTTTTTTATATTGGATGAATGCGTGTGTCTGGACGAATTCATCCGTATACTGTACAGTGACCTTCAAGGTCCTGCAAGGTCAGAAATGGAAGAAACATTTTGAATATTTCATACCAAAACATCAACTGATTCGTATGAATAAAGAATACTTGTAAACACATTGGTATGAAAGCATACAAAATGTTTCTTCCATTTCTGACCTTGCAGGACCTTCAAGGTCACTGTGCAGTATACGGACGAATTCGTCTAGACACACGCTTTCATCTGATATAAAAAATATACAGCATTTCATTTAAAAAATTGAAGATCACGTTCATATCTGACAAAATAGTATAAACACAACAAAAATTCCATACGCCATTGTGTTGCGTATAAAAAACAGTCCTACTTTTTCCTCCTTCATTTTTTTCTCATACTAGTCATTTACGAGAAAAACGCTGGCTAGTAAATCAGAGTGAAAAAGTGTAAATTCAGTAAAGTGAAGTATAATAATAATACTTGTTAGTTTTATTATTCCAAATCTCCTGACACAATGAAAATTGAAAGTAGCCTGGTATTCATATAAGAGTTAAATTGTAATTAAACGAAAGCAGAATTTTAACGAGTGAAATTGAAATTAAACAAATATAAATATTGTATTCGAAAATGTCTCGACGTCTCGCAGTATGGCGAACAAATATTTTTTCGTAGAATCTACCTTAATCAATTGTTTCCCGTAGAATCAGGCTTCGATCAGTCGTTAGTTCGAAAACACCCAGTATATCGACCGTGGAATAAAGAGGCGTCCACGTTTGAGGGAAAAAAGTCCGAGGCGGTGGAAATGGGAAAAAGGCGAGAGAAAGGCATCGAAGGAAACGGAGAGATTGCACAGCGTCGGCGACGACGCTCGAGCGGAGATCTCTCGATCGCGTGAGGGATCGCCGATCGATCCCGGTGCCCCGGGAAAATGACCGTCGGAAGCTGGCCGAATGGCTCGGCGAACGATATCGTAATGATTTCGATGAGGCGGTAAACGCGGAACGAAGAAGTCGAGCGGGGTTCGATCAATCCTCCGGTCACTTGCCGATAGAGACTCGCTTGTGCGCTCTTTCCGAATGGCAGAACGCTGTTCCGAGAAACGGTCAAAAGCCGATCGTTGCATACTTAGACCATATATACCTATACACACGACGTAGATAATTTTCCGTGTCCGAAAGATGAAATCAGCTGACAGACACTGTGACGTCACATTTTCAAAAGATGTACAAGCTATGCTCATCGACAGTGCCTATATACGCTTCGCTTACATGGGGAGAGGGGGGTCAGCGGGTGCGCCATGTACACAGTAAATGGATAGAAATTATCTTTAGACTTATCTTGTGACGTCACAGTGTACCATTATCTTTCGGACACTGAATTCTCGGTTTTCCTATACACATACTATACCTATGCCGGGTCTATTAGTATATATGGTCTAAGGTTGCTTATGACTATGCATAGCATATTATGAACGTGTCAAGAAATACAAAGAAAATACGCAAGGCATGTGTGAGTTAAATTATCTGGATAAAGTACTATTACTAATATTTTAAATATTATTTTAAGACAAAATTGAAACAATTATTTAAAGAATTATTACAAAACTTTCGATCACAAACTGTCGACGCAGTCATAAATCTCCCACTCCGAAATTTTCTCCACTTCATGGAAAAAAATATTGAATCATAGATATGTTTTATGGTGGGGGTGATGCTATTTCAGCGTTACACTTTTTGGTAGTGTCATCACGCAAATTTTGGAATGACCCCCAGCCGTAAAACATATCCATGTTAAAATATATATAATGTTAATATCTATCGTATGGATAACACGGTCAAATAAACGATATTGAGTTTCTGTAAACGAAGAGGTTAATTTATTTATAACTTATGTGTCCTAATTGTGTACATTAATGTATTTTTATTCCTACCTGTAAACGAAGAGAAACGACATTAAAGCTTATTCTATAGTCAGTGTCAAATTACAAAACATTCAAATTAAATTAAATTAAATTAGAGATTCTAACCTATACAATGCCTCGTTATCATTTGCCGCGTTCATATGTGGGCGGCAAATTTAAATTAAAGAAGTGCACTCGCGCACTTTCTTTACATATACATTACGATAATTGCCAGAGTAGATAAGATTAATTTTTTAATGCATTCAAGTGCAAATTTCATCCTGATATCTCTCATGGTTAAAGAGCTATAGTAAAGTGCCACCCTCGATCCAGCTTACTATGCAGCACGTATTAAAATCACATTATTACATGGTTGGGAGTTAATTCCTCAAAAAAACTCGATTCTACATATACTCTGCCAATACTTTGCGGAGCCACTGTAACCGTCCGCAGGGACGACATTGCAATCCGAATGATTAATTAAAGAATACAAAATCCGTAATTTTGACGGCTTGACGTACGGAATGATTGTTCCAAGTTTGTCGAACTAACAATGTCCACTGTGTGTTCGATGCGGATAAATCTTCCGGGAAATCAGCCGGCGGCGAAGTAAAGCATCATTCTGGATTTTCGATCGGTCGTTGCATGATGGATCGCCGCGCGGTTTCCCGGCGGCATGCGTCATTAATGACGATTCAAAGGGCGTCGGGTGTCAAGATATGGAATGTAATTACTTAGAGGGATGACACGTGGAGTATTCGGTGCCCTCGGAGGGTGTCGCGCATCGCACCGCATTATTAAACTTCGCTCACCTGAGTCGGGGTTCGCATCGGTTCACCGGTCCGTGTAAATATTTACGAGTTTCCGAGGGCGCGGTGAATCGTCACCGGAAAAAAAATATAAATAAACACGATGAACGGATACAAAACACTGCGGACTAAGCAGACGAGGGGGCAGGGGGTGGGTGGGGTTTGCGCAGAATAATGAAAGGAGGTCAGCGAATTTGCGATATAAAAAAAGAGAGAGATGGTTGTAGTCGAAAAAGAGCGTCTATGGAAGGGGAAAAAATTGAAACGAACGGTACACACGCGGACGTTTCGATTCAATAAAATCCTATTAGGGAACGAGTCGCGCGAATTCATTCGGCGGACAGTAATTACAATCGAACCAGCCCCGGGACCGCGGTCGGGACAATGTAGCCGTTCGAAATGCATTTATACGAAATAAAACTTTAAACACGCCCGTGGCGCGGAGAATCATCTGGCCTGGCGAATCCCGATTAAGATAATTAGTTCCGAGCCGATAGAGCCGCTCTGGAAATACACGTTACGGGCCCTTGCCTTCTCTTTTTTTTTTTTTTTTTGTTTTATTATCGTGGATGATCGCGTTAAAATAACGCGGGGCCCCGCTCGAATATATTTCACTCCGCCTCCGCTAATGAAACGACAAATTTCGTTAACCGCGATCGCCGTTTTATTCAAATTTAATCGCGATTTTTTCGACGAATTAGCGCCCCGGAATTAACGGGCGAAGTGATTTCATACGTGGTCGGCGGAGACGATCGTCGATGTTGCACGATTCGAAATAACATTTATTGGTTAGACTTCCGAATATTGCACTACCCTCGTAAGCTTTTGACACTTTTTGTATGGGACATCGGTTAACTTGCTAAATTTTTGCAGCCTTTCCAATTTCTTTTCATGACTTTTTTCTGGTAAATCCTATACTCCGAAGCTCAATTAATGCATACACTCAAATTTTTGGAATTTGTGACACGCTGTGTTTTTCCTTACAAACACAGATATGTTATTCTACCAGGGTCGTAGTAAATAAAAATTGCTTTACCATTATTCACAGTATTGTTTACATTATAAAATATGGTGCTATGTAATCAATTACCAAACATTTCAGTATTGTATGCGGTATTATATCAATTTCATATCCATAAAATGAAAAAAAATCATATAGAATGGAATTATTCTAGGTCGGAAGAAATGTTTAATTTTCGAGTTAAAATAGCTCCGAGTGCAAAGGGTTAAGACTTGTCTCCTCACTCTACCTTTCCCTTCTACGACGCTATTCCCCCACTCTTCCGCCGCGGCCCGGTCGCGTAACGCGTTTCGTCTCGCAATGTCACGTGACTAATCCGGTACTGGCAGCACTGTTTTTACTCCTCATTTATTTCTGAGTTATTATATCCAACACATTACACCAGGACGAGGCAAGCATTTTAAACAACGATTAGCATCGCATTTCCCTCCAAAGCATAAAAGGAGAATGTCCTTGTAATCAATCCTACGAAGGATTCGCCGACTAAAGCCAAGCAAGCCTTGTACGTGCGTCGAGCTAGTTACAATTATCGCTTAACGCCCTACTATCATCAATAAAATTGCGTCTGTACCACATAATTGGATCGTTATCGTCCGTTTTTTATCAACTGGGAATCTATTACTTCTCTTATAAAGCCGCAATCGATTCGATCGCTGTGCCATTTTCCTTTTTCGGCGGGGGAAATTAATTATCCCCGCGTGTCCCGATCGGAATAATCTCTTATCGAGGTTCGCGGCCGGGTTCAAAGCGATCGACGGACGTCGAACAACGTGTCCCAGAATTTCCGGGGCGCTCGAAACTTTCCAATGAAGTGAAATCGTAAACCAATCGACGTGGGGGGCACTTCATAAACCGTGGCCGAGTCAAAGCGGTTCTCGAATCGCGGGTTCCAATAACGTTCGACGTTTAATCGATCGATCGGCGGCGGCGGCGGCGGCTAGTGATGGGCGTGATACAAGTCTTTCTCACGATCTTCAAACAATTCCATAGTTAAGTACTCGTATGGGTGTTTCGATATGTAGTGATGGGCGTGATACAAGTCTTTCTCATGATCTTCAAACAATTCCATACTTAAGTACTTGTTTAGGTGTTTCGATATGTAATGATGGGCGTCATACAAGTCTTTCTCACGATCTTCAAACAATTCCATAGTTAAGTACTCGTTTGGGTGTTTCGATATGTAATGATGGGCGTGATACAAGTCTTTTTCATAATCTTCAAGCAATTCCATACTTAAGTGCTTGTTTGGGTGTTTCTATATGTATCAAAAGATTGACGTTCCTAATTTTTTTATAGGTGGAGACGTCAAGGAGATATGAAGGTCAACCTTGTATTTTTAAATGGAACGGTATGGTTTTTTATTTACATTCCGATAGTGTGTTTCAAGACGAATGCAATGACCTATTATGAAGGTCGTTCAAGGTCTTGCAAGATCAACTGCAATACAAAATAATTTTCTCTGGTTGTTGGCATACCGCTCTTGTAATTATTGATAAGGGTCACAGAACATTCAATCACATTGTACGTTTATTTGTATCCAGAAATGTTATTAGTAGTCTGACCACCGATTAGAATACGATTTAGTAATATTCTGTAAATTTCTATTTGTACCGCGGAAAACCAATAACAAAAGAGTTGACATGCAAAAACATGCTTGAAAAAGAGCTTGCTCTGCAATAGATGTAAATGAAATTGATCAGACAGTGCCATCAGTATTGCTACGTTTTAGACTATGTGTCCATGTTCAAGGTCGTCGTTTTGAGTATGTAAATAACATGTTATATGTAAATCATCGAAGTGTTCGAAGAGTGCTTTCAGACAATTTATTTTCTATTGCAGTTGACCTTGCGTGACCTATAATGACCTTCATAATAGGTCATTATATTCGTCTTGAAACACACTATCGCAATGTAAATAAAAGACCATACTGTTCCATTTAAAAAAAACAGAGTTGACCTTCGTATCTCCTTGGCGTCTACACTTATCAAAAATTAGTAACATCAGATTACCAGCGCCTCGATACCAAGTAAGTTTGGTCTGATGCATAACCTCCTATCTTCAAAAGCAAGCGAGTTATTCAAGTGACCAATTTGTAGCGCCCCACCCTGTATACTTGTCATTCAGTCGACTCGACATTCAAGATGTACTTATAAAGGATCGGGGCTTCTGAGCAACTATCATTAGAGATCGATACGTTTTGATACCCAGAGCTTGAACATGCTCAAGGCCCATCATTAGCGGCGGCGGCTGCTGCTGGTGGTGGTGGTGGTGGTGGCGTATAAGATTGTATAAAATTCTGTAAATAAGACGAATAGAAAATTTTGCGGGAGCGAGGACGATCATGCACACGGCACCGCTAATCGCGTTAGGATCGGCGCCAAACTTCGAAACGAAATTATTCACGGCACGTCCCGATCCGATAATTGGGAATTTCTTCCGCGGGCCGTTTGTACAGGTCAAATAGAATCGGCGAATGGACCCGTGTATCGCTTAAGCCCCCTTAATCGACGCAAATCACGCCGGTAATTACCACGCGGCCGCGCGCGATTGAAGCGATCAAAAATTAAAAGTGCTCGGATCTCTTCGTCATTAGCGCGGCCGATGATGGCCGATCGAGAGTATATCGGTTACCATCGAAACTATTTTTGCGCTCGCGGCACCGGCGCGGCGCGGCGGACCCGCGAAGCGGAATTGCCTCGTAAATCGTGATTAAATATTCATCGCTAAAATGGCGCCGGTCTCGTAATTATTTCGCCATATGGCCGCTGAATCACGATCCTCCTGGAAATAAGTGTACCGCCGCGATTATTAATGGTCCGGGATGCAGGTTTATTATGCTGGACGCTGCCACCGCCGCCGCGACACGCTATAAAAACAATAACGACGACCAACAACTTTGTGATACTGTTCTTGCGGTGATATTAAACGCGGGGACGTTTCATTACCCTTTTCTCGGATATATTTACGCTTGGAAATTGTCCGGCCGAAATTACGATGTACCATCGAAACATGTATCTACTATTACGCGGTAGTGTCATTGGTCGTGATTAACAACGGAATAATGAGGCACACATCAACGATTAGCATTATCGTCAGAAATTACTTGTTCGAAGAATTTAACGCTATTCGGAGATGTTTGCACGAAGCATCCCCCTATAATTCTTATTCGTTCTCGTTTTATACTTTAATCCTAGATAACTAAACTGCTATGCTCGGAAACAACGACGCCAATTAAAAGCACGGATATAATTCAACCCCTCTTGCTTGACAACAAAAATATTTTACCTTACTTTTTAATCTAATGAAACAACAGACCGAGCCATCGTGCTTGGAGATAACGCCAATTAAAAACACGCGTATAACTTTTTTGTTACCCCCTTTCACTTAACAAAAATATTTTAGCTTCACTTTTTATCCGACAGAAACGGAACAAATGACGTTAAATTGTTGACGTTGAAAGACTAGAATGTTTCGATCGTCATTTTTTACGAAAAGTCAATTATTGTTTATCCGTAACGCCATGCTTCGAACGAGCACATCAAATTACATCACGATCATAGCCACATTAAAAAACTTTACGGTATCTAAAACAGAAACGGGCGAACTTTTGCCCCGGTGCACGAGGGTTAAATTTTTTATTGAATTCCACGTTTAAAATGCACGCCAGTATATATGTACATGTATAGTCGCCGAATTTTACGACCGTTCTCTTCTGCACTCGTTGTTGCACCGCACCGGTGCGATCAGTTGTATTGCATCGACAAGTATTGCATAAAAATACTCGGCACCAGGAATCGAAATAAACAGTTATATTTCGTTTTTATAAAGAATTTGTTTCATTTAGGAGAGTATACGATCCCGTAAAATTTTTATGGAAACCCATAGAAACTTCTTCGAGAGATGTGCTCTTGTGGAACAGACGTTTCCGAATCTGTATAGTAAAAGTTGCGTGGAATTGAGTCGTCTGGAACATTTATTACCATGTCGACTACAACATCGATGAATAATCATATTTATTGCTGCAATAAATTGTACGAAATACAGAGGAATGATACAATGTGTTTACTTACAAGTTCAAGGTCATGGGTTAGGTTCACGGGGTCGTTTCAAGGTCGTGCCATTAAACATGGATGAATGGACAATAATGTTTGCTGTAACATACAGCAACAAAAACTGTGTGTATACATATACGTAAGAAACAATAGTGACCTTGAAAAAACAATTAAAAAATTACAATTTATAACAAACGATTCTTCCATCTGATTCGTCTTTACGTACCATTTAGATTGCGTCAGAAACATTTTTTGTATTTTCAGAGATAGAGATATTTAGGTGTACTGTTTTAAACGAAACACCCTGTATACGGATGACAATTTTTTTAGTGGAATTTAGACACGAGTTTAGACATTCATTTTTATTGGAATTGAAGAATGCAGGATTGAAAAATTGCTTTGATTTTCACATTGGAAATTATTATAATTGGAGACAATTTTTTAAAAATATTCCACTGTCACGTTTCGAATAGAACATTTTAAGGGTTCGTTTGACACAATTCGTACGATTAAAAAAGAGTGGAGCTCTATATCGTAGAAAAATGGATCGCAGTTCCAACATCTGATGTAACTTGATTTATTTTGTGAGAAATAAGTTTTCATTAAAGTTACGTTTGCACAACCCTGTATATGTATTCATTTTGATTTTTAAATGTAATTTTGTAATTTATATATATACCTCTTCATTTAATTAAATATTTATTCTGTTCCACACACGGTAGGTTTTGAAAATCATAGATATGTAGATTATACTATGGTCCAGTGTTCAATTATTCTAAGTTCGTTGGTTGTCCAAGCGGTTAAAGAGTTGAACTACCAAGCGGTAGACCGGGGTTCGAATCCCGTCGGGGTTAGAAATTGTTTTTCTCCGTTTGTTTCCTTTTATTCTCCGTTTAAATTTTCGCGCCACTCTCGACTTCCGTAACGTCACTTCCGTAACACAACAAATACGTTACCCTCAGCAAAGAAGTTTCACTTCGAAAACGAACCTGATGATTCGTTCTGGTTCCCTAACGGGCAGTAGCGATTAGTCATTGTACATAGCCCTTAGTTTTTTAAGTTACTATTAAGGCCCCCTAATTGTAAGTCTATTTATATTAGTTATAAGTTGTCAAGCCTTTCTTTGGGGGTTTTAACACTGTCTGTTACATGTGTCCTTCCCCCAAATGCAAATAGTTCAAACTATACCAAAGATTGTTCCACAAACATATGTTATAAGACTGACCGAAACAATTAGCTTATAAGATAGTTTACATAAGAGCATTGTATGCATACCTTCAATTATGTACTAGTCCTAAGATTAATGGTTATTTTTGTTGTTTATTTATGGTACCAATGATATTAGAGAATTTATTTATCTAAAACCAAAAAACATATTTTCAAAAAAAAAAAAAAAAAAGCAGCAACGATTAGCTTAGCACACCACGTGTGTCTGTTTCATATTTGCCAGCTCGTCGATGGCGGGGCGTATCTCGCGTATCTGTGTTCGAGCGGTCAAGGAAAGTTCGCGGTTCTGTAACTTCGCGGGTAACTTGAATGGAGTTGGATAGATCGGCGTGTATAGCTTCCGAGAGATTTCTCCAGCGTCGTCGGCGTCGCTCTATATTTATTGCCTTTCGCTCTATATTTAGTCGAGTACGGCGTTCCACACGTGACACACGGCCGTCATCGTATCGTCCAGTTATGAAAGCGTGTTTTCAGCGTTCTCCCCCGCGGAACTGCGAAAACGTCGAGTGGAGACCTCCGGCCCGTCACGCTCTAAACAAAAATGAAAAACTGAAAAACCGAAAAGCGGAACACGGGGGGAGGAAAAAAGGCAACCACGAAATTCCGTCGTTGCATCGTCGAGGGCTTTTAATTAATTCTTAACGATCGACATTGAAATATTATTAAACGATTGCTAATTAAATTTCCGAGTGTTGACGTTGAGGCGTTCTAGAGAGATACATTCAATTAAATTTATTGGGGCGACTCATCTCTCTCTCTCTCTCTCTCTCTCTCTCTCTCTCGCTCTCTCTTTCTCTCTCTCTCTCTCACTCACTCACTCTCTGTTCCTGTTACCTTCGTCGTCGCAACTATAGAGTCGGTGGACGGGCGCAAACGTCACCGAACGATTTTTAATTAAATTTCATAGGTCGCCGCGCGTACGAAGGCTTTTTCGTACACCGGTGTGTATCGCGGAACGATTTTTCATTCGCTTCCCGACGATGGATTATGAAACGGCCGGTTGATTAAACTTACCGGACGGTTAATTCAAGATAATCTTGTCGCGACGGACTTTCGATAACCAACGTGCCCTGGGTGACAGTCAGCAAATTGCGTTCCACCGTTGCGTTCGCCGCGGAGTTTGCTTTCTCTGTTTAGCGAAGTTCCGCCAGCGCCGCTTGCATAGCCCGCTAATCTTTTCAATTAATCAGCCATCAATCAGTCGGTCTCGATCATCGTTCATTTTGCGAAATCGGCGTACGTCTTTCCGTAATTTTTCGTTATAAAAAATTATAAACCCGGTGAAAAGCTTTTGCTCGTTTTAATTGTATATTGCATCTCGGACTGTTGATGTTTATGCAATTGTCTGTTTTTAATCACCTTTCTGATTGTGGAGAAGTATAATCGAATTTCGCTTTTATTGATTTTTATTGAAACCTGTGCACTCGATCGAGATTGCAGCGCTATCACTTTGATGTTCGCGCACTAATACCGAAACCGATTGTGTATATGTATATGTATGTATAGAGGTGCGCCGCCAAAAATTCTCAGTCATATGTATAAAGGTCAACTTGGTTTTTTTTAATGGAAAGAGGTATTTTTTAATACATCAATCGACGCAGATAGACATTTGTTACAAAAAAAGTACTAACCTATATGTATATGTCGAAAAGTTAATAGTTCAAGAGATATTTTAATTTAAGTAATTCTAAAACACCATTACTGTCGTACTAAGCAAGACTTTAATGGTTTAAAAAAATTTAATTTAATTTGGTCGACAGTAATGGTGTTTTATAATTATTTAAATTGAAATTTCTTCTGAACTACTAACTTTTTGACATACATACGTTAGTGCTTTTTTATAACGAATGTCCAGCTGAAATACCAATCCATTACAAAATTACAGAAATACCAATACACCAGCAAAATACCTCATTCCATTAAAAAAAAACCAAGTTGACCTTTATATGACCTATACGCGTCCACTCACGAAAAAACTAATAATATAATAATAGCGAGAAAATCAAGATGTCTAAATCGGGTGGGGCACCCTGTATAACAGCCCCTGTCTTTCTCTCTCCCCTCCTCCTCAAAATATTCTCGAGCCAGATACGTATTCCCTGGTCACGAAAACACGTTGATTGCCGGGTTCTATTCTTACACCTAATCGCATCAGTAGCGTTCGGATGAAGGGTAAAGGTGACGGCTCCACGGGACCGTTCGACGCCCAATATATGTACAACCTCTGTAGCAATCTTCTAAGCCGATAAATAACCAACGGATATTTAGACAATTTCCGGTGTGTTTGAACAGAAACTTTCATCAACATCGAACGAGAAAACCGATTTCCGCGAAAGGTTCCACGGTTACCTATACCGAGCAATATAAAAATCGTATAAACATCGGGGTGCATTAGGGTTGACCTTAGCTATACTTGGTGAAATTTTTTTTGCGAGATTTTTTTCACGCCTCCCCCCAAAATTGTGCTATTGGATAAGAAAATAATTCCTGCAAAAGTTGAAGTTGATCGGATAAGGGGAAGGCCTGCCATTGACGTTGAAGTTGCGAAAAACATGAAATATTGTAGGAATGGGAATATTTGAAGGAAAGACTTTTTATTATGACTAAATGTTCTTCTTGTGTCAAAATATTGATTAACAATATTTTATGTATTTTCTTGAAACTACCAATTCTTTTACTTGTATTCTTATGCTAATTTAAAAAGGAGATCAATTAACGTTCGACATAAATATGTTATATTTAATCAGGGCATAATATTTTTAACAGGCTAATTAATGTGAAATTAGACAGGCTAATTAATGAGAAATTAGACAGGCTAATTAATGAGAAATTAGACAGGCTAATTAATGTGAAATTAGACAGGCTAATTAATGTGAAATAATCTTAATTCGTACAAAGTACACTTGTACTTGAGTGCATGTCAGGAATTATAATATTTTTGGAGGTTTCAAATATTTAACTTGAATTTTCAGTATACTCATCACATTGAGCGCGCAGTTACTTCTATTTCAAAACTTCGCGCTCGATTAGGCACGCCTTCCCGACGTCCGATTGATCTAAAATTTTGGATATATCATTTTTTCATGACATGTAACAATAATGGGGGGGGGGGGGGGCGTGCCCAAAATTTTTTGGTCGAAAAATAAGGTCCACCCTAGGGTGCATCCGTCGATGCATGACATATTAGAGTCACGGTCACGTGCAAAGCGACTAATGATAACGGTAACGCCGATCGATCCTTCAATAAGATCTTCGCCGTGGATCGGTCACGTATATCCGACATGATTATCCACGGACGTGTATGTGTCTAGGATACTATACTATGACGTTTGCGGCGACGACGACGACGCGACGGCACCCTTCGGTGAAATCAGTCGAGCAGCCAAGCACTATAATAAACAAGCTTTACGATCAGCGTCCTGGACGTTCCACGACGATCGAGTTCCGCGTTTTTCCACCGTCACGGATCGTGACTCGCTCCAGAATGCGTATCGCTTCCAGATTAAAACTCTGCGACGGCTTTCTCGCTCGCAGCCGCCGGAGGACTCTAGAAAACTTGGGGATGCTTCCTCGCGCTCGTGACTCGGGGAAATTGCGGTCTACAGATCGAACTTAATGGACGGTCCCCCCCGGGATAATGCCCGAACTATCTCCGTTTTTAATCTGATTCTTATCGACGCGCGACGGCCACCCGGACAACTATAATCGAGCGCGCTTTACATACCTCGATCAAACTGTCGTTTGTTACAATTCGCTTCCATAGTCCTCCATTAGCTGATCAGCTAATTGGGGATTGCGAGGCAATTCTCCTTGAAATCACGGTTGTATTAACCAGGCCTCGGAATTATGTGCTCGCGTTAGCCGGTTTTCGAAGGCTACGCCCCCTTTTTCCGGCCGACCGTCTCGCTCCCCGTGGCGGCCCTAGTGCTACTCCTCAAGCGCGTACCATAGGAGCTATTCGTGGTGCGTTAGGGCGACACCCGTATCAATAGGTTTCCAATATTAGCATATTAGTATATAGGAACAAATCGTTTGTATGTTCACTACCATGTAAGAAAATTCTTGTGTTTAATGTAATTTAATGTTAAAGGACAAGTTTGCTTTGGGCAGATAGAGCTCTGGTTCTCCAACGCCATCTCTGCGTACCTGTGTAGAGTAAAGAATAAATCATTAACCAACCAACCATAGGTTTCCATATTACCGTCGAGGTACTATTGTCAATGCGCTTTTTTTTTGTCAGTGGTATCCACTGTAGGCCCATTCCACTGTATCGCACGATAATTTCGGACAACAGCTGCAGAAAATAAATTTGGAAAATAAATTCCGAAGATAAATTTTAAAAATAGTTTTTAATTGTATTGCCCAAATTGTATTAACATGTGGGATAACTTGATTTCCGCGCACGTTTAGACGTGTTTGGTGGACGCGCTTACATTGTAACACTCTATGGTACGCGCCTGTGCTGCCTCGAGAACTAGGGCCGCCACGGGGAGCGAGACGCGTGGCCGGGTCGAGGGGGCGTTGTCTTCGACAATCGGCAGTCACGAGCACATAATTCCGAGGCCTGGTATAAACGAAGTAGTTATTGCGAATATTTATAATTGTTGGGATGACGAGGTTAGGAGATTAAATACAACTTTATATTTAAGCGTTTATTTAAACTCCACCGCACATGGAATAACTGTCGATAGGTTGTGAATTAGTATTGTTAGCACATAACACGATATTGTACTTTATTAAACTATTAACATGACAGAAAAAGGGTGGGACTTGCCTCATTCCTACTTAGGCCCTTTAGTGCGGAAAAATGGCGACGCTCGAAATGCAATAAATCGCAGATCAAAAAGATCATTCCTCCTCCGCGTGTTCCGTTGCATCACGGCGTATGCTCCAACAATAATAATATTAGTAATTCCATTTCTCAATCTCTGCCACAAAATTTTCCGACCTCACGAAAGTGTGAAAATCAGTACAAAATTTTTACACAAGATTCTCTAAAACAGAATCAATCCCATTACCATTAAAATCCCGCAAAACAAACGAACGAGATCTATTTACGATCGTGCGAGACCAGCCTTTTGCGACAGCGTCTGCTGTTCCCGGTGTTTTCCCAGTAATTAATTTAATTAATTACTTAATCGTGTTGTGCGTAGTCTAATTAATTAACCTTCGTCCCCTATGCTCGACAGTGGAAAGTCACCGAACGAGGAATTATTCACTGGGAAAACAATGAACTTTTCTCTACGGTTCTCTTTGTTCAGGTTTCAACAACGAATTCGTAGTCTTGAAATTTTAACACTCGACAGGGTCTGATCGAGCGAGGAGACGGGTCACGCGATCCTCGCGCAGGAAAAGAATCGATTTTCCTGGCTGGCAGCCGCTACATGTGTCCGAGCTAATTAATTTCCTGCTCAAGAAGTGTGAGAGAGAGAGAGAGAGCGAGTGCCAGCTCTCTCTCTTCACGACCGTCGCAATTACGAGCCTGTCGATCCGAATTCGAGCTCACGCGTTTCGTTTATCTCGGCACTCGCCTTCGCGCCTCGACCCCACCTGGTTAATCGACGACGATCGAATTAGTGTACTCGCTCTTGGTACTCTCGCTCGAAACGCTGTTAAAGAACGTTTAAAGTAGCGTGCCTTCGAGAGAAACGAACTATACGAGGGGGGAAAAAACGATGACGCCAAACACGACTCGCTGCTACACGATCCTCGAATCGTGTCTGTTTTTTTTTCCCCCCCATTTCACAACCTCCTTTTATCTTCTAGTTGGTGAAGGGATATATGTATACACGCCGAAATACCTCTTCTTCTCTGCTCATTATTTAGTCGACACGTAATTTACGATACTACTGTATCGCACGACTGGAAATGGTTCCTCTAAGACTTCAGACATCGATTTTCCGGTACTGTGGATTTTTATGCATGACAAAAAAAAAAAAATGAAAAAACGATATTATTTTTACCTGACAAAAAATCACACGTGCAAATACCAATGAACACGTGTGTGGAAAATTCGAATGCAGATGGTCCAATACCTTTTCAGAAAGAAATTCCACTAAAAGTTTGTCAACAAAGACGACCTTGAAAACTAGAATACACCATTAAAACGATATAAATATTGCCAAAAGAATAACTACTTGAAATTTGATGTGTTTTCTACAACTGACACAGACGATCCTTCTTTATGAAAATCTTTGATGAAAGTCCCCGTTTCTCGATCGCCATAAAAATTCCACTTCAAATACCAATGAACACGTGTGTGGAAAATTCGAATGCAGATGGTCCAAACACTTTTTCAGAAAGAAATTCCCTAAAAATTCGTCGCACAAAGACGACCTTGAAAACCGGAATAAAATGTTAAGACGATATAAATATTGCCGAAAGAAAAACTACTTGAAATTTGAAATGTGTTTTCTACAACTGACACAGACGATCGTTCTTTATGAAAATCCTTTATGAAAGTCCCCGTTTCCCGATCGCCGTAAAAATTCCGTAACTAAGAGACGACACGGCTATTATTTAAACAAACGACCCAGATCATCGTGCCAGCTCCATCAAAACGGAGCGAAGAAGACGATAGCCATCTATCCGTTCGAACGGCGTGCAATACGATCCAAATCCAGCTCGTAAAAAAGGATCGGCCTTGTAAGGGATCCTGGAAGCCATTCGAGCTCGTAGAGCAAAGTTCGATTCTCGGATGATGGACAGTTCCCCTGTTTGCCATCCCCCTGGCTCCCTTATACTTCGACGAGCCTCGTTTCTTCGAGCACGGTAAACCGTCGCGGATGAGAACGTCTCCCTCTCTCTCTCTCTCTCTCTCTCTCTCTCTCTCTCTCTCTCTCTCTCTCTCTCTCTCCCTCTCTCCCTATCGTCGCTCTACCCGCTCTCATAAACCCCCCTATCGGTCGCGAGTTGCCCACGAGCACGACACACGTCCACGAAGTTTCGCGACGTGGATTTACTGCTGCTCGTTCGCGGTGTCGTTCTCATTCCCACTTGCCGATTAGGCGACTGTCTCCATTGCCCATGATCCTTCTTCGAAACGAACGGGGCTTGTTGCGAATTGCGAATTTCTGTTTTTTTTTTGGATTGCTCCTTCGGCGTGGACAGTGAATTTTTCGTTCCCAAGTAATTAACCCTTTACACTGGGAGCTATTTTAACTCGAAAACAAATGATTTTTCAATTCTATACAATTTTTGCGTTTTTTGCATACATCACTGATATCTAATGTAATATGTAAATGTCTAGAAGTTTTTTAAATACGAACACATATAATAATGTGAACAATGTTTTTAAGAATGGAATGGCAATTTTCAGTGGTGCCTCAGAGTCGCCATTCGAGTGCTAAGGGTTAATTGTCCAATGCAGAAGTGGTGTACAGAGCTTCGAGTTAAAATTGAAGTATGAATGACAAAACAGGGTTGTACCATTTTCTGTTCCCAGAATCTGATTTACCAGAGATTAAGAAAACTGGTAAAAATGACCGTAAATGTTGAAAAGCTGTGTAAAAGAAGTTCGGTGTAGCGCGATAAAATTGTGAAGAGGTGACTATATCCAAAAAAATACTATAAAGCAATGTATCGACAGAACTCCGAGTTAAAATTAAAGTGTGAATAACAAAACAGAGTTGTACCATTTTCGGTACCCAAAATCTGATTTACCAGACATGTAGAAAAATGGTAAAAATGACCGCAAATATTAAAAAGCTGAGTAATAGAAATTCGGTGTAGCGCGAAAAAATTGTGAAGAGATGTCTATATACAAAAAATATTATAAAGCAGTTTATCTACAGAACTCCGAGTTAAAATTGAAGCTTGAATAACAGAACAAAGTTGTACCATTTTCGGTACCCAAAATCTGATTTACCAGACATGTAGAAAAATGGTAAAAATGACCGCAAATATTAAAAAGCTGAGTAATAGAAATTCGGTGTAGCGCGAAAAAATTGTGAAGAGATGTCTATATCCAAAAAATACTATAAAGCAGTTTATCTACAGAACTCCGAGTTAAAATTAAAGTGTGAATAACAAAACAGAGTTGTACCATTTTCGGTACCCAAAATCTGATTTACCAGACATGTAGAAAAATGGTAAAAATGACCGCAAATATTAAAAAGCTGAGTAATAGAAATTCGGTGTAGCGCGAAAAAATTGTGAAGAGATGTCTATATACAAAAAATATTATAAAGCAGTTTATCTACAGAACTCCGAGTTGAAATTGAAGCTTGAATAACAGAACAAAGTTGTACCATTTTCGGTACCCAAAATCTGATTTACCAGACATGTAGAAAAATGGTAAAAATGACCGCAAATATTAAAAAGCTGAGTAATAGAAATTCGATGTAGCGCGAAAAAATTGTGAAGAGATGTCTATATACAAAAAATATTATAAAGCAGTTTATCTACAGAACTCCGAGTTGAAATTGAAGCTTGAATAACAGAACAAAGTTGTACCATTTTCGGTAGCCAAAATCTGATTTACCAGAGATTTAGAAAAATGGTGAAAATGGCCGTAAATGTTGAAAAGCTGTGTAATGGAAATTCGGTATAGGGTAGAGCGTTTGTCAAAGGGTTTCGGGGGTTTGCGATGGAAAGTATCGATAACTTTGTCGCGTTTGTACCATTTAGGTAGCGTCGACACTCCATTGACGATCAGGCTCATCCATTAGCCGGCAGTGAAAGCGTGGAACCGAGTCCATTGCGGCCGCGATAACCGAATGAAATTTTCGTTAACATCGGGCCGCGAGATAAATCGCTTGGCGCGGAAGTTTTTTTTTTTTTTGTTGTTTTGTCACGAGTATTTCGCGCGCGGAATGGGCGGCGAACGCGACACGGCGCGCAGCCCTATCCCGTAGTTTTGCGTTCGATGGATCGTTGTTCGCCGGGGCGCGCGGCATCCATCGCGGGTAATGGTCGGTAAAGTACGTTTTAGTGGAGGCCAGTCAAGTGTGCCGATGCACGGTGCGCGTTAATTATGGTTGTAAGCTGAAATTGCGATCATATCGACGCCCGGGCTTCGTTGTTAACTCGCCTCGGCACTCCGAGCCGGCGCGTCCTACGTGTTAATTCAGTGTTAACATCTGTCGCCCACTCGGAACTCGTACGAATTAACGCCGGTGACTAGTCGTTCGAGACGGGAACGTGCTGCTACTTCCTCCAAACTGTCCGTCGACTCCCCACTTACTGCTGCAATCATGCTTCGAGCGTCGCATATCCGGAAAATATTTTCCGACCTACCCTGTTCCGTTTATTCGACCTTCCTGAAAAATTGTTACACAGAGATTTATTCGGTTTTCCACCAATTTGTGGGCTGTTAGTTTCTCCTTCCTCGAAACTTTCGTGGATCGGTCAAATATCCCATGGAAAATATTCTTTTTCTTTCATTGATCTTTCGACTTCGCTAAGAAATTGTTACTGAAGGGTTTCTTTAATTTTTCAACCAATTTCGTTGTGTATTTTATTTATTAATGCCCTAAACTGTATATGGTTTATGTATAGCATACATTAGTATAACACTTTAAAATTGACAATGAAGTGTATATCGTTATACTGAGCTAAATTAACGTCAACGGTAAACGTTAAATGCGAATCTTACATTTTTTGAGAAAATTAAAAATAAAAATTAACGCTGTAATGTCTCGCACGCTTAGAAAGAAATTAATATATAGCATACATTAGTATAACACTTCACGTATGACAATGAAGTGTATATTGTTACACTAACAATAAGCTAAATGAACGTGAAAGGTAAACGCTAAATGCGAATCTTAAATTTTTTGAGAAAGTTAAAAATAAAAATTAACGCTGTAATGTCTCGCACCCTTAGAAAGAAATTAATAATGTAGGGAGGATAGTATTTTCGATTGAGGAGCAGTTCAAACAAATGCCCTCGTTCTGAATCATATGTTGCATATTTTAATTGTACGTAACATAAATGTATAAAAATAAGGTACGAAACTAAAGCTACAATTAAAACTATGACAATGTGATTGGCATTGTAAATATGCTATGCATATCAGTTTCATTAAATCGTTCATTAAATGCATGAACAGCGCAAGAATGCATTGTCGAAAATACCTCGTACATTTGACGCGCGGTGTACATCAGGATTGAGATTGCATCGGTGCATCTCGAGAGCAAAATAGCCGCAGCAATCCGATTAAGAAAGTAGTGGATTATTCATTGATACGTTCAGCAAACAAATGATAAAAATCGGGTCGGCTAATACCGTAACAATTGGAACGGAGGGTGGGTGATCGAAACGACGGATAATTCATGCGCACATTTAAATTCTAGTGCGGAATTCGCGTCGAAATAATCGGAACCCCGAGGAAGCTAATAACCTGTATTAAATGGGGCGCGAATTAACGAGCGAAAACGACGCTGCTGACCGATTCGACTGCCGATGAATTCGAATCGAGCACACGGGACCGGTGAATTTTGGCAATTATTCGCGGACCAGGAAAAATGACATTTCGGTTATAAAAATATTTCCAACCGTGGACGGACTGTATTCGCTTTGTGAGATAATTGCCAAAATATTTGCGAAATATTCGGGGATGCGCGAAATTCGGTATATATACCTTCTGTGTGATACCGGACTCGGAAAAATATTCCGAACTCATTTTCGCTGGACGCAATTAGTTGCCTCGGATGAGGCTCATTTTGAACTACTGAAAATATCAATTGAAAAGGGTGGAAAATACTTCCATTAAATGTCCGGTAGCCATTTATTTTAATAATCTTTTTGATATAGATCGTATACTTTTTAGTGGAAATTGAGATATTATAAACAGTTTTTAGAAATTTATTTTACCCTTACGTAGTCAACCGGGTACTCGTTTCTATATTTCCTTCAGTAATTTGTAACTACAACATTTTTCTTCTACTTGCATTTTACAACAATGACGCCGGTTGTGTAGAACTAATCGATAGAATGTTTATTGAGTATGGTGTCACTTGTATGCTGTCTATAGCTAATTTCGTTGAAAAATGTTGCATTATTTGGATATATCAATACAAAGTTCTTCTCCTAATTGACGTATACAGGGTGTCCCAAAATTCCTTCAACTCCCTGAAATGGGCGCTTCCTGAGGTCATTCGAAGTGACATTTTCCTTTTCCAAAATCTCCGCTGCGGTTGCGTTAAAGAGTTATTAACGAAAAACACGGACCAATCAGAGCGCGGCGTAGACGCGTGTTGGCAAAGATGGTCCCGGCACGCCAGCACGCGTCTGGGTCTATGAGTTCTAGATAGTTCTTGATATTTCTTCATCGCAGATACGCGCAAACCGTCCATGTTGATCCATACATCGTGACGTAGTAGGCATAAAAACAGTGGTATAAATCGTATAGTAATTTTCGGTATACCGTTACGGGTCGGAACGGTTTTCGTTGTATTTGCGCGGTCAAATACGCGAGGTCGGTCCGTGTTGATATGGAGGTCGTGACGTCAGTCGCCAGATGTTTAACGCGATGGGTCGAGACGTATTTGCCAACACGTGTCTAGGTCTGATTGGTCCGTGTTTTTCGCTAATAACTCCTAAACAAAGTCGCTGCGAACCTTTTCGAAAAGGAGTTGAAGGAATTTTGGTACACCCTGTATAATAGAAGGCAATATCAACTATGTTATAAAAGAATGCTAGTGGCCATCTGGTAGTTCGTCTTTTTGTGTTATATCTTCTCAGAATGTTATCCTTTGTGTCTACGCCAGATTTTGTTTTATTATAGAAATCAACAATTTCGAATTTCCTTTTTTTTTTATTTTGTTCTTCAAGAACGAAGGTGCACACGAAAATTTCTTTACAGTACACACCTTATTCGTTCAAGAAACTGATTCAGTTCTTTGTTTCGTTCTCGAGTTCGACTCGTGGGGTTCCTATACACTTGTTTATAATACATGAACGAGATAGATACCCTTCATTGCTGCCACAAAAACAGTCGTCGACGTAGAGAAAGATAGTTGAACGCACGAATAAAGGCTGTGAGTATACAGAGAGCGACTAGCGACGTTCGACGTTCGACGATCGACGAGCGACGATAGATAAAAGAAGATAGAGGAAGGCAGAGAAAAAAAAACAAAACAAAACAAAAATTGTCGCTCTGCCTTCCACTATTTATGTATCTACTTTCATCTGTCGTTGCTCGTCACTCTCTGTATAATCACGGGCTTTATTTGTGTGTTCAATTGCATTTAGTGTTCGGTACATTTATTGTTAATAATGTATATATGTGAACTATGGTTCGTTGCTAAATGGATGAAAACATTGTTCCACAATGTGCAACACCTCCCAATAGTACCTTATCAATAGTAAATTGGTATATTTAATATTCCAGTTTTTCATCCCTATTTTTATCCTTTAATAGTCGACGAACGTTGACACGAAAAACACGCGTCAAACAATATTTTTAGCACTGGTAGCAAAGGTGCATTAAAATCGCGTGCAAATTGATGAGTGTTTAGTCTGGCTTCACTTGCATTTTTCATCCCCAGTTTCAAACACTATTTGCATCCCCTAAAAGCCAACGAGCACAGACATGAAAAAAATAGGGAGTGACTGTGCGTACGGCCGTTGGTTTTACGTGAAACGTTTTTCTCCTTTAATACACTTATTATTACTTAAATCGATCGACATGTATAAACTCTACGTATACAGTGGGTGTACAAAGTATTCGTACACCTTTTAAAAACCAATAACTTTTTCAAAATTCGACCCAACAGCTTGAGTTTTTTTGTGACGTTAGGATTAGTTTACTAGCTAATGTGTAAATAATTTTTTTTTATTGTTATTGGTCGCAATTGCGAAGGAAAAAGTAAATGTCACGATTTTTAAATTTTTTATCTTTGCCTGTAGTGAAAATTTATAAGGTGCATTTGCTAGGCACAAGTAGTTATAAACATGTTCAAAGTTTCATCGAAATCGCTCAAAGTTGTTATGAAATATAAATGATTGAAAATAGCAAAAATTGTAAGAATCCCCGATTTAAATGACTCGCAAAAATTCAAAGATTTTTACATGTTACAATGCCCATAGCTTTTTTATGCGTCAACCGATTACAATGAAACTTTGTACATGTATATAATTTACTTAGATTCACAAAATACATGTTTGAAATTTTTACTACAGGCACAGATAAAAAATTTAAAAATCGTGATCTTTACTTTTTCCTTCGCAATTGCGACTAATGACAATTAAAAAAAAAAATTATTTACACTAATCCTTCAGTAAACTAATCCTTCTAACGTCACAAAAAAACTGAAGCCATTGGGTCGAATTTTGAGAAAGTTATTCGTTTTTAAAAGGTATACGAATACTTTTTACACCCACTGTACATAAACACACGAATCACTGTAGATATCACATTTGTAAATATCGATCGATTTAAGTAATAATACGCAATAATAAGATCGTTTTCATGCTTTACGGTCCGCTAACTTCATGCGTAGCTGGTGCATACCTGATTTTAACTTAACACTAAACCTACCACGGTCAAATGACCGGTTTTCTATTCCATAATTATTGAAATTATAAAAACGCTTTCATAGGAAATGACTGAATTGACTTAAAATATAAAAACTGTACAAAGTTCAAGTAAATTCAATCTTCTCATAAGGTGATTCATATTCATATGTTATGTGCTAGGTTTAGTGTTAAAGACGTAATCACGTCAAAACAAGGATCAATGGATATTTTTAGCACTAAATCGTGACAGAAGTGCATAAAAATCGCATGCAAATTAATGTCCAATTGTCAGTCACATTGACCGAAATTAGCTCGCGAAAAAATTCTATATGTAAAATTCGAAATAATAAAGAATGGAGATATTCTCGCTATCTCTGCGCAGCCCCAAGCCAATTAGCCCGAATTTCGCGTAACATCGTCCACGTGGAAGCGTTTCAGCCGTAACAAAACCGCGAGAACGATGTTTACGTGTTCGAGGATAGACAGCAGAAAATGGTGGCGATTTTCCAAGCGTGTTCGCGCGCAATCGAGCGATTAACGCCGCGCGGGGGGTAAAGCACGCGAGCTGGTAGTTAGGCCAGCACTCGACTTAATGATGACGTCAACCACGTGTTCGAAACTGAATCTCTCTCTCTCTCTCTCTCTCTCTCTCTCTCTCTCTCTTTCTCCCTACCTCGTATACAGTACATATCCACGTGCGTAACTGCTTATGAAAATTGCAGATTCCAACTCGTGGAAAAACTGTCGAGGAGTATTTAACGTAAATGACGGACGTTCATGCGTATTTCGCGCTCGGATTCTCGAGTGTTCTCGTGCGTGGAAGATCTCGGAAATTCTCGAAACCGCGAGCAGCTCTGGTTTTTCTGGTCGTTGATCAATCGAACGAGTTTGCTCGAATAAAATTGTACGTTTAAGAGCGACGCGAATCGGCCGTTTTCAAATGCTATTCGAGGAAAACATTTTAATTTAGGGGAACACGCTCGGTTCGAATGGTTAGTTGAAAACCTGCGGTTGTCGTAAGAGTGCGAAGCACGCATTTGGAGTGATGTTACTGAAGAGAGAAGAATCTGGTTAAATTTTTATATTGCATAAGTCTGCTGCGTGAGACATGTAAATATACTTGCTTCGGGGAGCTGTACATTAATCAATATTAATTTTAATGTGTCACATAAAAGTATAACGGTGCTAGAATTTTTCCGAGAATAATGCTAACGGTCCTGCTAGATATTATTATTATTATTATTATTCTTCGCATCTATCGTATAGGGGAGCTATTTTTTTGAACTTCAAAGACCGAGCCGAACGTAGAGAAGGACAGCGCGTTTAAAGCGAGACCACGCGCGTGCCTGTGAACTGTGCCGGCGCCAGCAACTGTTCGCGTCTCTTTCTTTTCTATACGCGCTGTCCTTCCTTGCGCCCAAAACGTCCATCGTCATTTAAACCACTACAGTCTAAATTCCATCGAAGGAAAACCATCGAATTGTAGCGTTTGCATCCGTCAGGAAAAGACACAATTTTTGTAGTTTAAGATTTACTTAATTTTATTTCTTACCAAAAAATTGTAATGGATTTTCATCGTCGATTAAACCACTGAAATTATATCGTGTTTGGTATCATTTTGCATTAGAAAAATGCCAGGAATATGTTGCTGAAAGTTCCATAAAAAAGGAATGAAAAATATAGAAGATTAAATATTGGTGTTACACTGTGATGACGCACAGGCGTTTGAACTGTGCCGACGACTGCGACTCTCCGCGTCGCGTTAGTAGTGGTTCACACCGATATACCGAGCCGAGATCAGATTACTAAGTTGGAGGGGATATTTTTTTCGCATCTATCGTATAGAACTTTTCGCGTCTATTGTACGTTTACTGTAAAAGGCTTATACAGCACATACAATACAAATCATACAACACACGATTATATTACAATATGCCTTAGTGTCTAACTTACAATTAGTTTACAGTAATTTTGTTCGGTTTCGACTACCTCATTGAAATTAAATTGTAATCGATCGTAACATAATGAAATCAAGAATAATTTTCACAGTAGATTTCACAGTAATTTTCATGGGAGATAGTACTTGTATCGGAAAAGCACTGATAGAACCATGTCATGCCCAGCTTCATTGATTGGGCATTGCCAAATGACATGATTCAGATCTTGTCTTTTTACCAAGAATTTGAAAAAATACATTTTCTAGAATTTTTCTCGTCCTCCAATGCACGCTGTTTTTTTTACAAGAGACTTCTTTACAATTTCCCCACAAAGTGATTTTAGTATAATCAGAGAAATACATAACAATAAATGGATGGCTTCATTTCATGAATTCACCGAAGCGAAACTTTCCCATCAATCCGCGAGACGAAGTCCACCGCGTTAAAGGCACCACCAACACCAGCAACAAGACAGCTAACAATATTTTTTCACACCGAAGAAGCCCCCGATAAATGACACTCTCTCTCCTCCTGGATACAGACGCAACCGGCACTCGACGCATGCAAGAGAATCGAACGCGTTTTTTCCGGAGCGACGCGGCTCCGACGGTGAAGCCATCCGTTTCCGCGACAGGCTTATTCGTCCTGAATACGTCTGTCCCGGTTTCATTCGCCGATCGCGGATGGATTTTCATATTATTACTCTCGCGGGTCTCGCAGCGACTCGCGACAAGAGTTCATTTGCAGGAGGCGCATTTTTCGCAGGATTCCGCGTTTTTCCGTCTTCCTCCTCGAGGCTGGGGGCCAATTGAAACGAGCTGCAGATGCGAGACGATCCTCGACGATTCCTATCTACTGGGTATCTACTCCTGGGCTTGAAAAAACCTCGGCTCTTACCCCTTTCGATCTTTTCATTGGCGTCTTTAAGGGGTGCTTGACTAACGATCTGGAAAAAATGGCAACCCTTAGGAATTTTTTCTGGAAATATTGATGAACTACATTTTTACATTGGTACCTTATTTGAAACCACATACATTGTAGAACATGTAGTAATTTTTTTATTGCAAAATTCACGCAGGATGAATTTTTCATTTCCTACGATCCAAGTTTTAGGGGTGCTTGACTAAAGATCTGGAAAAAAGGGCAACCCTTAGGAATTTTTTCTGGAAATATTAATGAACTACATTTTTACATTGGTACCTTATTTGAAAGCACATACATTGTAGAACATGTAGTAATTTTTTTATTGCAAAATTCACGCAGGATGATTTTTTTCTATTTCCTACGATCCAATTTTTGTACAGCGTCTTTAACACTAAACATGGCAACACTACACTTGTTCAGATTATCCGGAATTTTCGATACAATATTGAGCGAGGAAATCTACTATTTTCCATAAATGAATTTTTACAATTTCAATAATTGTAAAATATGAAACCGGTCATTTGACCGTGGTAGATTTAGTGTTAAAGGAACATCGTTTGGAGAAAAAGGCTCGGGCATTTCTTTAAATATTTTACTACATAAAAATTATGGTACGTTGCATGATACAGTAAACGCTTGATTCTTGTCCAATAGCCGTGTTTTTCATGGACAAGAATCGTGCCAAAGAACTGCTTTTTGATTTACGACTGCGTCTAGATATCGGGCCGACCGCGCCGAGCGAGACTTCAATAGAGAGCCGAACATAGAGAAGGACAGAATGAAATACGGTTCGCGTGACTGTCCGCGTCTCTTTCTTTCCGGTACGCTGTCCTTCCTTGCGACCGAAACTTTCACCGTCGATTAAACCACTAAATACAATTGAAACTATATCGTGTTTGGTGTTATTTTAATCAGAAAAATGCCAGAAATAAGGCAGTGAAAGTCCCATAAACGAATAATGAAAATTAAGAGATTTGTAAAATCGATCCCTCGAGTCAATGTCGTGGTGTTCACAGGCAGTGGAGTGGGTAGATACTGGAGAGGAATCGTGTCCACGCTCCGTACAAGAATCAAGCATTTACTGTACTTAAAAAAAAATACATTTCCAATCAAGTTTTTTTCCAGATGGTTAAGGAGACGGTTGCAGAAAATAAAGAAGTTCGAATTAACTTGAAGCATTTTAAGCTAGAAAAGCAGCTGGCAATATTTTCGGTCTCGAGAAAGGACTTTTGGGCAAAAGGCTGTGGCTCGTGAATTTTTCGAGATCTTGCCCGCGGTAAGATTGCCGCTATAATATATGTACTTTCGAATTAGATACTCGTTCAAAGAAATTGAAACGAGGAGGAAGCGGGACGGTCCTCGACGACTCGTTCTTTCAGCAGGTTCTCTCTCCACCGTCGCTCGGTGCGCTCTCGGCTCCGGTAAATCCCGTTCTTAAATCTGGACGACCGTGGGGAATCCTTCTGAAGATATTTTGCGAGTTAATTCGATAAGCCCGGACGAGAATAGCGGAGACGCGGTCTTCTATCGACTTTGCTATACCCTCTGCCAGAGCCCTGCCTTCCCCGGCGGGCTTAATAACAATGGACAAATAGGTCCGCCGGCAGATATTTTCATTACCCGGATCAGGTTTGAGGGGGGGGGGGGGGGGAGGCGTACATTACGCGGAGCACGCGACAGTCGGCTTATCCAGGATAATTACGGACATTATGAAATTTCGTATCGTTGGGAATCGCGGGTTATTGCGTGCCGAAAGCACACACGGTTTCGCCGGAAGTCGCGTTTAATCCGGACCCGTTTCTGACGGTTTGTTAGGGGAATACCACCATCATTAGCGAGGGTTGCTGGTAGGCTGAAAGAATTCCTGATTTAACCCTTCCGAGACGACGCACAGTGGTCCCAATCGGTTGTTGATTAGCTAACAAAATCAACTTTCTCATATAGACTTTTATCAAATGTATATCACTTCATAAATGTTCAGCACTTTTGAAAACGAAATCAATTGAATTTTATCAAAATTGTGGTCAGAAAGAGCTTTTAAATATGAACATTTCATAAGCACCATTTTTCACCGTGAAAATGACCCGTATTTTTATTAATAATATTAGTCTATTTTATTTTGTCAATAGTACATTTCTCGTATTTGAGGATGCTGTTGTTTATAAGACATATTCCTTATAATTTATTTAAAAAATGAATATTCAACTGACGAAGAAGAATCGTGAACGTTTTATATAATTGACAATGAATATCATTTAAGTCCCAAAGAGTCCCATCTTCTTTCAAAGTGGAACGTTTTTAACATGCTTTTGCCTGTATAATAAGACCAATATCACGTCCATCGTTGTGCATAAAAAAAAGTTATCATTTTTTAACACTAAACGTACCAAGCATTAAAAGTATCTAGTAAATATTACCATATAAAAATGGTAACACTAAAATTGAGATTGTCTGTAATTTTCAATATAGTATGTATATTTTAAAATCCATTATTTTCCATAAATAATATAATATGCTTCGAAATTTATTACACGAAAGTAGACTGTTAAATATTGTACAGGGTGTTCAAAATTGACCTTAATCTAGAATCTCAATGTCAAAATTGTTTTTTATTGCATGGGAAGGAACCTATGGGTCTCCAGTCAAACGATTGTCAAGTCAACCTACAATGAATTTTCCAAGTCTGTTTTCACTTCCAACGAAAATCAGATAAGTAGAAAAAACATTTAAATGAAATAAATATCGCAGTAAATTTTCAAAAACAGAAATTAAAAACCAAAATTAGCGTACCAAAAATCATCCCTCGAAGAATGGAATCGGTAGACTCGACAAAAATTCCCCGACAAGTTTATGTAAACCGACAGGATGCCGCAAAATTCGCGGATAATCCGGCATTCCCATCGACGTTTTCCTAAAGTAGATTCAGCCATCCGTGGCCAGACACATTCGTCACTCCCACAAACCCATTCTACATCGAAGAAAATCCTGTTCCACATCACCCATTCGGTTTTCCAGGTAGGACCCGCCTCCGATTCTACACCGTACACCGGGTGCAATCAACCGGCTCACTACCACCCAGGAGCACGCCGCGAAGTCAAATAAAAGTCTCTCCATTACAGTTCTGACCCAGAATCCAGACGGGGGCGCACAGGTGTTATTAAAAATACCACGACTCGTTAACGACAGCCGCATCAAGCGACCGGAAAAATCATGGTCGGATATTTTTTTTTTCCCGTGTTCCCTTCTCTTGTGCCGTTCTTCTTTTTTTTTTCAATATGTACCGGAAGCCGTGGGCGCAATGCTTTCGTTATCCTCGTTTGTCCCGTCGGCGTCGGCCCCGATCCGCCACGGTTTACATCACAATTTCGGGGGTGCGCGCGATTGCGGCCTAGCGGAATTTCACCGCCATATTTTTGCCGGCCGCAACCGGATACTGATCTGTCAACGGAGCCGCTGTCATTTCGACACCGATAGGCAGACAACGTTTTATCGCCGAGACGGCCATCGCGCCGCCGGTTTTACGAGCTTGATTCTCGCGTCCTGCGATCGGCTGTACGCGGAATTTATGCGTTTTGATATCTTTTACCCTTTAATCCGACTGTCGTCTGCAAGGGGACATAATAAATCCAAGAACTCGGATATTTCTTTCCGGATGGTCGGGAAAAAATTATGCATTTATGGGAAGTTAACTTGGAAGAATTTATTGAATTATTTTCCTTCGCATAACTTTAGATTACTACTCGAATATACAGGGTGGGGCGCTATAAACAGATCACCAGAATAACTCGCTTGTTTTTGAAGATAGAAGAAAATGCATCAGACCAAACTTACTTGGTATCGAAGCGCTCGTAATTTGATGTTATGTACTAATTTTTTTATAGGTGGAGACATCAAGGAGATATGAAGGTCAACGTTGTTTTTTTTAATGGAACGGTATGGGTTTTTATTTACATTCTGATAGTGTGTTTCAAGACGAATGCAATGACCTATTATGAAGGTCGTTCATGGTCATGCAAGGTCAACTGCAATAGAAAATAAATTGTCTGAAAGCACTCTTTGATTACTTTTGTGTCTTCTCTGGTTGTTGGCATACCGCTCACAGAACATAAACAAACATTCAATCGCATTGTACGCTTATCTGTATCCAGAAATGTTATTAGTAGTTTAACTACTGATTAGAATACAATTTTGTAATATTCTGTAAATTTCTATTTGTACCGCGGAAAACCAATAACCAAAGAGTTGACATGCAAAAACTTGGTTGAAAAAGAGCTTGCTCTGTAATAGATGAAAATGAAATTGATCAGACAGTGCCATCAGTATTGCTACGTTTTAGACTATGTGTCCATGTTCAAGGTCGTCGTTTTGAACACATATACTAGCAGTGAGTATGTAAAGAACATCTTACATGTAAATCGTCGAAGTGTTCGAAGAGTGCTTTCAGACAATTTATTTTCTATTGCAATTGACCTTGCGTGACCTATAATGACCTTCATAATAGATCATTGTATTCGTCTCGAAACACACTATCACAATGTAAATAAAAGACCGTACCGTTCCATTTAAAAAAACAGAGTTGACCTTCATATCTCCTTGACGTCTCCACCTATAAAAAAATGAGTAACATCAGATTACTCGATATCAAGTAAGTTTGGTCTGATGCATTACCTTCTACAAAAGCAAGCGAGTTATGACGAATTTTCCAAAGCTGAATGAACAGATAAATTACAAACATTGATGCGCGAATCTGGTAAATGTTGCCAACAATTCTGTAACCTAATCTGGATTTCGTGGTTTTTGCACAGAATTAGAATATCTCCGAATATCCAACGTTTGTTTCCCAAAGCCTCTCGGTCACCGAGAGATAAGCTTCCATTTCACGAAACAAAACCGCCGGAATTTATCTGTCAGAGCCGGAAAAAAAAGCGTCGCTGATAAGAACTAATCACCAAACGTGCTGTTTACCTTCCACCCTTCAGGGAACACGGCGCGCACAAAAGCGATGATTTCAGTTTTGTTTCGTTCAGAAAATGCTCGACGAGCACGGAACGCGGCGAATTCGACCGGTTCAGCCGCATGCGGGTATCGCCGGAGCAGCCCTCCTCTCTGCTTCTCTCTGAAACGCAATATTTTTCAAATTTGCGCTGCAGTGCTTCAGAGTCTAGCGTTTCATTTCGCGATTAAACCGTGACGCGGGTAACGCGATACTAATTTTCTGCCGGGGTTCGTGTCGACCCCGGGAAAGAATATTCCTCGCAACGCTGATAATCGACCTTCCGGGCAACACTTGTAAAAATATGAAATCGCAAATTTTTTCATTCTTCCGTTTGCCAGATTTCGTATTTTTCCATTTTTTTTTTGTTTGCTAGACAATTTTTGACATTGTTGAACCTGCTCAAAATGACCGAAAGGCAAAAGAATCTAGATTAGTATAATTGTCGGAAATTGGACTAACTCGGATTTCATAAACGTTCATAAAAGTCCATAAAACTCACCAAATTGGAGCAATTTAATTAACTCTTTGTATTCGAAGCTATCTTCCGACTCCGGAAATCAGATATTTCATGCTATCTAATTGTTCTTTCTGATTGTTTAATTTTATCCCTCTGACGGCGGTGGCTGGGTCTGTTTGGACCCGGTGAATCAAAATTTGTCTTTCAATTATACTTAGTTTCTGGCAATTAAACGAACGACTGTTACATTAGAAACAAAACTTTTGAAGATCGCTTGTAAAAATTCCGACACTTTGCACACGATCGACGAGGCAGCAAAACAATTAACGCCAGCTGATTAAGAGCCAACAAGAATCGATCGATACAGACGGAACTCGACGCAATCGAGACAAACTAACAGATTCGCAACCAAGTCCGGACCAAATTAACGCAAACTGATTAAGCCAGACCATATCTAAATTAACTTGACGAAACGACTACAAACTAACTCAACTAGCTGATGCAGTCTAATGCAAACTAAGTGTTCCAGATCTAACTTAATCAACTTCCATCTAGACGTAACCTAATCCAATCTTACTCGATTCAAGAGAAGCAAGAAACTTACTCTTTTACTATTTTCAATTATTTTCAGTGATACCAACCATGATGCTAGTTCGGTACGATAGCTCCTAGCGAAATTTGTAGATCAACAGAGTGCGCTCGTTTTTTAAAAATCGATCCGACAGTCTCTCGAAATAGTCTACGCATGGGCGGCCATCAACAAAGAACTGTATTTTTTCTTTTGTTCTGTCCAAAAACCAAGCTTTACCGCGCTGGAATACTCTCGCGCGACAGGAGAGAGAGAGAGAGTGAGTGAGTGAGTGAGTGAGAGAGAGAGAGAGAGAGAGAGAGAGAGAGAGAGAGAGGGAGAGAGACAGAGAGAGAGAGAGAAAGAAAAACCGATAGTTAACCAGGGGAAAAAAATGATACTCTGTTTCGTCGTGGCGCCGACTCGTCAGCCGGTTAATTGCTTTTTAAGTCGCGGTAATGCGCGCGGAAATCGCGGTTCATCCGTAGCTTTTAAACAACGAGTGGTTCTCGACACCTCCGCGAATTCGAGCAAACATCCGGCCGAATTTCGGCCCCGAAACGTTAACACGTCGTTCGCTCGTGTGGCGACGCGTCTAAACATTTTTCATCGGCGTTTCGCGCGTCCCGTGACCTTCGACGAGCTTCGGATTTTTTATCGCGTTCTGCAAAATTAATTGTCGACCACCCTGCCCGCTGTTCGTTATAAACCGGCTCGCGCTCTGATATCAGCGTGTCAGCCGCCGTTATTAAAATTGGAAATAATTAACGTGAAAACAGGACGCGCTGAAACAATCCGTAATGTATCCATTCGCGGCATAAATATTTTAATTTCCTCGATTCTTCAGTTCACCGTGATCGGCGGACATCATTGTCGTAATTAGATTATGCATTTTTATACGAGCTTTTGGACATTCTGATTCTCCGATGAAATTTTTCCTTTTTCCGTTAATGACTTTCAGGAATTTTTTATTTTGAAGTGAAACTTCTTTGCTGACGGTAACAATTTTCTGATGTTACGGAAGTGACGTTACGGAAGACGAGAGTGGCGCGAAAATTTAAACGGTTCGTTTTAAATCTTACAAGTATTTTATTTTCAAATTATTTTATACTTTTTAGTCCATTTTAAAAACGTGGTTTTTTAAGTAATTATTTTTTTAAAATTATTATTTATGACAATTTGGCATTCATCACAAGAAAATTTTTTTGAAAGAATTAATGGAATTCTTTTTTCAACGAGCACGTTGTTTAAAGGTATTCGACTACCTGTAATAATTTTTTCGAAATTTTGAAAATTTTCCAAGTAATTTTGTATACAGAGTGGTCCGTTTAAATAAGGCCACCTAAATAGCTCTTCAGGTTATTGTGATGCAAAAAATATTTGTTACATAATGTGCATATGGTGTCAATGGACCAAATATCTGGCACGAATATTTTTTTCCGAAGGTCATTTTTTGTCGGAGTTATCAAGGTAATCGATGTTTTTTGATACATAACTACATTTTCTTTTTAATTTCATCGTGTAACTGGTGGAAAAATACATTCATATATGTATAATAACCTTGAAATGACTTTGACATTCGAAAATTAAAGTTTTACCTAGGACCCTGTATAGTATGTGCAGTTGATGAACGCAGGATTTTTTCTAATGAAAAATGAATAATCTAAATGTCTGCAAATTCAATTTTTCCATTAAACGACTGCCTTTTTTTGTAAAAATTGTTGTACCCAAGAAAGCCTCGACGACTTCGAAAAGCGTCTGAGAAAGAAATTGTTGTCCAGGCATTTTTGATGATTTTTCTCCGTATTCTTATCAAGGTAATTTAAGTTAGAAAAATTACCAGCGAAATAATGTTCGCCGATGCAGCGCGAAATAGTCTCGGCAGCAAACGTTCGTTGTCGTCGAGGTCCGATCGTCCGCCATTAACCGAACGTTTTCTCTAATTCATGCGAGACGTGACGTTCATGAAATTCCCGGGCTCGGGTTCTTCCGCTGGCGCGGGTTATCCAATTTCAAATTAATTTTTTTTTCGCTCGTTCGCCCGCTTGCTCGCGATCAACCGGCGCGGACCAATTACGCGGGCTTTTACTATGAAAATTTCCTTTGGTCGGTCGCGAGCACGGAACTGACAATTATCGCGACGGGCTTCCGGCTATCATTCCCTCTCTATCTCTCTTCTGCACGATTCCCCCCGAGCGACGGGGACGACGACGAGGTTCGCTGAATTATTGAAACGATGGCCGATCGTCCGAAGGCTCCGCCGTTATTATATTTATCGTGGCCGCTTGTCGAATAAAAATATTTTTCGGCCTGCCAGGTTTCGAACGCGATAAACCGATCCCGGGGATCTTTGTCTCGCGGCGAAACAACCGGAAACCACCCCCGATCGCACGGTGAGAAATAGCGGTGACAGCGGGAAATCGTTCGGAAATACTCTTTCCACGGGACCCCCCAGTATCTTTGGGATCGGATGGGAAAAAGTTGTCACGGGCTTCGGTCGAAACAAAGATTTATCGCGGCCGGTGAAAATGTTCCCCCTGCACGGCTCCGAGCCCCGTCAATCGATAAAAAATACTCCGCTGCTGACTATTACAAAGGGAGAAAACCCTGTTGATTTTATTGTCTACTGATCGGGGATGGAAATCCTACCGTTCGAACCGGGAACTTCTACAACGGGCCTGTGAATAATGAATACGCAACTTTATGCGTTCGTGCTCGTTCTGCATTCGTAAAATATTAGAAAATATTTTCTTTCTATTCTTTGATAAATGTTTCGAATGTTCTATCAGTCGAATAGAGTCGTTGGCTAGTGTGTCGCGACCAGGGACTCATACCGGTAATTTTTGGTTGTAAATACCTTTATAGAAACCGAAATACAGTAAACGCTTGATTCTTGTCCAACAGCCGTGTTTTTCATGGACAAGAATCGTGCCCCAGAAGTGCTTTTTGATTTATGTCTGCGTCTAGATATCGCGCCGACCGCGCCGAGCGAGACTTCAATAGAGAGCCGAACGTAGAGAAGGACAGAATGCAATACGGTTCGCGTGACTGTCCGCGTCTCTTTCTTTCCGATGCGCTGTCCTTCCTTGCGACCGAAACTTTCGCCGTCGATTAAACCACTAAATACAATTGAAACTATATCGTGTTTGGTGTCATTTTAATCAGAAAAATGCCAGAAATAAGGTAGTGAAAGTCCCATAAAGAAATAATGAAAATTAAGAGATTTGTAAAATCGATTCGTCGAGTCAATGGCGTGGTGTTCACACCGATATACCGGAGCCGACGTCAATCGTCGCCGCCCTGCGGAGCACCTCGGCGTTGACAGACAGTGGAGTGGGTAGGCACTGGACAAGAATCGTGCCCTCGCTCCGGACAAGAATCAAGCGTTTACTGTACCGATATGACGTCATACCGCTATATGTATGTATAAAATTACCGGTATGTTTACTATAAGTATATATTAGTATAGGATACATTCAGGCAGGGACTCATATCGGTATACCAAATACAAGTATTATACCGGTATTTTCGTACAGCGGTATGACGTCATTCCGGTATTTCGGTTTCTATGTATATGAAGGTACAGCCGAGAACTACCGGTATATTACCGGTATGAGTAACGGTTACCGGTATAACTCTGTTGGCCCAATATCGGTATCAAGATTATACCGGTATTAAGTCATAGGCGTAATACCGATATCAAAATTTTACCGGTATTAACACTAGATACTACCGAGCCAGTCAAAATGACTGGTTTTCGGTTTTTTCTTATACGATTCGTGAAGTTACAGATGTATTTTCTTGAGAAATGTTTTAGTATGCTTCTGTATTCACATGTTACCATACAAATCCTACGAAATCTAAATAAATTCTGTTATTATTATAAAAGAATACTCTCTTTCTATACTCTCGTTTAGGGCTCGGTAGTTCTAGTGTTAAGTCCCTGGTCACAACAAATAATTGCAGTAGTGATTCAATAATAATAAGTAATAAACCTACCTCAGACCATAAATGCATAAAATCCGCTGTCTATACAGCATCCCCTAATTTTCGCTAAAACAGCAACCCATCCCATAATAATCGTTAGTTTAGGCGAGTTGAAAAAGATCGAATAAGACAGGGGGTGGCTACGGCGGGCAAAAATGAGCAGCCTGCATTTCCCCTAAAACCTTTTCAAGCTTAAAAAATTCACGGCTGGCGCTGGCGTTTCATCCGCAGCATCCCTCCGAAAAAAAATCGCACATTCTCTGGAGGGTGAGGGGGGAGGGGGGCACGATGGATCAGCCCCCGACGGGAAAAGGTTTCGCATTCGCGGGCGAAAGGGCAAGCGCGAAACGCATTTGCCAGATTAAAACGCCATTCGAGTGCATCGAGCTGCCTGTAAATATGGTCGTGGAAGGACCGGGTAGCCGGTGGAGAACGATCTACACGCCGGAGGAATAGGGGGCGTGGGTGGGGATGGACGGCTGGAGAAATCCCTCGGATGAAATTGGATCCGTGCGATTCCTATGGTGGCCAGACACAAAACGCTTTTCCTCCCCCAAGATTCCGCGGTCAACGAAGAAGACAGATGGCTCCATTCGCTGGAATAATCAGGAATAATCAGGAATAACACTGTCCAACAAAATAATTTCGTGTTCGGCAATCACCGTCGGCCGATTCTTGTAGACATTGTAATTCTAAAACCAAATCCGATAGCAGAATTGCTCTATCGCGCACCGTTTTCGAAAATAATTAATTTTTGTAAAAATCCACGATTTCGATAGAAAACTAGGTGTTACGCAAGAATTAACCCTTAGCACTCGAGTGGCGACTCAGAGTCTCCACAAAAATTGCTGTGCTGTTATTAAAAATATTGTTTACTTTATTAAACAAGTTGGTAGCTAATCAATTTCTGAACATTTAAGTATTGTACGAGGTGTTATATTAATTTCATATCCATAAAATAAAAAGAAATCATATGGAATGGAATTATTCTAGGTCGGAAGAAATGTTTAATTTTCGAGTTAAAATAGCTCCGAGTGCAAACGGTTAAACGTGCGAGAAGGTTCAGGTTTGAGTCAAAAGAAAGAGGGGACTCTCCTCTACATACAGTGACTCCCCCTTATATTCCCACTCATAAAAAGACGATAACTTTTTTAATATTCGACCATACAACTTGGATTTCTTTTGAGAAGTTAGAACAATCGGTTTTGTTAGGTAACGTGAAAAAAATCTTTGAAAAAATTGCAATTAATTTTGTAAAATGCAACTTTTAGTATTTTCTCTACAATTCCGACGAATTGCAATTTTTGAAAAAATTTCTTTTCACATCATGTAGTAAATTAATTGCTCTAACTTCTCAAGAAAGTTCAAATCGTATGGTGCAATATCAAAAAAGTTGTCGAATATTAATATTAATAGGAGTCACTGTATCTACATATACATATAGCCAATTATATTTTGTGAATTTTCTAATAGTTGTAAATGCTAGTTGAATTTTGAAAAAGAAGGGACTTTGTACGCTCCATTTTTGTATTTATGAGAAAAATCCTTTATCCAGCAGGAATTTACTATACAGCATTGAATTTGACAGACATTTCTGGTAAAGAGACAATTCACAAAAAGCATTTGGTTCGGTTAGTATATGAGCATGTCAAGAAAATATGCATTGACAGCTTGCGTGCGACGCGTTCGCGCCCATTGCAGCTTTTTCTCGACTCGCCAGGGCCGTAGCTAGGGATCTTTTTAAAGGATCCTGAAATTGCTAGACAAAGGATTTTTCTCATAAATACGAAAACAGAGTGTATGAAGTCTCCTTTTTTCAAACTTTAACAAGCATTTACAACTATTAGAAAATTCAAATATAATTGGCTACATGGATATACGTAGAAGAGTCCCCTCTCTCTTTTGACTCAAACCTAAACTTTCTCGCATGTTTAATTTTTGCATAACACCTCGTTTTTTTTTTAAATCGAAATCATGCATTTCTACAAAAATCAATGTTTTTCAGAAATTCTGCTTTGGGATTTGGTTTTAGAATCACCCAACAGATATTTCTGAATAAATTTGGTGTTGTAATCAGCTCGAAGTGCCTTCCCGTTTCTTCGGTTAAAACGATTTCCGACTAACCAACCGGAGTACACCGCAAACCATCATTCAAACTCGTACGTGACCAATCATGACAAAACTGAGGCGATGACGGACAGAACAGAACCAGAATCGATATAACAAAGTAAACCACGGTCGAACTTTGTAAAATTGTTTAGTTCTTTTCAGTTTCAATTTAAGAAAATTCTGTTTCAATTTAAGAAAATTCAGTTGCAGTTTAAGAAAATTCAGTTTCAGTTTAGTTCTTTAGCTTCAAGTATATACAGGATGTTCCATTTAATTAGTCCCCCAAAGATACATGGTTCGATTGGAAAAAATTAAGTTGACCTTCGTACGTCCTCTACGGCTCCGCCTGCAAAAATAAACAAAATATTGACATGAAATAATTTCAGGCTCTCGTAATGATTTCGCGGCGATCTAGTGGAGAACCTCGGCGAGACTATACCACTCTAACCGGGTTCGTTGGAAAGCGAGTTCGTGGCTCACCTACGCCGCGCCGCCGGCTCCGCCCTTTAAATCCGCGCACGTGATGCGTCCGACTAACGACCCACTCGGGGAGCCAAAACGTGTCTCTTGAATTAAGCACCCGCCTCGCCCCGTACATTTCGAGGGACCCGGAATTGCCCCCGACGCGATGAATTATTCAGAGAACGAAATATATTTGTCCGAGGAATTTTTGCCTCCGATCGCGAGCTTCGATTCCTCGCTGTACCGCGCGCCGCCGCCATTTCCGATGAGACCTTGACTCGAGACTGCTGTGTGTGTGTGTGTGTGTGTGAGAGCTGGATATATTTTTGCAGAAACAAACCTCCCTTCTCCAATTATACCCATTTACAGTTCTTCACATATTCAAAATATTAACCCTTTGCACTCAGAACTATTTTCACTCGAAAACCAAACATTTCTTCCAATGGTTCCATTTTATATAGTAATACTGAAATGTCTAGTAATTTATTAAATATAGACAAAGGACCCCGCACATATTATATGGAAAATCTATCCCGGTTAAATGAGTTGGATTTTTTATATGTTGTAGCTTATGATCTACCGAACAAAAGATGTAATGGGCACAAAGTTCAACAATGGACAGTTATCGAGTTATAATCAGTGAAACATGACAAGGTCATTCAAAATTCAAAAATAATAACACCACCTAACAGATTTTGTGAAACCCTACTATTTTTGTTTCAAACATTTTTCCAAAAAATAAATACTTCCCGAGATTTGAGTATTCGGCAGCTCGAATTTGTCATGTTTGACCGAGTATAACTCGATAACTGTCCATAATTGAACTTTGTGCCCATTACATCTTTTGTTCAGTAGATCATAAGCTACAAAAAATCCAACTCATTTAACCGGGATAGATTTTCCATATGATTTGTGCTTTAGTAATGTAAAAAATAATTTGCGTTAATTAAATAAGTTGAGTGCTAAGGGTGAAATTAAAATAATCTCAAAGATGTTTCTATACATAGAAGCAGTAAGCGCTTCGTTGACATCGGTGTCCAACAGTGACTCTATGTACGGAGTCGAACATGTTTTTCAGAAGATTCATAGGACACAGGCGAGCATTATCCTACTCGTTATACCAACATTCTAAGTTTGTTGCGCAACTGTAGCACTACAACGCGACGTTGTGATGCGTTCACTTCGCATAATGCCCCGTTTCAGCCGGTTGATTATACCACAGAAGTCCGCATTGGTGTCTCTGTCTGCTCGGAATTCAAGTGTCATCGGTATCTACCCCCGATCTCGCATGATCAATCAACGGTGACGTATGCGCAATTAGATCGTAGAATTCAGTTGAAACGGCAGCTTTTCGACTCGTTTACTACTGCACACGTACCTCTAAATAACGTAATCTTCAAACCCGTGAAAAGTCTCGCTAATTAATTTATATCCAAAATCTGTAATAAAAAAAAAATATTGTGGGATCCTTGCCTCGAGGGTCCTACGAACTGTAGATCTTAAGGAGTACGTGTCTGTCTATGTGTCCGTCTATGTTATCGATATGAATGAGTGTGTGTGTGTGTGTGTGTGTGAAGAGATCGTTTTGAGAGATGCAGGGCATTGCGTTTTGTGTCGTGCCAGAGGAACGTGTTTTTAGAGAGAGAGAGAGAGAGCGAGTTTAGAGGGAGAAAGCGAGCGAGCGAGTGTATTCTATATAACTTTGTTTTCTTCATTTTCTACATTACTAAATATTCTTGTTTTCTTTACTTTCGTCTCCGAAAGACACATCCTTAGTTCACCAAAAATCCCTATACAATAATATTTATTTATAAATATAAATATAATATTTAACAGAGCGTGCATTCTATATAATTTTGTCTTCTTTATTTTCTACACTATTAAACATTCTTGTTTTTACTTTCGTCTTCGAAAGAAACATCCTTATTTACTAAAAATCCCTACAATATATTGATAATAAAAATAAAATGAATTTGAACGTGTGAGACGCGAGTATGGTCGGAAAGTCGTGACTTTAAAACCTCAATTATTTTCGTCGGGGCCCCGATATAAAAAAGACAGAGAGGGCCGAACAGAACCTTTTCTCCGTTCCATTTGCCTGATTGAGACTCCCGTGTCAGTTTCTCAGCGAGTAGGCTGCTGGGAGCAGATTGAAACAGATTTGTCGGCGCGATCGCGGGAGAACGGGCGTGGTATCAGCGAGGTTCATCGACAGGCTCCTCCCACGGCGTCGATGTAATTAAATTCCTTGATCCCGAGTCGCGAACGACTCTTTCCCAGCGATCGTTCATTTCGTTTCCCCGGCTCGCGAAAAGGTATCGCTATCAGCTCGCGGAGAAGCGTTGGGTCAGCTCCCGTGTGACGAGAATAATCGAACGGGGCTTGATATTCTTCTCAGAGAAGAGCCTTACCGTAGATTTTCCCTATCTGCCACCCCCCCCCCCCCCTGCTCTCGGAATAATTTTCAATTCACGGGACACATCCAAAAAGAATTGAAATCGATAAACTATTCGTCACGTTAGATTTCCTTAAAATTTTTTAAATCTAGGAAAGACGTAAAGATAATTACATTGGTTGGATGCACCAATGAATAAACTTAAGGAATTTGTTAATTTTCTTGGTTAAATTTTAAAGGTTAATAATATTGATATGCATCCGGATGATTAACATTAGATTCATTAATGTCTAAACTTTCATATATGTAACATGAAGAAATAGAAACTTTAACAAATAATAAGTAGTTTAACAAAAAGTTGTTGAAAAAGCCTAATTTCAGCAGTGATTGAACGATATCCGATATTTTCGATTTCTCTATTGTTGAAAAACGTAAGAAATCTAATAAACTTTATGTCAAACCAATTGTTATATTGTTCATACACATATTTGTAGTGTATTGCGATAAATTTTAAAGGATATTTATGACTGATCTTATAACAAGTATTGCACAAACCACGCTTGACACGTGCACTGCACTTATAGATAATGTTTAGATTATTTTAGTTAAATAATCGACCACGGGTGGCGTGAGAATTGTTCGAATCTGAAATAAGGAATTTAATCATTAAGTTCTTTAATTAATTTATTTCGCTTGTTTCCTACCCTATGTGGTTTCACAGTCGACGCCATTCTACAACGTAGGGTCGCAAACACTGTACGAAACCCGTGTAAAAAAAAATGGTTAATACCGAACGAAAATTAAATTTGGTTCTTCTATGAACTGGATCGGAATTTGCTTTGCGGACATGCTTCACAAGGACTCGTTGGCAGCGTGCAAGGATTAGTATCGTGGCGGGGGGTTGGTTGATTAATGGACTTCTTGCTGGGAGCGTTGTATAACGTTGCGTAAAAAAAAAAGAAGGGGAGAAAGAAAAATTAAAGGGACCGGTGGAATTGCAACGCTCTCTCGCGATCGATTAATTGGAATTGTCGAGCCTGGTGATCAGCCGGTTGTCGTAGCCGTTGTTTAATCGTTTTTTGATGACGGCGCCGCGATACTTTGCTCCGGCCGCGCGGATCGATTCGTCAATTATGTCGAATCGCTGCTGGATTTGAGCCCCCACTCCTATCCGTTGGTTTATTAGACTTTATAGAGACGATTTGGCAGCGCGGTATATTGACGCAAACAGGTAGCCGTTTTCAACGTCGAGGATATTTTTGTTCACGGTTATTTTTATGCGGCGTTCTTCGGAATTTTATTTCTGGCGTTCCTCGGATTTATATTCTCGATTCTCTTTTCCTGCTTTCATCGAATCTCGTCTCTCTCCGTGCGGCGCGCGTTTACTTCTTGATTTTCAACTCGACACTCGCGAGAAACCCATTAGGACGGGACACATCTACTTACTCGGTTCTGATTTCTCGCGCTGCTCCTTAAAGGGTAACGCTCCCAGGAGGTATCAATGATGAGCGACGCATCGAGCTCTCTCGTATTCTTCCTCGGAAAATCAAACATCCAACCGGAGACTCGCTGATGGTGTATACCGATCGGATAATTGTAAACGAATGGAGTATCCAGTTTCGATGCTTAGGCGCAGCAGCTAACAATCTGATACCACTGTTGTTTACCTGGACGTGACCCCCTGGGGTCGTTCTTGGGAACATGTTAGCTCGATCCTGATGGGAAATGGAATAATTACAGCATAAGTTGATCATTAATTCGACCTGGAAATATCTCATTCGAGGAGCTTGAAAATATCGTTGAAATTAACGTCGGTATTTGAGTGGCTGTAATAACAAATGTGATTTGGCGACAAACAAGAATATAATTTCCATCATTATTATTCGAGCAAAAATTATATTGGGATCATTCAAGATATTCTTTATTTTATTATCGAGAAATATCGTGCGATATTTTTGTCGTAATTATTCTAGTATAATATTGATTCGCGTTAATTTCTGATCGGCGAACCGTGGCGGAATTAATTTGATTCTAATCATAACTCTGAAAATCGGAAACAAACCGGTGAATTTCACTGAAATTATTATCCGAATCAACTGGTGCCGCATATTTGCGGTATTAACCAAAAACAAATAAGACTGTAGAAACACGGAGCGAAATATTTGTTGAATTATTTCCATCTGTAAATAAGACCGGAGAACGCAAACTAAAATACCAATCTTTGAAACAAATCCGGATTTGTTGCTACGCCGTTTATGCATTTACGACGGGAATAAGTTAGTGCTAATTTGAAACGGTAAAAAAACTTAAGCACGTTAATATATTCCAGTTTAGTGTTAAAATTGCAAATTCGGTATTCAAACACACTCGGCAGACCCGTCATTATCGAACACACGCGTTCCGTGCGATTTTTTTCCGATTCGATGCCGCGTCCGGGCCGGGAAAAATGGCAGCGAATAGCACGCGAGGTCCGTGACAAACGACCTTGGCGGGGCCATTAAACCAAATATTGTGCCAGGAGCTTAGTCCTTAAGAGGCCCGAGACACACGACACAACAGTGAGGGATGGTGTACAGGGGCGGTGGGGAGACGGTGGGATACAGAAGGGGGCGCGTTTAATTCGGTCGAGGAGCCCAATCGATCACAGCAATCTCCACCCACAAACGACGATTGTCGCATTCGCCTCGCACCCTTCGCTCAATTCGCATTCCCCGTTGACTGTTGCAGGCTCGTGAACCAACCAGCCAGCCATCGGCGCGAAGCGGGGACATCGAGAGATCGATACAGCCGATACGGGGATAACCACCGTTCGAAAATCGTCCTGGAAGACGGGAACCATCGTAGCTTTACATCCTCCCTAATTGACAGGTGGAGAGAGAGGGGGCGGGGGTGGGACCGTGCGCCACGAACGAGGATCGACAGGTGCGAAGAAGACGGGAAATCGTGTAAGAAGCAAGTACAACGAAGAAGGAAGAAAGCGAACTCGGTAATCCTGAAGAGAGAGAGAGGAAAATTCAAGACACAGGAAGAGAGAGAGAGAGAGAGAGATAGAAGCAAGGTATACCGGCTCGAAATTTACGAGTGAGCAGGTTTGCTTGCTCGTCTAGGAGCCGAGCTTCTGGGGCCAGTCTAGCACCATAACAAATGGTCCAACCGTAAAGCCAGCTTACCGTAGAACGACACCGGAAGTAGACGCCGGATTTCCGGTTGGCGCAACCTCCACATACGTTTCAGCCGAATAGAAGATTCAGGTACACCGACGGCGACGGTTTCTCTGGAAGAGAATCGGATCCTTCGGAGATAGGCGTCGTCCTCTCTATTCCACGATCCAGGATCCCTCTCGCGGGATCGCGAGATGATCTCGGGCGAGCAGCGCCGATCGACAGCCTTGCCGTGAGACTCGTGTCCGAGAATGCCGATGATAACAGCGGTAGGGCATTGAGAGAGACCAACGGCGCTGGGACCCTACGATCACAAGTCGCCCAAATGGGTTAAAGACGATCGCGATGGACGGCGCGACCCCGTGCTGCTCGCGAAATGGTGATCATCGTGCTGCCATCCTGGGAACGCAACAAGTGGCGAACCGCTCCTTATTACCGAGGCATCGATGTTAGCGGAGAGACAGGACAGAGGATTCGATCCTGGGCCCCCCGTCATCCTCGATCCGAGGATCTTGTGATCGTTCTAGGAAGGCGAAGCTCGTCGACCTGGTCCTGAGAAGGAGACAGTTTGTACATATTAACCCTGAACGGAAGAGAAGGATGGTACAATGTTGATTTTAGACTGACAGAGGACGGAGGAAACTGGGAATTGTGAAGAGGATCGTGAGAATTGAGAGTTGTGAAGAGTATCACGAAAACTGAGAATTTGTGAAGTGAGTCGAGAGAACTGAGAATTGTGAACCGAAGAAAGAATAGAGAATTGTGAACCGAAGAAAGAATTGAGAATTGTGAACCGAAGAAAGAATTGAGAATTGTGAAAGGCATCGAGAGTACTGAGAGTTGTGAAGAGTATCACGAAAGCTGAGAATTGTGAAGTGAGTCGAAAGAACTGAGAATTGTGAACCGAAGAGAAAATTGAGAATTGTGAAAGGAATCGAGAGTACTGAGAGTTGTGAAGAGTATCACGAAAGCTGAGAATTGTGAAGTGAGTCGAAAGAACTGAGAATTGTGAACCGAAGAAAGAATTGAGAATTGTGAACCGAAGAAAGAACTGAGAATTGTGAACCGAAAAAAGAATTGAGAATTGTGAACAGAATCGAGAGAACTGAGAGTTGTGAAGAGTATCGAGAGAACTGAGAATTGTGAAGTGAATCGAGAGAACTGAGAATTGTGAACCGAAGAAAGAATTGAGAATTGTGAACAGAATCGAGGGAACTGAGAATTGTGAAAAGTATCGAGAGAACTTGGAATTGTGCTGAGAATTGTGAACCGAAGAAAGAATTGAGAATTGTGAAAAGTATCGAGAGAATTTGGAATTGTGCTGACAATTGTGAAGAGTATCGAGAGACCTTGGAATAGTGCTGAGAATTGTGAAGAGTATCAAAATAACTGAGAACAGTGAACAGAAGAGGAAATTAAAAATTGTGAAGAGAATCGATCGATCATTTTGAAGATTGATTCACAGTGAAGAATGGTGCACTATTGATTCCAGATAGATGACAGATCTTTCGTGAATCCTTTTTGGGTATCGGTTTTTGAGGATGGGCAATGCCCGCGGAGTTGTCTCCAGGTGTCAAGGAGGATTCTCGGCGCAGCTGCGATCCGATTCGCCGCGCGGCTGAGAGAAAGATCGAGGGCTAATCTGAGAGGTATCGGTCGCCATCGGATGAGACGATGGTGATGAAGATTTCCGCGGTCGAGGCTGGCGTTCCCTTGTTAAGCGCCGTCGGTCCCCGCTGCGTCGTTAAGCAGGCCACGGTCAAGCGATGTGTCGCGGCGCTACTTCTCGTCTCCGTCGCCAGTATATTCTACTACACGCACTACATCATCAGCAGTCCATTGGCCAGGTGAGTCTTGCAACTATCTATCACCCGGATCTTCTCCTGTTAACCCCTTAATAAATCTTGACATTTCAATTTTGATTTCATTCGATCCAATGATTTTGTGTGCTTTTACGTGGATTTCTGGATACTATGATTGACACTCAAACTGTAACTACGAATACACATTTCAAAGCAAGATCAATCTCGACGAACTCATTAGTCTATCAAATCCGATAAATCACAACAATTGCCGTATAATTGCATCGTTTTCCCAATTACAGTGTAAACGTTACGTTCGCATAAACATCCTCAGTCCAATTACGATTACGCTCGTCGGACTTTTAATAACTTTGAATTAAGATATCCAGTAATTAAGTCGCACATTAAATCGATGTGATTTATGCGAATCGCGATATCCCGTTTGAATTCCATTAATGCGAGAGTTTCACGGAGGTACATTTTCTTATCGCTAGCCTGGGCCCGAGATGTTCGATCGCGTATCACGCTAATAAATTCTCTCTCCCCCCCCCCCACCTACCCACCGGCGCAATTAACAAAAGTCTTTGTTCCGTACGTGTTCCCCATCGATTACGCGTAACAGACCGTTCCGTGCGTGGCAAAGGTAATTTTATTACCGGCGGGCATGGAATTCCGTGGTCAGATTAACGAGCCCCGATATCCGTGACATTTTTTACCTGAAACTGCTCCATTGGCCGTGTCCCACCCCCGCATATTTTACCTCCATCGCTCTGAAATACTGAAAAATTCGATGACAAAGACCGCCGTGTCGGTGCCGTGTCTCGATTCTCGATTTTCATCGATACGCCAGTCCTCCGTGCATTCTTCCCGCGAAACTGAAAATTATTCAATCAATTCGGTCGAACAGTTCCACAGAATTTTTTGTTAAATATTATATTTATAAGTAAATATTATTGTATAGGGATTTTTGGTGAAATAAGGATGTTTCTTTCGAAGACGAAAGTAAAGAAAACAAGAATATTTAATAATATAGATTTTTATTGATATTGTATGAAAAACAATGGTTTAAGGTTGAAAGATAATCCCCCAAAATTTCAAGTCGCTAACCCTTCATTTAAGGATAATATGAGGATAAATACCCTAATAAACTGTATCATTTTTTTTCTCGGTTATTAATTAAGATATTCGGATGGAAGAAAAACGGAAACACGCGAACTTACCTCCTTCATATCATATATTTTTTTCACAATTGTGTCCAAATTATTAAGGGTAGAGAAAAATCATTTAATTTTTTGTGGGGGTTGCACAACCCTTCAAGTGACCACTTCCAAAAAATTCAAACACAATGTTCTGTTACCTATCTAATATATACCAAAGTTTCAAGATGATCGGATCGGGGGAACATAGTTAAATATTGAAAAACAATTGAAATTACGCCATTATTATATAGATTTATTTAATCTTCGTCACTATTTTCCACAATAACAGGTACTGTATAAGTTACATCAAATATCTTCGTTAATATCTCTGATGGTTTTATAAATAATAAATAATTGTAGCGACATGTGAACAGCGACCCACTGTTCTGTTGCCATTAGCACAGTCACATGTATATCGTTTAATAGCGGTATAACTAATCGAATGAGGTATATATCCAATGTAGCATTGATAACATTTGCGATTAATACGCCTCGAGTGAACTTTCACCCTTATAATATTATTAATTTCCTTTAAATATTCAATATTTATAATATTATCATCCCTCATTATTTCCGGCGAGATAGCATACTGTCTGTGTTAATTGATAGGTACCTGTACATAATATTACATAAGTAGTATATAATTTTACATGTGATAATATTATACAATACGGGTAAATAATAGTGTTAAAACGTGTAGTTACCTGTAAATAAGATTTTCAAATCAAGAACATCGTTCTTGAATTTTTTGGAAGTGGTCACTCGAAGGGTTGCTTGCAACCCCTACCCCTAAAAAATTAAATGATTTTTTCTACCCTTAATAATTTGATGACAATTGTGAAAAAAATATATGATACGAAGGAGGTAAATTCGCGTGTTTCCGGTTTATTCTTCCATCCGAATATCATAATTAACAACCGAGAAAAAAAATGATACAGTTAAGGGTATTTACCGTCATATTATCCTTAAATGAAGGGTTAGCGACTTGAAATTTTGGGGGATTATCTTTCAACCTAAAACCATTGTTTTCCACACAATAAAAATTGAGGCCGGGGCTGCTGAACCATTCTTATCCTGCAGGTCCCTTTTATAAATCCTTCGGTTTGGAGTCCTCTCTTCCTTCTCCCCGCGAAACTTTGTTTGATATAATTTCCCAGCGCGAGGTTCAACGGGCCGATTCCCACGGGCGAATTATGGAACATTTTTAATTCTAAAGCTCAAGTTAATTCGAGGAATTTTTCATCGGAATCATCGAGCCGTTGAGCCCGCGAATCGCTCCCAATTGATACCTCCTGCTCGCTTTGAAAGGACAAGCGTGCGCGGGCCCGGCGAAATCACGCATCGGATCTGCAAACAGGCAATCAGCTCGCAAATAAGTGAAAGCCCGTGGCTCTCCCGCGATTATAGATTCGGCCGTTTGACCTCGCGCCGCGATCGCTCGCAAATGATTCCAGCGAAATGCCTGTAATTAAATTGGTCTCGAGCCGTGACCCCGCTCTCGCACGAAATTTCCAGCCCTTTTGATCCCCCCGCCCTATGATCTCTCCCGATTCATCGCGCGCCGAGGAAATAGGTAATATTGTTACAAATTTTATCGATGTTATTCAACTCCGCCACCTTTTTCATTGGGCAATGTTGCAATCGGTAATCGGGGTCGATCCCCAGCGTTGATAAACGCGAATCTGTTAGGTGTAGGGGTGTGCGAGAACCCGATGGTCGCAACGAATCGGGAAGAGTCGGGTCGCGTCGGGTTCCCGAAAGAATCGAATTTCCCGAAGGAATCGGATTTTCCGAAAATTTCGAGAATATGACATATGACACTCTTGAAAAAAATTCGCGATGTACAACAATCTTCACAATTTCTTCTGCCATTTTTCGTCAAGTTATTGGAAACACGGATTCTAAGAATCGTGTTATCTGATATTAAACGTGTTCTCGGAATTTTCAGAAATCCCGATTCTTTCGAGAATCCCGCTAAATTCGAGAATATCGGAAATTTTCGGGCACCATCTCGATCCCGAAAAAATTTCGTGTTCCCGACCCGACCCGACACCCCCAGTTAGGCGGGGTGCGGAAGCTTCAGTCTGTTTCTCAATTTTATTTATTCGGTAATAAGTTCAGTTTATTATTATTATTATTTACGGACCGAAGTCCTTTTATACAAATGTTTACAATAGAAAATAATCATTAAAAAAAAAAAGAAAAACACAAAAAAAAGAAAAAGAAAGTCTTAGCATAAAGTTACATGGGAATGGACATGCTGAAAGTTACAGGAATACATTATATTACATTTAATCATATAATCGCACGCAACTTTTTCTTAAATGATAGTAACGAACCATTAAAAAAGTCAATATTACGATATAAAATGTTAGATTTAGCTGTGATGCGATTTAAAGGATTTATTAATCGATATATTATAAATCATGTTAAAGTAAAATTTTTTTTTAGAAATTTTACGAAAAATTTTACTCTGAATAAATTGAATGTTGACATTATTGTAAGACAATATATATATATATATATATATATATATATATATATATATATATAAATTGTGCTGGATGTTGGACGTTTCTGGTGTTAAGCGAAGGGGGGTAGGTTGTAATCGTAGTTTTGTAATAAACTTCAGGCACGGATTTCATTGGGGAAACCGTGGACCGGAAACGGAGGTTTAATTTCACACGACGTGGCCGCAACAGCCGTGCTCGAGTTCGCGTGTCGCTTTATATCGCGAATACGTGTGTGCGCGAACACCCACTGTTGAGGGCGGCGCTCGCGCGTCGCGTCGCGTAGCGTCGCGGTACGGCGCGGCGCGTGAAACTTCGAAAAGTTGAAAATTTTCGGATGGCTCGGTCCTCTCCGCAGACATTTATGCCCCAAGTTTACACAACTCGATATTACCTTGACAAGACGGATGTTCGGAATAATCAAACTTCTGCCGACGAACAAGCACGATGAATAATGTATCGCGCGCGGTGCACGCGGCCGCGCGATATTTCTAATACGTCTTCGATATCTACCCGGGCAAACAGTCGGGATATTTATATACCGGTTACTACCGACAGGATTAATTTCCAGGTCGAGCCGGATTCGGCAAACAACCCCGCCACGCTGCTAATGCGGCAATCAGACCGCGAAACTTTCGCCGAAAAATTCTTTACCGTAATTGGAACAGCGGATGTATAAAAATACATTCCTCTTTTTAAATAGCTCGAGTAGGAAACGATAAAGACGTAGTCTTCCGAATTTTTCGCTGATTTGTATTTTTGATATGTTAATACAGTAATGTTTTGATCTAAGAAAAACGAATATCCCCTCCACTGCCTCTACTGTGAAGTGTATATCGGTGTGAACCCCTACTAATCCAATTACATAACTTTTTTATTTGTCATAATGTTTTATGGGAGTCCCACCAACTTATTTGTGGCATTTTTCTTATTTAAACTAATGTGGCAATTAGACCGCGAACCTTTCGCCGAACAATTCTTTACCGTAATTGGAACAGCGGATGTATAAAAAGGAATTCCTCTTTTTAAATGGTTCGAGTAAGAAACGATAAAGACTTCCAAATTTTTCGCTGTTTTGTATTTATGATATGTTTATACAGTAAAGTTTTGATCTAAGAAAAACGAATATCCCCTCCACTGCCTCTACTGTGAAGTGTATTTCGGTGTGAACCCCTACTAATCCAATTACAAAACTTTTTTATTTGTCATTATTTTTTGCGGGACTCTCGCCAACGTATTTGTGGCATTTTTCTTATTTAAACTAATGTGGCAATTAGACCGCGAACCTTTCGCCGAACAATTCTTTACCGTAATTGGAACTGCGGATGTATAAAAAGGAATTCCTCTTTTTAAATGGTTCGAGTAAGAAACGATAAAGACTTCCAAATTTTTCGCTGTTTTGTATTTATGATATGTTTATACAGTAAAGTTTTGATCTAAGAAAAACGAATATCCCCTCCACTGCCTCTACTGTGAAGTGTATTTCGGTGTGAACCCCTACTAATCCAATTACAAAACTTTTTTATTTGTCATTATTTTTTGCGGGACTCTCGCCAACGTATTTGTGGCATTTTTCTTATTTAAACTAATGTGGCAATTAGACCGCGAACCTTTCGCCGAACAATTCTTTACCGTAATTGGAACTGCGGATGTATAAAAAGGAATTCCTTTTTTTAAATGGCTCGACTAGGAAACGATAAAGACGTAAAGTCTTCCGAAGTTTTCGCTGATTTGTATTTTTGATATGTTAATACAGTAATGTTTTGATCTAAGAAAAACGAATATCCCCTCCACTGCCTCTACTGTGAAGTGTAGACATGCCGCGTGATCCGATACGGGGTCGGGTATATCGATGTGAACCACTACTAATCCAATTACAAAACTTTTTTAGTTTTCATTATTTTTTATGGGACTCTCACCAACTTATTTGTGGCATTTTTCTTATTAAAATGAGACTATACGCAATGTAATTTGACATTGAATAATATAATTGACACTCTTTATATTTAAAAAAATCCATACAATTCATATAAAGTTTGAGCATACATAGATGAAACTATAATAGAACTCCTCTGATACAGTAAAAATTTCAAATCTATTGGTCTAGTAGCGAATCCCGAAGTTGAAATTCCTCTTAACAAATTAAATTTCCTTGATTCGAGTTGATTTAATTTTGCTGTGTTTTTAATAAAATGATGACAAATCAAATCAGCGTGTCGTAATGTTTGTATCCAAAAATTGTTTGGCAATTGAGTTTCTACTAATTCCATTAAAGCTTTTTTAATCTGTTAATATGTACCAGCTGAATTGCTCCACTTTTACCGACAGCAATTCCTCGGGTTTTTAAAAGTTTACTGTTTGTTAAATGAAAACGTGGTAAAAACGGTGACGGGCGCAGACAACGGTTTAAAGGCGAGTTAAGTTAATTTGATAATGGAAATCGAGACCTCCGGGCGCTTAAGTAGCATCGTCTCGCAGGAAATTAGCGATCCTAGAAAATATCAGCTCCAATAATTTCGTTAACTCGAACGATATTCGACTTCGCCTCGAAAAGTTCACCGCATTAGCTTCCACCGTTCGAACACGGACTTTCGAGAACTGAACTTTCCGCGCCTGTCCGGGAACTATTTGCAATACCGAATCTCGTTCAACTTCGTGCCCAGGCGAAATACAGGGGGTTTCATAAAATGCAGAAATGATATTGCCGGTAAGTTCGTTACATTTTTCCGCGCGGCAGGAAAACTCGAAGGCGGACGCTCGAACGAACTTTTATACTGCTTGCAACTTCTTCTAATCATTTCTTCTCGAAAAATTGATAGCGCGGATCATTATAAGTTCTTGGGACTGTCGTGGCTCGGGAACATCTCAAAATATATTTCTTCATACGTGGAAAATCCTGTTCAATTTTATTCTATTTCAACTTTATATTTATTCGATGGTATCTTGGAAAACGATATTTTTAAAAACATGTATATACGAGCAAAACGAACAAATCAGTGTTCGCCAAGGGAAAAAGAAATTCTCTCTTGAAAGATTGAATTACAATTTTTGCTATTTTCAATCATTTATATTTCATAACAACCTTGATCGATTTCGATGAAACTTTGTACATGTTTATAACTTACTTATACCTACCAAATGCACCTTATAAATTTTAACTAAAGGCACAGATAAAAAATTTAAAAATCGTGGCATTTACTTTTTTCTTCGCAATTGCGACCAATAACAATTAAAAAACAAAACATAATTTACACATTAGCTAGTAAACTGTTGGATCGAATTTTGAAAAAGTTATTCGTCTTTAAAAGCTGTACGAATACTTTTTACACCCACTGTATATACTAACAAAACAAACCGAAAAGAAATTCGTACAACTTAACAAAACTATGACGAACACCTATACATAAATCCAAATCAGCCCTTCCTTTAAAAAACTATATAATCCTCATTGTTCGCCAAGGGAATCAGAAATTCTCTCTTCAGCGTCACCGCGAATTTCAAGATCGCGAGTCGCGCGCAAGACATAATTCTTCCGGTGCTAATTTATGATTCGCCGATAATAAAGGGACACGGTGTTCGTGATCGGAGTCGAATAAATTCAGCCAATTACAGGTCCGAGGCGTGTCCGCGTCGGAATGCAAACGCGTCTGGGCGTTGCTGGTGCGGGTGTAAGGACCCCGTATAGGTCTGTGCTTAGGGTAGCAAAGATCCGAATGGTCTTGGAGGTCTCCTGACGGGCACGGTGTCCGCGGCATGGAACATGTGCCTCCCGTTGTCGAGAGAGTAGCTTATTCTCGATCGTGGGACGCGAAATGCGGCCGGATGTTAGTCGTATACCCAATCAGCGCCAATTCACAAGCTTCTCGTTCGTCCCGCCGCGCGAAGAAAACCGAGGAGAACCCTGTGTGTGCCACCGACTTCTCTCACCTTCTCTCTTTTCATTGTCTCTCGCTTCCTCCACGGTAGAGAGTTGTGTGTGCGTGTGTGTGTGTGTGAGAGAGAGAAAGAGAGAGAGAGAGAGATAGTTGAAATCCACTTTCGCGACGCTGACACCTTCCCGCCCAGGCAAAGAACCCAGATCGTGGCACCGCGGACGGAGCATGTGCCGGCTAACGAGTTAGAGATTATCCTTCTTGTCAGATTATCCCCTTTCTTGGCCAAAGGCGTGTCAAGTTAGGCGATTAACTGCGATGAAAACACAATCCCTTGGATTAGCGACTCGCTAGCCGTCCCGGATACCTTATATCCTGGTTTCTGTTGTTTTCTTTATTTTTTTTTTTTTTGTTTAAAGACCGGTTGGTGAATTACCGCAAGACAGTGTTGATGTTGTTCGGATCAGGACGAGCTTCATGGTGCAGTCTTTTCAGGATTATTTTACGCGAGCATTTACGATCGTTTTCATTGGTTTCTTTAACGCTGTTCTTGCTACCACCACCGTTTGATTCGCAGCCTGGCTTCGTCGTTAAAATGTTTTATCAACGCGTTCGCTGAAGCGCGAAGAGTGTTTCACGCAAGTTTTGCTTATTTCTTGTAAACGATCGGAGTTATTGATAATGTGTCGGACGCAACTTGCTTGGTTTTGAGGGTGGCCTGATCTCAAGTTAACAGTTCATCTGTAAGTGGACGCTTGAAGATAAACTCGGTTTTTTTTTGTTTAAACGGAGTGTTATATTTTTCTATGTGCTAATATGGCATTTTAAGATGCATACAGCGAGTTAAGGTCAGTCAAGATCAGTGAAAACTGCGATGGAAAATATTATGCTTTGAGTTGACCTTCGTATGTTCTCTACGCAGGGACGCCCAGAAGAAGGTTCGGAAAGGACGCGTGAAAATAAACTCGGATTTTTTCTAAAAACGGAATGATATATTTTTCTATGTACTGATATGGCATTTTAAGACATATACGGAGACCTACGACAGAAGGTCATTCAAGGACGCGTGAAGATACACTCGGTTTTTTCTTAAAAACGGAATGATATATTTTTATATACTAATATGGCATTTTAAGATGCATACGGTGATCTATGACTGAAGGTCATTCAAGATCAGTGAAAACTGCGATGGAAAATATTTTACCTTGAGTTGACCTTCGTATGTCCTCTACGCAGTGACGCCCAGAAAAAGGTTCGGAAAGCACGTGTGAAGATAAACACGGTTTTTTTTTTTAAACGGAATGATATATTTTTCTATGTACTAATATGGCATTTTAAGATGCATACGATGACTGAAGGTCATTCAAGATCAGTGAAAACTGCGATGGAAAATATTTTACCTTGAGTTGATCTTCGTATGTCCTCTACGCAGTGATTCCCAGAAGAAAGTTCGGAAAGGAAGCGTAGAGGACTTGTGAAGATAAACTCCGGTTTTTTGTTTAAACGAAATGATATATTTTTCTATGTACTAATATGGCATTTTAAGATGCATACGGTGACTGAAGGTCATTCAAGATGAGTGAAAACTGCGATAGAAAATGTTTTACTTTGAGTTGACCTTCGTATGTCCTCTACGCAGTGACGCCCAGAAGAAGGTTCGGAAGGGACGTATAGAGTGCTCCTTGCGCGATAAAGAGTCATAAATTATCGCAGCCGGAGGTAGGTTGTAACTCGGTCTGGGGCAATCAGTATCTGTTATCGATCCCGGCTAATAAATACGGCGTGGCATCGTGCGAGACAATTAAGAAGGCCTGAGTCACCGGGGTCTAGATGGCCGGCTCCATTTCGTAGGTGACACACGGCGTGTGATTCAGAGTATCGGTGTGGCCACGGGGCTCACTGGCGATCCTCGAAGGCATTAGAGGGTACCCAGAGCAGGAACGGTGTGGCCACGTCGATGTGAAATTACATGTCAATGTCCCGCGCGAGAGTATTAGGTTTCGTGATTGACGACGGTTTACTCCGAGCCTACAATTGCTCGCGGAACGGTCATAGGTTATCTATTAAGATTGATCCATGTCGGGACGAGGCGCTGTATCAATTAACAGAAAGGTGGCCGTGCACCTACCGTCCCCGATCAGCTGGCCGAGGTGATCAATTACGGCCCTCGAATATGGACTTCCGGTATACGAACGGATTCGAGAGGAAACTGCGATGTGGAAGACTGAACATTGATTCTGATTTCGATCCGAGACGAACCTGAACTCCAGATTTAGGATTTTGTACTCGTAAACTGTGTACTTCGAAGTAGCTCAGAAAATTTTTATGGAATTTTTGGATTCTAATGTAACAAATTACATTCTGAAGAAACAGTATTTGAAGATTTTCAATTTCGAAGAAATTCGATTGGTGTTCACAGTCGACTTCCGTTTTGAAGAAATTAGATCAGGATTAAATTTTAGATGCGTTGAGCCAGACGATTTACCTAGATTGATATTTCTGGATACGACGAATTTATAGAAATTTATTAATCAAATTGAATTTAAGTTCATTATTAAATTATGAATAATTTACTTATTATTCAATTTATTAAGTCTATGAATCGTGTAGACTTTAAACAATTTGATTAGAAGAAAATGGATCATCTAGACAAGCCAGACACTTAATTGCGTTACTTTGCTGGATCCTCGTCGGAACTGAATTAGAGGTCTAAGTAAAGATAGTACCCAACAAAAACATCCTGTAAACAGGAGCCAAGTTCTCTACGAATGTTATTACAAGTAGTTTTGTTATACACCATTCCGTTTCTTGAAACTTCTTTATAATGATTGCGATGGCAGAAACTGAAGGTCTATTACGATTGGGAAATTTTTCACCATATACACGTACTGCTTCCCTTATAATTCTATGACATTCACCATAAATCAGAACCATTTTTGAAAATTGAACACTAAGATTGGATATTACGAAACTGTATTCTAGGCGGTAGTCAAACTACTAGTAACATTCGTTGATATAAACAAGCTTACATGGTGATTGAATGTTTGTTTATGTTCTGTGACCCTTATTAGTAATTACAAGAGCGATATGCCAACAACTACGGAAGATACAAAAGTGTTCGAAGTGTGCTTTGAGATAATCAGTTTTCTCTTGCAGTTGACCTTGAGTGACCTTGAATGACCTTAATAATAGGTCATTGTATTCGTCTTGAAACACTCTATCACAATGTAAGTAAAAAAATATACTGTTCTATTAAAAAAAAAAAACAGAGTTGACCTTCATATCTCCTTGACGCCTCCATCTATAAAAAAAATAAGTTTGGTCTGAGGCATTTTCTTCTATCTCCAAAAACAAGCGAGTTATTCAGGTGTCCTGTCTTAAGTGCCCCACCCTGTATATACTTTATTACTATTATAAAGATGCTAGTTTAAATAACGACATCCTGTAATTAACTATGTGTTTAATAATGAGCTACGCAAGGTTGCGATCTGCTCAGGCTAGCTGCTTTTACCGGACTGACGATGGTCCTGGCTTTATGCCCTCACCTGGGCCCTTCCGTCCTTGGGTAAAACCGTCTCTTACGCCTTATACCTAAGATACTATGGTATCGTTGTATTCCAACAAGTATATTTTGCGGATGTTCTTCGGCTGGTAGCACAATTTGTCTTCTAAAATAATATTCATAATAAAATTAGACAAATCTCCAACATTTATCATCAAATGGGCTAACGAACGCACTCGTCAAGATCCCCCAGCACAGCGAATCAAAATTCCGCGTGTTGACGATGCTCGTCGCACGTGCACCGAGATATCCACGTTTCGCAAGTTTCACGGAGCGTTGTCCAGGGAATTCGCGGCACGTCATTACGAAGGAAGAGTACTCGATTGCTGACGGCGGGTAAGGGCTGCGCGTGTCACGATCATTAGCAAACACGTCCAGCCGCGTAATTAACTTCAAATCCTGCCGAGTAGAAAGCAGCTCCGGGGCGTCCGTGCACGATGCTCTCGCTATATTATCGCGCAATTAAGATATAGGTCCCTGAGGAAACCGCGCAGTCAAACAACTGCCAGCAACAATTTCGCGCAATGTAATTACTCCGGCCACGAAATAACGCCGGATTTCCAGCCGGCTGTGCAGACTCGCGCACACATTTTCTCCTTCACTCTCTCTCTCTCTCTTTCTCTCACTCTATCCCACTCTCTCCTTCCCGAGTTTCTGAGCGTTCGGAATCGGCGACGTGGGTGGAAAGCATGGAGTTCGCAAGCTCCTCCGGTTATCCGAGCCGAGAGCGAGATTGGGTCCATATCGAGTCGAGACGAACGCCTCCGTTTCGGCCCGTGGGGTTATTCGTCTTCTCTAATTAACTGCGGACCTGGCCGGGCCGCAACGATATCAACAGCCACGGCGAAGATCCAGGAAGATTGGAATTGGACCGAGAGCCGGTCGCAGCATCCCCGCGTCCAAATATTACGAACGCTGCCCCCGAGCGTCTATCTATCCGCTGGCGCATCTACGGAGCTAGCCAGCCAAGGGACTTAATAAGATGTTGCTCTATCCCGCTGCGAGTTGCAACGGACTCGATCAACTACCGGTTTGCAATTGCTAGTGCGGCTGAGGGTACCATGAGAAAGTTGGGACTGGGGATCGCGTCGAAGGATTTCGTCCCTGAGACTTTGAATCCTCATACCCCTCGCCATTTTCTTAAATAAACATGTTCTGTCGAATAGAGCCGGTGAAGTTTTGCTAAATTCAAGATAGTACAACAATAACGTTAAACTGCTTTTTTTTAAGGATTTCACTGTTTCTCGATTTGCTTCTCGACTTTTCTAAAGGGTGTCCCAAAATTCAAGGTAGAAGTACTGTTCATAAGCCACAAGAAGAAGTCTCCTTGAAGGTATTCGACAGCAAACCGTCCGATTGGGTCATTCCACACGAGCTTTCGGTTCTAGCCGAATTATTGGCTATAGTGTGTGACGTCAAAGATAACTATTGGCGGCGAGCGAAGACCCCCTTTGCCCCTCAGCCGTCTCGAGCTTAGACCATATATACCTATAGATACGGATAATTTTCCGTGTCCGAAAGATGAAATCAGCTGAAAGACACTGTGACGTCACATTTTCAAAAGATGTAGTACAAGCTATGCTCATCGACAGTTCCTACGCTTGGCTTACATGGGGAGAGCCATTACTTGGCTTACACAGTACATGGAAAGAAATTATCTTAAGACTTATCTTGTGACGTCACAGTGTCCCATCATCTTGCGGACACTGAATTCTAGGTTTTCCTGTACACATACTATACCTATGTCGGGTCTATTAGTATATATGGTCTCGAGGGACTTCTTGTGGCGTACGGACAGTAATTTTGATAGAAAACACAGGTGTTAAATTGTGTGCGTCTTCTGCGCGAGCGAAAAGTAAACAAAACTGCGGACCGAAGGCCAGCGCTCGGTGAGCGAGTGCGAGGCCTGCGTGTTGTTTTCGCGCGGCAAAAAATGCCTCTGCGGCCGTGCGTGTGCGGTCTAGGCGTCCTAGACGCCAGTAGGTCTTAGGTCGAGTCAGGCAACGCATCGAATACACTGTCTTCCTTTGCAATTCAAATCGAAATCGAACAACATGTGTATAACTAAAAATAATAAAGTATATAGGGTTGTGTATGGAATAGCATATCGGAAATGGCCTCCATGATTTTTGTTGGCACTCTTTAATTGAAATTTTTCATGACCATTTTGCATAAATGTGGCTGAATTTCGTTGATATTGGGCGGCCAATTCTGATCATCAAAATGGGAAATTACACGACCAGGAAATTACTCGTGCAGTAATTGAATTGTAAGCGTAAAATAATTACATACCTCCTAGAAGTTAGCCCCCCACTTTTAGAATTACGTAATTTTAACAGTTGTGCTGAATTGTGCTCGATTATTAAAACTGTAATATCAAAAATACGATAATAAATAGAGAAAAATGATTTTTCGAGCAGCCCCCATTTTTGCAATTTTCTCTATTGTGCTAATTTGTGGTAGCCTTGCTCAACAATGAAAACGCGTTGTTCTTTCGTCTAGCCACAGCCTACTCTAGTACTAGCCATGCTGAAGGTAAAAATGGCAACACCGTGAGAGTCCGGCTATATAGATATAGATATATATTTATATGCAGCCGGACTCTCACGGTGTTGCCATTTTTACCTTCAGCATGGCTAGTACTAGAGTAGGCTGTGGTCTAGCGCTCCATTTTTAATAACTCTGAACTCTGTCACGCTGTTTTTTTTCGTTGGCAACACTTCACCGCGCAAATGGCGCAAAATTTAAATCTTGCGTGAATTTTTAGACACCCTTTACAAATGCACGAAATTCCCAGTCAAATTAAGACACTCGACTGGGCATCTCTGCAACTACATTTGCCAAATAATTTCGCACGAAATCGTCTGTACAATTTCCAGCTTATGAACAGCATCGGAATTAAGTGTTTCGGAGAAAATCACCTTCATAATTCCGAGATTATGCACAGCATTGAAATTAAGCTATTCGGATAAAATCACAATCTTCCCGAACGTTCGTAAGAAGTTGCGAATACAATCCGGTTACTAAATAATTTCGGGATTCTGTATTTTCGGATTCTCCTGTGTGCTACAAGACGCTGGTCCGTAACAACGTGTTATTTGGTGTTGAATGTGTTTGAGGCCGTACCCGGGGGACTCGACCTGGGAACCGACATTACGAGAAACGCGATTTACCTCGTTCGACTAAAGTTCCGCCGCGTAAATTATAGACAGCGCCTATAAACTAGATAATTTCTACTTAACATAGATAACACCCGGTAGATAATTTATACCTCACGGTACTACCAAACCACTCTCCAGATAATTAGATAAATTACCCTCGGAGCGAAAAACAAAGTAGAATTAAAACGTTTCGCGCATAACAACTAGGATTTTATGCAGTGACAAAAATGAGTAACTGCAATTTAAAAATAGCAGAAATACGATAAAAGACCTCGCCGACGAGTCCTCGAGCGGGCCTAGGACGAGAAACAGTCCCTTTTCTTTTTCTTCTAGATTTCGATCTCGATCCCTATATTCCTCTGAACAGGTCCTTGTTACAGCATCAACTCGATCTGCCCGTCGATCGTCGATTAAATCCTCCGAAACGAAGCCATTTCGTCGTCCGGAACGACCTCGGTTTTTTGCACGACTATAGCGATCGTTAATGAGACCGCAACCGCCCCGTCCTCTTCCACGGTTTTCCTTCTGCGCGTGCACACACGATCGCCGTCGTCGCGCAAACCACATGGAACACTGGCAAAAAACCCGGGAAAACGCGCGCGACGTCCACCGATTGCAAAGCTACCCAGACGCGTTTTTATACAGCGCCGTAATTATACGCGCCGATTACGCTCTCGCCGTGCGCACGCTGGAATTCGTTGAACGGCCGGGATCCGCGAAATTGGTTCGAAAAATTCGCAACAGCGAATTCTTCGGACGCTCCCGCGGCTCCTTTCATGGAGAATCATCCAATCGCAGGATATTTGATTTCTCGACGATTATATGGAGGCTTCATTTAGTTTACGAGTGTATTTAATTGTTTGATTGGTTAAACTTTCGCTCGAGGGACCATAAATTTTCAATTTTTCACAATTCGATGAAGAAATGATAAAACTTTAAATTCTAGTACGCGGAATCTGAGATCTAACCCAGATCTAGAGGAGCCGATCACTACATCATACCCGCTCCTACGTCTGGAAACCAATATGGCAGCGTTCTAACCTCTCAAACGCGCTTGAAGTCGAGCAACTTTACTCGTGTATAACTTTTAAACGAGTGAACTCCGCACAGTGAAACTTGGCTTCCGCGCACTATCATTTAAAGTTTTATCATTTTTTCGACGAATTGTATAATATTACATTCAGAAAAGTTGAAAATTTTTGGTCCCCCGAGCGAAAGTTCGGCCGTTTGATGCCTCACTGATAATTGTGAAATAGAAAATCGTTTGACCGTGGTAGGTTCAGTGTTAAATTGCACTGTGTAGAATCCTCGCTGTTGGAATACAACGATACCATAGATCAGTGATGGGCAGCTATGACTGCGGCAGTCAAGAAGCTTCCCCCACCAACTACTCTTTCGTACGAGGGGGGAAAAGAAGAGCGCGGGGCACCGCTCCGCGGCGAAGATACGCGCTGCACGAAAGAGTAGTTGGTGGGGGAAGCCAGCACCTCAGGGGCCCCTACCGTGCCCATCGCTGCCATAGATTGTCTGCTGCAGTCAGGAAGGATCCGCGGAGCTTCCCCCACCAATCACTCTTTCGTGCAGCGCGCACCTTTGCTGCGCAGCGGTGCCTCGTGCCTTCCAGTGCATACGTTTTCCCCCTCATACGTCCCTCCATAGCCGACGAGGTTGGTGGGAGAAGCAGGCAAATGAGGGGCCCCTACCGTGGCCAACCGCCTGCCGACTCGCCACGCTGAACGAGCGTCTAGGTCGCGCTCTGATTGGTCCGTGTTTTTCGTTAATAACTCCTAAACAAAGCAGCGGGCGCCATTTTTGTTAAGGAAAGTGTCGCTTCAAATGATCCTAGGAACGTCCGCTTCTCTTTCTTTCCGATGCGCTGTCCTTCCTTGCGACTGAAACTTTCACCGTCGATTAAACCACTAAATACAATTGAAACTATATCGTGTTTGGTCTTGTTTTAATCAGAAAAATGCCAGAAACAAGCCGGTGAAAGTCCCATAAACAATATAATGAAAATTAAGAAGTTTGAACATTCGATTCATGGTGTCAATGTAGTGGTGTTCACACCGATATACCGGAGCCTACATCAATCGTCACCGCCCTGAGTAGCGGCGCGGCGTTGACAGGTAGTGGAGTGGGTAGGCACTGGACAGGGATCGTGCCCACGACCCCGGACAAGAATCGAGCATTTACTGTAGTAATAAAGTATACATATACGGCATAAAGTGTAGTTTACAAAATAACGTAAATACGCACATATAAAGACATTTCCAACACTCGCACAGACCGCGACATCCCCAAACGCACACACACACACCCGATAAAAACCGGTAATAATTAATACCACCACCGCCGCCTCTGCCAAGTCAGAGCAGTCCATACGGCAGAAAGCACTTAGCACCCCTAAATCACGAGCCCGCTAGCTCTCGAACGCGGCGTCGTAGATACATGCAGAACGAATAGTTCCCAATAGTGGTGTTTGCTGCTGGTAGTTCCGGCCATTCATCCCCATTCCGCCGGCAATTTTATTTACAGTCGTCGTCCAAACGAAAGAGTCGTGGTAGAGAGTCACCCTCCGGGGGGTGGTTGGTCGTCGTCGTCGTTGCGATAAAGCAACCAGGCATGCATGCTAGGACCACCGTGCACATGTGCGAGGACTTAATATCGCGTAAGTAATATTTTTATTCCCGGGGTATGGCAGGCTGGGGTGGCGTGGCAGTTCGAGTAGGTGGTCCTGGATAGAGGTGTGCATTAACGTACCCCGGACGTTTGTATCGGCGCCGGGACCGCTTTCATAACGGCGCGGCTATTAATTCTTCGAGAGGGTTATCTGCTTCCCGTGAAACTGCATTTCGTGTTTCGAGGGCTGGTCAGAGAGGCCTATAACGTGGCCGAACCAACGGCCAACGGCAAACCAAACGGGCAACAGCCACCACCAAACGGGGTTCAACCCTTTGTATGGCCGTTTCTCGGCGATTCGTGTTACGCGCGGTATATCTAGCGTAACGGAAATCCTGCACGGTCGTATACATGCCCCGGGTATATTTACACCGGAATCGATGAGAGTTACGAGTTAACATCGCCCCCCGGGCTACCCCGTGGAGGAGGACGCCCTCAGGATTGACAGAATTAGGGTCGCTTCTCACGCACTCGACCCCCTGCCACCTCTCCCCTCTCGTCCACCCGCGAGCAACAGGACAATGTTAATGGTCCCGATGCGCATGCCACATTGTTTCAACCGACGCATGCTGTAGAACCAGGACACGCCGGGATCGACTGGACTCGACTCGCGCCGCAACTGTTATGGTTACGTGACCGGTGTGCGTCGTTATTTAATGGAGAAACCGGCTGGAATCCGAGCCAGGGATTATCAAAGCAGGATTTCCGCTGCGAGAGTGCCTTGGGCGCTGGCTAACTGATTGGGCAGACTCGTTCTTTTAAGTCTTCAGGATTAATTGTCTTTCGATCGTACTCACTCCGAAGTGCGTTTCAATAATTGGTCATATGAGATCAGATTATTAGGTGATACAGTCTCAAGCATTGCTGTCTTACTTTCCAGAGCAGGTCTCGAAATTATGTTTTCGAAGGCTACGCCCCCTTGGCCCGGACGCGCGTTGCCCTCCCCGTGGCGGCCCTAGTGCTCGAGGCTCCTCAGGCGCGTACCGTAGGAGTTATTCGTGGCGCATTAGAGCGACACTCGTATCAATAGATTTCTACATTGTTAATGCGTTTTTTTTGTGAGTGGTGCAAGCACTGCAAGCACTATGTCGCACGATAATTTTTGGCAATAGATGTAGAAAATAGATCTGGAAAATAAATTCAGAAGATAAATTGTGAAAATAGTTTTTAATTGTATTCAACATTGACATTGTAGTCAAAATTTTATTCACATCTGGGTTTGCGTGTGCGATGCGAACAGCTATGTCCAAACTTCCCGTAGATGTGGATCTTGCCAATTAGCCAAGCACGTCTAAACGTGCGCGAAGATAAAGTCCCGAAGAACATCCCGGATGTTAATAAAATGTGGACAATACCTATTGAAAACTGTTTTCAAATTTATTTTCTACAGCTGTTGTCCGAAATTATGGTGCGACATAATGCAACAGTCCTACAAGGGATACCACTGACAAACAAAAACGCATTAACAATAGTACCTCATGCGTCGTCCTAATGCGCCGCGCATAGCTCCTATGATACGTACCTCAGGAGCTCCGAGCACTAGGGCCGCCATGGGGAGCTAGACGCGCGGCCGGGTCGAGGGGGCGTAACCTTCGAAAACCGACCGTCGCGAGCACTTAATTCCGAGGCCTGTCCTACAGCACGAAGGTAGCTATGAAAGTCTAGATCTCTAGCAAATTATGGTAACATCCGTCTAGATCTGGATGTCCAGATCTCGGAACAGTAAAAACTGGATTGATCAACGGTCCGCTCTCAATTCTCGCGTATCCAGTTGGCATAACGACTACTACCAGCCACCACTACAAGATTACCTCGTGGACATCGGGTCCGCTTGGTAGTCGCCTAATCTCCGGTTTTCGGTGCGGATGGCGATATGCCGGTGTCAAGGGGTCTAGGAAGAAACAATCCCGGATGCGATGGTTCGAACAAAGTCCGACGAATTAGCCACCGCTTGTATCGCGACCCGGAGCTGGTAGCTTGCCCCGGTAGCTGCTATCAGGTGAGTCCTCTTCAATGAAAAGCTGGTCGCGTGGTGCATCTCAAACAGCGAAACCGCCAACCGTCTTGTATCCGGGCCGGATAACGCTTTCGCCGGCGGCGGGGACTTTGATGAATTAGCCAACAGACGAGTCAAAGCGGCGCGAACTGGCGTCGCGCTAAATCATCGCGGGATTAGGAGACGTCCAGCCGGACCGAGAAATTTCCCAGTGAATGCCGGGACTGGCAACAAACATCCATCACGCGCCGATACATCGACGAATGCTGGCGTTCTCTGATCCTACGATGCAGGACGCAATCCTGCTGCGAACGTGGATCCTGGATTGTTCGCGGTGATTATTGAGATTGCTTCCAGCGACGGATTCTTCGGCTAGATTCAGATAGCGAGGGTAATGAGTATGGTTGCAAAGCCCTCTTCGGAGCATTGTCCTAGCTGTTGTGGTAGGGGCGGGAGTGAACAAGCCACGCCCACTGGGCCCCCCAGGGAAGACCTAGGCGCTCCCGGAGCGAGGAGCGCTCGTTAGAGACGTTTGAGATAGATATTGTGGCTGGAGGGGGAAAAGGGGCGGAGCCGTCGCTCGTTGTCGCTTGGTTGCGGTTGATACATGTGCAGTTATGGTTACAGTAGCTATTTTGGAGGTTGACAGTGTTGACAATTCATGAATGTTATTGGTTTAATTAGAAGTTGCAGTATCCTTTTCGGTGTGATCGGTAGCGACTCCCATTAATATTCGGACGCTTTTAAAAAAACGATAACTTTTTTGATATTGGACCATACGATTACATGATGTGAATAGAAATTCTTTCAAAAATTGCAATTGGTCGGAATTGTAGAGAAAATACTAAAAGTTGCGTTTTACAACTTTTTTATGTGGGTCTATATTGAAAATTTAAAAAATATGTTTTGTAGATCTGTGTCAATTACATGCATTGTAAAAGTTTCATCGAAATCGGTCGAAAATCGTGAAAAATTGCAATTTATACCGTTTGCAGCTCATTGCAACGTTGACCGATGATTAATGAAATTTTCAGAATATGTTTAATTGATACAGATCTACGTGTTTTCTACATTTTCAATACGTGCCCAAATAGAAAAAGTTGTAAAACATAACTTTTAGTATTTTCTCTGCAATTCCGACGAATTGCAATTTTTTCGAAAAATTCTTTTCACGTTACGTAACAAAACCGATTGTTCTAACTTCTCAAAAGAAATCCAAGTTGTATGGTCTGATATTAAAAAAGTTATCGTCTTTTTAAGAATATTAATGGGAGTCACTAAAGGTTCTCGTTGGTGCTATTTGATTGACCTTCATTTAAAATGACCTTGAAAGTTTTTTATCTTCTCATTTCTGACCACTCACAATGAACGAAGCGGATCTGAATATAAAATTTACCGCAGCAAGTTACCCGGATCGATTGTAAAGGGGGAAGCATCGAGTTTAACGTTGTATGGCGGAGCATATTAACAATTGTAAGCGAGAGCTCAGCGACGCGTGGTTTCTTCGTCTGGCATATGCACGCACGAAATCGCTCGAGCGACAGATACACCATCCAGTATCCATCCGCGCGTATCAGAATCGCTCGCTCGCATATATTACTGATTACCACGAGCGCTGAGCATCGAAGATCCGGCGGATACGACTGCTGCAGTTTCGGTATCAAGCTGCGCATTAGTTTCATCGCGTCAGATAGCAAGCGGCCGCGTTCAATCTGCTCGGCGCGGGTAGCATCTCAAGGATTCGAACATCGGGTAACACGCAAAGCTGTGCAGTTCAACCGTAAATGCATTCTGTTAATTAAAACACGGAAACCGTGCCGAAACGTCCCCCGAAACCAACCAAAACTCTACGAACTTAACCCTCCGTTATAATTCGTTGATTCTGAGGGTTAACATAACCGGAGGTCGTCGCAGCGATGAGGATGGTAATTTTAACCGGCACGTGTGCGATGGATCGAACGAGCGTACTTTTAAACTCCACTTACGATAGTTTTAGAAACGCGAGTCTGGAAGTTGAGTGCGATGAATTTAGAAAGAATGTCTGGAAGATTCAAGGAGCCTGAACGGTGATTAAAGCAGCTTCCAATTAAACGTAGTCCCTATTCAAATTTTTCAACCAGCTGGTATATCCTTCTCCATTAATTATGAAAACCATAAGACGCAATACCGTGATACGTTTCCCCCAAAGGGAACATTTAGACTTGTTAAAAAATTACACCTGCTCAACCCTAGTGTCATCTGTGCCCAAGAAACCAATAATTTTAATGCTAATTTTTCTTTGACGCTAAATGGAGACATGATTAAGCAAATCAAAAGGGAAATCAGATCTGGATGGAATGCAAGACTAGTTCTCCTCTTCTAACCCTTAGCACTCGGAAATTGCTATGCCATTCTTAAAAATATTGTTCATATTATTATTTTTCTTAGTATTTAATAAACTACTACACATTTACGTATTACACGAGATGTTATATCAGTTTCATATGCAACAGATTTTATACAACAACGGAAATATTGTAGAATGTAAAAATCTTTCGTCTTTTACTTAAAATAGCTCCGAGTTCAAATGGTTAAATGCTTTCCACAGTTTTAAATAGCACCTTCTCTATTAATATTATATTATTTTCTACCCATCTCTACCTGAAATAACAAGTGGAGTAAACAAGGTCCATTAACAAGATTCAGTAGATACAATTATTATCCTAGTTCAACGAATTTCAAGTAACCTACCAATTAATTAGTTTGCCCAACGAATGTCTCAAATTCCCTTTCTTCATTATATAGAGTAGTACATACATACATATACATATATAGAGGAGAATAGTACATTGTATAGAATCGAAATATTCTAGAATGGAAAATTTTTTAGTTAAAGTAGCTCCGAGTGCAAAGGGTTAATATTTTTCTACTGCTAACTGATCATCTTCCCCATAACGTACTTACAACTAGATATTAAAATTTCGACTATACGTATTTACAAGTTTAATTTCTAGTGGTCGCTAGTGACCTAGATGTTGACGCGACCACTATAAATAAATATTTCACAACCAAATATTGATTGGTCAATACATAGATCAATGAGAAGTTGTCTCCTTCAAATGTTTTCCGCAGTTTAAACAATATTGTCTCAGTTGTTTGTCTACTGACATGGAAGTCACACGTGTCTCTACTTTTTCTCATTGAAAAAGAGCAAAAAAGTTTGTTCTTCTTCTTTTTATTAAAATTCAATTTTGTTGCATCGTACATACAGCAAGTAAGTTTTGGTATTTTTAATATTGTTAATTTAAAATGCATAAATACATTGAATAATTAATTTACAGATGCAAAATTTCTTCTTGAAAATGGTCTAAGAGAAGACCGAAACGTCGATAATTTAGTAACTTGTAAAAAACTGATGGAACCCGTGCGCCGAGAACATCAACACATTTATTGACTATAAATAAATAATTGAAAAAATATATCTTGATACTAAATCGAATACCAAATTAGTACGTATTCTTAAAATTGTCTTAGGTATACTTTTGTTCGAATTATTGCCATATTCCTTCATCAACGATTGCTCATGGCGCCTCGAAGTGTACCTTTCGATAGCCGCACTTTCCGCAGTTCTGAATTATTAATCAAACAAGTGCTGGATCGGATAAGACCTCGGACGCAGTTCGCCTGTTATCTAGGAGCCGGGCTAGGCATCATGTGTATCCGCCGTGTACCTTATCGAATAGTACAAATACTTTCGAAAGGCGTTACGCGTGTTCGCCGGAGGCTAGCTGGCGGAAGATAGCCGACGTTCTAATAAGTGGAACACGTCTGCTCGACTCAGCAATGACACGTGAATTAGTGCATGCCCAGCATTCTCGTGTGTATCCGTTATCAGATCGCAGCAAGTAGCGGAAACTCGCGGCTCTGTGGCGTGTTCCGAAGACACATACACTGGTGCAGGTCCACGGACACGCGCATACAGCTGAAATGTATACGTACACGGTGGCAACAGCTAGGAGGATAAGGGAGAGAAGGTTCTCGTACAGCAGCCAGTCTAATCGCGTGTTTGATTATATCTCGTCAAAGGGACCTAACCGAAACGAGGGAACGAAAACGTCCCGCGTAGACCGAAACCGAATCCTGTGTACGTATGGATGCTGCAACCAGGAAGATCGCGCCTCGAGATTGTCCCCGAATTATTCCGACATCCGACCACTCTGTGTCCCGGCGAAATAGGCGACGAAATTAGCGCGAGTGCTACTCTAGCAGACTCTAACGAGAACCAAGTTCAAGGGAAATTCGACGGGAACGGTCGCCCTACAGGGTGTTTTAGGAATCCTGGTAGATTTCGATAAGTAGAATAAGTTAGTCATGATCAGACATGATATATGAGACTCGAACAAAGTTACCAGATTAAGACCCCCTACTCCCCGTACCCCTTCTACGACGCTATTCCCCCACTCTTCCGCGACGGCCCGGTCACGTGATGCGTTTGGTCTCTGTCGTACACGTCTCGCAATGTCACGTGACTGACCGGTACTGGCAAAGAGATGGTAACCTTTCCCCCTCTATTCGAGGCTATTCGAACGCTCACCTATAGGATGTTTTAGGAATCATGGTACATTTCGGTAAGTAGAATAGGTTAGTCATGATCAGACGTGATAGATGAGACTTGAACAAAGTTGCCAGATTAAGACCCCCTACTCCGCCTACCCCCCTTCTACGACGCGATTCCGCCACTCTTCCGCCATGACCCGGTCACGTGACGCGTGTCGTCTCTATCGTACACGTCTCGCACTGTCACGTGACTAACCGGTACTGGCAAAGAGATGGTAACCTTTCCCCCTCTATTCGAGGATATTCCCCTAATCTGACCATACCGCACTCTAACGAGAAAAAGTTCAAGGGAAATTCGACGGCAACGGTCGCCCTACAGGGTGTTTTAGGAATCGTGATAGATTTCGGTAAGTAGAATAGGTTAGTCATGATCAGACGTGGCAGACGAGACTCGAACAAAGTTGCCAGTTTGAGACCCTCTACTTCGCCTAACCCTTCTACGACGCTATTCCCCTACTCTTCCGCCACGGCTCGGTCACGTGACGCGTGTCGTCTCTATCATACACGTCTCGCAATGTCACGTGCCTACCCGGTACTGGCAAAGGGATGGTAACCTTCCCCTCTCTATTCGAGACTATTCCCCTAATCTGACCACTCCGGACTCGTCTAATGAGTACTCGCCGAGTTTTTAAATTTGACCTAATTGAAAACGAATGGTTAAAATATTATTCCTTTTTGCATAGTTGTTTTTGAACGTAGATTCACCATGGCTGCTTATACCATGATTTTAGGTACAGGTTGTAGAGACGATGATTACCGAACGACTAGGCGCCGAATAAAACCTCCGCCAGACTCTGATAAGTTTATTTGGACGTCACACATGCCCTACTGACGTATCACACGAGATGATAAGACTTTTTTAGGAATTTTTTTACTGGGAAAGTACTTGGTGCTGTTGGGAAAGTGTTTTTGTGACTCATTTAGGCGAGATTTAGTATTGTGGGGAATTGGTGCGGGAGCAGCTTAATAGTGACTGGTATAAATTTCTGAGGATGACCTATTTTTCACGTAATTTGATGGAAGTGACACATTCTTCATTTTTAATTTGTCTAATAATATATTCGCGTCAGGCAAATTTCATTAAAATGTCTGGGATCCAAAAGGATTAAAGCAGCAATTTCTGTGTAAAATTAAAAATTTTTCATTTCCTGTTTCACGGTCTAAATTAGATCACATTTATTGGATTTTTCAGGGGAGGTAATAAATCGATTCCACCTCATACATTTCCTCTGCCGCGTGTAATATAATAGTAATAATTTCAGGAAGTCAATGAAAATTCGCTATTTCCGACAGTGCTACAATTAGGAAAGTAAAATTTTAACAAATGCTTTTAATTCAATGACCAAGCGGTGCAGAAGAAAGTTCTTTGAAAAGAAACTGTACAACAATTATGCAGTTCTTATTCAACGCTCTTGCATTAAATCGTATTACTGAAAAAAGGGAAAAATCTTTTCATTAGTATTTTATTTATCCTGGACAATTGACATCACAATGCTTATTGTAACTGTAATTTAATGGCCTGGAGGCTGCAGAAAAGAGTCTTCTAAAAAAAGAAAAGTGAACAACAATTGTATTTCTCCTATTCAAACACTATTGCCTTGAACTCTGTTACTAAAAAAAAAAGAAAATTTTTCCATGAATATTTCATTCGCGCTGGTCAAGCGTCATCGTAATATTCATTGTAATTATAATTCAATGGCCAGGAGCTGCTGGAGAAAGTCCTCTAAAAAGAAACTGAACAATAACCATGATACCGTTGCTGAAACATTCTTGCATTGAATTGTATGGCCAAAAAAGAAAAATTTCTTCTTCGTTAATATTTAATTTCTGTACAATAAAGAACGTACAAATGAAAGAAAATGGCAGAAAAAATACCAGTCGTATACGTATCAATGTAAAATAAAAATCGGACGACTCTATTGCTAAAATCTGGTAGAATTTCGCAGAGCAAGAAGAGAATGGAAGAAACGGTAAACTGGCTGGCCATTTAGGAAATTCTCGCAGAGTGGTAGGACGGGTGAAAAGTGCCGGTAGCGTTATCTCGTTAATTTATTTCTCTATTTGGTAATCCGTTGCGGGAAGGGGCACTTAAAGATTACACGCTGGCGTCGCGGGGGGCTCCGCTTAAAAACCGACGGGGGGGGTGGGGGGTTTAAAGGGTACACCGTATAGAGATCGTCGCAGTGCTGCTGCAAGGTTTCACGGAGATCAGCCGGGTAATTCTTTCCGACGCTAATCCGCTCGCAGCGTCGCGGAAAAGAAGCTTACGGCAACATCTCGCACATTGAGAACGCCTCGGCTTTTAAACGCCGGATTAAGGGAGTCATCGCGATCCGAACAACTCGGCTTTGTCATTTCGATTACGATCATTACCAGGCGATGGCCGTCCGAGCACGCAGGCGCGACCCCGTGACAAATTGCGACCCGGCGACCTCGCCATTATTGCTTCTCGCGAACATTAAACCGCGAGAAAGTCTTATTCATTGTCTGCTCCGTTGATTAACACTTTCCGACAGTTATTTTTTATTCCGCCTTCTTCAATCTTGATTTTATAATTTTTTCATCTCTTCTTTATTGACTTTGATCGATTTAGATATTGATTCAAATTGAAGGGTGCAAGAGATAGAGAGGGAGAATATATAAATTTAGAAAATGGATATTAATTTTTACACCCTTGAACACCTGGATTTATAATTATTATTGTACCTACGACTCAAAATTATTAATTCGCAATTATTCGTTGCAAGGCGGGAACATTAAGAATTTTTCTAAACGCAACAAATGAAGGGATCATCGTAAAAAAATTCAGGATTATTTATCAACCCCCATTTGAAGAGATAAGAATATTTTTCTTAACAAACATCGAAGGGTTAAGTTGTAACAAAATTGCTCGGCGGATTTGTACGATGAATCCGCGTTTTGTACATTAATTTTTTAGGGGTGCAAGAGAGAGGAGAGAGAGAGGGAAAATATATAAATTCAGAAAATAGATAATAATTTTTACACCCTTGTACACCTGGATTTCTAATTATTATTGTACCGACATCTCAAAATTATTAATTCGCAATTCATCATTGCATGGCGGGAAGATTAAGAATTTTTCTAAACGCAACAAATGAAAGGATCGCAATAAAAAAAAGTCAGGATTATTTATCAACCCCCATTTGATGAGATAAGAATTTTTTTTACCAAATATCGAAGGGTTAGATTGTAACAAAATTGCCTCAGTGGATTCGTACGATGAATTCGCGTTTTGTACATTATTTTTTAGGGGTGCAAGAGAGAGAGAGAGAGAGGGAAAATATGTAAATTCAGAAAATAGATATTAATTTTTACACCCTTGTACACCTGGATTACTAATTATTATTGTACCTACGTTTCAAAATTATTAATTCGCAATTCATCATTGCAAGGCGGGAACATTGAGAATTTTTCTAAACGCAACAAACAAATAAGCACTTTTGTTCTTTCACAAGGGAAATTATAAAGAAATCTGAATCATAAAAAAATTGAGGATCATTTCTTTGAAGAATATTTTTTTTACCAAAGGGTTAAGTTGTAACACAATTGCCTCGGTGGATTCGTACGATGAATCCATGTTTGGTACATTAATTTTTTAGGGGTGCTGAATAGAGACGTATGTTTCTAACTTTGTTATTCGCGCGATTTATCTGTCATCTTCCTGTATCCAAACTCGCAGCGAATACTCGCCAAGCAGCTCAAAAGATTTGTACGCCGTTCTAAACTGATTGTGTAAGTGTTTTTACTGTACAAAAGGGATTCAAGGGATTCACAATGCAGAGTGTGTCATGAACAGCGTCTTAAAGTTAAAAAGAAGAAAGCGTGTTTCAGAAAAGCTTCCATAAAATTTCATGAGCATGCTATGGACTTTACACATTTATAGGGCACGTAAAATAAGAATTTCGATACGGTGTTGTGAAGCTGCTTCTTTACAGCGAGTTGGGCGAAGTTTCCTTAGAGAAGAGCCGTTCCGTTTCGGCACCTTTGTTTCTCAATTGAACATTCTCATTCATACATTCATGAAATTCGTAAAATATTTCTTATAAATTGAGACTGCAAGAGATTGACTTAGAAATCCCAATTTAATTAAAGAGCAACAATGCAAAAAATCCTTCTAAAAATACGTAGCAGTCAATTGTGTTTTTTTAAGCTTCACCAATATTTAATAGAAAATAATTTCTTTTTCATATCTGAGGGATTATACATAGAAAAACTTCTACAAAAGTCCAAAGCAATTGAACATAAAATTAACCACGACATCATCTAACATCACGAATGCATAAATAAACGTAACGACAGTTACAGTTCAAAGGAACCAAGAATTCCCCACGCAAGGCCTAAATTCCCGAAATTTCCGAAAAAAAAAAAAAATAGACGAACAATCACGCAAACGTCAGCAGCCATCACGAAGGAGTCGAACGATTGAACCTCGGCAAAAGAAGGGTGAGAGCCGAGGGTTCGCAGAAAAATGCGCTGCTTGGAAAGATCGCGTGCAGAGTACAAGATCTATACGCGTTTGGTGCAGGGATCGTGGATGCACGAAAATCGTCAGTGCAACACGAGCAAACCCGGTCCGGCGTGCGCGAAATTACTGCATCGTATCGGTGCATAAGCGGCTGCTTGATAAGCGGGATTCCACCGGTGTGTGCCGATAATGCAAAGTTGCGCTCGAAACGCGAAAGAGAACGGCTTATCGTCGGAAAGCCCCCTCGACGCCGTAGCTGCATATATCGGTCGCGTTTACATCGATAAGTGCTCGATCGACGCGCCGAGCCGCGTCGCGCCGCGCCGCGCCGTTTCAATACCTGAGGCGCACGTAACCGTCGAGCAGTAGATACACTCGCACGCTCGTTTCTCTCTCCACCCCCGCGGACACGAAAGGAACTGTCTTTTCAGTGGAGCTTCTTGCGCGGAAACCAAGGGAAAATCACTCGCATGAATACCAGCTGCGATCGGTGCTGAACGCTTCGCGTCATATTTAATGACGTCAGAGCCGAGAGTCGAACGAACATCAAAGACGAGCCGCCAACGCGAGTTTGAAATAAACGCGATTTATTCTTTGATTAAGACACCCGGGTTGTTTGCGCGATCGTGTTCGGCCGAGTGTATTATTTCCGATTGAATGCGGTGCTTGGTTTCAGTGAAATTGCGGGTTTCTTGTTTTGTGATTGTGCCGGCGATGTTTTCTCGTGGTATTCGACAATTTTTCGATAGAAATTCTTTATCGGCTGAAACACATTTTCGTGCGCGCGTTTGACGATTCAATCAGAAAAGACAAATTGGCCATTAGAAAAATCGTTGATCGATCGGAATGGCTATTTGATGTACCGGAATGAAATCGGCCGGGCAGCCACTAAACGTACTAGAAAGATCGTTGTGCAGACAGAATGGCCGTTTGATCTGCTGAATAGAATAAAATCGTCCAGGTAGATGGGCCAGTGAATCTATTAAAAAAAATATTGTCTAGGTAGAATGGACACTAAACTTGCTAAAATAATTGTTGTCTAGCCAGAATGGTCGCTAAACCTACTAAAATAATTGTCGTCTAACCAGAATGGCCATTAGACTTGTTAGAATAAAATCCTCCAGGCTGAATGGCCACTGAACCTACTGAAAAAACTATTGTCTAGGTAGAATGGCCACCAAACTTGATAAAACAATTGTTATCGAGCCAGAATGGTCGCTAAACCTACTAAAATAATTGTTGTCTAGGCAGAATGGCCGTTAGACTTGTTAGAATAAAATCCTCCAGGCTGAATGGCCACTGCACCTATTAAAAAAAAACATTGTTTAGGTAGAATGGCCACTAAACTTGCTAAAACAATTGTTGTCTCGCCTGAATGGTCGCTAAACCTACTAAAATAATTGTTGTCTACCCAGAATGGCCATTAGACTTGTTAGAATAAAATCCTCCAGGCTGAATGGCCACTGAACGTACTAAAAAAAAATTGTCTAGGTAGGATGGCCACTAAACTTGCTAAAACAATTATTGTCTACGCAGAATGGTAGCTAAACCTACTAAAATAATTGTTGTCTAACCAGAATGGCCATTAGATTTGTTAGAATAAAATCCTCCAGGCTGAATGGCCACTGAACGTACTAAAAAAAAATTGTCTTGATAGAATGGCCACTAAACTTGCTACTGAAAAAAAATATTGTCTAGGTAGAATGACCACTAAACTTGCTAAAATAATTATTGTCTAGCCAGAATCGTCGCTAAACCTACTAAAATAATTGTTGTCTACCCAGAACGGCCATTAGACTTGTTACAATAAAATCCTCCAGGCTGAATGGCCCTTGAACCGACCAGAATAAAATCGTGCAGACGGACTGGCCCTTTGATCTAGGACGAAATCGGACAACCGGACTGACCATCCGCAATCATAAAAAATTATTATCGAACCATACAAAACGAAGACTCGCAGAGGATCAAAGATTAAAACGACGCTCAATCAAAACAATACTAAATTCGCGTATCAAAAGCATCACACATCGGGGGCAGCGGACGCGGTAAGTCGCCAGACAAAGGATCGTTTGGCCGAGGAAAAAAAGTCGTCGGCCGGCTATCGAATTAAAAGGCCCTGGTCCCGAAGGCCGCGCAAATAAAAGCTCGCGGAAAAAGAGAGAGGGAGAGAGAGAGAGAGAGAGAGAGGGTGAGTCTCGTGGGCTCGCGGGGTGGGACGGGAATAAAAATAGCCGGACTCGAGCCAATAATTGGACTTCTAATCAATAGAACGCGATCGGTCAACCATGATGAACTGTTCAAAGGAAACGATGCAATTTATATAGATGCGGCCGCTATCTCGGGCCGCACACGCTTATCCCGCGGGCTCGCTCTCTCTCTCTCTCTCTCTCTCTCTCTCTCTCTCTCTCTCTTGCTCGTTTTCGCAACACACACGCCCTGCGCTCCACTTGGGCACAAAGAATTATTGGACTCCATTCTACCACCAGCGGCATCTGTCCGTCCGCTTAGTTTCCACCCCCGAGCGGCCACGAACCAACCCCTTCATCCGCAAAACCAACCCCCTTCATTCATGGTTGCCGTGCATCAACTCTCGAACCGCTGCTCGAAAGTATCGAGATCATGGTCATTAATTTGATCAATTTATTCGTTCCGCCGCGTTACATCGATCCGTGGTGCATCAACGTTTTTTGCTTTTATCTGCGAAATCCTTGCATTTGCACCGGGACGTTTATGCAAATGCCGGTTCAACATTTTACGTTTAGCTTCGTGCGCCCCGGAACGAATATTTATGGAAATGCGAAAACGATAGCTTATTAAAATTAATTCGCTGCGGTGCATAATTTACGCGTCCGTGGGAGCCCGCCCCGTTGCTCCGATACTGCGATACTACGTGTACATCGAATGGGAAGAAGTACGTGTGCGTTTAGGTTTGTACGGATCAGTGAAAAGCCCCGGATCATAACGATTTTGGTTGCACCGTTTTAATTATTCGTGAGGTGCGAAGGGGATGAAATAGAGGGACATTCGTATTTCACTATTTTGATCGATCCGAGTGCCTCTCTCGCTGGAAGAATCGAGATTTCTCATCACCGGTCTATCCTTTACCATTAATCCCAGAATCTGCAGCAGTAGATTCCTCGGTGGCAGTCGAGGCTTTTCCTCCCAATTCCTCGCGATAGATCGTTTCTGCTCCACCCACACGGCGCGGCGCACAGTGGTCCCAATCGGCAAAGTAGCTGTTCACAAAGATTTTGTGAAAGAAGTAGGTAATTGGATTAGTCTTGACGATAGCTGTAACATCATTAAGTAAAAAATATATAGTGACATTAATTTTTTATTTAAAAAAAAAATTTTTTATATTGAACTTTATAGAAAAGTGATTACTGATTAATTTTTGTTGGAAACATTTTTTTGTTAATAAGATATTATCGCTGTTATATTAGCTTACAATAATGTTGACGGGGTAATCGTTTTATCATGTATTAAAGCGAACATCGTAGTTCTACAAAACATAAACATTCTGTATTTAATACGCATATGTTATAAATAACAAATTATAAGTAAAATAATATCCTTTGTTAGGTGCATACCTCTTAACGCTCCGCATGGTTCCGGCTACAGAGGCACTTTAACACTAAACCTAATTAACCTAACATGGTCAAATGACCAATTTTATATTTTCCAATTATTGGAATTAAAAAATCCATTTATTGAAAATACTGGAATTTGCCCAAGTATCTATTAATCTATTATATTGAAAATTACAGACAATCTCAATAAATTTAGTGTTACCATTTTTATATGGCAATATTTACTTGATACTTTTAATGCTTTGTACGTTTAGTGTTAAATAATGATAACTTTTTTTATGGACAACGATGGATGTGATATTGGTCTTATTATACAGGCGAAAGTATGTTAAAAACGTTCCACTTTGGAAGAAGGTGGGACTCCTTAGGACTTAAAAGATATTCATTGTCAATTATATAAAACGTTCACGATTCTCCTTAGTTGAATATTCATTTTTTAAATAAATTATAAGGAATATTTCTTATAGACAACAGCATCCTCAAATACAAGAAATGTACTATTCATAAAAAAAATAGACTAATATTATTAACTAGGTTCTGCAGGGTATCAATAAAAAGACGAGTCACTTTCACCCTGAAAAATGGTACTTACGAAATATTCATATTTAAACGCTTTTTCCGACTACAATTTTGAAAAAATTGAATTTATTGCATCGTTTACAAAAGTGCTGATCATTTATAAAGTGATACACATTTGATAAAAGTCTATATAAGAAAGCTGATTTTCTAACAAATGAATAGCCAATTCACCGATTGGGACAACTATGCAGCGTCCGAGAGTCGTCGATTCATGTCGATCGCCGATCGAAAAGCCAGTCGATCTCGAATTTTTGAAAAGAGAACCGACTCGGAAAATCCCTCCTGCCCGGTACAGCGGACAGGATACATCGTTACCATTGTACGAAATATTTATGGCCGGCAGATACGCCGACCCGTGGATTACAGCGTCGCGGATTTTCGAGGCAAGAAGTCTCCGGCCGACCGCCTCCATTGTCGAGGGCACAAGCGTGTTCCTCGTAAACGACGCGCAATGGAAACGCGATGCATCCTTGATACCAAAGGGCTACTGACGCGGCAAGAATGCACGGATGCACGGCGGCCATTCACAGGGAATTTATGTAAAGGCATTACTCGGCCCCGGAGACTTTTAATCTTGTCGCGACGAACGGCTGGCTCTGATTTATCTGTTGCCTCGTGGGCTTTCGACGATGCTAGCTACTCATGGGTCTGTCGCGACCCGTTGCATAAAGCGCCGATATTTCGGAAGCTATGAAATACCTGCAATTTAAATATTGGCACGGTATAAAGTGTTTTGCATCAGCGAAGTTGCATGTTGCTAGAAATGAAAATATTTGTGATTGTTCAGATTAGAAATTTTGAATTAATTGATTTGGACTGTGCATGGGTCAGTATAGACCCGATACAATTCTCTGTGAGAGAAGAAATATACAGAATTTCAAGGTTGCAGTTAGGTGCATCGTTAGATAAGCTAGTGTTGAATACGTGGACTTTGGACGATGCTAGCTACTCCTGGGTCTGTCGTGACCCGTTGCATAAAGCGCCGATATTTCGGAAGCTATAAAATACCTGCAATTTAAATATTGGCACGGTATAAAGTGTTTTGCATTTGCGAAGTTGCATGTTGCTAGAAATTAAAATATTTGTGATTGTTCAGGTTAGAAATTTTGAATTAATTAGTGAGATTTGGACTGTGCATGGGTCAGTATAGACCCGATACAATTCTCTGTGAGAGAAGGAATATACAGAATTTCAAGGTTGCCGTTAGGTGCACCGTTAGGTAAGCAAGTGTTTCTCTAGTGTCGAATACGTGTGTTTTACTAACGATTGAAAATTAGTCTTCTATTGATAACGTTATCGTTCATTATTCTACAAGAGCGTACACGATTTTTATCTAATATATACTTTGTCTGCGCAATTTAAAAGAACACACGTTTTTATCGTACTACTACTGAAGTGTTGCTGCAGCGCATTACTATGAAGTGTTTGCTGTAATTTATGATTCCAGTGTACCGAGTTACGCAAGCCACTTGATTAAGATTTAGATTAATCGCTCTCGACTTGCCAGAGCAGATGAACCGTAAACTAATTAAAATATCCTTGAAATGGTAAACATCTTCTAGTAACAAACACTAATCTTTAAAAATTACAAAATAAATAACAGAACCAGAGGTCAAAGCACCAATAAGAGGAAACGTCCACGAAGAATCAATCTAGCTTGCTCATTGAAATATGTTGTAGTCCATGTGAAATTAGGGGGGGTTTAAGTCCTCATTTTGCCGATTTTGAATTTTTTTAGAAATAGCAGGCCTTCAAAGTTTGCGATTTTTGCCCATTTTGGCGAAAATAGGCCTCGCTTGCGAATTTTTATCTCGGGAACCGTTTGTCCGATTGAGCTACATTTTTTTTCGTTTTATACGGAAAGGATTGGGCTATTACGAAATAATTTTTTCAACCTGGGAAATCAACGTTATAATGTCGAAAAATTTAATCAAATTCTTCTTTTACGTTTTTTTCGATGAGGTGGCCAGTGATTTAAATTTTGAAAAAAATATGATTATATTCCCCGAAGTTTCCCCTTTAAAACGAGACCTTGAAAACGATGGAGCCATAAAAATTGGCGTCGCAATGAGCTGGTAAAGTACGCCGTGTAACTCCGTTTCGGTATTCAATGGCCCTCGCGAGAAAACGCAGCTGCAGACGGAGCGTTTCAGGCGTTAAAATTACAGAACGGTCCGGGGTGATCGATCAATCGGGGAAATAAGATGCCACGAGGTGTGGCTGGGGTGTTCTATCGTTGGGAAATTAATCGGCGGAAAGGTGAAAGACAGGGTCGGGAACCGGGTCGCGGTGTTTTCGGGTCGGATTCGCAATTCTAGCCCGTCAAAACCCAGGCCCGGCTCAATCTGGCTTTGGCAGGTTGGCCGCGAGGTGCGCGGGATTCAATGAGAGAAACGTTATTACGGTGCGGTTGAGCGAGATGTATCAAAGTCGAAGCAATTAATACGTCATCAAAGGGGAGAGCGAGGCGTGTCGGAACGCGAGCAATTCCTGAAGCCAAGGAAGACGCGGGACCCTTACTGTGAAGCCACCGTTGTCGAAACCGAGGGGGGGTGGGGGGGTTGGGCGGGGTACGACTGGCTTCCAATTGGTTGGACAGAGAGATCCTAGTGCTCGGCGTTGAAACAATTAGGCAGAAACGCCTCTAATGACGTAGCAGCTGCTCAAATTCGGCTAGCAAAATTCCACGGCGTGTTACCCCTTAATCTTCCCCCGTGTCTAACACGCCGCCTCCGCGGCCGACTGACAACGTGCTTCGACCCGGTTATTCATGAGGACAATTTGCAAACCAGGGTCCCGTTGTTGTTGCCTGTACCCTAGCAAGAAACGACCCGGTTGTTGGCCCGGTTAAGTCAAAAAAAGTACAAAGTGCCATTTCAAATAATGAAGGTGACCTTGACAATACTATAAAAAAAATGTTTTTCGAACTCTTTCTTTTTATTGCAATATATAGCCGATCGAAAACTGATCAACTTTCGTTGAAAATATTTTTTCTCAGATTATCGCAAGTACTTAAAAAAATCGTGAAAACAGCTAACTTGACCACCTTGAATATCTCGCTTAATGTTAGTAATAGAAAAAAACGTTATTAATCTAACCGAAGAGGCAATATAATGATTTGGAAAAAACTGTTCTCAAGGTCATTTTTTTCTAGATATCAAGGTCATCAATTTTTTTTTTAATGAAACTATATATTTTTTTTATTGCGATGTAATAGTAGAGGCGAAGACCTATTAATGACATATTATACAATAACCTTCGTGTGACCATTTCTTTTTATGGGGTTCACTTAGGAGTATTGTTTATGAACATGTTCCAACAACAGCCGAATATGTGAAGATGCGTGTATTAGAACTGGATGTTCCAATATTAGCAATGAAACTATTAGTTGAGGCAGAGAATCATTTATTTTCCGTATACAACAATGTATTGCAAACAATGGTCATCATTTCGAACATTTATTGAAATAAAGTAGTTCAACCAAACCAATAGTAAATTAATCACTGATAATACCTGTATTGCTTTTTGGATTTTTCATACCTAAGGTCACACGAAGGTCATTGTAAAATGTGTCATTGAAGAGGTCTTCACCCCTACTATTAAATCGCCTAACATTGGATATTACGAAACTGTATTCTAGGCGGTAGTCGAACTACTAATAACATTCGTTGATATAAACAAGCTTACATGGTGATTGAATGTTTGTTTATCTTCTGTGACCCTTATTAGTAATCACAAGAGCGATACGCCAACAACTACGGAAGATACAAAAGTGTTCGAAGTGTGCTTTGAGATAATCAGTTTTCTCTTGCAGTTGACCTTGAGTGACCTTGAATGACCTTAATAATAGGTCATTGTATTCGTCTTGAAACACTCTATCAGAATGTAAGTTAAAAAATATACTGTTCTATTAAAAAAAAACAGTGTTGACCTTCATATCTCCTTGACGCCTCCATCTATAAAAAAACTAGTAACATCAGATGATGAGTCCTTCGATACCAAATAAGTTTGGTCTGGGGCATTTTCTTCTATCTCCAAAAACAAGCGAGTTATTCAGGTGTCCTGTCTTAAGTGCCCCACCCTGTATTTTGTGCTTAAGCGAAGAAGTCAATTCAGTAATTTCCTATGAAAGCGTTTTTATAATTTCAATAATTATGAAATAGAAAACCGGGTCATTTGACCGTGGTAGGTTTAATGTTAAACGCGGTGAAACGGTCAAGTCGATGAGGGTTGATAAAAATCAGCGTCGGTCCATTTTGTTTTCCCATGACGCGGAATCGCGTCATCGGCAAAGAAAGCGGTCGCATTGGAGGAGGCTTCTCCAGGCCGAGGGTTCGAATTTCAGGAGATGCAATTTTTGCGCGGCTTGCAAGCGGCGCGAGGAGCCCCGGCAAAGATTTACGAGCAAGAAATGCTTGAATGGCGGGGGTTGAGAGCGCTGCAGCGCAGCGGGTCGGTTAGAAGAAGCTAGAAAGCTATTGTTCCGAGTTTTCTAATAGATGACAGTCTCCGGGGCGAAACACCTGGCGCAGCCCGTGAGAAATGCTCCGGCATCGGTGTTCCGGTTGCATCGGCCAGCAGAATGCAATTGTTCGCGATAATTCGACGAGCCACGTTGCGCGTCCGTCGAGCTGCATTTGTGCAATTAGACCGGTTCGAAGGGCTCGATCGATGCTCGCCACCGTGAAGCTGGCTTGGAAAAATTGCTACACACACACACACACACAGGCAAATCCTGACTGATTTTTTACTACGTAATTTTGATCCCTCTCGGTGCCGTACAATTTTTTTTGATTGACAGTATTATAGTTTTATTCTTTAGAGGTGATGATTTATATTGCTTTAAAATTATTGGAATATGGGCACAATAAACCAGACTCTACAGGGTGTTCACGCTATTACTAGCCAGGGTTGTTCTTGTAAATAGTAAATATTAGACAAAAAGAAAGTGGAAAAAAGTAGTACTGTTTTTTATACGCAACACAATGGCGTACGTAATTTTTTTGTGTTTATACTATTTTGTGAGGTATGAAGGTGACCTTCAATTTTTTAAATGAAATGCTGTATATTTTTTTATATCACACGAAAGCGTGTGTCTAGACGAATTCATCCGTATACTGCACAGTGACCTTCAGGGTCGTGCAGGGTCAGAAATGGAAGAAACATTTTGTATGTTTTCATACCCTTGTGTTTACAAGTATTCCTTATTCATACGAATCAGATGATGTTTTGGTATGAAATATACAAAATGTTTCTTCCAGTTCTGACCTTGCATGACCCTGAAGGTCACTGTGCAGTATACGGATGAATTCGTCTAGACACACGCTTTCATGTGACAAAAAAAAAATATACAGCATTCCATTTTAAAAATTGAAGGTCACCTTCATATCTAACGTGTTATAGTTATTCTTCAGAAGATGATTTATATTGCTTTAAAATCAATGTGAACTATAACATACGATGGAATATTAAAAATAATCAACTTTAGCGTTCAGAGACGACTTATGACGTCTCCAACACGTCATCTTATGGCAAGGGGTTCAAACTAAAGAGAAATTTCCCGAGCAAAGAACCGAGCAATAAAAATTTCTTGATCAACAGAATTGTTTATCGCACCAATTCCGAACCTTTTTTTGAGCATACCGTAGAAAATCGTCGGTGGAAGCTAGGCGAACGGTGCGGCGAGAATGGCAGGAGGAACGAGGGACGGTGTAACGAAGTGAAAGCATTTTGCTGCAACGTTTATTTCGTCCAATTACATTTGGCAGCTGTACCGAAACTCACCGGCGACCGGCCCGGATTCTACGGGGCTTGTTTATGGGCCTCCATATATCAGCCTTACGAGCACTTAACAGAAAGAAATGGCCGCAATCTTTCGTCTCTAATTCAGTCACTTAACCGCCGGTTATATCCGCTTTGCCGGGGACCAGCTCTTTTCCGCGTGGAGATTTTCGCCGTTCCACTGATAAAAGCCCCTTCTCCCCGCACCGTCGCGGTCCGTCCGATGGAAATGGATGAGATTCATTCCGGCCGAGCGAATTTGTCTGAATTATTTTTAATTCCGTTGTCTCCAAGACTTTTCAAGATCATCTCAATTTTCAAGATCAAGAACTACGGACGATCCCTTAGAATCCTAACAATAATACATTGATATGTAAAGAAAGTATACCTTCTTTAGTTTTGAATTTGCCGCGCTTCTCATGCTCCGCGCGTCTTTTATTTTAATCACCGATAGATGGAACGATGATTAGCAGAATAATTGAGGAAAGGACAGATATAGTGATTACGCAATAGAGCGCGCGTGCAAAACACAAAGCTATAAACAAAATTAGTAGTGTAAATAGGGAAGTGATAATAGTAAACCTTAATTGTCGTTTCTTTGTTTACAGGTAAGGTTGTAAATAGTGTAAATAATTGTTGTTAAATAATGAATAAAGACAAAATTTTCTTTGTTTACAGAGAAACATATTTTCGTTTACTTTGTCATCCCGAATAATAATTATTTTATAGATATATTTAACCATTAGCACTCGGATGGCGACTCTGAGGCACCACTGAAAATTGCTATGCCAATCTTAAAAATATTGTTCACATTATTATTTATGTTCGTATTTGATAAACTACTAGACATTTACATATTATATCAGATATTATATCAGTTTCATATACAAAAAATTTTGAAAAAAATTTTATACAAGAACGGAAACATTCGAGATTGTAAAAATCTTTCGTTTTTTAGTTAAAATAGCTCCGGGTGCAAATGGTTAAATGCTTTTCTACAGTTTTAAATAGCACCATCTCTATTAGTGTTATATTATTTTCTACCCACCTCTACCTGAAACAAATGGAGGAAACAGCGTCCATTAACAAGATTCAGTAGATACAATTATTATCCTGGTTCTACGAATTTCAAGTAACCTACCAATTAATTAAGTTCGCGAATGTCTCAAATTCCCTTTTGTTCCTGGCGAATTAAACGAATCTAACGAACCTCTCTCGAATTCCGTTTTACTTCTTATGCAACCAGCTATATCTAATGAATTCCTCGGGTTCCTCTCGTTTTTATGGAATCCCCGTAACCATCGGTCATTTAACAATTCTATTCGCTCGGAAATTTATAGTGAATGGGCATCTGGTTATCCAGTTCTCGACACAGGGGTCGAATTAACAGTAAAAGATCCCACTAAAACCGATTATCTCTATAAAAATCTATGACGCAAGGATCACGAGAGGGCGGTGGAATAACTTCTCATTTCCCTAGAAAACAAACAATTTTACGACAGGACGATTCCGCGAAAGGGTGTCTCCGTAACCGAAACGATCCCCAGCCGCGGGCGATGAGGGAAGAATTGTTCGGCAGTTTGCATGATCTCTCTCTGCCCACTCGTCGAAACATTCTTCCCCGCCGTTAAATTTCAGGGCGTAATAAGAACGTAGCGGAGCGCGAGTTACGCGGCTATGTTATTACACGTAGTCGCGCGTAATGTTACCCGAAGAACGACCGTGTCATTATTACGTCACGCTCGTGTTTATTCATACTGTCACGGTCCGCGAATCTCCTCGGTATGGCAGGGAGAGAAGGAGTGAGAAGGAGAGAGAGGGAGAGAGAGAGGGGAGGGAGGGAGAGAGAGAGAGAGAGAGAAGGAGAGCTAATGGCAGGCTGCTGCTGTTTCCCGGGGGGCCTGATCGACGACGGAACCTTTAAAGCTCGGCCCGAAACGTGAAATTCGTTGCGCAATTCCCCGGTCACGGTATCATTACACTCGAAATCTCGTTGAAGCGTGAAGACGTCGAACCGGCACGGCGAGAGAGATTATGAAATTGATACTGGGCGCCGGCTACGAGTTTTGCGGAAAGAAAATGCGGCCGTTCGAACGATTCTCTCCTTTTGTGGCGGTGCAGATAGGTGTGGGATTGTTCGGGGGCGAAAAGGTAGTGCTGAATTGTCTTCTTCACTTCTCCACGGTTTTTATTAATCCGACACCTAGATTTTCTTGCTGCACCAGTGCCGGTACGATTTATTTTACGGTAACTGTGGTTCGAATTTCTTTGTCGTTCGTCGTCCCTTAGAAGAGGAGGGATGTATTCTCAAATGGCTATGTATCAACAGTAAGGTGGATCAGCTATACTTGGTGAAATTTTTTTTGAGAAATTTTGTCACGTCTCCCCCCAAAATTGTGCTATTGGGTAAGGAAATTATTCCTGCAAAAGTTGAAGTTGATCGGATAAGGGGAAGGCGTGTCTCATTCACGGTGAAGTTGCGAAAAACATGAAATATTGTAGGAATGGGAATATTTGAAGGAAAGACTTTTTGTTATGACTAAATGTTCTTATTGTGTCAAAATATTGATTATATTAGTACCAAAATGTAATATTTTCAATATAACAATTAACTAATTATCGTATTCTTATAAATATTTATGCTAAATTTTATGTATTTTATTGAAAGTACCAATTCTTTTAACAGGCTAATTAATGTGAAATAATCTTAATTCGTACAAAGTACACTTGTACTTGAGTGCATGTAAGGAATTATAATATTTTTGGAGGTTTAAAATATTTAACAAGTATTATTACAAAGAATTTATTAAAAAGACGATAACTTTTTCAATATTCGACGATAAAACTTGGGTTTTTTTTTAAGAAGGTAGAACAATCGGTTTTGTTACGTAACGTGAAAAGAATTTTTGATAAAATTGCAATTGAAACATAAAAAAGTTGTGAAATGCAACTTTTAGTATATTCTCTACAATTCCGACCATTTGCAATATTTTCAAAAATTCTTTTCACGTTACGTAACAAAACCGATTGTTCTAACTTCGCAAAAAAAATTCAAGTTGTATGGTCGAATATTAAAAAAGTTATCGTCTTTTTAAGAGTATCCGAATATTAGTGGAAGTCACTGTATACCGGGTGTATATTGGCCCTGAATTTTATCGCTCGTAATATAAGATAGTATTTGATATTCCCGTGCAACATTATTAAAGAAAATATATATAGAAAAAGGAATTCAGAAAATATATATACGTGCGATAGATTTGATCAATTATTACCAACGACTGGACCACCGAACGTGACACTGCTATAAGGTGTTCCACTTTTATATGTTTCGTGCTTGGTAGGTTTAGTATTAATGTTGCCGGAGACAAAGTTGAAAACTGTTTTCAATTAGAATTTTATTTTATATAAGGCTTTTTAGTCAATTGTGAAACACTGATTAATTTCGCCCTCGAACATTAAAAAATTCGACTTGAATTGGCCCAATAAAATGAACCATTTCAAAAAAAAGTAATGTATTGAAACAATAATTGGCTAGTGTCTCTTATGAGCAATACAATTAAAACGAAATTACAACAAAACGTTTCTATTTCGCAGGAAAATGAACAATCTAGTAATTGTTTCGAGCGAAAAATCATTTGGTTGTCGAAGAAAATAGTAATTACGTGCGACCATGTACCAGGTCGACTGTCGCTCGACCGCAATCGTTGAACAACGCGGCGAACAGAGTCCTCGCTCGAAATTTCCCAATCAGTGGAACTCTTGCCGGTTGTTTTCGACCCGTGGGACCGTGAATGCTGGCGATCGCGTAGGCCAGAGAGTTTGACTTGCGGTGATAACGTCGACCAGCCCGAAAATGAGTCCTGGTGTCCCGGTGCCGATGCGAGGATCCCACCTCTCCCCCCAAAATACACGGTAATTCGTGCGCCAGTCGGCACGATTCAGGCAACGCCCGTTAATTCGATCTTTTGTCGAAAACGGCCGAACGCGCCCGGGCCGGGCCAGCAATTCCGCGCAACGCTCGGTAATTCGGTTGACAAGTCCGCGAGCCAGTCCGCGCGCGCCAGTCCAGGCCAGTCCAGCCAGTTTTCGGGCTTCGGGCTTTTGGTCGACCCGCCGCCGCGCCGCGCAACTCCGCGCGTGCAACGCCCGATGCATTTTCGTATACACGACTGGCTCGAGTTATTGGATTAGGGCATTTGATCGGCCGGCCGAATTACTTGACTATTTGCGCACGCTTAATCGGTAATGACCCTGTAGAATTTGTCCCGGACGGCCCTCCGCACCGTTACGTCCCTGCGTTAATACTCGCGGACAAAAGAGCGTGAACGGGTAATCGGCCGGTCCTGGAATCGATTCCGTGGGCGTGAAGCGCCCGGAAAAGGCTCCGGATTGCTTACCCTCCATTCTATCGACACTTTCTCCCCCCTTCTCCCACGCATTTACTCGATTACCGTCGGAAAGACGGATTTTCGTCTTATCTTTTCTCCGTTTTGTTTCTCAACAATTTGAGAAATTTTTTTGTATCCACCTGGGACTTGTACGATTTTTTAAGAAGACGTTTCATTCACTTTGCGCAATTTTTTAATCTCGATCGGTCTAAAAGTATATACAGGGTGTCCTGGGAATGTCGTACTTCCTTGAAGGGGGTGATTCTCGAGGCCATTTGAAGCAACTTTTTCCTTTACGAAAATGTTCTACGCGGCTCCGTTACGGAGTTATTAACGAAAAACACGGACCAATCGGAGCGCGACTACAGCAGACGGATCCCGGCTGGGCGTGGCGTTGGCATTGATTCCGATTGGTCCGCGTTTTTCGTTGATAACTCCTTAACGAAGCTGCGGAGCACATTTTCGCAAAGGAAAAAGTTACTTGAAATGACCTTAACAATCACCCTTTTGAAGGGAATACATTTTTGGGACACACTATGTAGTCTAAAATTCCATCGAATGCCAATATGTATTAGTGAAATATCAGTGTGGCTCAGAAATGACCATAGGCCTAGTGCTCGCGTATGAGAGTTAAATACCCATAATTCATTCGCAGACGTATTCCGGCTGGGCGTGGCTTTGGCATTGGCTCTGATTGGTCCGCGTTTTTCGTTAACAACTCCCTAACGAAGCTGCGGAGAACATTTTCGTAAAGGAAAAAGTTACTTGAAATGACCTTAAGAATCACCCTTTTCGAGGAAATATATTTTTGGGACACCCTACAAAGTCTAAGGCTTTATCGACCGTCAATATGTATTAGTGAAATATCGGTGTGGCTCAGAAATGACCATAGGCCTAGTGCTCGCCGGAATATGAGAGTTAAATACCCTTCATTCATTCGGCGGGCGTTTGAATCTCTTTCAGGGGCGTCCGGTATCAATTTCATCCACATTCGATCATTCCCGTTGAACTTTCCGCCATTCACCCATTCCGTCCAGGCGAGAGGAGGCAATTCGGTGGTTCGCAGCCCTGTTTCCGCCGTTGACCAGATTCAAAGGCGGTGAGCACGGGCTCCGGGGGGCTTCCGTCGCGTCGTGCCGAGTCGGGCCGACTCGCCGAGCAATCCCCGAGAGCGAATTTAATATACTCGGAATCGAAACACGCAGCGTTTCCCTTTCTCGCCGGGGGATTGAAATATCCCGTCGAAATCGGAGATATTTTCGCCGTAGCCGGAGAGGTAGGCAGAACTGCGATCCCCCGAAAATATCTCTCTCTCTCTCTCTCTCTCTCTCTCTCTCTCTCTCTCTCTCGACTAGAAAGCTGAGGGCGAGGCAATAGCGTTGCCAGAGGGTTAGAGCTTGATTCCCGTTTCACCGGGAAGCCAAGATTCGCCCGGGCGACTGGCACTGCACCCTTGAAAGGGGCGCAGCACACCCTGCCGCTAAATACACTCTTCGCTTATGGCGCGGCCTAGCCTGCCGCAATTCCTTCCTACTTTCTTTGGAAACTTGACACGGTGAAACGACCGGCGTTTATTATTGCAATTATTGAAAATATGAAAATTTATTTGTGGAAACTAATCGAATAAATTTCCTTCTCCAAGCATTTATTTTATTGAGGATGGTTTACAAAGTACAAACACTTTTATTTATGAAAAGCGCTAACTACAATACTTTTGCTAACCTACTTTATAAATTTGAACACGTCTGTCTCTCATAGTTGCACACAACGAACGAAAACGTCCGGAAGGGATCGCACGGCTATCTCAACTCAATCATTCGTAGATGTCGCGAACGTCTTACATTTTATATGGTAAATTGTGGGCAATCTGAATTTTAGCGTTGCCATTTTTATGTGGCAACATTTGCCATGCTTGGTAAATTTAGCGTTAAAATAATAATTCGGCTCGAATAATAAAGCAGACTTTGAAGTTTCATACAAAAAATTACCTACTCAAAATTAATAGGACGGAAATTAGTAGAATTTAATGAGTTACTTGTAGCCAATTTTTGATTATGTTCCCGTAGGAATTTTCGAAAGCTCGAGGGCTCAAATTAATTCTTAAAGAACGCACTTTAAAGGTCGACCCTCCCGCTCGTTCATCGCCAAACAACTTCACATGGTTTTAATCTCTTTCCATTGGGATCGATTTCTTCGTTCCTTCAATTCCACAATTTCTAATATCTTCAATTCCACAATTCCTAATTTCTGCAATTCCACAATTCCTGATTTCTTCAATTCCACAATTCCGCAATTCCTAATTTCTTCAATTCCACAATTAATGCTTCGTAGATTTAGCGTTAAAATAATAATTCAGCTAGAATAATTCAGCAGACTTTGAAGTTTCATACATAAAAATTACCTACTCAAAATTAATAGGACGAAGTAGAATCAGTAGAATTTAATGACTTACTTGTAGTCAATTTTTGATAATGTTCCCGTAGGAATTTTCGAAAGCTCGAGGGCTCGAATTAATTTTTAAAGAACGCTCTTCACGATAGGACCATGAAAATTCGCAAGAAAACACCAAGTTGCGTAGAAAATATTTAACAAACACTAAAGAAAAATGAGTAACTTCAATGCGAAGCGGCAGAAAAATCGAAAGAATTTCCGAGCACGAATTCGTGTATTACTTTCGACTTACTGGAATGATCGAAGGCAGCAAGAGATTCTTAAGTGTCTGCCGTTTCATCGGGAAGCCAAGATTCGCTCGGACGACTGGCACAGCACCCTCGAGAGGGGTGCAGCACCCTCTGTCGTTGAAAGAGGGTCGAGAGAAATCGCTGGAAGGCGACACGCTTCAAGATCTGAGAGAGAGAGACGGACGACGTTAGGCGGCCGCGACTTCCCGAAGAAGTAATTTCTGTCGCCTCGAAAATCAGTTTCGCCGGACGTCCGTAAATTGCCGGATGCCGACCGCCGTCCCTGATGGGGTTCCACCCTCCGTTTCAACCCCCCACGCCCCTCCCGACTTCATCCCCCCCCCCGCCGTCAGCTTGATCTCTACTCGACGGTTCTTTTTCCCCACTCTCCACCCTCCGGCTCGATTTTCACCCTCTCAACGAGCCGACCAACCCCCGCTGGCTTCCTCCAAGGGGTAGCTACCCCCGACGGAAAAACCGTCCGAGCAATTTGGCATCGCGCGGTCACGTTCCTGCGATCGGGAAACGATGCGGAGACACCGCGTTGTCCGCGATTCCGTGGACGTTGCAGAACGGAAACGTAACGGAACGAGGAAAAATGAAAGGACGTCGTTGGACGTCGTTGATCCTTCGGATTAATCCGACGATTTTGGCCGGCACGATGATCCATTGCTGGTAGGGGAATTTTTTTTAGTCTTACTCCCCTAAATTGCGACACTCGCTGCGAAATGACGCGTGCCAAATTTGGAAGCGATCGCAGAATTATGCGGCATCTGTCAAAGGGGAACACAGATTTCGATATGCGAGAGATAGTTCTCGGAAAAATATACATTTTTTATTCTCGGCCAGCTTCCATGTTGAAGGGGTGGAAATAGCCCTTAATGTTGGGCAAAATCAACGACTTTATCATTATTAGACAGCGGATTTTTATGCAAAATAAAAATTTTCTGTATAAATTGCAAAACTCAGGAGTCATATAGAAGGGTTAGGTCTGGTTTAAATTGTTCCCCTGTTTTAAATTGCACATATCGTATTTTGTCATGAATGCATAAAATCCGCGGTGTAATCATTATCTTAGGACATTGTCTTTTACTCGAGAACATTTAACGACATTTCCTAAATAACGAAATGAAATTATGGTCGAAAATGAAACGAAATCAGTAAATTTTTGGAAATATGACAAAGGCATACATCATTTTCTAAGTGTCACAATTTATGGGGGGTAAGGCCAAAAAATAATCGGAAGTTGGAAAATGAGGAATATTGGACAGTTGGGGTCAACAATTCGCCCTGGGCCAACGGAATTGCTCGCAATGCAGGTTGGGAGACGGATATAATTGCGCGAGGAAATATTAATTCCGAGGATACAATGGGGATTACAATATCCTCTGTGTGTTGTATGATCCTCCGATGGTCCAATAGAATCTTCCGTGACCCCAAAATTTTCTGGATGCCCATTTTTGATAATTTGTTTGACGCCTTTCTAACGTTTGAATTTGATGAAAAACTGAACGTAGAGCATTATTAACCCTTTGCACTCGGAGCTATTTTAACTGAAAAACGAAAGATTTTTCCATTCTAGAATATTTCCATTCTATACCATTTTTTGTGTATGAAACTGATAGAATATCTCATGTAATATGTAAATGTCTAGTACTTTAAATGTTTAGTACTTTATTAAATACGAACAAAAATAATACTGTCAACAATATTTTTAATAATGGCATAGCGATTTTCAGTGTTGCCTCAGAGTCGCCATCCGAGTGCTAAGGGTTAAATAATTCTCAACAATTTTAAAATACTTCGACCCATTTTCCGATGTGAAATTCCGCCTGATTTTTGTTATAAATGCATAACATCCGCAGTCCGGTAATTAGGCTGGTTGGAATGGACTCGTCTTCGGCCGAGTGACAAAGCGTTTTACACGTAGTCGCCAATTAATCGAATTGATCGCGACGGTACACGACAGGAGAAAGTGCATTGAACGCGACACGCGATTAATCATTCGTGCCATCCGAATGCACGCGGCTAGGCGTGGCCGTATTTTCCGTGTGCAATGTGCATGCTTTCTCGCTAGAGCCGCGGGAATTTCTCGGCCGGGACGGCGGCGATGCTAATGGATCCTAATCGGTACTTTCCGCGCGGAACGTTTTGCCCCGTGTAACGTGAGTAGATGTCGTCAGCCTGTAACCAGCCCGCCCGACGCGGACGCTCTTCGCTTATAGCGCGCGCGGCCTAGCTTGCCGCAATTCCTTTCCACTTTCTCTGGAAACTTAGGATAATTTCACAGACGGTGCCTAAGATTTCTCAGTACTTAAGGGTCTAACCTATTCTAACTACTTGTTCGACTGCTTACCGAGAAAGGACATTTCCTGGAGGTTTTCAGTCCTGTTTTGCAAAGTTTTTGGTCAGCTGCTCGAAAAATAATGTAAGGATTTATACGATCTTTACGATCTGCCTTCTTTTTGTAATCCGTTTGGCGATCGCAATTTTGCAACGCTTCTGTCATTCCCGATTTTCCATTTTTATAAATCTAGCCAAGCTGGGTAAAAACGTACAAATATTTTCAGTGATTATTTCCAGAACTATGTTATTTCGAATAATTTGAAATATCTATTTAGTTTTGTATTAGTGGAAATGCTATTTGAACTATTTATTTAATCTGCCAAGTATATGAAATATGTATTTCAATTATGTGTTTCTCAACACGAACTTAAAATAGTTACTTGAAATAAATATTTCTGCCATTATTAGATTAGATATCAGAAATCATTTAAAGTGTGCTATCACCCGACTGCCGCGATCAGTCCCGACTTCCTTTAATAATTATATACTATGATTTAATAATACTATGAAATACTAGTTGAAACAATTAATTTTCATATATCCTTAAAACAATGATATTTCAAATATTTATTCCTAATACACTCTACAAAAACTATTATTTCAAATAATTATTTCTAAAACATCGCAGAGGAAATATTACTTCTATTAATAGTTTCTATACACGTGTAATAAATAGATATTTTCAACTATTCTTCTATGTAGAATAAGAAATAAAATAAATACTGAAATACTACTTTATTTGAGTAAAAGTATTAACTATTTCCAATACTTTTTATTTGAATTGTACCCAGCCCTGAATCTAGCCATATACAGGATTGGCTAAACCAATATTAGTAACCCAGTGAGAAATGTGTTTAATCGACACGGATGGTGGTGAGATCAAGTACATTAGTCTTAAAATTAATATTAGTCATTTCTATATTTATCAGAACATAACGCAGAGCCAAGAAGAGATCAAAGAAAAATGATAAAACTCACCAGCGAACGATCCGTCAAGACTATCAAAGCGTGGGCGGTGAAAAAGTCCAACTGGCTCCGGTATTTACCAAGTATGGGTTCCATCTGGGTTAGGTTACCATAGTCGGTCGAACGTCGGAACTCCGACCAATTTTTCAGATGTAAAAAAGTTTCGCCAGCGAGGCAGCCCCGGGGCAAATTACCGGAAGAACCGCGAACACCCTTCGATCCACGGCCGCCCCTAAGCTGCCCTTTCCACGTTAGGTCCGCGCCGTGGCTCGCTTTCTTCGTTTCTTTTTTATCTGACGTCGATATAGTCGCCGACTGTTGGCCTTCTGGCGCAGAAGATCGAGAAAATGTAGACGGTGCACGCGAGCCTCTGGCGCCGACCACGGTAAAAAAAAACTAGATAGGGCTGTTCCACGATGTTGCATCCCCCTGAATATTCCTTGAAACAGGTTAATGGGGTCGTTGGTTCGACAGGTGAAACGAGTTCTTTTCGTCGACGGGAAATTTCTGAGACTTCGTTATTTCAGCTCATTTTTCTGGCGAAAAGATAAAGTATAGCTCGAACAATTTTTTTAGAACTACTGAGGTTCGAAGGAAACTTCGAAGTTACGTAAAGAAATTAAAAAATCGCGGTCAGTGATTTTAATAAAAATGAGTTGATTTCAAGGGGTCACTTCAAGTCAATTTTAATAGTATTATATAATAAAATAATAGTATTAATAATAAGTGTATTCTCATAGGAATTTTTAAAAGCTTGAGGGCTTAAATCGAATATAAAAAAGTATAGCTCAAACAATTTTAGAACTATTGAGGTTCGAAAGAAACTTCGAAGTTACGTCGAGAAATTAAAAAATCACGGTCAGTGATTCGAATAAAAATGAGTTGATTTCAAGAGGTCACTTCAAGTCAATTTTAATGGTATTAATAATAAATGTATTCCCATAGGAATTTTCAAAAGCTCGAGGGCTTAAATCGAAGATCAAAGAATGCTCGAACAATTTTTTTTAACTATTCTGGTTCGAAAGAAACTTCGACGTTACGTCAGAAATTAAAAAATCGCGGTCAGTAATTCGAATAAAAATGAATTGATTTCAAGGAGTCACTTCAAGTCAATTTTAATGGTATTAATAATAAATGTATTCCCATAGGAATTTTCAAAAGCTCGAGGGCTTAAATCGAAGATCAAAGAATGCTCGAACAATTTTTTTTAACTATTCTGGTTCGAAAGAAACTTCAATGTTACGTAAAGAAATTAAAAAATCGCTATTAGTAATTCGAATAAAAATGAGTTTATTTCAAGGGGTCACTTCAAGTCAATTTTAACCCTTTGCTTAAATTTTTTTCATTTCTTGCATATGAAACTGATATAATATCTCATGTAATACGTAAATGTCTAGTACTTTATTAAATACGAAGAAAAATAATAATATGAACAATTTTTTTAAGAATAGCATAGCAATTTTCAATGGTGCCTCAGAGTCGCCATCCGAGTGCTAAGGGTTAACAGTATTACATAATAAAGTAATAGTATTATTAATAAATGTATTCCCATAGGAATTTTCAAAAGCTCGAGGGCTTAAATCGAAGATGAAAGAATGCTCTTTACGAGAGTGCCAAAAATGATTCGCGAGCTGCCTCTGGTTGCTCGCATTCGTAAAGGGATTGCAGAATCACGTATTACAGCGTTCGCGGATATATTATGCTATCAGAGTCGACGGAAATGCTCAACTATGCTTCAATTATTTCAAATTCAATAAAACCCTTGCCGAAATGAAACTTCCCGTTACACACTGGTGTAAATTAATCCGCTAAAATATGAATTTGCATACAAGCTCATAGTTTATTCACCGCCGCGTACGAATACTCAATAATCCCAGCGCGGCCGCTATGTTGCAAATTCACAATGCAGCCGCCGCCGCCATCGCAGCCGTGGCCCGTCGATTCCTAAGCTAGTGAAATCCACTGCGAACCACTCCTGCCATTATTCTGCGACCTATCCATCATGCTGCGTAGCTTTGTCTGCTGGAATTTCACGGAAATGACGAAACGCTAAAACTCCGAGTCCTTCCGGTAAGCTTGGACAAAGGCTAAACGCCACTGTAGATCGTGGGAGGATTCGAAAACTTCAGATTGCTTGTTAATTGTTCAAGAGTACTCGGAATCTTGCCTCGATAATGCGACAGCCATTTTCTATCACTCTTAAAGTTTTAGAGCTTGCAATTTTCTATATATTTTTCACGTCGTTTAGGTGACTTTTCTGCAAGAATTCATTAAACACACACTATTTTATCCACAAAAGGATACACGTGTATGTATACATTTTAGATAAATATTTGTTTGACTAAGCGATTCCCATGTTTCGTTCAAAAACAATTTTTTACGTGTGGAACCATTCTTCCATTTCTCCATATGCATTGTACTTTTATTTTTATATGGTTTTTCATTTAGGTTTACGTTTGGCTTCCCAACCAAAACAAAGAGTGTATTGAATCGAAGAAGTCGAACGAACAATTGTACTGTTCAACAAAACGTCGAACAAATTTTTTATTAAACGCAATTTCTCCTCTTTGACTGAACTATTAAATATTGTATCTAAAAATCCATAGAAAAATAAAATAGCGAATCATTGAACCAGGTTTTTCGTAACGAACAATTAAAATGATTTTCGAGCCACTTCTCAGTAAGATATGCTCAATAACGATAATAAAAATTTTATCCACAAAAGGATACACGTATGTATACATTTTAGTTAAATATTTGTGCGACTAAGCGATTCCCATGTTTCGTTCAAAAACAATTTGTTCGCATCGAATTTTTACGTGTGGAACCATTCTTCCATTTCTCCATATGCATTGTACTTTTATTTTTATATTTTTTTCATTTAGGTTTACGTTTGGTTTCCCAACCGAAACAAAGAGTCTATTGAATTGAAGAAGTCGAACGAACAATTTTACTTTTCAACAAAACGTCGAACAAATTTTTTATTAAACACAATATCTCCTCTTTGACTGAACTATTAAATATTGTATCTAAAAATCCATAGAAAAATAAAATAGCTAATCATTGAACCAGGTTTTTCGTATCGAACAATTAAAATTATTTTCTAGCCACTTCTCAGTAAGATATGCTGAATAACGATAATAAAAATGATTTCTGCTTTATGACACTGCAAACATTTCCTTTGGAAATTCCGAAGAGGATACTCGGCCTCTTAGGGGTTGCAAACTCGGCGAAACAGTAGTTCCGCGAACCGAGTTACCTCTTCATATCTCGTGATTCTCTGGAAGTTCCGCAACCCCAGGGTGCGTGGTATCTATGCGATCTTCGATTCCCGTTGCCGGAAACGTTGTTTCGCCGAACCGAGAAAGAGCGAGAGGTGCCAGGAAGCGATCGCCCCGGGGAAAAGAAGGGAAACGCCTCGGGTGTAATTCGATTATCCGCACGAAAAGTACGAGAGGCCCTGGTACACGAGGCGGTAATTCGAGGTGATTTTCCCCACCCCGCACGACCATCATTTTCGAACTCTCTTTCACCGTGCCATGTTCCAGGCAATTCTCGGTGTAATTTAATCGACTGTTGATAGGCGACAATGGCGGCCGTAATCTAAAATTGCCTTTCGAGGAGCTCGTGTCACCCTGCGAAGGCCTTTATTAGCGTCCCACCGTTACGGGACTCCCTTTACGTGTATTCTCGCCTTCGACGATCGAATTAGAATATTTGATGGAAGATCGGGGCGTTCGGAAGACATCGCGTGTCGAACAGATTCGGGAAAAACGTGAATTAGGACACCGAGACTATTATCGTTTCAGAAAAATTGCAGGTCGAGTCCTTCTAGTTCATTTTTATCCTCCGAAGTTGCTTTGCTTAAAGCGAATTGAATTTGTTTTTGCAGTTTTGAAAGAAACGATCGACGATGAGAATAATCTCGTCGCACGAATGAACGTTTTGACTCTTATTGCACAGTTTCAAAATGGATTATCTGAAGCGCATCCTCTCTTGTTTGCAACAAGAGGGAAGCATATCAGACTGGTGAAATTTTGATCGCGCCCGACACCGCTCGATTAAGAATTCCTTCCCGTCAAGAAGCACGTATCCGTTCCTAGGTGTATGTTATTCACGAGACTCCGCGAAGTTAACGAGCGTTCTCTCGGCGTAACCGGGTGTAGGAGAACTCTTAGCAGAGATTTACAAGCACGTTGACGTAACCTGGGCCAGGTACAGCCACGGGGTGTACCTTGTCTTAAATAATCATACGATTGAGGTCGATGTTGTTAGCTAAAGCGTCGACTTCCGTGAACCACGCTCTGAATAATTCCAGTAATCCATTAGGCCTCATCCATTGGCTTCGTCAAAACGCTTCGACTCTCGAACCGGCAACGATTAACCCTCGGTCGACCCTCCCGCTCGATCATCGCCAAACAACTTCACATGGTTTTAATCACTTTCCATTGGGATCGATTTCTTCGTTTCTTCAACTCCACAATTCCTAATTTCTTCAATTCCGCAATTCCTAATTTCTTCAATTACACAATTCCTAATATCTCCAATTCCACAATTCCTAATATCTCCAATTCCACAATTCCTAATATCTTCAATTCCACAATTTCACAATTCCTAATTTTTCAATTCCACAATTCCTAATTTCTTCAATTCCACAATTCCTGATATCTTCAATTCCACAATTCCTAATTTCTTCAATTCCACAATTCCTAATATCTCCAATTCCACAATTCCTAATATCTTCAATTCCACAATTCCTAATTTCGTCAATTCCGCAATACCTAATTGCTTCAATTCCACAATTCCTAATATCTTCAATTCCACAATTCCTAATATCTTCAATTCCGCAGTTCCTACTTTCTTCAATTCCACAATTCGTAATTTCCGAACTTAAGAATAGCATTGTTACGTGTGCAGACGTTACCGTTTGTGACTCTTAACCCTTCCGGAGATATGTGCCGGAAGTGAGGGCCTATTCATTGGAACAATGGGCTTCACCAAAATTGGAAAGTACTAGGGCTCTTTTGACGATGCAGGGAGTTGCATGGATTCCAAGAATCTAAATCTAATCGGAAGTAGTACGTGGTCTCCACTATGGTTTAGGCCGATTTTGGTCCTATATCTATAAGGGACATAGATCCTTCTATCGGGTATCCTGGGATTGGGTAATCAAAGCCCTTTTTCAAGCAGTTTTACAAGACAGGGTGCGTTAAAACTGAGAGTATTAGATAGAAATACCGCGACAAACTGCACGAACCAATGGTATTTCCCGGAGTTGAATCCAAAATATATCATTCTATGTTAATACATTGGGGTCTATCTTCATTATTCACATCCTCTTCGGAGTTCCAGTAGTTGGTATTCTACGACGATACACCTTTGCCGCTCGAGGTGTATCTAGTTAATTTCTACAATAACATATCACGCATAGCTTGCCTAACTAAAGTATGATAATATAATAGATTTATGAAAGGAATTAAATCTGGATGATATTTGTGCGAAATCGTCGACTGTAACGCATAAGTGTCGCGTTAAAGCCCGGCCCAGAACGCCGCCGCGCCGCACGACCAAAATCACCGTGTTCACTCTAATCTTCATCCTCCCCCGCATGTATACCAATCTCGGCACGATGTATCGACACGGAGATATTCGAATCTGGCCACGATGCTAAATGGGACACGCGCGTGCAGAGCGTTTCACCCCTGCGGAAGCTCTTTATTACCGTCGATGATCGATCGCTCCTGCTTTCTACCTTAATCGATGTTACCTCGAGTCGCGCGTTCCGTCTGCTTTCTCCCTTTCGCCGTTTTCGGCAGCGTACAACTGACCCTGCGACCATTTAATAGAGGACCATTCCCGAGACCGTGGTTCTGCCCATTCGAACAACTTCATCGTCGCAATCGAGACTCCGCTACCGTAATCTTCGATCCCTCTTCCCCCTCGAGCGTTTACCGGAACGATTATTGACTCTCGAAATTGGGTCAACGCGGGGAACTTGAACCTTCAGCTTTTTCCTCTTGCTTAATGCTCTTCATTAAAACTTGCCAGCAACAGCGACGGTGAAAGGAGATGGTCATCTAAGGGTGAACTGAAATTTTTGATAAAATCCGCAGTATAGTAAAAATGCACGAGATCGTAACGATTCGACCTCGTGCAATCTAATTTAACACTGAACCTACCGTGGCCGGCGTTTATCATTGCAATTATTGAAAGTATAAAAATTTATTTGCGGCAAATAATGGAATAAATTTCCTTCTCCAAGCATTAATTTTATATGGAAAATGATGAGCAATCTGAATAAATTTAGTGTTGCTATTTTTATAAGGCAACATTTATACTTTGTATGCTCGGTAGGTTTAGTGTTAACGTACTCTTCAGAGTCAGTACGATGTACAGGGTGTCTCAAAATTATATGTCCCGGACACCATAGCGCGATTCTACACCCCCGATTTAGTCGAAAATGACATAATGTACCCCACCCGCAAAATTGACCTTGAACGTGAAAAACAAGGTCAAGAAAAACCAACATTATTTTTCGATCGTGTTCTACTAAAAAAAAAAATTTTCTTTTTTACCTCGTTTTTCACATTCCTTATGTCATTTTCGACTAAATCGTGGGTGTAGAATTTTGTGACACCCTGTACAGACGTGGTCCCCGAAGGATTAATTAGCGATTTTAATACGGCTCACTTTGACCTGAATTCCCCGTTCACAATCGTATAAAGAATGACTCCACGCGACCCTAATCGCCAACCACCTGATCCATCATACCGAGACCAGGCCGGAAGACACTCGGCAATAAAAATCATTGATGGCGTCGTCATTCCTGGGGAAGATTATCGAGCATAGCTGGCCCGCGAGCCCCGAAGCGTTATCATAAATTCGTATTAAGTCTATCCGCGCGTCGCTACGCCTCTGGCCAATAGGAACGCGGAATTTGGGTCAGATGGCATCCTCTAATAAGCCCGCGCTCTAATAGGCTTACTTCGGGCATGCAGCCACGCCGTGATGCACGATAGGATGACGTTCCGTATCTCTCTCGGACCAGATTACCAGCGTACTTGAAAGCTTATATGTGAGAACACGCACCATGGATCTTTCCGGATGCGAGCCGTGGCTAGAGCGGCTCGCTTTTACGAGCTTGTCACCGACCGGCCCCCCTTAATCAAGTTTAAGGTACGCCACGCGTTTACCGGCTAACCGAACCTATGCTAACTTTAATAAGCTTTAGATTTGACAATCTCCAGATTTCACGACAGATTTCACGAGGACCATTTTTGCGATCGCGCGTCAGCAGGTATCCGTTGGATATTTCGTATATTTTATTCTGGCAATAATTAGTAGCAATAATTAGAACATAGTCGAGCGTTCGGAAATATAGGAGAGATTACTTTGTTGCAAATTGTCCACCGATACTCGGCCAAAGCCTACAGAGTATTAATTCGTTCTGAACGACTCCTAGAGGAAAGACGTCCTTTCCATCGCTCATTTTATCCAAGTTTATGCTCGCGGTACTCTAACGTCGATGTAGGGTCTTCCACTTCTTCTAGGTCTTTGCTAGATTCCTTCTACTTTGGTGCCTTTATGAATCGCGAAGAGATAGATACTATTGGGGATATGATCCTAGATTTACTAATAAATATAACTATTATTATACAGGGTTTCCCAAAAATCCTTTAACTTCCTGAAATGGACGGTTCCCGAGGTCGTTTGAAGCGAAATTTTCCTTTTCCAAATTGTCCGCCGCGGCTTCGTTAAGGAGTTATTAACGAAAAACACGGACCAATCAGAGCGCGCCCTAGACGCGTAGTGGCAAAGATGGTCCGGCGCGCCAGCAGAGCCGAAGTACGACGAAAGCCGTCCTGACCCATCGTGTTAAACATCTGGCGACTGACGTCACGACCTCCATATCAACACGGACCGACCTCGCGTATTTGACCGCGTATCCCAAATACAATGAAAACCGTCCCGACATTAAATCGAAACGTTATACCGAGTCCCACGGTATATCGAAAATTACTGTACGATTGATACCACTGTTTTTATGCCTACTACGTCACAATGTATGGATCAACATGGACGGTTTGCGCGTATCTGGGACGAAGAAAGTCCTCGTATCAAGAACTCATAGACCCAGACGCGTGCTGCCGCGACGGGACCATGTATGGCAATACGCGTCTACGCAGTGCTCTGATTGGTCCGTGTTTTTCGTTAATAACTCCTAAACGAAGCCGCGGCGGACATTTTGGAAAAGGAAAATGTCGCTTCAAATTACCTGAAGAACCGCCCATTTCAGGGAGTTGAAGGAATTTTGACACTCTCTGTATAATAATAGTTATATTTATTAGTATATCTAGGATCATATAGTATCTATCTCTTCGCGATTCATAAAGGCCCCAAAGTAGAAGGAATCTAGCAAAGACCTAGAAGAAGTGGAAGACCCTACATCGACGTTAGAGTATCGCGCGAGCATTCAGCTAAAAATGTTTCTTCGTTTCCCCGTTTTTCGGGATCGCTGGGGAACGTCTTTTCCCGGATCAGTTCCTCGGCAGCGGGATTTTCACGCGTCGGTGTGCCGGCTCCTCTGCGAGGAGAACGGACGTTTTTTCGTATAATGAGGATCAACTCCTTGTAGAGGACGAGATAGCGTCTCTTTATCCCGGTTGCAGCACAAAGCGACGGATTGCTCCACTCGGCATAAATCTGACGGCATTTTTACGATTACCGATAATCCGAGTGTCCCAAAGAACGAAACCGGTGGGCAGCGGGGAAAAGGGATTCGCTTTAAGAACGATGAAAGAATCCACCGTTTTTACCCCGGGACGAACCTTCGCTGTTTCCGAGGGCCCTCTGTGTAACTGGACGGTTCGCAGGAATGCGCTCTTTTCAGCCTCCCTTTAAACCACTCCTTTCATCCTTAATCCCGTTGCGTACGTGGAATTAACGTCTCTGATGTACCTTCGAGATCACAGGCTTAAGGATAGTACTCCCCCGGGCAACGGTCTGTAGATCGTTCCGCGATAGCTCGGCCCTGGATCCCTTAGAAAATCTAGATCAACCGGGCGCGATTAATTACACGTCTCCGAATCGATTCCTCATCTTCTTAGATCTTAGATTCGTCGCTCTGAACACGAAACTGGAGGTAACTTGTTGGTTTTTTGGAAGCAAGGTAACTTTGAAATAAAAAGGCAGATATCTTTATTCAGTATTCTACAGTACTCTCTCGATACAGTACAGTACTCTCTCGATACAGTACAGTATTCTCTCGATACAGTGCTTTCAGACAATTTATATTCTATTGCACTTGACCTTGCGTGACCTATAATGACCTTCATAATAGATCATTGTATTCGTCTTGAAACACACTAACAGAATGTAAATAAAAGACCATACCGTTCCATTTAAAAACAACAGAGTTGACCTTCATATCTCCTTGACGTCTCCACCTATAAATAAATTAGTAAACTCAGATTACCAGCGCCTCGATACCAAGTAAGTTTGGTCTGATGCATTACCTTCCATCTACGAAAGCAAGCGAGTTATTCAGGTGACCTGTTTATAGAGCCCCACCCTGTATACAGTTCTCGGAACAGTATTAATTTCTGTATCATTCACATAACAATATAACTCTTTCATTACGACAATGTTAGTTTAATATCAACGTATCGACAATATCATAGTAATAATTTCTTCTAATGTGTTTATTGTTTCAGTCATCGTTTATTCATTCCCATAATAAATGCGTAAAATCTATTAGCGAAAATCGCTCGGCAAAAATTTATCTCACGATTCTGTCCAAAACGATTGAACTTTCGCGAAATCGGGGCGCCGCCCCAAAGTAATTGAACACCGTTGAAAATTATATAAATTCCGCAAGACAACAATGACCACCGTGATCCGCGAGCCGTGGCTCGCGACGCGCGATCCAACATCGTTTTCACATTAATGCGATGAATTGGAACAGAGGCAACAAATGTTCAATGTCCATGGGCCGGTTACAACGGCGCGGCCGTCGAGGGCACTCGAAAGCTTACCGTTGCATCGACGGCCTCGAAAGCTCGTTTCTGTCTCGATTTGTCTCGCAACGATCGTCCTTAATCGTGTAATCGTAAATACCGGGAGGGGGGGAGGAGGAGGAGCGCGGGTTATCGATTAGCGGAGGAGAGCCGGAACTTGTAAAGGGTCGACGGTCAACGGTTTACAGGGCGAAATCTCGTCGGCGACGACGCGTTAATTGCTCAAGCATAATGCATCGACGGTGTTACACCTGCGCGAATGCGCCGAGGAAACTGTAATCCCGATTGTTAAGGTGGATCCTCGGTGGCTGTTGGTGGACGCGTCGATCTTAAAACTTGTTACCGGGCTGTCCGGCGTAAGCCGACCGAGTTTCGGAACTTTCAGCACGACGATTCTCCCGGTACTATGCGCTCCCTATCGACTATAATACTCTACTCCGCCGGTGATCACTTTGCCGAGCATGGTTGGGCGCTGTTTAAGCAATGAGCTGCGAAATTAGTGCCACTTTACTGCAGCAATCGATGAGTATCAGGCAGGGTGAAAAAGGAAAAAATTATATTTTCTTTTAACCCCTTGCACTACGATTCATTTTACTTAAATTCGATCTTCTCACTGCTATAATGTGTTTCACTTTTATATGTTTGGTAGGTTTAGTGTTAAATAACTATTGCAAGGTAGTATGTTAGCATACTGAACCATTTCAGAACATTTACACCTAATTATACTTGCACAAATAAAATATTGCAGTGTGTGACTGAGTTCAGTTAAAATATATAAAACTGATTATATGCGAGTGATATATCATAGTCAAAGTGTCAACATACTTATAATATTATATATCGTTGAATTCGTCTTAAGATCGGCTTCAACATTATGAAATAAAAAATACATTTTAACAATTAAAAAATCAAAGGCAACCTTGATTATTTGTTGCAAAAAAAATATTTCCAAAATTCTATATATCGAAGATTGTAGATGTCTGAACACTGTTTAACTTTTGCTGTAAACATTTTTTTGTATAATATTGTTTTATCTGTCTTTATTAGGCGAAAAGTACTTATGAATGATATAATGCCATTATTTTGTGCAAAAAAAGTTGTAATACTCTACTCCGTCGGTGATCACTTTGGCGAGCATGGTTGGGCGCTGTTTAAGCAATGAGCTGCGAAATTAGTGGCACTTTACTGAAGCAATCGATGAGTACCAGGCAGGGTGAAAAAGGAAAAAAATGTATTTTCTTTCAACCCCTTGCACTACGATTCATTTTACGGTTGCAGTGATTAGAACTTATATGTCGTTTCTAATTTCATAGAAAAAAAAGAAGTTTGTATGTAATTTATACCTATACAGTCTCCAATGGTTTCAACAACAAGAAAATATATTCGTCTGTTTTCAACCCTTAGCACTATTAAAGCTACCATTCTTAAAAATATTGTTCCCATTATAATTTTTTGTTCGTATTTAATAAACTACTAGAAATTTACATATTACACGAGATATTGTATTAGTTTCGTATGCAAAAAATGGGAAAAAAATTGCATAGAATAGAAATATTCTAGAATGGAAAAATCTTTCGTTTTCGAGTTAAAATATAGCTACGACTGCAAAGGGTTAATTTTTATTTTTTAGTTCAGTTTCATTGTTCAGTGGCTGCACCGACCAAACGAGTCTTGTTTCTTCCCATCTATTACTTAATTTCTATTGAACAATATAATAAATAGACAGCGGATTTTATGCATTTATGACAAAACTGAGTGGGTGTTATTCAAAACAGTAAAAACATTAGAAGAATTTACTGTTACATTATTTTCGACCTGATAAACATATTAAGAGAGAAAATAAATTTCTATTTCACTCCAGTATCTTGTAATACAAGTAGAAAATTTTTATCTTGCATAAAGATCCGCTGTCTAATAATAAACTTTCAATTCAGAATGCTAATGCATTTCTGAAATATTAATATTCTTATTAAGGACATCTATTCTCTGCAAAATAAATTTACGAGTTCTGTCCACCTAATGATCATTGATCGAAATACTACGTTATACGAGAGGGCTCTGTTAAGTGGAAAATATTCGCTCCTCGATTCCCACCAAAAATATCGTACAATAAAACGGTAGAACGAACGCTCGAAGATCTGACGGAAGTCTGCGAAACGCGAGATCTCGGGACAAGGGGAAAGAGAACGATTCGAACTAATGCAATTAAGATTGCGTCCCGATCTTCGTCCGGGTCTAATCCCTTTGTCCAAGTTTGGCCGGGATAGAGGGTGCGAGAGGGGAGCGTGACTAAAAGCACTGTAAATCGACGTCGGGACGGACGTTATGTAATTTCCCCGGGGATGCAAGAAGTGGCTCAAGTATTCCAAGTATTTGGAGTTCGCGGCCGGTGAATGCGCGGCCCACGAAGTGTACGGCCGCATACTTTCCGCGGCGTTTCCTTTCAGGGGAAAAGTTCCGCGGCAAGTTCGCGCGCCCAGCCACGGGCCGCGATCTCACAAAAGGATCCAATTTGAATTTCATACCGGCGATTATGGATGTAGATTTCGAATGGCACGACGTGGCGCGGCGTGGCTCTGCTTGGCTCGGTGAGGCTCCGCGCGACGCTGCGCGGCGCGGCGCGGCGCGGCGCGGCGTGGGCGATTCGATCCGACACGCCCGGAACCGTTCGAGACTCGCGCGGTTTCCGGCTAATGGCGCGGAATCGGAAACGCGGACTGCGAAACGGCCGCGATGCACGCGAGCCAACTTTTAACGGCGAGATTTCGACCCTGCCGTCGGATTTTAGACGATTTTCGGAAAATATTGCCCGCAGGAATCGCGAGAATGTCTCTATTCGCCGAACGAACTCGCCATTTAGGTTTCCTCGTTGAAAATCTTCCTTCCTTCTAGCTAAATCGTTTCTTTTAATTAATCATTTTGTTTTTAATGCTTTAAGTAATTTTATTTTGGATGTCCTATGTACGTGCTATTTATAATGGGGTCTTACAATTTTTCTAATTTTTTTGGTCGAGTTTAGTGATTCGTTAATGTGTTAAGAAATGTGCCACATCCTTGTACGATGGTTATACTAATTTGACGATTTCGATGATCATTTTCCGGATTTTTCTAATTTATGTACCGACTCGCCCATCAATATATTGATCGACATCTCATGTTCTGAAGAATCCCTTTATCAATTTCAGTCTGATCCACCGCGACACTAGGTTTCTAATGATAAATTAATAATTTTGTTTTTATTGCTTTAAGTAATTTTATTCGGGATGTCCCACGTGCTCTTATAATGGTGTGATAAATTTTGTAATTTATATAGTCACCTTTAGTGATTCGTAAATGTGTTGAGAAACGTGCCACATCCTTTTACGATGATTATACTAATTTGATGATTTTCCAAATTTTTCTAATTTGTGTAACGACTCGCCCATCAATTTCTTGATCAACGTCTCAATTTCTAATGATTCCTTTTGTCAATTTCAGTCTGTTCCACCGCGACACTAAATTTATAATTTAATCAGTCGCCTTTAGTGATTAGTAAATGTGTTGAGAAACGTACCACATCCTTTTACGATAATTATACTAATTTATGTATAGACTCGCCCATCAATTTCTTGATCGATATCACATTTTCTGATGATTCCTTTTGTCAATTTCAGTCTGATCCACCGCGACACTAGATTCCTAATTTATCTAGGCCTTTAGTGATCAGTAAATGTGTCAAGAAACGTCCTTTTACGATGATTATACCAATTTGATGATTTTGATGATTTTCCCAATTTTTCTAATTTATGTAAGGACTCGCCCATCAATTTCTTGATCCACATCTCATGTTCTGATGATTCCTTTTGTCAATTTCAATCTTATCCACCACGACACTATATACGTTTCTAATTTATCTAGTCGCCTTTAGTGATTCGTAAATGTGTCAAGAAACTTGCCACATCCTTTTACGATGATTATACCAATATGATGATTTTGATAATTTTCCCAATTCTTCTAATTTATGTAACTCGCCCATCAATTTCTCGATCAACTTCACATTTTCTAATGATTCCTTTTTTCAATTTCAGTCTGATCCACCGCGACACTAGGCCAGAGCCAGCGATAAGGTGTTCGACATTGCGAGGAGCGACCAGGCTGCCGTCAGCTCCGGATCATCGAAGCGAGGCTCGTCTGCGAACGGACCCGAAGGTGTTGGTCTTCGTGGAAACGTTGTACTCGATGCTCGGCAAGAACATCGCGGAGCTGCTCGTCTCTAATCGAATCAAGTGAGTGTCACGCGGAGGGACGACTGGTGTATGATAGCATGTTGATACTAGTCGGTCGGTTTCGCGGTCGCGATAACAGCCTATCTAGCGGCCGGAACTGTGTAAATCGGCCGAGGCTCTTGCAATTTCGTAACGATACATCGTTCGCTAGTAAAATTCGCGCGGTTAAATTTACACGAGTCAGCAGCGCCGCTCTCTTTCACTGCTTGGCACCTGAACCGGTGTAAATTTAACCGTGCACACTATAATACTAACCGACGGGGATCCGCAAACACTGTGATTTTTTTTACGCGGGCTGCTTGTTTTCCACATCGATGCGCGATCGTTGACGTTTCTGCTGCTCCGCGAAAAAAAAAAAATAACTGTACATCTTGTTAGTGTTTTACGGAAATACCGAGACCGGTGCCTAGCAATTTTTTTTTCTTTCTGTTTTTTCTGTTTTTTTTTTCATACACCACCCCGCTGTTCGTATATTCCGCGGCGTTGCCGAGGTTACTCTCGTATCGCGTGATTCGTTCGATGCGAAACGCGAATTATTCTGCTGTATGTGTGCCGGCTTTTTTTCTTTTTTTCTCCCCTTTTTTTCACCGGCCCCGGTCGGCAATAGCTAGTCTGTTTTCCGATAGCTTGTTCCCGCGTTCGCATGATACGCCGGCCATGAATCGAAATTATTTTTTCGGCAGAGACGATGCAGCAGTTCTCCGTGCTCTGTCCGCCCCCACCTCCACCCCCGACGCTCGTCCCCTCTTTCAGCGGTTCTGAAAACTACTGATATAGTTCGCACGTTTCTCGCTGATGAGATTGCGGTTATCGTGCGGATGTTTGTGCTGATTCGAGGTCGGAAGATTGTTGTTGCGATGCGTTGTTACTGAGGCAAATGGGAAGCTTTGTTTAATAGAGCAACTAACTATTATTTTGGGCGAAAGTACAGGAGAGTGCAAAATGAGTTCCTCGTGCGATTATTCGAAATAGTAAAAAATGTAGAATGGTATAGTTCAACTATTTTTGCTTCATCCGTTGTATCATTTTGAGTGTTGTTCGTAGTATTTCGGGGAAACATATTTTGCGGCTCTAGGGGCTGACCGAAAAAGTGTAGGGAAAAGTAGGTTGTAGGAATACTAGGTAGAGTCTAGGAAGTGAAGGAAGGATCTAGGAAAGCGGAGAAAGATCTAGAACAAAGAGGAAAATCTCGAAAAAGGGGATGAACGGACTAGGGGAGGAATTAAAAATCTAAAAACGCGATGAAAGCGTCTGTGAAGATCAAGAAAGGTCTAGGAAATACTAGGTAGAGTTTAGAAAGTGAAGGAAGAATCTAGGATTGCGGAGAAAGATCTAGAACAAAGAGGGAAAAATCTCGAAAAAGGGGATGAAGGGACTAGGGGAAGAATTAAAAATCTAAAAACCCGATGAAAGCGTCTTTGAAGATCAAGGAAGGTCTAGGAAATCCGGTTAGAGTCTAGAAAGTGAAGGAAGGATCTAGGGAAGCGGAGAAAGATCTAGAACAAAGAGGAAAATCTCGAAAAAGGGAATGAAGTGACTAGGGGAGGAATTTAAAATCTAAAAACCCTATGAAAGTGTCTGCGAAGATGAAGAAGGGTTTGGGAATACTAGGTAGAGTTTAGAAAGTGAAGGAAGGATCTAGGGAAGCGGAGAAAGATCTAGAACAAAGAGGGAAAAATCTCGAAAAAGGGAGACCAGTCTAAAAAGTCGATGAATGGACCAACGAAGGAATTAAAAATCTAAAAACCCTGTGAAAGCGTCTGCAAGATCAAGAAGGGTCCGGAAAAGATTCTAATGCGGAAGAGATCAGGATAAAAAAGAGGAGAACATGCCGGCCGATTTTCAGCAACGTCAACGCCTCGTGACAGCGACAAAATGACTCGATGTATTCCAGGGCCGCTCATTAATATGTACGGAGTTTCTGGAATTTCGGGATTTTCCCAACAAACTGTCAGAATATTGAAATGTAACCCAGAAATCGAGCAGACACCGTCGCTGGTTTCTGTCTCTAAAGATAGGAGAAATCGGACGGACGCGGACAGCGCGGCGCGGCGCGGCGCGGCGTGTGCAGATTACCCGAGAAAATCAAAGTGGAAACGAACCTTCAAAGTTCCCTCTAGAAATAGACTCGGCCGTTTTATCAGGCCGTAGAGAGCTAAACTAGGCCGCGCCGGTAACAAAGTACGTGGCCGGCAATTAACGGTAAAAAGGGGCGGCCAATAAATCATAATCGTCTCCGTGGCGATTATTATCGTTAACGCGCGCGGACTTCTCAAAGGAGCCTCGGCCGCCGATCGATCGTTAATAGAATGCAAAGAGCAGCAGCCGCGCGCGCCCGGGCTCCGACGATCGCCGCCGTAGAAAAAGGGCGAAAGGACGACCTGGAATAACGTCCGCCTCTTTATTCCGTGTATTTAAAAAACGATCGCCCTCGGCCGCCTTCGGCAAACTTCGCGCCTGCGTTTTATTCTCATCGAAAGAAGAATAAAAAAAAGAGCAACAGAGAGAGAGAGAGAGGGAAAAATTAATTCTTCGAACGAAATGGCCGAGCCCGTTCGCAAACAGCGCGCCGGTTCTTCCGTTTGGACGTAGTAACAGTTTCGCGAAAACTGGGTCGTTCGCGTTTAAACTGGCGACGAGTCTCCGCTTGAAGTCGTTCCGCTTAATTGCGGTAAAATGACGCGTGAGTAGCTGCGTGTCCGAATACACTTGATTTTAACTCAGTTTAATCGCGGAGATTATTGTGCCGTCACGCTAAGAATGCTGCTGCTTCTTTGACGAGACATTCGAACGCTAAATATCCCGATGCTTAACATTCCGCGGCTACCGTTCTGATTATTCGCTTAATAATCTTGTAATAAGCGAAATTAATTCCCTGATATTCCACTCGCTCCCGTACATATTTTCGTTGGAACAATTTACACGCAGGGAGCATGCCAAAAACATTCTTAAACACTCTGCAAACAGCTTGAAAATTTTCATTCACACAATTCGTAACACGTGAAGTCCATTTTTTTTCGGAATTTAGCAGATCATGTTTACGAGGGATGTTTAGTTATTGAAGTTGCCATTGCTACTGAAGAATTTACTAAAACAATCTTTATGCGAGTAGAAAATTTTCCTCTGTGAATTGAAAAATTTTCAAAAATTATTAACATTGAACCTACCGCGGTGAAATGACCGATTTTCTGTTTCATAGTTATTGGAATTGTAAAAATGTTTTCTTAGAAAATTACTGAATTGACTTCTTCGTTTAAGCACATATTATAATGAAAACCGTACAAAGTTTAAGTAAATTCAATCTTCTCACTGCTATAATGTGTTTCACTTTTATATGTTTGGTAGGTTTAGTGTTAAATAACTGTTGCAAGATACTATGTTGGCATACTGAACATTTACACCTAATTAGACTTGCACAAATAAAATATTGCAGTGTGTGACTGACTTCAGTTAAAATATATAAAACTGATTATATGCGAGTGATATATCATAGTCAAAGTGTCAACATACTTATAATATTACATATCGTTGAATTCGTCTTAAGATCGGCTTCAACATTGTGAAAATAAAAAATACACTTTAACAATTAAAAAATCAAAGGCGACCTTGATTATTTCTTGCAAAAAGAAAATTTTCAAAATTCTATATATCGAAGATTGTAGATGTCTGAACACTGTTTAACTTTTGTTCTAAACATTTGTTTGTATAATATTGTTTTATTTGTCTTTATTAGGTTAAAAGTACTTACGAATGATATAATGCGATTATTTTCTGCAATCTAAAAAAAAGCGTGGAACAAAAAATTTGCAAATAAATTTGTAATTGTATAATAAATGGACAACTAACTGTGTGAAAATTATTGTAAAAGTTTTCCCCAGCGACTTTTCCCGTCCGTTCGAAAGCGGGGAGCATTTTGCTCGATCTCGACTGGCAAGAATGAAATTAATAACGCAAAAGTGACGGCAATAACAGTAACGCCTCTCTTGCAAGTTTCATTAAAATTTTCCCGGCGGCCACCTGGAATTTCTTTTCTCATTACGGGCGCACTTGGTTCGCATCGCGGGCGGTGCCGCGCCGCCGCGCCGCGTCAAACAAACATTTTTATACTTCGCGGATGGAATACCAAAGAAACTACTGCCTTTGCGTTAATTAGAAGAGAGCGCGTGGCCGTATCCATAGAGTCGGGTTTTCCTAGTGTGTTTTCCCGTGGCGTCCCTCCGCAGTTCCTGCAATTTTTCGCCCCGGAAAATTGCCGTCCAAACATCGAACCACCCCTTTCGGAAGTATACGGCTTAACCGGCGAGCAATCACGAAAACCATCGACGGATTCGAGTCTCATCCTACCCTCTTTTGCCCAGGGATCGATCTATTCACGACATCCGCATTCATTAGGGTGGAAACGGGCAAAAAAGGGTTGCTGCGAGAACGTTGAAGGGGTTGCTGGTGGATAACCTGGTCCGGAGACCTCACATTTTAATATAATACAGTAAACGCTTGATTCTTGTCCAGAGCGTGGGCACGATTCCTGTCCAGTGCCTACCCACTCCACTGCCTGTCAACGCCGAGTCGCTCATTGACTCGAGGAATCGATTTTACAAATCTCTTAATTTTTATTATTTGTTTGTGGGACTTTCACTACCTTATTTCTGGCATTTTTCTGATTAAAATGACACCAAACACGATATAGTTTCAATTGTATTTAGTGGTTTAATCGACGGTGAAAGTTTCGGTCGCAAGGGAGGACAGCGCATCGGAAAGAAAGAGACGCATATAGTTTTAAGACATAGACTTTAGGTACACTTTAGGACGTTTACGCGGCGAGAATCGGAAAAGGGCCATAAAAAGGGAAAGCGGTATTGATCAGCGCACAGTGGAGTATTTGGCCGCAAAAGCTTGTCAAAAGTCGATTAAAAAATTTTGTCTGAAATATAAAATTTTTGCTTTTTGAGATAGTTGAATATATAGAAAATGATATTCCAATAGATATGATATTCCTTTTGCATTTAGCATAATCAAGCATTTTTTTAAATTGCAGAAAATAATGGCATTATATGGGGCAAAAAAATGTTTGGAACAAAAGTTAAACAGTGTTCAGACATCTACAATCTTCGATATATAGAATTTTGGAAATATTTTTTTTGCAACAAATAATCAAGGTCACTTTGATTTCTTAATTGTCAAAATGTATTTTTTATTTCATAATGTTGAAGCTTATCTTAATATGAAGACTTAATATTAATATTATAACCTTGAGACTATAAATAACGATGCTATAGTTTTGTCCAGCTTTTCGGGCCAAATACTTGCCTTAGGCCCATCGACGATGTTCATGCCCATATTTGGGCATGTAGAAAAGTGCGGTTGCGACAAGCGTGGGGAAAACCGAGTTTTGGTTACGATAGGGATGAGTCGGGGAAGTTAGTCGTTGTCTGAGAGTCGTGGAGTGACAAGTAGAGAGTCGAGGGTCGGAAGTCGAAAGTAGTATAATATAGTCGTTGTTGTTGATTTAGGAATTAGTAGTTTAGTTAACAGTTAGGTTTTTAACCGCGCAACTATTGTAAGCTGAGTTTTATTTCACTTTTCTGTAAATAAACAATTAATTATATGCGTTACCACAATACTGTTGTATTATTCGCAGGTTATTAGAATCTTAAAGAAAAGAAACGAGCTCCTGCAGCTTGAAATTGAATGCAGACAATTTTTATTTTGCATAATAATCCTAATGATCAATAGCACTCGAACAAAGCGAAAAAATGGGGGATGAACATACGATTTGTGTTTGGAAATGACATTTCTCATTTTTGGGAGTCAGATATAGGGTAGTGGTGGTTGTTGGCAACGGAGATTCTTGGATAATCACGCAATAATGACCGGCTAATAGGACGCGATGGCCGAACTGCGTGGAATTAGGCAGCTCGAAATTAAATGCAGACAATTTTTATTATGCATAATAATCCTAATGATCAATAGCACTCGAACAAAGCGAAAAAATGGGGGACGGACGTACGATTTGTGTCTGGAAATGACGTTTCTCGTTTTTCGGAGTCGGATATAGGGTAGCGGTGGTTGTTGGTAACGGAGATTCTTGGATAATCACGCAATAATGACCGGCTAATAGGACGCGATGGCCGAACTGCGGGGAATTAGTCCACCGGAGACACTTTGGCTCCGGATAACGGATAGGGGTAACGATAACCTCCTGTGCAACGACGGTGGACTGGATGAAGCGTCATAGGTGGATAAAGTGACAGTCGGAGTATGACATAGAGAGAGAGAGAGCGCGCACGTGTGTGTGTGTGTAAGCGTGTGTGCACGTGTGCGACGAGTCGCGTGTAACCCGAGAGGGCGAGTGCCACAAAGGGGTGAGGCCGCCGGCTGCATCAGGGGAACCGGACGTTACAACGACGTCCGCTGGAGCCCGGCTGGATGTTTATGTAAATTCCCAGTTTATTAACTGGTTTACGGAAATGGGAATTAAATAGGTGTTTATAGGCGGGACCCTGTAACGCGCCAGTTAGCTTTCTATGGAATCGCGTCACCGCCAAATGAAGAACTATGGGAACTCCCGTCCCGGATGTCTCCGAAATGCATTTGCACAACAAATGCTCGATTTTCGGAATATTGTGGACATAATTTTATAAAACGGATCGTACGAGAGAAAGATTAAAAAAAAAAATGATTATAACTTACGAGCTACCGAAGAGAATGACTTTAACAATTGGTAACAATGGGTGATTTTTTTTTGTTTTTTACATTGTTTATGGAATTAGCGACCACTTGGTTACATATACAAAATTACATTAGGAAAATATTTGCGGATATACGATTTGAACTGGACATTGCGAAAAATTGAAAATAGAGCTTGAATATTTATCGTCACGTCAAGATTGTTTTCCTGTTAACAGTGTTCTTGCACTTGCGCCTACCGTGCGGATGACGCATCGATAGTAATTGAAAAGGACGGTGCAACGTCGATTGCCTTGAACATGGATGTTCCGATTCGAAATAGAATTAATTACCGTGTCTGGCCGCAGGCAGCATCATTTCACTTGACCGTCCATTCGACGCAGTGACAGCGGACGCTGCAGAATATTTTATTAAAATTTCGCTCGCGATATTTTCGCTTTAGACGGCTGTCTGACCACATACCGGACGAATCCGCTTATGCGTATATTTCTATCGCGCGAAATTTCATACGCGTACCGCGCCGCTTTTTATATTTTTTTTTTTTTTCTTCTCTCTCGACGAGACATGTAAATGCAAATCTCGGCTCGCTCGAGCCCACTATTATTACTGTACATTCCTACCCGCGTATTCGTTGTTGAATTTTAATCGTGTAAACGTACGAACTCCGCACTTACATTTCACAATTATTGCGTCCAGTGTGTCGGAACTATGGATCGAAAACGTTCACTGGCACTGTTCGTGTTTACATAAGCGAGACTCTTCCCTCATTAGGATTAGAAATTCAGTTTTATGAATGACCTACGACTCAAGGTCATTCGAAATCGTCGAAGGTCAACTGCGATGGAAAATATTTTACTTTGTGTTGACCTTCGTATGTCCTCTATGCAGTGAAGCCCAGAAGAAGGTTCGGAAAGGACGCGTAGAGGACGCGTAGAGGACGCGTACTAATATGGCATTTTAAGATGCATACGGTGACCTACAACTGAAGGTCATTCAAGATCAGTGAAAACTGCGATGGAAAATATTTTACTCTAAAAATAAACTAAAAAAATATGACTTTAAATAGTCTACTTTGTAATTAATTCCACTTCATCGATTTACTTACCTAATGATACAGTGCTAATCCGAATGCTCGACACGATGACCTTGAGCATCAATGCTAGTTGCCTCGTACTAACATACAGATTTTGATCTACAGCTCTGTTAAAATGTTTTCTGTTATCGCCGTTTTAGATCGTTCACGCGTTCACTATTTTATTTATTCCACGAGTGATCGCCAGAGGTTGTGAATTCCACATAAACAGGCTCGATCGCGTCACGCAAAATTCTCAGGGTCGGAGAGCGACCGCCGAAAAACGTTCTGTGTTTCGCGACACCAACGACAAAATGTAGCTGCGAGAGAAAGTATGAGAGAGAGAGAGAGAGAGAGAGAGAGAGAGGGAGAGCTCCAGTGTCTGTCATCCGATAATCGGAAAGCCAACCGGCGCACCTGTCCACCGACACACAAGCGTGATACAGGGGGTGGGTCAGTACGGGGGTGGCAGAGGCCGCGCGACCTCTCGTTTGCTTTATCCGGTGCAATTTCATAATCGATAATCGAGGCCGGAGGGAGCGGCGGCGCTGGCCACTCGCCGGATATCGTCCAGCTGTGTGTCGCGGCCACCAGCAACGAGGAATTTTGTTTCCCGCGATCACGGCCTTCGTTTTCGGCTGCCACGGCCGTGTTTGATTAAGTGACACCCGAACCGAAGACCTGGCAACGCTCATTCCGACTGCAAGTCTGTTTGCTAATGTCGTCGACCGGACCTGATACACACCTGTTTGTTCGACGTTTTTCCCGACGATTTTCCGCGCCGTTTCAATCCATGAATCGTTAATGCCTCGCGGTCCGAAGTATTAACATGCATATGTTTTAATTGCAAAATTTGCGTGATGACACCACCAAAAAGTGTCACGTTGAAATAGCCTCACCCCCCGCAACATATTCATGATTCAATGTTTTTCCATGAAATTGAGAAAATTTCGAGTGGCAGGTTTTCCCTGTGCCCATTGGAAAACAAAAAATTCCGATGATTGTAGAATTGGTACCTTTTAAATATGATATAGCATATTCGTGGATATTGTGATATATTCTAGTATATTTTAGTATATTATTGGTTTTATCTCCCTTACTTCAGAACTTGCTTTATCACCGTATAATTTAGTTATATTCCTATGATTGTAGAATTGGTGCAGTTTAAATACGTATTTGTAGTACATTTTAGCATATTCTTGTTTTTCTCTCTCTTATTTCAGAACGTGCTTTATCACCGTATAATTTAGTTACATTCCCGTATGTACAGTGAATCAAAATAATATTGGCACACTTTTTCATATTGGACCATACGAGTTGGTTTTTTTTTAGCTGTTAGAACAATTAGCTAACTACATGACGTGCAAAAAATATTTTCAAAAAATTGCAATTGGTCGGAATCACAGAAGAAATACTAAAAGTTGTTCGCAATTTTTTCATGTGGGACTATATTGAAAATTTTAAAAATACATTTTATGGATCTGTATCAATTGTACAGGGTGTATAAAAATTATATGTCACGAATACCACGGAGGGATTTTAAACCTCTGGATCGGTGAAGATCTGTTAAAAAAATGGACCGCAAAATTGAGCTTGACCCTTTCTTTCAAGGTCAAAAAACATTTTATCGCATCGTATGGGTCTCAAGTCAACCGTTCTCTTAAAAAACGACTTTGAAGTTTCGTAAACGAATTTCTTCCATATGTCTACAGGGTGTCCCAAAATGGTATAAGCGTGGAGGGAACGATTCTACATGAGAAAATAAATTGAAAGTATAGATAACATTTTTTTCATTTGACGCCTCGTTTTCGAGAAAATTGGCTTTAAAAATCCGTGAAGTTCGCGTGCCTAATATTTTAAGAAGTAGAATTAGTAGGTCATGATCAGACCATCAGACAATTCCTATTCAAGAGCACGCGTGTTCGCTGAATTTTTAAACTCTAATTTCTCGAAAACCAGGCGTCAAATGAAAAAAATTTATTCCATATTTTCAATTTATTATCTCACGTAGAATCATTCCCTTCACGCTTATACCGTTTTGGGACAGCCTGTACGCATATGGAAGAAATTAGTTTACGAAACTTCGAAGTCGTTTCTTAGGAGAACGGTTGACTTGAGAACCATCGTTCCTATGAGACTTTTGTTCCTTGCGACGAATACTATACGATGCGATAAAAAATTTTTGACCATGAAAGAAACGGTCGTCAATATTGCGATCCATTTTTTTAAAGATCTCCACCGATCCAGAGGTATGGAATCACTCCATGGTATTCGTGACATATAATTTTTATACACCCTGTACATATGCTGAAAATTTCATAAAGATGTAAGTATCCTTGGATGTATGATCACTGTATTTAAAATTCAAGTACTCGAGGATAACTCTTCATCAACACCAATTAAAGCTTTCAAATCTACTCACCAGCCCTTGTACGTACAATCAAGCAACAAACAAAAAAAGTTCCACTGCTCTCTGTTACTCTGGCTATATCAAAATTTCACGGAGTTCCTCTAAACGCGAGGATAGTTTCGTAAAACTATCCAGTTGGTGGATACAGTTGGCAGAATGTTTCCCGACGCGGCGCACGTTGGCGAAGGGTGGCGAATCCGTGTTGTCGACTCATGGTACGAGTTTTCCGCGCGGCGCGGCGGCGTGTCGTCCGATCAGCGGTTTCGATGTTCGAGTCGCGTCCCTGGGGGTAGTGGAAAGTCATTAAGGGTGTCGCTTGCGCGTCAGCCCCCCGTCTGGGTTAGGTCGACGGCGACGCTGAGCGCAGCTTCATAAATACAGGGTGCATTTCATACGGACTGTCTGCCCTCGGTGTGACGGTTGTTCGTTGGCCGCGACGCGCCGCGACATGACGTACGACCGACAGCGGCCGGACTTCGCGGATTTCCGTTCGAAATAAATATGTATCCGCCCGCGCAGCTTCCGACGTGACGGGACCGACCGCCGTCGCTCGGACATGCATACGCGTACGTCATTTCATTTTTTTTTTGTTTTTTTAGTTTCGTTCCACCCCCACCGCCCCTCCTTCCTTCCTTCCTCCCTCCCTCCCTCCGCGCCTCCTGTTTTCCTCCTCTTGCCGGTGCGCGAATTTTTTATTTATATTCCATTCACGTTCCGCGCGGCTACGCTTCGCGAGGAATAGGGAAATTATGAACGTGCCCGCGGGGGTGGAAAAATATCGCCTCCCGCGTTGGATCACGGCCAGAGGATCGGTGAATAATGCCGAGCCGCTTTTCCTCGGATAATATTTACCGATTGAAACCAGCCTGCTGCTTCTGCTACCCCTCTCTCTCTCTCTCTCTCTCTCTCTCTCTCTCTCTGTCGCTACGATGCTCTTGCTCCTCCGGCTGCTACTGCTGTTCCTCTTCAGAGAGGATTAAGGAGCTCTTCGAAAGTCGAGCCGGAATTCGATGAGCGACTCGCTCTCTCTCTCTCTCTCTCTCTCTTTCTTTCTCCCTCTCTCTCTGATCGACGCGGATAATTTCATTCGGGACAGACGTGTTTACGCCCGGGACCTTTAACTAGATTCTACGCCGCTCTTCCACGAAAACGGACCTCGCTGAGGGATTTTACCAACGGGTTTGTGTGGCGAGACAGTTTGCTGGGTGTGAATTCTTAAATCTTCGAGGTTTTCGGTTTCGTATTGTAGATTCTGCGCGTTTCTGATGAACCGAACTGAAGAACATTGTGGATAGATGAAAGGTGAGCTTGCTGGAACTGAATAGCTGATTTTATGCATTTATGGGAAAAATTAGTAGGATCCTTATATCGATCGTATTTGTTGTTAATACAGAAATATTAATGCTTTCAGCGCAAGGTTCGACCAATTTTTACTGGATTTACAAAGCAATTTTGCAAATTAACAGTGTAATTCCGACGTTTCGATCTTTGTTTAGATCATCATCAGTGTCCAAATAAAACTTTGCTTTAATATGTTATGTAATATTAATTTGTTCTCAACCTGAACAAGAATTACCATAATTTTATATAAATATGGTATAGAAGCATCTTTGAGAAGTTAATAAACTATGATTGTGTTCTAAAAGTATTATTATTATTTATTATTGCTTTAAACCATATAAGGTTTATATAGCATATACATTGCAAATTATACAATTTATGATTACGTTACAATATGCCTTAATGTCTAACTTACAATTACTTTACATTAATTTTGCTAGGTTTCAACTAATTTCAAATTTACCACCAAATATTGATGGGTCATACTTCGATCTGCGATTCTATACGTTCGTGCCTGATGTTTTCTGTTTACCTCAGTGTCTCTATAACCGGCATGTATTAAACATGTATTTCATTCTCTCACCGAAGTTATTATTTCAAAGCTAGCGAGTAGTTCTTCAACAATATAAATTATAATTTCAAAGATTTTTGGTTACGTATTCCTAAATTTCAAAACTTTTACAGCCGCAATTCTGTTAACCCCTGAAGATGATCTGAACAAAGATCGAAACGTCGGAATTACTCTGTTAATTTGCAAAATTGCTTTGTAAATCTAGTAACAATTGATAGAACCTTGCGCTGAAAGCATTAATATTTCTGTATTAAAAATTAGTAGGTGTAATTTAAAACTAAAAATACTAGAAAAATTTAAAGATACCGTTATATTATTTTCAACCTATTAAACATGTTAAAAAAGGAAAGAAACTATTTCACTTCAATTTGTTGTAATTCGCATACAAAATTCTATTTCGCATAAAGATCCGCTATCTACTCGAATGTCACTTCAATGAATTTTTCTCCTGTTTCTATTATAAATTCTGTAATCTCCTTTACTTCTCTACAATTACATTTTTCATCACTCGCTCGATACTTCCAGTATTTAAACAGCCTCCTTAAACGAATCGCCACAAGCTAATTAGCTGGATGACGCCTTACAAATGCCACAGACATCCCAGAGTTCAACGAAGCATAGTTTCGCTGTCCGCTGCAACGAATTAAGGTCTGTCTGACCATACGCCGAGCTGTTCTACTTGAGCGTCTCCGATGACCTCGTCTACGGTAGAGTTTGTGCTAATAAAACTACAACGACTGGATTCAGCTGTTCTACAATTTACTGCTTGCCTGCGTGTTCCACATACAGTTTTCTCCAATTAGAACCACTTGACGGAAATGAATGAGTCCGTCTAGACGAAGATTTTTCCAGAAGTATGGAAGCATAGCTTTCAATTAAAAAAAATTGAATATTGCAAACCTTCTTGTGTCTCAGGAATTGTTGCTACATTCTAATTTAACCACGGGGACGATTCGAGTTCTGTCCCCTGGTATATTTCCAACCCCCATTTCGGAAATCCACTCGAAGCTAAAATTAATTATTCAAAAACCACCCTTTGTGGTAAACATTTTCGCAATCCGGAGAGTCCAAGAAAGGTCCACAGACAGTTCGGATGATCCCGATGATCACCGTTCATTTGTTTCGCGAGCCGTAGGGCACGTGAGAATATCGCAACCCCCAGCGGGTGACAGGGGGTTGAAAGGGGAACGTTGAAAAGAACGCCAGACAAGGAGAGAGACGAGCTCGGATGAAACTTCGGCGTGCGTGTGCGGTGGAAAAAAAAGAGCTCTCGCGAAAGGGAGGGTCGATCGACGTTTCCACCCCCTGGCGACGTGGAACGTTTACCCTCTGCCACCCTCTCGTGTCGATGTCACCAGTAACGAGTGTCGTGGTGCGCCGGGCTGCATTAGTACCGGGGGATGCTAAAAAATAACGACGAAACGCGGGGGAGGCCGAGGACCAAAAGGGTGGTTCGAGGTGGTTAAGGGTGGTTTTCTCGCTCTCGGATCGATACCGCCTGATACATTGTTTCCGGATAAGAAAACGGCGGCCTTGTCTCGCGAGTATCGATGCCACTGTTTGTTTTCGTCTGTACGCGACACTTTTGATATATCGGCCCACCCCCATCCCCTAAAACATGAGCCGAACTAAATGATAGATGGACTGACCGTAGCTCGAATTATGCGATATCGCTGTTCCGTATACTGAAGTCGTCGAGGATGAGATTCGGAAATAGATTTGTTTTTTCTTTTTCGGTTTAGAGACATTTATGGGAGTTGCGAAGGGGTTGCAGGCTTGGTTGATGGGGTTTGTTTGTTTAATGCTACGGTAGCAGTGGTACGATGTAATTGGATGTTGTGGTGGAGCCTTGGTGGAATAATTTATGAGGGTGCATTATAAATAATTTTGTGGAAAGTTTTGTATTTTGTCACTAGTTTCTCTGAATTTTATAACGATGACTGATTACGTTGGGAATGTCGTGTGGAGAAATTTTTTAATTTTTAAATTAGTAATATTTTGTATTTTTTAATAATTTAATTACGCACTAGGAAATCATTTAACACCGTTATTTGATACCTAACAAGTACCGCAAACGACGATACTGACCGTAACAAAATGCTCCAGTGAAGATTTTAATATCAGTTCGTCCGAGAAACTGGTTTTAAAAATCGCGGTTTCGATGCACAGCAGAAGGATCGGGAATACGCAGCAACTTTCTCCTTTGCGAAATACCCTTTGATCTTCCTAATCCATTAGCCAAGCCGAAATCACGCATTCATCCCATCAACACGGTCGATTGAATCGTTGACCAGCAACAAATCCGCTAATAGGTCAATCAGGGTCGTAACAAATTACGGGCGAATGTCGAGCAGATTAGGACCCGCCCTCCCCAATTAGAGGTCGTATTTTAAACTAATTCGGGGGGGCTAATGCGTCGGCTGACGGACCCGTCTGGTTTTCGCCTAATTATCCAGACGATCCACCTGCTGGAAAAGTTTCGACGCGAGTATGCCGCGATTTTATCATTCGGCGGAAGTTTTTCACCCCTTCTTTCACCGCTGAAACGCTCTGAAACCTACAGGGTGATTCAAAGCAGAAAATTTTCAATAAAAAAAGTATTTTTGCACGATGCTCACGATCTCTAATTTATTTTCGTGTACTGTCAGTACCCAGATACTCGGGTACCTATTTATATTAAAAATTTTTCATACGTTTTTATCGACAAATTAATACAAGTTTCTATACAGGGTGTCCCAAAACGACTGCGTAAGCGGGAAATGGGTCCTTGGGTCATTTGAAGCAACATTTTCCTAAACAAAGCCGCGGACGCCATTTTTGTTAAGGAAAATGTCGCTTCAAATGACCCAAGGAACCTCCCATTTCCCGCTTACGCAGTCGTTTTGGGACACCCTGTATTATTGGATAATCATAAATTAAATATACATTTAACGCGTCAAAATATTCGCTAAAATTATGAAATTTAACGACCACGTTGTTGAATGTCATGGAAAATTGCGAGCATCAACGCAAGGATTAAATTCGTAAAGCGTCGTACACAATGTTGCTGGCCGGATAAAATGTTTCGTCGATTTTCGCAATTCTGGGCGAATTCCACAGACGCACATCTGTTTCTCGGTCACAACAAGGCTCACTGTCGACGGTACCGCCAACGACGGACCACCCCGTAGACAGGGGACTATTAATAACCCGTAGAAAGGATGGAAGTCGTCTCGAACGCGGGATCGGGAAACAATTACGACGCGAGAAGCAGCCGGGAAATTCATCTCTCCTTGGCAGGGGAGTCGAAATTGATGGAATCTGCTCGGGCAGGTCGAGCACCGTAATAATTATCGGCTTGCTCAATTACGCCGGGTGCCCCCGGACCACTCACTCGTGAAATCTTTCGCTGGCGATCGCGATCGGTCCGACAACCTGTTCCCCGGTTTTCCGCAACGAGTCAGAAAATAGTTGCTCGTTCCGCGAAATCGATTCCCCTTTCCTGTTCTCAAAAGGTGAAATACAAGAAAATAATAATAATCAAACTCGATGCCATTGAAATATTTGTCTTGATGTTATTTTCTTGTAATGATCTCAAGGTCACCTTCATTTTTTTAAACGGGACCACACCTTTTTAAATTCCTGCGACTATACTTCCATTCTTTAGGAATTCGGTGTAATTGGTGAAGGTCATTCAAGGTCACGTTCATTTTTCAAACGGGACCACACGTTTTTAAACAACTGCGACGATACTCCCATTCTTTAGGAATTGAGTATAATTGGTGAAGGTCATTCAAGGTCACCTTCATTTTTCAAACGGGACCACACCTTTTTAAACACGTACGACGATACTACCATTCTTTAGAAATTGAGTATAATTGGTGAAGGCCATTCAAGGTCACCTTCATTTTTCAAACGGGACCACACGTTTTTAAACACCTACGACGATACTCCCATTCTTTAGGAATTCGGTATAATTGGTGAAGGTCATTCAAGGTCACAGACAGTAGAAACGTCTAAGGTGTGATAATATTATTAACATTAGAACCATTGAGACGGTAATTCAATTTTCGTTTACCCTTCAGAAATGATAGCTACGTCGCGAAGAACAATAACTTATGGCAGCAGACTTGGCTCGAAACTCGTCTTAAATTGCCACTTGTTGATCACAGGGACGCGAACGCAAGTTCTCCGCATTAGAATAACAAATCCGTAGATCGCGACTTAACGAAAGGTCCCCGAGTAATTATCGCAATTACTCGTTTTGTTCGTTGATCATCGTGTTTCTCACACGCAGGAGGAGAAGGAGGAGGAGGAGGAGGACCGTGGTTCTTTTAATTGGTTCGAGCATCGAACCTTCCTTTTCCCCTTTCAAGAGCAGACTGCCTCGACAAGGTCTCTCCCCCTTGGTAATATTTCGAAACAGAAGGATCCTCCGGGCGTCTCGCTGCGCGAGACGGCTTAATTGTGCTTGTGTTCCGCGGGATTCGCCTCGCGGTTTCGCGCGGGCGGCGATACCGCGCGCAAGGAAATCGCGTAATTAATACGCTTCCAAAACGATGCTCGCCCACCCTTCTTGCTCGCCCGTTCAAGATCCTCGAGGAATGCGGTAGACAGATAATTCCGAACTTCCATTGTCTCGCCGCCTCACAAAGAGCCCCTCTAATGGTGCCCACTTAATGGAGACGCTCCCGCTTCGTGCCCGGGAAACAATAACTTTCGCGGCGAAAGAAAGTTCGCATAACACGGTAACAGAGATCCGAGCCGGAAAGAAAAAACGCATTTTCTAGAAATTATTTATATTTTTAAGGGTCTAGATTCCAGTCTAGAAGGTCAGAGAATTATTCAGCTTCTATTATGGGGGTGATTGTGATTTGGGAGATTGGAGAACCGACAGAATTTCACGGTCAATAAATATGTTTGACTAGACACAATGCAAAACAACATTAGCTTACATACGTCGGTTACATTTCGATTGGAATTGTTATGGCACACATCCATCGCCGCGAGGGTCTGTAAGAAAGTTCACATAATATGGTCGAGAGATCGGAACCAGAAACAAAAACGCATTTTCTAGAAATTATTAATATTTTCAGGGGTCTACATCCTAGTCTAGAAGGATAGAGAATCGACATTTTCATGCAAGAAAAATGCATTTCACAACAATTATTTATATTTTTAAGGGTCTAGATTCCAGTCTAGAAGGTCAGAGAATTATTCAGCTTCTATTATGGGGGTGATTGCGATTTAGGAGATTGGAGAACCGACAGAATTTCACAGTGAATAAATATGTTTGACTAGACACAATGCAAAACAACATTAGCTTACATACATCGGTTACATTTCGATTGGAATTGTTATGGCACACATTGATCGTCGCGAGGGTCTGTAAGAAAGTTCACATAACACGGTCGAGAGATCGGAACCAGAAACAAAAACGCATTTTCTAGAAATTATTTATATTTTTAGGGGTCTAGATCCTAGTCTAGAAGGATAGAGAATCGACATTTTCATGCAAGAAAAATGCATTTCACAACAATTATTTATATTTTTAAGGGTCTAGATTCCAGTCTAGAAGGTCAGAGAATTATTCAGCTTCTATTATGGGGGTGATTGCGATTTAGGAGATTGGAGAACCGACAGAATTTCACAGTGAATAAATATGTTTGACTAGACACAATGCAAAACAACATTAGCTTACATACATCGGTTACATTTCGATTGGAATTGTTATGGCACACATTGATCGTCGCGAGGGTCTGTAAGAAAGTTCACATAACACGGTCGAGAGATCGGAACCAGAAACAAAAACGCATTTTCTAGAAATTATTTATATTTTTAGGGGTCTAGATCCTAGTCTAGAAGGATAGAGAATCGACATTTTCATGGAAGAAAAATGCATTTCACAACAATTATTCAGCTTCTATGGGGGCGATTGCGATTTAGGAGATTGAAGAACCGACAGAATTTCACAGTGAATAAATATGTTTGACTAGACACAATGCAAAACAACATTAGCTTACATACGTCGGTTACATTTCGCTCGGAATTGTTATGGCACACATTGATCGCCGCGAGGGTCTGTGAGAGACTGTGCTCGGTGCTATCGAGCTGCTTAAAGCTGATTGTTAACCGTTCATGCTATTCAGCATGAGTTTATCAATATTGAAATTGACTAGGTAATATTGCGAGCTTGAATTATCGTATAATTAACAATTGTTATTAACAACGCTGTTCGCTTCCATGAATAGAATAGATGAAACTTGCTGTGTCGCGTTCATTTGTGCGATATATTCAACGTGTTAGGGGCAAGATACGCGAATCGACGTTATCGGCACAGCAGCATTCGTCCTCAAAGGGTTAAAATATTGAAATATTCCTGCTAGCAAAGTTCCCTTGCAAATCCGCCCTAATCCAAAGGCCGAAGTGGCCGGGAGCTAGCCCGTCGGTTCCGCCAGGGTTCTATTTATATTCCGGTATCGGTGTTACTGACAAATCCTGTTATCCGTCCTCTCGGGAGGTGGTCTTTAGTCAAAGACAAAGAGTAGACGGTCGGATGTTCGTGCACCATAGGCTCGAATCGACGAGAGAGAGACAGAGAGAAAGAGAGATAGAGGGGGGTAGGGCCATTGAATGGAGGTCGATAAGAGGGCCACTCGGAAGTGGCGAGGTCGTAGGAGGTTCCAGGGCTGGATAGCCGGGGCAAAAAGAGGATAATATTCGACGTGGATGCGACGAGAGGGGCGAGAGGGCCTGGGCAAGAGAGCTTTGAACTCTGTCGGCCACGCGGCATCGTCTGCCACAAGGAAACGAAACGAAACGAACGGAACGGAACGGAATGGGACGAACTAGGCAGAATCCTCTTGAGGCCAAGGCGGATCGTAGCAACGCGAAAAGGTCACTGACTGACGTTCCGTGCCGGCTTAAGAACGGCTTTATGAATTTCTCGTGCTTCCCCATCGCCTTGATCCCCTTTACACGCTCGCCTTTCGATTTCGCGTGCGAGCCTCCTCTCGATTTCCTCTCCGTTGCAAATGGGGCTTTCAGGTCGATCGACGTCCGACGAGCTGATTGTGGATCTTAAGCAGCTCGCGGGAGAGCCGATTTCACCATCACCCGCACCCTGTCCCTGTCCCTGTCCCTTACCCTGTTCCCTGTCCCGCGAAGATTATACGCCGACCAACCGGGATAACAGCTTCTAATCTTGTTGCCTCTTTGAACCGTTTGATGCCCCAGCTATTTCTTCCTGTCCACCGGGGAACCAGCGACGCGTCCACCGAGCGCATCTTCTTCCGCTAGTCTGTTTATCAGGATCTTCGACCCTTTGTGCCATCTTCGACCCTGCTCGACGATCAAACCGTCTCTACGGGACTGGTCGAATTAACATTGTGCTTTGACGCACTCGTCGCTAACATTGCTAGGCCCATTGAAATCTTTACTCGTCAATTTTATTTTACATGTTTTTGAACCCACTTCGTTTAACATTATACCTACCTAAGCATTCAAAGTATCGATAACTGTTGCCTTAGAAAAATGGCAACACTAAATTTATTCAGATTGCACATTATTTTCCGTATCAAATGAATACTTGGACGAAGGAAATTTATTCCATTAGTTTCCACAAATACATTTTTATACTATCAATAATTGTGTTGCGTTCGCGGCGATACACCTATTTTCGGACCGATCGCGTCGCCAAATATTCTTGTACTTCACTTTTCGTCAAACCACTTAAGGAATTTACCGGGGATCAGGACTCGGGTAGTAAACAATGAACTGGGTTTCAAACTTGAAACTGTTTATTATGGAGAGTGTCTTAAAAATCAAGTTACAAGTTCGGAGTTGGAGTGCGCTATCGGTTTGAAATTGGCTATGGCGTCTTCTTAGTGACATTTCTGTTGGTTGTGTTTGTGGGAATGAGTTTCTGTTGTCCTGATTGGCGTAAATGTGACTGTGGGTGTGGTTTGTATGAAGCGTTGGAAGGAGAAAGTTTACTATTTTCTTTTGGTCGTCTCAATCGCACCGCATCTCAATCGCACAGCGTCTCAATCGCACAGCGTCTCAATCGCACAGCGTCTCAATCGCACAGCGTCTCAATCGCACAGCGTCTTAATCGCACAGCGTCTCAATCGTACAGCGTCATAATCGCACAGCGTCTCAATCGCACAGCGTCTCAATCGCACAGAATCTCAATCGCACAGAATCTTAATCGCACAGCGTCTCAATCGCACGGAGTCTCAATCGCACAGCGTCTCAATCGCACAGAGTCCCAATCGCACAGAGTCCCAATCGCACAAAGTCTCAATCGCACAGAGTCTCAATCGCACAGAGTCTCAATCGCACAGAGTCTCAATCGCACAGCGTCTCAATCGCACAGCGCAGCGTCTCAATCGCACAGGGTCTCAATCGCACAGCGTCTCAATCGCACAGCGTCTCAATCGCACAGCGTCTCAATCGCACAGCGTCTCAATCATACCGCGTCTTACTCATACTGTCTCTCTCTCATACACACACATACACACACATACACACAGCGATCATATCCTATAATATTATCAAAATAATTTTCTATAAAGAAGAAAATCACATAAAGCAAACGTTATAGACTTATACTAGGCCTGGACAATCTATCAATCACTCGAACAACCATACAAATTGTATAGCACATTCATGATTTTGTCAGGCTCGATCGTTCCGCATGTTTTAACCCACACTGTAGTTTATCCAACCAGGACAGTCAATCAATCATCAGAGAAAGTTGCAACAGGCGTCATCTATTAAACAAACAGGCTAGTTTGTACCGGATACAGTTCATACAAGAGCAAATGTCGCTGAAACAATATATCAAAAATTTTTGCTACTGATCGAAGGTCTATCCACTTTATCTTTGACTTCGAAGATCGCCCAGCAACGCAGAACCAGGATAAGAGGATTTATCCCCGACGATCGAGAATATAAATTGAACCGCGGCGACGCTCATTGGTTTACTTTGTCGAAACTGTTTGACTTGGTCCTCGGCTACTTTGGGTCCCCGGATAGGGGTTCGTCGAAATGTTATGCGGTGTGTAAGTTAATCCTGTGGGGCAGCGCTCCGGTCGTTCGGATGTTGTGCTTCTCCCTAACTAATCTTTAACCCATGTCCTCCCCTCAATTTTTCCAAATCAATTTGTATCTCAAAAGTACAGTGTTAAATTAATTAACCCCTTGCACTTCCACTTATTTTACGGTTGCAGTGATTAGATCTTATTTGTCGTTTCTAATTTCTTCGAAAAAAGGAAGTTTGTATGTAATTTATACGTATGCAGTTTCCAATGGTTTCAACAACAAAAAACTATAATTTTGTTTGAATTTAAAGTTTGAAGGAAATTAATAGCATGAATATTTAAGTAGACTGTCTTCGAAATCTTCGTCACGAGTCCAACTCGTTATTATAGTGCAAAGGGGTTAACTGGATTTATTACTTTACACCCTACACGATAGATGCCCTTCTGTGTGGACCCTCTCTCTCTCTGCCCTTTATTTTATATTTTTACCTTCCTTAGATCTCGTTGTTTATACCTTTAGTTCGACATTCAGAAATGTTCCAATTTATTGTTAATCCTAGTCTATAAGGTATATCATGTTCGTGCTGCTAATAATCCCATGTGGGGTTTTATAGCGTAGTAACAAATAAAATTGTATTTATTCAGGATAGACGAAAAGCGTCGGACAGACATGAAAAGGGTTCTTCAGGGTTAAACATCCCGACGGAATTGATGTTTCAAAGAAAGTTAGAGCAATAATCGAGGAAGGTGGTGGGATTGTGATAGAAAATTGAACCCTCTCTCGGGCTAAGTGGAAAGTAATCGGCGAGAGTGTCTCTTCCTGGAAACGAGCCTCCGAGCGAAATCGTTCCGCCATACCGCATTCTCCGGGAAGTACCAAGTCCTCTCGGAGTATTAATACACGACGTCTACGAGTACACACGAAGTAAAGGGTGCCACTCCGCGCCCCGGCATTCAATGCTAATTCCCTCCATCCAGCAAGTTTCCCCGGAAATTTATTCCAACTGTATCAGCTTCAAGCTCCATTTGCAAGGTCAATTGGCGCCCATTAAGACGTCAAGAAGCAGCTCCACCCCCGCGAGCGTTTACGATCGAACTTCGGGCCACGAAATTTTCGGCGAGCCTACCATCCAATCTGAACTTCCTCGAATTCACCAAATACAATATCATTAACTTCGCCGAAAAGTCCATTCGCCGCGACATGTTCGAATTTATTTGATCTATTCTGAGAAAGAACAATATTTCCAGCATTATTAATGGAACTAATCAACCATGCGGAATTTGGTTTAATTTATGTGTATTTATGCGATTCGACGTATGCTATGCTATAATCAAAATAAAATTTTCAAGTTATTTTTACCTGACATTTTCTACAAACGTCCCAGCGAAAAAATTTCGAAACGCGACACAGCTAACTTTCCACGTTTTTGCTATTCAATGCTAAAAACGTTGGAAAATGTTCACCTTACCATTTCCCCCGCAAATTGACCCGTTTCCTCTACGTCATCCACAGTTTCCTACGGTCCGCGTAAAAATAATTTTAAAGCTTCTCCGGAGTGTTTACAATTTCGAATTTCAGACCCGTTGCCAATGACGGCGCGCGGGTTTCGCAAACAGCGGAGCGGAACCGGGGCGCGGAAAGCGCGCGGATTTCCTCCCGAATAGCAACATAAAATTCCCGGTGTCCCGGTTCCATAATTTTCACGGGCTCTGTGTACCCGGAATTCCATTCTGGCACGTGGTCTCGCGGTTTTCTTCGTTCGCGAAAGCGCGAGTGAGAGACTTCCGGTCTCATCTTTTCGATTAAAGGTGCGGACACACTGCAATTTTTAAGTGGTCAATTAAGCGAAAATTTTCCACTATTTTTTTATAGAATAATACAGATTTTGACTATGCGAAGGCTACATAATAGAGGACGTGTTAATTCGAGGCGCGAGAGAGGGACTTCCGGTTTCATCTTTTCGATTAAAGGTGCGGACACACTGCAATTTTTAAGTGGTCAATTAAGCGAAAATTTTCCACTATTTTTTTATAGAATAATACAGATTTTGACTATGCGAAGGCTACATAATAGAGGACGTGTTAATTCGAGGCGCGAGAGAGGGACTTCCGGTTTCATCTTTTCGATTAAAGGTGCGGACACACTGCAATTTTTAAGTGGTCAATTAAGCGAAAATTTTCCACTATTTTTTTATAGAATAATACAGATTTTGACTATGCGAAGGCTACATAATAGAGGACGTGTTAATTCAAGGCGCGAGAGAAGGACTTCCGGTCTTATCTTTTCGAATAAAGGTGCGGGCACACCTGGATGCAATTTTTAAGTGGTCAGTTAAGAGAAAATTTTCCACTATTTTTTTATAAAATCCTACAGATTTTGACTATGCGAAGGCTACATTGTAGAGGACGTGTTAATTCGAGACGCGGCTGTAGTACGAAACGGCGAACCGAGAAAACGACTGTGACCCGAGTAAACACTGATTTAAGGGTGGCACTTCGGAATTGCCAGCGCGGCACCGCTTAAGTGGCGGCTAACTTTTCCGATTTCGGCCGGCTTAGTTCCCGCGGCTCGGCTCGGCTCCGCGCGGCGAGCCAAGTTAGCTTCGAACGAACTCTAGCGACGAGTGTCGCGATTTTGTTTAATCGCCGCCCTCCTCCAACCCCATAGGGGGTTGGTAATAAGTTAAACAGTAACGGCGGGGAGACTGTTAAGGTTTAGCCACCCCCGAGAAGAATTTACTGGACCTCGACTACGTTCGGCTTTACGACCGACCATAAATCTTACATTGTCTGTGGATATTGGGAAACCGAGGGATTATTAAAAGCGAATCGGGACAAATGGCAAATGCACGTATACAAGTTTCTGCGAGTGTTTGACATTCTTTAACCTTCACTCTGCGTACATATATTCTAAGGTTAACCCTGTATTGGTGAAAATTAGGTATTTACTGGTATTGTGAAAATTATAAAGAAAAAATTTTGACTGCGTTGCCTTGAGTATTTGTCTAATTTTATTGATTTTCATGACGGTAGGTACGAAAAGATTAAAAGATTTAATTTAATTTAATTAATTTAATCAAAATTGATAATTTCATTCTTTTTTTTAATGATGTGTGAAATATGTAATAGATAGGATTCCTAAGAGAACTTTGGAAATTTTCTATTCGACAACTTTTCATGTACGTTTCTATCAGTGTGGGGTATGGTTACATCCCTATACGCAGATTGGAGGTTAAACACAATTTTATTCAGACGTATATATATATATAAAGTTACCCTAGGAGGACGTATATACAGGATGACCGAAAAATGTTGTACTTTCTTGAAAGCGGTGATTCTCTAGGATTCTAGGGGATGTTCTCCGTGGCTTTGTTAAGGAGTTGTTGAAGAAAAACGCGGACCAATCAGAGCGCGACATACAGCGGAGGGATTGGGACTCGGCCAATGCCAACGCCACGCTCTCCTGTAGTCGCGTTCTGATTGGTCCGCATTTTTCTTTTAATAACTCGTTCACAAAGCCACGGAGAACATTTTCGCAAGGTAGTAAAACATTTTTGAAAAATTAATTTCCAATGGAGGCAATTTGAATAATTGTAAAATTTTGGAAACGGTTATTATGTTAACGAATGCGAATCCCCGGAGTCGAGTGCGATTTTTTGTCGGTTCCTCTCATTTTTCCCGGTATTTTTGTATCTAGAGTAAAAAAAAAAAAAAAATGCCAGATTCAGAATAGAAATGGAAGTGTTCCCACGCGTGCTCGGATACGGTGGATAATTACTTTCGGAGGTGGTGAACGGCGTCGGTGAATGGTCAGGGTTGAAACTACCCTCTTGTTCCGGAATGTGATCGTGGCGAGACCTTATTATCCCGTTTCCCTTCCTGTTCGACCCTTTGAAGAGCACTGGGCTCTCGAGAGGGCCCGGAGGGTGGCTCGGAACTCATTCGAGACTGAATAAATGTCGTCGACGCAGAGACGGGCGAAAAATCTTTGAAAAGATCGCGGCTCCGTTGACCCGGTGACATAACTCTTCAACGAAAAAATTCGCCGATTTTTCAAACACTTTTTCCTCCATCCGTTCTACTTTCTTCGCTTAACCTAAACTCTGGGAGACCATCGTGCATTTTCGAAAAATTCTGCAGGAAGTTTTAAGTTGGACAACTTTTTTCGAGTCCTTCAAACCGTATTTGGTACTAGGAAATTTTTACATCAATCAATAGGGTGTCCTAAGAATTTTTTTACCCTCACAATTATTTTTCAAAATACAGCTGGTTTAAGTAATGGTCGTTCAGAACAGTTTTATGATGTTTTTTAGAACGATATAGAAAATTGTTGAATTATAATAAATGAGGGTTACCAATTTAAGGGTTAAAAGTATAAAGCGCACCTCGAAGCTTAGTTCGATAAAGAAACAAAGGCCATCTTGAAATGTTGGAAGCTACCTAGTGAAAATTTGTAGCCATCATAAAACATCCCTTCTCGAACAGGGTAAATTTTCTTTGAAACAGTTTTCGAAACTACAGCTACGGTGTAGAAAATAATTGACAATTAACAACGAGTAATTTGTCATACGACGATTGTCGTTTATAAAATAATCTAAAAAATTGTGTTTCGAAATTGTGTACTAAATTTTGACATCAATCTCAGATAAGAATGCATAGGGTGTCCTAAGAATTGATTTACCCTCACAATTATTTTTCAAAATATAGCTGGTTTACGTAATAGTCGTTCAGAGCAGTTTTATGATGCTTTTAGAACGATATAGAAAATTGTTGAATTATAATAAATGAGGGTTACCAACTTAAGGGTTAAAAATGTTTAATATAAAGCGCACCTCGAAGCTTTGTTCGATAAAGAAACAAAGGCCATCTTGAAATCTTGGAAGCTACCTAGTGAAAATTTGTAACCATCATCATAAAGCATCCCTTCTCAAACAGGGTAAATTCTCTTTGAAACAGTTTTCGAAACTATAGCTACGGTGTAGAAAATAATTGACAATTAACAACGAGTAATTTGTCATACGACGACTGTCATTTATAAAATAATCTAAAAAATTGTATTTCAACTCGGAAGAGCCATGGCGAATATGAGGAGCTTAAATTGAAGAAATAAGCGTCCGGAAGCATTCTTCTGACTTGGAGTACGTTTCGCTGATCTCGTTAAAGTAGCAGGAGATAAAAAGGCATTCTTGTGTGTCCGTAGGATCGCAGCACAGTTCAAATTAATTTCGAAGAATAAACTGAGGGTAGGAACGCGATGGTAAGGGGGGAGAAGAGGGTTGGCCGCGAGTTATACGTCGGCGTTTTCGCGACAGCCTTAAATCCGAATACTTTACAGGTGAGCCGGGTTCGCTTGGAAAAATAAAATTCCGTGGATGGTTCGGAGGATATTAGTTGATATCCTCCTCTGGGCTTCCCTCGGGGAATTGTTCAAAGAACTGCTGAGAAAGGACGCAATAACGCCGACGTTGATTTTCACAAATTGTTGCGCGCCATCATTGCTGAAACGAACGGGAAGAATCAAGATGGCGGCGCGCGCGGCGAAGAAGTGGCCAAGGAGAAAAAAGGCACAACCGGGGGGCTTGAATTCATTCGCGTTTACGAGACGGTACGTTCTACTTGCGTGAAACTTAATTTCCATCTAACCAGCTTCTCCGGAGAGGTAATTTCTCCGCGTCACCTTGGAATTGAAATATCGCGCTTAAATTAGCGTTAGCCCGAATTATGGCGGCCGGGCGGCCGCGAATTTGCTCTACCCGCGGCTTGTAACTTGATTCTCTAATTAGCGGCACGCTGTTCTGACGGGCATTGTTTAAACAAATCTTTTCAACCGTTTATAATTACCATTATGGTCGTGTAGATATATTATTACTCGGTAAAATTCTTTGGCTGCATATTTTTGTTGGAGAGGATAGTGTTTCAGAAAATTGTTTTTTGATGGAGGACAATGTTTTAAAACAGGCTTTTAAAATATTAGGAGTATGTGCAAAGTGATCTATTTTAGGTTAGAATATTTTTGTGACATCTCTGAATAATGTCTGTATCGATCATTACTTTATGATGTCAGTTTTAATTACCATTCGTTTTCACATCTTTTCTGTAACATCTCTAAATTTTGTCTGTATCGATCTTCTCGTTATGATGTCAGTTTTAATTGTCACTTGTACTGACATCTTCTCGCATCTCTAAATAGAAAATATTGTATCGGCACGCTGAATAAATCATTCAAATTGCTTTAATATAATCAACTGAATTTCATAATTGTTTTATTTCAGTAAAATAAAGTAAAATTCGATCGAATCCTCGAGGATTCAAAAATCTCTCTCCAGTAAAATTCGATCGAATCCTCAAGGATTCAGAAAATCTCTCTCCAGTAAAATTCGATCGACTCCTCAATGATTCTAAAATCAATATCATAAACTCAGCGAATATCCAGGACGGAGTGAACGTTCCCGGAAGTTTCTTCGAAGTTAAACCGGAAGAGGTACGACGTCAGGGTTAGAGAGTCGAGGGTACCCAACGTGGACCCCCACGAGGGCTCTTCTTTCGCTTGGAATCCTAGCTGTCCCGAGGATTTCCCTCGCGATTGCCACGCTCTTCCCTCTAACTTTGTTTCCCCGATTGCGTTAGCCTGACGTTCGGCCGATAAGCATGCTATGCTTCTGGCCGTGGCCGTCGTTTTCGTCTCGCGGCAAACGCGCCGGCGAAACTTGCCGCGCCGACGAGCTGACATGATTTATTCAGGAATACGCTACTCTCTTCCCGGACGACCGGCGTCGCGACGCGACAGGCGACGATCGAGGCATCGACAATAACCGCGCGGTTTCTATAAGGGAAACCCCATCCAGGAAACCAGCCTCGGCCTAGATTCGCCCGCGGACGCCGCCATTGCTCGGACGCGCGTTTTATGCATTGTCCGGAATCCTTGAAAGTTGCCCCGCTCCGACCGGATTACCAGGAACAGATTAGTTTCCCGGCGAATCGCTGCGCGAGATTACTTTTTTTTTTTTTATTTCCGACCGGCGAAACTGTTTACTGGGACGTTCCATTTAACTTTGCGTCCTCGGTGTAGTCCTCCGCGTTTCGGTGTCTCTTCTTTGCGCCACCTAGATGCTGGATTGGAATCTCTGGAGGTTGGTGTAATTGTCTTAAAGGGGTAGGACCCACTAGGGGGTCCCTAGAATACCCTAGTAGGCTGAACTTTCTCTTGGGAACCCAGAAATTTGCGATTATTATATGTCGTATCTTGTTGATTTCTACGAGAAAACTCCTATATGGAAGTCCCAGACCGCGGAAACCACTCGTTTTTCAGTTCTGACCATGTAAAGTTGAGTAATTTAACACTAATTTTCATTGTTTTACCTCAGAAAGTGACAGGTATGGGCGCCGCCATATTGGTGAGTAGGGAGCTCCTTGCGTGTAGTGACTCAATGGCGACGCTAGATGGCAGCACTAGCGTGTGAAATGGGAATTCTAATTTCTAGTTTTAAAGTGTACTAAAATGGCTACCGAATAGTTTAATTTTTGTTCTGGGTTAGTTCCGGTTACGTTATATTTTGATTTTGTTAAATTAGTCAACTTTACATGCTCATAACTTAAAAACGAGTGGTTTCCGCGGTCTGGGACTTCCATATAGGGGTTTTCTCGCAGAAATTCACAAGATAAGACATATAATAATCGAAAATTTCTGGGTTCCCAAGAGAAAGTTTACCCCCCTAGTATACTCTAGAAATCTGGACGAAACATGGGTTTGCGCGGTACGGGTTTTTGTCCTTATAAAGGATGTTCGACTACGGAAATAAATGACACAAATGAGTTGTAAAATGAAACTTTTAGTATTTTCTCTACAATTCCGGCCAATTGCAATTTTTGAAAGAATTTCTTTTCGCACCATGTAGTAAACTAATTTCTCTAACTTCTCAAAAAAAATTGAAACCGTATGGTTCAATATTAAAAAAAGTTATCGCCTTTTTAAAAGTGTCCAAATATTAGTGGGAGTCACTGTAAGTATTCTAGGGTATTCTATGGACCCCCTAGAGGGAATCCTACCCCCTTAACACGTAAAAGTGTTCGCACAGAAAATTTTCACGCGTCTCTACTCTACCCCATGTTTTGCAGAGCAAATCCATGAAAATCGAATTAAAATAACTATAGGAAGCAGGGGCGTTTGTCGTACCCTCGCAAATTCGATCATCGAGAAAATGGCGGCCCTAAGGATTACAGATACACAAATGTCTGACACAGTAAGCGACGCTCGCGAAGAGGAGGAAAAGGGCCGTCTAAGGGGCGAGCGCGTCTCATGGGGGGAGGGGGGGGCCGGAATTTTCCTTCATGAATAATTCTCGATGTCCCTTCGTACATTCGTTCCCGTGAACAGCCGGAATGCGTTTCAGAAATCCAGAAGCTGGGTACAGCGTCCGCTCCAGGTAGACCGAAGACGGGCGTCGATCATCCCGCACCTTGTCGTTCTCTTTCTCTCTCTCTCTCTCTCTCTCTCTCTCTCTTTCTCATCGAAATTCGCTCGACGTACCTGTCCCCATGGGGACCACGAGGGTGCAAATGGGCTTTAAGAGGGTTTATACACCTTCTCGCGCTAAAACATTGACGCGTTTCTACTCCTTCGAATCTCGAGGACGAATTTTTTGTTTTTCTTCCCTTTTTCTTCGCGCCCTCGTACCTTGAAACCCTCTTTCCACCCCTTGGATTTCTGCAGCAATCGTACTTGGAAATATATTGTGCTTTTGAAGCAGATTTTTTTTGTAATTTAATTATATAATGTTGCTTCAACATCAACGGTCACTAGCAACATTAGGGTGGACCTTATGGTGGCTCATTATTGCTATTAATTAGCCGAAAATTGTGCTATTGGGTAAGAAATTTCATGTTTTTCGCAACTTCAACGTCAATGAGGCACGCCTTCCCTTTATTCAATCAACTTCATCTTTTGCAGGAATTAAATGCGTGTAAAAATCTCACAAAACAAATTTCACAAGATAGAGCTAAGGTCCACCCTAAACAACATGGTACATTTCCTTACAATAACTTATACATTTTCGTATCCTTAATATATTGCTATAATTTATATATTATATTATATAATTTCTTTCATTTTCGTACTTTCATCATTCTATTATTAGTTGATTAATGTGGATTGGTACTTCACATATCTCGCAGATTGTGTTCTCTGTTTTATTTAACAAAAACTAATGGGTTATTTCCGAGTGTCCAATTCTGACTCTAGAAATTGAAGTTTGAACGTTTTACAAATTCTGGTTGATTTAACAAATTATAAATTTAGTTATTTTTCATATCATCATTTCTAGATCCTCGACTATGTCTTATAAAAGATGTCGGTCGATCGACATTGTTTTATAAAATACTATTTACACAAGTAGTTAAACCAAGCATGTTCTCCATACAAACTATTAAAATCGTTGTTATAAATTTCGCTGTTACATCGTACCTGTTAAACTATTTCCGAAGAAACTCTTCAACTAATCGATTTCTCAATTTGGTACTTCACATATCTCGCAGATAGTGTTTTCTGATTTATTTAACAAAAATTAATGGGTTATTTCCGAGTGTCCAATTCTGACTCTAGACATTGAAGTTTGAACGTTTTACAAATTCTGGTTGATTTAACAAATTATAAATTTTATTATTTTTCATATCATCATTTCTAGATCCTCGACTATGTCTCATAAAAGATGTCGATCGATCGACATTGTTTAACAAAATACAATTTACACAAGTAGTTAAACCAAGAATGTTCTCCGTGCAAACTATTAAAATGGTCGTTATAAATTTCGCTGTTGCATCGTACCTGTTAAACTATTTCCGAAGAAACTCTCCAACTAATCGATATCTCAATTTGCATACATATTAAACAATTAATATTTGGTCGGACGGTCCGAATTTCCAGTTTCGCGTCTGTTATGGATGCAACGCAGGATTCCCAGGTACTCGCGGGTAGCTGAATCTTCGCTAACAAGGACCACTGTTCGTTAACAAGTGCCCGTCGGGATCCGGTTATTATTAATCGATCAAGACACCACGGTTATCGACCGTGGCCGATGCAAATCGCGTGTAGTAGACGCCGCCGTCGTCGTCGTGTACCGAAAGCGTTCGCTAATCGATCGAACATATTCGGGCATAACGAAGGAAAAGTCCCGGCGCGTGGTGTTCGCATAGGTACAAACGGAATCGGGTCGGCGTTTCGAGAGACGGCACGGAATCGATTCCGGTGCCCTGTCGCGCGACAATTCCATTAATTCCACGTTCGTCCAAGACCCTTTCATCTGCGCCCGAATCTCATTAACTCCGCGGCGGCTACGCCGTTGTCGGCCGACAACGGTCCCCGGCACTAATTCGCAGTCTCGTCAACCAAGAATTTTAAATCGTTTCATCGCTGTCACCCCCTCTCCACCCCTCTCCTCCCCTCTCTCTCTCTCTCTCGATCCCCAGTTTCATCCCCATTTCCCCGATTTATCGGTTCACCGGTGAAAAGTAAACGCTGTTCTATGCGGGCAACCATTTCCGAGAGTCTCCGCCGGTATAAAATTGTTCATAAATAAATTATTTAGAACATTCGTAGCTTCTTATAAAAATATATCGTTTGCCATTAGGAAGATGAGTAATTGATAGCTCTGTGAAATTCTCTATGAAAATGTCTAATTTAGAAGAAGCGTCGAACGACGAATGCAGTTTCATTAAACGAACACTGTTCTGTATGTGTCAGCTGAAAATTTTCATTATGTTTCGTCAAATGAAATGCTTGCCACTTTGAGATGGACGGTTTACAATGTTCCCGTGATGCTCGGCATATGTTAACCAACAGTCTATCATTAACAAAATGTCTAAATAAAAATGTATAAATGAAGTATCGAGCAATGAGTAGAGTAATCTTTATGAGCAATAAAAATGTTGTGCATTAATTGCAGAATGTAAATAAAAATTCACTTCTTTCATTAATCATTTTAAAATGTTGCAAAGACCATGTAACGAGTGCACTTTTATTAAAAGTACAGCTCCCACCATTTTTAAGAAAGGAAGTTTACAACAAATGGCGCAGGATAAACGGAAATTTTCCTGTCCGGCAACAAAATGATCGAACTAGTACTCTATGTATATCTGGAACAATTTAGCAATTTAACAAAATGTCTGAGCGATTGGAACCCCTGAAATTCTCTTAATAAAAATGTATAAATGAAGTATCGAGCAATGAGTAGACTGATCTTTATGAGCAATAAAAATGTTGTGCATTAATTGCAGGAGGTAAATAAAAATTCAATTCTTTCATGAATAATTTTAAAATGTTGCAAAGACCATGTAACGAGTGCACTTTTATTAAAAGAACAGCTTCCAGCAATAGCACCATTTTTAAGAAAGGAAGTTTACAACAAATGGTGCAGGATAAACGGAAATTTTCCTGTCCGGCAGCAAAATGATCGAACTAGCACTCTATGTATATCTGGAACAATTTAGCAACTGATAATTTATTCCTGTTTCATGAATGCGCCACGAATAATTCATAATGGCCTCCGCATAATCCAGCGCATGTGCTGAATTGAAAGTGTAATTTTTCCTTCGATCCACGATCGAAAGCCACGTAGCAATTATTTGAACGTTATATTATAATACCGGGATTATATTGATCGGTTGAACATCACTTTGTACCAACGGGAAAAAATAGATCGACTTTTCATTAGAGAGGTTTTCTCCGGTTACAAAGCGGACGATCTTCCGGCAACAAAGAACGAATCGCATTATTGGCGCAATTACCGTGACAATGCACCGCGCGGATTGCCGATGCAGCGTTGCATAACGAAGCCCGTTCTATTTAGCATTCAATGAAGAGTATTACATCGAGGAGCTGCGACTAGAAAAGGTTTCGGTCGATGTACGATTCTTTCTCTACCTCCCGTGAAACAATAGCTTATTAGAATTATGTTGTTACACAGGTTCAGACTAGGCCAATCGGTCGTTCCTGTTTCTACAACTGGAAATCTAATACTAAGAGAATTCAGCGAGTTGTAAACCGAGGATTGCAGTGTTCGCTAATCCGGGGAGTATAGCTCATCAAAAAATTGCCATCGAGCCTCACTTTTCGAATAACAAATACAGTCACTCCCACTAATATTCGGACAAAAAGACGATAACTTTTTTAATATTCGACCATACAACTTGGATTGTTTTTAGAAGTTAGAACAATCGGTTTTGTTACGTAACGTGAAAAGAATTTTTGGAAAAATTGCAATTCGTCGGAATTGCAGAGAAAATAATAAAAGTTATGTTTTACAACTTTTTTATGCGAGCTCGTATTGAAAATGTAGAAAACACGTTTCGTAGATTTGTATCAATTAAACATATTCTGAAAATTTCATTAAAATCGGTCAACGTTGCAATCAGCTACAAACGTTTAAAGATGGTAGAAATTGCAATTTTTCACGATTTTCAGCCTCGAACTGCAATAAAGGATTCGCACATCGACCGATTTCGATGAAACTTTTACAATGCATATAATTGACACAGATCTACAAAACATATTTTTTAAATTTTCAATGTAGACCCACATAAAAAAGTTGTAAAATGCAACTTTTAATATTTTCTCTACAATTCCGACTAATTGCATTTTTTGAAAAAATTTCTTTTCACATTATGTAGTAAACTAATTGCTCTCACTTCTCAAAAAAGTTCAAATCGTATGGTGCAATATCAAAAAAGTTATCGTTTTTTTAATAGCGTCCGAATATTAATGGGGGTCACTGTATCTGACAACCACAATTTTGAATGATATACGAAGCAAATCAAATTAATTTTGCGCCTGTTATTTAAAATTATAACTGATAGCAGTCGACGAATTTATCGCTTTTCTATGACAATATCTTTTTTCATGTTTCAAGAGAAATATTGCCACATGAACACTTAGTCTTAAATCATTTAGAGGCAGGAAATCGCGAAAAACTGCAATTTTTACCATTTTCAAACGTTTGGAGCTCATTGCAACGTTAACTGATTTTGATGAAATTTTCAGAATATGTTTAATACGGATATAATATATGTTTAATATGTTTGATACGGATCTACGAAACGTGTTCTCTAAATTTTAAATAAGACCCACAGAGAAAAGTTGTAAAATTCAACTTTTAGTATTTTCTCTACAATTCCGACCAATTGCAATTTTTGATAAAATTTCTTTTTACATCATGTAGTAAATTAATTGCTCTCATTTTAAAAAAAAGTTCAAATCGCACGATGCAATATCAAAAAAGTTGTCATTTTTTTAACAACGTCCGAATATTAAAGGGGTGTCACTGAACAAATAATTCTGTAACTACTAAACCGAGGATTATCGCTAATCCGGGGAAGTGTTTCTGCAGAAAATGGTAGTCCAGAAAATTCACAGAAAAATTGTGAAGCGAGCTACAATTTTGTCGAAATTTTATGACTTCCCTGCGATCTAAATTTTTCTAGCGGATGAAACTAAGAAATCGCGTTCTAAAAAATGTTCCAATTCATTTCTGAGACTGTTTCGAGCAACGTAGACGGCATCAGACATTTGTCACGGGGCTGGTGTCCCGGGGCCGAGGTCGCCGGACGATAAATATGAAAAGCGCATCGCAATAAAGCATAAAGCGAACGGCCACGCCGCCGGAATAAATAACAAACGCACAATCGGACGACAAATCGGATGTTCATCCTTATGCATAACAAATTCATATGTCACGACCGATGAATCCGAGCAATTAGTTTATCGCGTAAATAAAACCGGCCGGCTCGCATGCAGACGAGAAATTACAGCGCGTGACGTCGCGCCGCGCGTGGGATATTACAATATATAAATTTTACATAATTATAATATATTCGGCGGGGGCGCGCCCGAATATTATTCACTCGTCGCGCGAATGTGCGCTCGTTTTCATTTCGGCGCTGCTCCGCTTTTCGCATAGGGGAACGCGGGGTATTGTGAGCCACGGGGAATTGTGAGCCAGCGCCATCTTTGTTTTACTGGTAAATATAGACAGCTGCGAACAACTGTTTTTGAGTTGTCTCATAATAAGGTAATATTTCCACGATCAGTTGAAGTACGCACCCGCATCATTACTTTGCTCTGTTAGCAGATACAAATTCGCTGAGCTCGAAGTATTATTTTCATTTCGTGTTTGGTCTATTATTGTTACATTTTTCTGTGGATCTAAGCAGGTAACTGTGTTTATAATACTCGTGTGACTTCAAGCTTTCGAAATAAATAAAGAAATTTGAATTAGGTTAGGTTTGTGTTATTTGTTTGTGGCCAAGTTGTAAAAATAAGGGTTCGGGGAATTATGAGCCACTTTTCTCGGGGAATTGTGAGCCACTCGATTTTTCACATTTAACGAGCTAACCTCACGTGTTTGATGTTTCTCAATGATTGTTTGTGCAATATTCGAGCACGATATAAATTTTTTGGCAATATCTGATAGATATTTTATCTGATTCAATTCTTTTAGTTACCATTCATTGCAACGTCTGCGATCGTGCCATCCACTTGGAATGCGCCGGAATGACCGCAAGAAATTGGACTTGTCAGCTTTGCATTTCAGATTAATTGTGGTTATTTTTAACATTTTTTCTTGTTATTAAAAAATTATTTTGTCATTCAGATACATGAATAAACATTTCATAACAGAAATTGTAATTTTTATTTGATTTTGAAAGTGGCTCACGATTCACCGAGATTTTGCAAATTCAAGAAAATGCAAATTTTTTGTAATAGTCTTAAAATCATCTAATTTGCAGATATTCGATTAAACTATTGTGTCTAAAAGAAAAGTAAATCTTCATACTACAACATTTAGCGTTGAAATTTCATGAAAAACTTAATTTAATAGCAGTTTTTTGGCAATAAAAAAAAAGTGGCTCACAATACCCCGCCTTCCCCTACATAGAGCAGCACGGTGGGAAAAAGCAGCAAGAAAACGAGAAGGAATTGGACATAAATCAGCGTATCGAATCAGAAGATTGCAAAAAGAGAAACTCTCGATGCTCGACAATGGAAGGAACCGGTGTCCGGGGTTAGAAATTTTTAAAAATTCCAGGAAAAAAAACCAACCCCCGAGGTAGCAAGAGTTATGCGACGCTCCGCTGGTAGTTAATTAATGGACCATAGATTCTACTTGTCCGGCTCTAAAATAACTTCAAATCACGCTTCTTTTATCTTCCGTGAAAAAATGCTCTGCCACTTTGCATGCCGTAACTCTCTGCCCCCGATGATACAAGTGTCAGACGAATTTTTACTGCGTTGATGGAACATGTATTTTTTCCCCCGGCATGCATTTTTTCTGCAATTTTTTGCACAAAATTTTGTCCGTCATATTTGATCACTGCCATTAAACAACGCATTTTGTTCGGAGTCATTATTGTGCGAATTCATTGTGCTTTATATAGTGTTCATGGTAGAGTTATTGTACACTTGTTACAAAATTTTCCATTCTTTGTGCAATGCAGCTCGCAGATAAATTTTACGCGATCATTTTAATTACATCAAAGAGCAATTACAGATTAATTCACCAATTATCATTTTTACTGCGAAAACAATTTCACGGAAAGTGTCCAAAAGCTGTCGGTACAAGAACGAGCTAAAAATCACAGCGAAAGGATTAAAAAGCGAGATTCGCAGGTCTCGCGAACGCAATTGGCAGAAATGACACGCGATCCAGAAACCGGAAGCGCGCAGCTCGCGTCACCGAACGTTGTTCGACGCGTCTCGATCCTCCTGTTCAGGAAATATTGCCTTCATTTGCCGGATCCGCTACGAAACAGGACACGGTACAAAATTTCACCGGCGTGAAAAAAAGGAGAAGAGAGAGAGAGAGAGGGAGAGAGAGAGAGAGAGAGGTGGGGATTCGCTCGTAAATCTGCTTTTCCTCCCGGTTACGCTTCGGAATACGAGTATCGATTAGCTGTCCCCGGTCATCGGTTCGAGCTATTCCTCATAACGGCCCTCGCGGCGGCGTTACGTGATTTGCATCATCGCCGATAAACGGGCACCGGTGTGTACGTCGATGGCGCCGATAACGTTTCACTATGGTCCGAGACGACGACGTCGGACCTTGGCCGACAATCGAACGACAAACTGTGGATTTGCACAAACTTCGGGGTCGCCTCGCGAATCCGCCATCCGATTCGCGCTCTGTCATTGACGTTCGCGCTCGAAACGCGTCAATGGTGCTTCGCGAATTTCCTCAGGGTCACCGAACAGGTCCTAGAAGACGGGACTTTTCGTCCAAAGATTGGCAAAACTGGTTCCGGAGATCTATAAATCAAACGTGCTTCGACAAACATCTTCCACTCGCACCTTCTTACATTCTCGTTCTTTTTCTCTTAAGTTCCACGGTACCGCAGGAGTCTATTATCCGAGTCTCCCTACTTTCTTTCTTTGCGAAGAAGAGACCTGCGCTGTGTTATACTGTGCAGAAAAGCACAGAGTTACCTGCGTGTGCACTTCCGAGGGATATTATCTTTGTGTAGCTTCCAGGCTGAAGCACGCTTCCGGAAACATTCAAGAGAGCAGCCGTAAGCGAACGATTTACTTTTCGGTTTCTAAGATTCTATATTGCTATAACGCTATACTGCATATTATGGTATATTATATGGTATTTCCAAAGCTATACTCCCTATGAGATTATAGTTTATGGTATTTTCAATACTATACTTCGTATTACGTTATATTAAATGGTATTTTCAATGCTATACTTCATATTACGTTATATTAAATGGTATTTTCAATGCTATACTGCATATTACGTTATATTAAATGGTATTTTCAAAGCTATACTGCACATTACGTTATATTATCTTGTATTTCCAATGCTATACTTCGTATTACGTTATATTAAATAGTATTTTCAATGCTATACTGCAAAATATGTTATATTATATGATATTTTTAAAGCTATACTCCCTATGAGGTTATTGTTTATGGTATTTTCAATGCTCTACTACATATTACGTTATATTATAAGGTATTATCAATGATACTTCTAGTTTCTGGATTTTCGAGGGAGAACATGTCTTTGGGTGTCCATTTGCTACGTCATGCGAAATTGTCTTAGGCCAAAAATTATTGATGTACAAGTAGAAGTCTGAAGCTTTAAAATGGGCCCAGGAATATTATTGTACTATTTCTTATAAAACATAACTTTTAGTATTTTCTCTGCAGTTCCGACCAATTGGAATTTTTTCAAAAATTCTTTTCACTTTACGTAACAAAATCGATTGTTCTAACTTCTCAAAAAAAAAATGCAAGTTGTATCGTCGAATAATAGAAAAGTTATCGTCTATTTAAGAGTGTCCGAATATTAGTGGGAGTACCACTGTTTTCCTTTCTGGACCGTGTCACGTGAAAATCGTGTGGAAAAATAGTCGGTCGTCTACGAATCATCCCTTCTTTTCTATTTATTACAGTCACCCCGAATTAGCCGTCGCGATACCGACGTCCCCGCGTTGATCACAGTCACTTCCGGTATTTACGAGGGCCACAAATATCCGGGCGAGAGAGCAGCCGGAAAAATGGAGAGGAAAAATTCGCCCCGAAAAATTCTGAATCCTTGCCACGGAGTTCTCTTCTCTGTACCGTTGTTTTATGATCCCGATCCCCCTTTTAATCTTCCCGGCGACCACCCACAACTCTCTCCCGCCGTTGTTGCTCGGAGAGCTCGGCATTTTCGCCGAAGGACCGAAAAACAACATCTTGGGGAGAGGAAAAACGAGCGGCGGGGGACAGAAAGAAAGAAAATATCCGAAAGCATAAGGTGGAGTGGTTTTATCGGCTTGCGGCTTTTTCCGCGTCCGGGGAAAAACACGCGGAGGTCCGGCCCGGTGCGGTGCTCCGCGTTGGATTTTACCCGCGCGAGAAACCCGAAGGGAAACGAACATTCCCCGGACAGGTTTTTCGTCGCGCGAGTTATCCCCGGGAAATTACGGCCCCGACGGAATAATTAAAGATTATTATCTGCCCAGGTATTCTTTCAGCGTGCTCCAGCTCGTCCGGAAAATATTCCTCCCGGAAATTCCGGCTCTTCCGATTAATTTCCGTGGATTCGACGATACACTTCCGTTACGTGAATTCTTTTAGGGGTGGTGTTCAGATAGGGGATCTTGTTAAGGGGTTAATTATTGCATTTTGGGTATGAAATTGTGGTGATGATCGCTACAAAATAATTTTCAAAGTAACATCATCGACACCATTATCCGGGTGTCTCCCGGGCCCGACAGCCATAACTAGTGATGGGCCTTGACCATTTTCAAGCGGTATCGATTCCTTGTGACCAAGAATTATGGTATCGCAAGCATGTATGATTCTCTGGGTATCAAAAAGTATCGATCCCTAATGATAGTTGATCAGAAGTAGTGTCAGAAACACCCAAAAAGTACTTATGTATGGAATTGTTTGAGGATCATGAGAAAGACTTGTATCACGCCCATCACTACTTATCGAAACACCCAAACAAGTAATTATGTATGGAATTGTTTGAAGATCATGAGAAAAACTTGTATCACACCCATCACTACATATCGAAACACCCAAACAAGTACTTATGTATGGAATTGTTTGAAGATCATGAGAAAGACTTGTATCACGCCCATCACTACATAGCGAAACACCCAAACAACTACTTAAGTATGGAATTCTTTGAAGATCATGAGAAAGACTTGTATCACGCCCATCACTACATATCGAAACACACAAACAAGTACTTATGTATCGAATTGTTTGAAGATCATGAGAAAGATTTGTATCACGCCCATCACTAGCCATAACTGCTGGTCCACTGGAAGATTGACCCCTCAGTCAGCCGTAGTTCCACTTTGATTTCTCTCTCTCTCTCTCTCTCTCTTCCGGTATGAGTCCTTCTTTCTCCAGCGATTTGCGGGAGAATCGACTCTCTCGGCGTCTGTTGGTCACCGATAAGAGAGAACCGCGGGGCCGAATTATGCGAGCACACCCCCGCGAAACGACTGGTACATCCTGAGGGGATCTAATTCGAAAAGATCCGTCTGCGACGGAGCTCCATTGTGTTCGACGACAGAAGGCAGGCTCGCGTCCTCTCATTGTCGGGAGCACAGCGCGCACGCCTAGATATTCGTCTATTTATCCCTTTGTGCGAGAAAGGGTGGAAATAAAACCGTCCTGCGAGTATTTCCCGAGGATCATGAAAGCGAATCGGCCCGCTGATGATCGATCCTGGCCACGAAAATCCAATTACAATGCGAAATGGATCCTTTCGTCGCCGGTGCCGCCTTTCAGTGAATTCTGCGAAAGCGTTCGATTTAGAGCGTAAACCGTCCTTTTCTGAATTATCATCTCCCTTCGAATAGGAGGTTCTTTCAGGCTCGCGGACCATGAAGAAGGAGGCGAATAGACGGACAATTTTTTGTTCTTTGGATCGAGCAACAGATGATTTTATTGGAATACAACGATACCATAATGTCTTAGGTATAAGGGTCTATCTTAGGTATAAGGCGTAAGGGGCGGTTTTACCGAAGGACGGAAGGGCCCAGGCGAGGGCATAAAGTCAGGACCGTCGTCAGTCCGGTAGAAGCAGCTAGCTTTTTTTTATGTGGGGAAAATACATTACGCAGACCCCGCCCCCTGGGGGGAGGCGGGGTTATGTGGGACTCTCCCGGGGCACACCCACTAACGACCCCATGGTGGCCTCCATGAGATAATTGAGGGTGGGCGGGATCTCGCGAGCGAATGCCACCGACCACCCCCACCTCTTGGCATCGATGCCCCATGCCGGGGGAAGAGAAGCACCCCCCCCCCCCCCCAAAGTAGAAGCAGCTAGACTAAGCACAGTTTTCATTATTTACACATAGTTAAATACAGGATACGCGGAAACACTGTGTCGTTATTTAGACTAGCATCTTTGTAATAGTAATAAAGTATATGTAGTTTACAAAATAACGTACCCATATAAAAGCATTTCCAACAGATTTGACTCCGGGAGTTTTCCGAGTTGCTCTCCGGGGCAAATGAACGCGTAGAAAGGGAGATGGGGGCGTGTTCGTTGCGTTTGTTTTGGGCGGAGCGATCGGAGGGGGCGTGGTTTCTTTGCTCTCGGCGGAGCTAGAATAGCACTCCAAGGGGCGAGTTTCTATTTGACTTTGAATAGGAGGAGGTTATTCAATTCAGAAGCAACGAAAAGGTCGAAGAAGAGTAGCATCAACTGGGAAAGATCATTGACGTGCTTCAAGAAAATTGGCCGAGGCAAGGACTGAAGCTTCACGACTCGTCGATACAACAATTCCTAATTAACTTAAAAATAGCCTGATCGTTCCTGTGTAATTATTATCTGTGTTCGGTTCAAAGAGAAGTAAGATAGCGGAAAGAGGCATCGGGGCGGGACAAAGTGGAACGATTCGAACCGGGTAAAATATGCCGTGGAAAGTGGCTTGAAACGAAGACGGAAGATTTAAGAAAGGTTTCGGGTGCTCGAGGCGAAGAGGAGTGAGATGACAGAGGAAAGGAAAGAGAGGGAGAGAGAGAGAGAGAGAGAGAAAGAGAGAGAGAAAGCGAGAGAGAGAGAGGAGCCTTCGGGAAGGAGAGTGTTGTAGACGAGCTGGGCAAACACGATTTACTCCCAACACTCGGAAAAGGACTTATCATCCTGGCTGGCAGTGTCCTTCTAGCGGTGAAGGAGCCTGGAGGAGGCGAGCCAGACGGGGCAAACGAGCAAAGTCTTCGTCAAGAGGATTTGCCAGGAGTAGGTATCCCGCGGAATGAAGAAGGATGGCGCGAGATGAGCAGGGGAATAAGAAAATACGGTCGGACTCCGGGGCAGGGGCTCTCGGAGCTTGCAAGACTAAAAAGCCCCAGACCCTTTTAAAACTCCGACGTGGAAAATCCGAGGCGGGCCGAGTCGGGTCTCGGTCCAGCCAGGCCTCCTCCGCCATCCCCGCGCGAACTATTCCCCGGGAATTCCATCTGAAACCGAGCGTTCGACGGGGAATTGATCTGCCACTCCTCGGCCAGATCATTTCGTCAATGTCATTTAATGCGGTCCGGAAGTCGGAACCCGGCTCCACGGCTCCCGGGGATTTCGACCAAAGGCAAATGACGAGGCAACGTCGATTCGTCTTTCAACCATTTTCCACACGTCATGTCACCCAGAGCTGGACCATTCTGGCCGGCCTTTGTCCGCGCACTTTTTTCGCGAGGCTTGTGTTAATTATAGGATTTCGATAGACTAAGCTGGATCGGGATTAGGGGACGCGCAGCTTACTTTGTTCGCAGAGAATGACGCCGGTCGATTCGACCATTTTTTAAGTCTTTTAGAAATGTTCCGCGCGGCTGGATCGTAGAGAATTTTTTTAATAAAATATTTTACGGTATAATTACAGTTACTAGCATAATTGATCGCACACACTTTAGATGAGAAGTCTTTTAGAAATGTTCCGCGCGGGTGGATCGTAGACCATTTTTTTAATAAAATATTTTACGCTATAATTACAGTTACTAGCATAATTGATCGCACACACTTTAGATGAGAAGTCTTTTAGAAATGTTCCGCGCGGGTGGATCGTAGACAATTTTTTTAATAAAATATTTTACGGTATAATTACAGTTACTCGCATAATTGATCACAATTTAGATCCGGATAACTTTTTTTATCAATTTCTGTGTACGACTAAAAAGATTAGTTTAGTAAATGTAACAAACATTTTGATAAAATGCATTTGGTCGGATTTGTGAAATAAAAATGGTAAAAGTGATTATACAACTTTTTTATCTGAGCTAATAACGAAAATTTTAAAAATGTGTTTTGTATACTCATATAAGTTATATGCATGCTGCAAATTTCATCGAAATTGGTTAATTGGTTTACAAGTTATAAACGATCAAGTGATTTTATAAGTTGTAATATGAGTTATAAATGATCAAAAATAGCCATTTTTACCACAATCGATCATTAACAACGCGTAAACCAATTAACCAATTTCGATGAAATTTGCAGCATGCATATAACTTATACGAGTCAACAAAACACATTTTCTACATTTTCGTTATTGGGTCAGATACAAAAATTGTAATAATTAGACAGCGGATCTTTATGCAAAATAAAAATTTGGTACTTAAATTACAAGAAACTGGAGTGAAATAGAAATTTATTTTCTTGTTGATTATATTTATTAGGTTGAAAATAAAGTAACAGTATCTTTAAATTCGTCTAATGTTATTAATGTTTTAAATTACACCTACTCATTTTTCTCATAAATGCATAAAATCCGTAGTAATACTCACTTTAACTATTTTATTTCACAATTCCGTACAAATGCATTTTTCCAACATGTTTGTTCATTTACTAAACTAATCCTTCTACCCTTACAGAGAAATTGAAGTCGTTTGGCCCACTCATAAAAACGTTATACTGATCTAAAGTGTATGTGATCAATTATGCGAGTAACTGTATAATGTTCTAACGATTTGCCGCGAATTCAATCGCCGCCGAATATACGAAGACGAAGTGGCCCGGCGTTCCCGGGGAGCGTAATAGAAAATTCTGCAAAAGTTGCCGGGCTGATGCGAGCGTAATACCTAAATTTCGCGTGTCGGCAAAACGATTCGACGAAGTCGCCGGGAAAGAATCACAGTGTTCGACGGTAATCCGATTCTAGCCGAACGATTCACGCACGCGGCTTGAATTTAAAACGCGGCATCGAGGAGCGTCGCGACGCTCGCCGTTCCCATCCTGCCCGCGAAATTGTCGAGCGTGTTGTTTCTGTCCGGGTATTATGACGGGAGCCTGTTGTTCCTTTCGCAGTCCGCGGAAAAAGTTTCCCGTGAAAACAAAGCCTCGGACCTGTTCGCGCCCAGGCCTTAAGCCTTCCACGCGTTCCTCCCGAGTTTTCGTTGAAGATTTGCACCGAGATCCCCGTCCTCCTCGCGTCGCGGAATATCAAATTATTTTCGGAGTTGTTGAATCTTTCAGCAGACACGGTCCCGGTCTTATTCCGATGGAGGTAAACGAAAATCGAGGGGAGGTGCGAATGTAGATGGAAAACCTTTTTCGAAGCTCCTCGTAGTTTAACAGAATGTGCTGAAACGTAATACATGATTGTTCTATAAATTTTTATATGAATTTTTCGGTAACATTATTTGTCATATTGAAAATGGATATGTAATGTTTCACACTGTGGCTCTAATATAATTTAATTAGCCACGGGTATATTAGGTGGTGGCGTTGTGCTCGTATTAATTGTTTAGACGTTCAGAAATAAATAAGTGCTTTTCAACGAAAATTGACTTTAAACTATAATTTCACTTATATTTCAAAGTAAGAGGACAAGTGAGAAAACTTGCGGGGGTGAGTTTATATTTTCCACGCAACAAACATCGAAACTAGATATTTGTTAATTTACGAATTGAGACCGATAAATATCTAAAAATATAGCCACATTGTAATACATACAAAATATTATCACAGTGAAAATGAATACATCATTTTTCACAATCTGACTCTAATACATATAATTTAATTATCCACGGGTATTAGGTGGTGGCGTTGTACTCGTGATAATTGTTTAGACGTTCAGAAATAAATAAATGTTTTTCATCCAAGATTGACAAACTTAAACTATAATTTTACTTATATTTCAAAGTAAGACGAGAAATGAGAAATCTCAAAACTACATATTTGTTAATTTACGAATTGAGACCGATAAATATCTAAAAATATAGTCACATTGTAATATATACAAAATATTGTCACATTGATAATGAATACATAATGTTTCACACTGTAGCTCTAATATAATTTAATTACCCACGGGTATTAGGTGGTGACGTAGTGCTCGTATTAATTGTTTAGACGTTCAGAAATAAATAAGTGCTTTTCATCGAAAATTGACAAATATAAACTCTAATTTTACTAATATTTCGAAGTAATAGCACAAGTGAGCGAGGGTGAGTTTATATTTTCCACGCAACAAACACCAAAACTAGATATTTGTTAATTTACGAATTGAGGCCGATAAATATCTAAAAATATAACCACATTGAAATATACATATACAAAATATTGTCACATTGAACATGAATACAGTGGCTCTAATATAATTTAATTATGCACGGGTAATAGGTAGTGGCGTTGTACTCGTATTAATTGCTTAGACGTTCAGAAATAATTAAGTGCTTTTCATAAAAAATTGACAAATATAAACTCTAATTTTACTAATATTTCAAAGTAATAGCACAAGCGAGCGATGTTGAGTTTATATTTTCCACGCAACAAACACCAAAACTAGATATTTGTTAATTTACGAATCGAGGCCGATAAATATCTAAAAATATAGCTGTTGTAATTAACATTCAACGGATGAAACGAGCAGCGTGCAGAATACAGCGTTTTGGAATTGGGGTGGTATCGCGGTCGATTAAATTATAGATTTTCATTCCGCAGAATCTAATTACTGTGACGATACGAAAACAATCAAAGAAGCTGATCGAATGACGCCGCAACAGCCGGCCGGCTGGTAATTTGCGTCGTTTCTCGTTTTCAATTCGACACAATTAGGTTAATTTCAGCCCGGTGTTATTGGCTGAAACGTAATCGATTCGGCTGTCCCGCCGGAAAATTCGCCGCGTTCGAGCGATTAATTAAAAACATCCGAGTGAAATTAGTGTCTGCTTGTCGGGGCGCGGAGGCTTGTTTCCCTTTCCTTTTCCGGGAACTTTCGGCAGTCGACGCCGACGCCAACGCGACGCGTCGCGACGCCGGAGGATCGAGAAGCACGGAACTTCGTTAGCGATGCCGCCGTGCCGGAGTTCCATGGAACTTCTCTACTTTCACCTGCAGCTAGTTATTAATACGAAAGCGTGGTAAATATGCGCCGCTAACGGGAACAGTTTCGAACCGTAATAATAATTTCATTCTGCCTCGACTCCCCCTCTCTCTCTCTCTCTCTCTCTCTCTCTCTTTGTGTTTCTCGTTCCACCATTGTTTCTTCGTTTCTCGACAATTCTCGTTCTACCGTTTCCTACCAAGCTGTTTGTCGCTTCACATTCCTGAATAGACGCAGTTCCGCCAATCGGAACCCCTACGAAAATTTTCACTAAATTTAAACATAATATTTTATGCTCGCGGTTTAACCCAACAAGTACCAAATTCTTATTTTTTAATTTTTTCCCCATATAATTAATTCTTTTTTGGGGGTGGCATTCTGTACTTTAGGGATGATGTGTCAAATTTTTAATTTTTCATCTAAATGGTTAGTATTTACATATATTTCAGACGATATATGCCAAAAGTTAAATTAACCCTTTGCACTCGGAGCTATTTTAACTCAAAATCGAAAGATTTTTCTGTTCTAGAATATTTCCATTCTACATAATTTTTTTTTTTTCATTTTTTGCATATGAAACTGATATAATATCTCATGCAATATGTAAATGTCTAGTAGTTTATTAAATACGAACAAAAATAATAATGTGAACATTAGTTTTAAGAATGGCATAGCAATTTTCAGTGGTGCCTCAGAGTCGCCATCCGAGTGCTAAGGGTTAAATTGTCACAATTGAAAGTGCATTTTCTGTTTCACAATTTCTTATATCAATTTGTAAAAAAAGAAAAGGGGTTTCCACCCTCTTACAGCGTATATCATTACTTATCGTTAATAGGAAAGCGAACGGGAAACACAGCGACAGAAATTGAGTAATACTTTGCGCGACAAGTGTTACGAGCAACAATAATTTCAATCTGAATAACCTACCCCTGAAATACGATCCAGACTCCCGTCGAGGGGATTGAAAATCTGACTCGGTTCCCACCCTTGCCACGTGACGTAAGCATGCCAAATCAGAGGGAGCTCTGAAAATTATGAACTTGTTTTCCCGTGGCGGACCAATGGAGTTTTCGAGCTCGGGGGTGGTTTCGGGGCGGCACACGTCGGAACGGATTTACGAGCCAAGTACGATTTCTTCGGGACACGCCCCGAAGGGTAAATTATTCCTCCTGGGGGCCAGTGACGTCTTTTCGCGACACGCGTAACATGAAACCTCTAGCAAACATTTTCTAGGCGACTTTTTCCACAAAAATCATTTTAACGTGTTCAATTTGCCACTAATAAATTACATGATTCTTATTTTTCATATACTATGGACCAGTTGAAATGATTGTTTATTTTTATCAAGTCCGATAAGAAGATTAAGTTGATCTCGAAGGAGTAGCTTCCAAAATATCTGAACAAAAATTGAACAATCGCAAGGATTCGAGTAAAAATTGATCTGCGGTGGTTTTAAAATCAACGGTAGTTTAATTTACAAGGGACAGCCAAGCGCAATCGCCGCTTTAATTGTTTCGTAATCTCGCGCAGCCTGAAGAGAGCCCGGGACAATAGGATTTGTCTCCTTTTGTCTTTTGTCTTTCGCGCACGATCGACCCGAAGATTTATTTGTCGCGACGAGGGGTGCGTCGAGTGGCTCGGTGACAGTTGTTTCTTTTTAGACAACGTCGCGTCGCGCCGTGCCGCCGCGTCGCGTCGCTTCGAACACCCCAGAGGCGATTATTTCTGGCGTCGATGCAGATGGGGTGGCTCTCTCATCCCTGCAAATTTTTGTCTCTGTGCTCTTATTCTTAGACATTGTTCTCTTCTTGTTGGGAGAGGGTGCGACGTGTTTGCGCGCTTGAAAATGTTTGTTTTCGGATTCTTGCTCTCTTGGACATTATGTTCTTCTTGTTGTGAAAGAATAGGGGTTGTTAGAAACCCTATTCAATTTTATTTTTAGATCCTCGTTGTTGGACATTGCGTCGTTCTTCTTGTAAAATAATAGGGGTTGTATCTACGTGAAATATTTATTTCTAAATTTGTATACTTGGTCATCTTGCTCTTTCCTTTTGTAAAATAATAGGGGTTGTACCTACGTAAAATATTTATTGCTAAATTTTTATACTTGGTCATCTTGCTCTTTCCGTTTGTAAAATAATAGGGGTTGTACCGACGTAAAATATTTATTTCTAAATTTTTATACCTGGTCATCTTGCTACTTCCTTTTGTAAAATAATAGGGGTTGTACCGACGTAAAATATTTATTTCTAAATTTTTATACTTGATCGTCTTGCTACTTCCTTTTATAAAATAATAGGGGTTGTACCTACGTGAAATATTTATTTCTAAATTTGTATACTTGGTCATCTTGCTCTTTCCTTTTGTAAAATAATAGGGGATATACCTACGTAAAATATTTATTTCTAAATTTTTATACTTGGTCATCTTGCTACTTCCTTTTGTAAAATAATAGGGGTTGTACCGACGTAAAATATTTATTTCTCAATTTTTATACTTGGTCATCTTGCTACTTCCTTTTGTAAAATAATAGGGGTTGTACCTACGTAAAATATTTATTGCTAAATTTTTATACTTGGTCATCTTACTCTTTCCGTTTGTAAAATAATAGGGGTTGTACCTACGTAAAATATTTATTTCTAAATTTTTATACTTGGTCATCTTGCTGCTTCCTTTTATAAAAGAATAGGGGATGTTTGCACCTGCCAAAAATTTTTTAATCTGTTACCACCAAAGATTAATTTTAATTTCGTTCAAAAATTTGTTACTCACTAATTTAAATTACGAATTTTGGTATGTATAGATCGAGACTTGTTAATCCACCTGAAAATACGTAAAGCATATTTATAGTTAAATGTTTGCAGAACTATTCCACAAATCAGTCACGTAAATAAAGCAAGAAGTAAAGTAGGATCTTCAGCACGTTATATCCGCGGTGCTCTTCTCCAATTAAAGATCACTTTCATTTTATATTCGAAGCTCGGAGTCTTAACGAGCGATTTAAATAGCTCACCCGGTACAAATTAGCTTCCACAGACTCGAAGAAAGTTTGCTAACCAACACAGAGGAGGTGAATATAAAACGGCACATAAAACACTTGAGTGAACTGTCCGATATTGCGAAACCTGTAGAACCCCCTCAATATTCAAGGAAAATCGAATTCCAGAATCCACAACCCTTAAAAAGGTTTCCTAATAGCAAAGGCTGGTTTCGGAACGGCGCAGGGTTTCTGGTACGTATCCGAAAATTATTTTCCACGGCGGTGTTACGTGAATTCTGCGAATACAAACTGTTTTTACAATGCTAACAACGCGGTGAAATATGAATGTTCATGCCACTCTGATTATTCGCGAGGTGCTGCGTACATCATCATTAGACCGCTGATCTTTATACAAAATAAACATTTTGCGACAAACAAGAGTCAGATAGAAATTTGTTTTATCCTCAACAATTTTAATGAGGTGGAAATAATATATAGGACTCTTTGAATTATTTTAACCTTTTTATTGTTTCAATCTCAAACTGACTAATGCGTGTAACTGTATAGTTTTATAAAATCGAGAAAATAGAATTTATGCTTGAATAATAAAGTTTAGTGAATCGATCATTTATATTAATAGTAAAATACATAAAAATGGTTGTTTGATCGTGATAAATCCAGTACTAAACCTCACCTATGCATTTTTCCCCTAAATTAATAAAATCCGCAGTCTACTAATCACCGGTCCGCATTAATTGAATAAATTATCAATTACACCGGCCGAAGCGGGGCCTCGGCCTCGTCCGGTGAAACCATTAAGAGAAAAAACCAGCCCCGAAACGATCTTAATTAAAAAGCGCGAGGCTCGATCGAGTCTTGAAACCCGTCCCCGAGAATCGAAACGCGAAATTCCTCGACCGCTCCTCGGTCTGAAGGAAATTAGCCCAGGTTATTAGATGTAAATGTTTAATCGCGCGTATTAATGCATTCACCATTAATTAAAAGTCCGTTTTCTGTTCCCGAGGCCGACGCCGCCGCGCCGGCCATTAATATTTTCCATTTTCCGGCTGGAACGCATTAATACGTTTCACGCAGCACGTTCCGAGAGCCTTGCGTCGAATCGATTACGCGGCGCCTTGTTAAAATTACACGGTCCTTTCTCATTAACGCTGCGCCGGCCACTCGCGGCGCGATTAACAAACTCCGCGGAAACGTTCTGCCCGCTCGGTGATTGTCAATTAAAAGCCTCGGACAGGCGCGCGACAATTTTCCGCGGAGATGTTCGGAAAATAAAGTGCATATTCTTTCAGTGTGCATTCTGCAATTTGTACTTTGCAATCTTATGGAGCGATTTAAAAAATGTATTTTGGTGTATCAATGATTCAAGAACCTACCCTATAATTGTCAAAAGAGACGACCGGAATAATTTGCCCCCAAAAAATTCCAAAAGGTCACCTTGCTTACCCAGCCGTTACAACTCGAAAATAAAATATATATTTTCTTCGATGTGCATTCGAGTTGCAATTTGTGCTTTGCAATCTTAAGGAGCCATTAAAAAATTTATTTTGGTGTATCAATGATTCAAGAACCTACCCTATAATTCTGAAAAGAGTCGACCGGAATAATTTGCCCCCAAAAAATTCCAAAAGGTCACCTTGTTTACCCAGCCGTTACAACTGGAAAATAAAATATATATTTTCTTCGGTGTGCATTCGAGTTGCAATTTGTGCTTTGCAATCTTAAGGAGCCATTAAAAACTTTATTTTGGTGTATCAATGATTCAAGAACCTACCCTATAATTCTGAAAAGAGTCGACCGGAATAATTTGCCCCCAAAAAATTCCAAAAGGTCACCTTGCTTACCCAGTCGTCACAACTCGAAAATAAAATACATATTTCTTCGGTGTGCATTCGAGTTGCAATTTGTATTTTCCAATCTTAAGGAGCGACTAAAAAAATTTATTTTAGTGTATCAATGATTCAAGAACCTACCCTATAATTCTCAAAAGAGTTAATGGAATAATTTGCCCCCAAAAAATTCCAAAAGGTCACCTTGCTTACCCAGTCGTTACAACTCGAAAATGAAATACATATTTCTTCGGTGTGCATTCGAGCAGCAATTTTTGCTTGCAACGAGGGTATCTGGTGCAGTCCGAGGCCACCCCAGCTGCATTCCGTAGTTGCATAGCAGCTTGTCGGTGAAAGCAACCCCGGCAAATATTTCATCCACACCCGGTAATAGACGAGGAGCATCGCCGCTAGTTAAAATCTTCCAGCGGCCCGCCCTCGAGGACCGCGTCCACCCCTTTGCCGGGGGTTAGCCGAAGCGTGAAGGGGGTGACGGAAGTGGCTACTTGGTTCGGGGCCGATCGAAGGACATAATCCAGGACGAGGACACTCGAGCGGCGAACGCTGAATGCTAAACAGTCCTAATTGCGGCCGCGGGTTTTTCAATGGCGAAAGAGGGGGCTTCGGGGGTGTGCGGCTTGCCTTTGAATCTCGGGGGTGGATCTCTCCTCGTCGTCGGCGTCGTCGTTACACAAGGTCCAAGCACACGCTCGACCAATTGGCGTGGCAGCCGATCGCCGCACCGGCCAAGAACAAAAGAGCCAAGTCGGGAGTTCGTTATGACAGTTCGTTAGCTCCGTAAATTGCCGGGCCCTCGTTAATGGCCGGCCGCCAATTATCGAACCGATTACTCCGCTGAATTATCCGGCATTCGTTCATTAGTTGACTGCAATTTTCTGCAGTGACACGCGAGCCACGGTGCGGACTGTAAACTGTTGATATGTAGTACCCGTCTCTTTCGGCGAGTCTAGCGACGGGACTCGAGGAATCTTGAGGGCCACCGGTCCGACAACTGGACGCGTTGTTGCGAAACTGTTGCACGAAGGAGCCCTGAGAGAGAGAGAGAGAGAGAGAGAGAGAGAGAGAACATCTCTGTCTCTCTTCTGCGACTAATCACCGTGCTCTGAATGTTTAATCAGCGAGCGGAGTTGACGGAAGTTCCAGTCTTAGTGGGCGGGACTGGGGATGGAGTTGGACCTGATGGGGGTTGGTTCTCGTAACGAAGATGGTTGCGTGGGAATTAAGTGCCGTTTCTGCTAAATAACCGGGCGATTCGGGACCCTAATGATTCCTCGCACAGTGGGTTCTCGAGAAGATTTGGTCTACCGTTTCGAATATCGCAGAATCAATTTTTAAGTCAATATAAAGTGACTCAGAGTTGGGCAGTAATTGATTACATGAGTAATTAATTACATCTTCAATTACATGAGCAAAAGTGGACTACATTTTCAATAAGAAAACAGTAAAATGGTGCAAACCATCAAAATAGTGGTTTAAAAGAACAATTACATGTAGTTGTAATTGGTAATTGCAATTACTCCTTGTAATTACTGTAATTGTAATTGTGGTCCGCAATTACAATTACTGGTTGAGCCGAAGTAATTGCAATTACAATTACAATTACGTGGAATTGCAATTACAATTACATGTAATTGTAATTTTATTTCTGCAATTACAATTAAATAAGTAATTGGTATGTAATTGTAATTGAAATTACTTTTTGCCCTCAGTGACTCTCACTAATATTCGGACACTCTTAAAAAGACGATAACTTTTTTAATATTCGACCATACAACTTGGATTTTCTTTGAGAAGTTAGAAGAATCGGTTTTGTTACGTAACGTGAAAAGAATTTTTGAAAAAATTGCTATTGGTCGGAATTGCAGAGAAAATACTAAAAGTTATTTTTTACAACATTTTTATGCGGGCTCGTATTGAAAATATAGAAAACACGTTTCGTAGATCTGTATCAATTAAACATATATTCTGAAAATTTCATTAAAATCGGTCAACGTTGCAAAGATGGTAAAAATTGCTATTTTTCACGATTTCCGGCCTCGAACCGCAATAAATCTATGGATTCGAACATCGGCCGATTTCAATGAAACTTTTACAATGCATATAATTGACACAGATCTACAAAACATATTTTTTAAATTTTCAATATTGACCCACATAAAAAAGTTGTAAAATGCAATTTTTAGTATTCTCTTTACAATTCCGACCAATTGCAATGTCTGAAAAAATTTCTTTTCGCGTCATGTAGTAAACTAATTTCTCTCACTTCCAAAAAAAAATTCAACTGGTATGGTCCGATATCAAAAAAGTTATCGTTTTTTAAAGAGCGTCCGAATATTAATGGGAATCACTGAATACATATAATACTAGATTTGAAGTAGACGATCCCCTTACTACATGATGGGATGTCGTTCAAATGATCTCGTTAAAGTTATGCACCTATAATATCACCAATATTATTATTAATGTCAAATCTTGCAGATCGAACACTCGCGATGTCGAATCACTTTCCACACCATTCCCACAGTCCGCTTCGTTTACAATACATTCGAAAGCCGAGCGCAGAGGAATTATAAATCGAATAAATTGAGCGGGTATTCGATATCAGACAAAGACAGGCGAATTCATTACCGGTACGAACAGTTTCGATCGACTTTGCAAAGGAGAGCACTACTTGCGCCGTTCACCGTTGAATAAACATGAGACGTCCAATTAGAAAATGAAATCATCTCCGTTTCCGAGTGAATAAACACACTGTCGAACAGTTCTACTGTCTCTTATCGTCGACGAACACTGTTCACCGTTCTCGCTTAGAACCAAGAAGAAAACCACGGAACAAAGATCCCTCTGCGCCATTGTCTGTCGGAGAAATACTCCTTCGAATATCCAAGAAAGTGTATTCCGCGTATAATTGCTTGATTATTCTCGAAAGAGTTTGAGGAGCCGCATAAAAATGGGGTTTCGACGGAAGTGTCCTTGTTTCATTAACAATAACGAACGGGTGTCTCTCTCTCTCTCTCCGTTTGCCTTATCGATATTCCGTTTTACCTTTGCACCCCCCTCCCCCCTCAGTATTTATTGCTGTTCCCGTTTTAAATATCCGATGAAGATATTCCGATCCAGTGGCGTTGGATAGAAATTATTGTAACAGAGGTCCGAAAGCTTTTTCAACAAGCCCATAGTATTACAAACTATATTATATTATGACAAAAAATTTCTTATACCTCTGAGACCTCGAAAATTTGACTTTTTAGAATTGTCTCGAACGCTGTGAAACAGGTTCAAATACAGTGACTGCCATTAATATTCGGACGCTCTTAAAAAAAAACGATAAATTTTTTGATATTGCACCATGCGATTTGAACTTTTTTGAGAAGTTAGAGCAATTAGTTTACTACATGATGTGAAAAGAAATTTTTTCAAAAATTGCAATTGGTCGGAATTGTAGAGAAAATACTACAAAGTGCATTTTACAACTTTTTTATGTGGGTTTATATTGAAAATTTAAAATTTTTTTTGTAGATCTGTGTCAATTATATGCATTGTAAAAGTTTCATCGAAATCGGTTGATGTGAGAAAAAACGACAGACATTGAAAGATATATGAATCCTTAGATTTATTGCAGTAGAGGCTGAAAATCGTGAAAAATTGTAATTTCTACCATCTTTAAACGTTTTAACTTTAAACGATTTTAATGAAATTTTCAGAATATGTTTAATTGATACTGATCTACGAAACGTGTTTTCTACATTTTCAATATGAGCCCACATAAAAAAGTTGTAACACATAACTTTTAGTATTTTCTCTGCGATTCCGACCAATTGCAATTTTTTCAAAAATTCTTATTCACGTAACGTAACAAAACCGCTGGTTCTAACTTCTTAAAAAAAGTCCAAGTTGTATGGTCGAACATTAAAAAAGTTATCGTCTTTTTAATAGTGTCTGAATATTAGTGGCAGTCATTGTATTCGCAGCGAAGAACCGTGATTTCTATGGAGGGTGTGAAAGGGGTTGAAAAGCAGAAATGGAACGTTTATTCCATTCCGTGGGACAGCAGTGATGCCTGCTTTATTGCATAATCTCGCGAGGAGGATAAAAACTGAAGGAGTTCGAGGAAAGTTTGTTGTCCCTTCGCGCCGTAATCCCGCCAAGGACGAGGCTGCTCCTCGAGGATCGTTGTCACGGGGATATTGCTCGTAAATGCCCCGAGGATTCTTTCTCATCGGCTCGATCCGGGACGCGAGATTACAAAATCTCGCGCGTTTTATCGCGTCCTTTCTGTGTCTACGAAACCAGGCGAAAGCGAACGGACGATTCGACGTTTGGGAACCAAGACGTAACCGGGGCTTTGGAACGAGGAAACTTGCTCGCGGGATTGGATAACGCGGCACGTATGGTTTATCCGGCGATTATACTATCTCTTTGAATCAATTTAATTGCCAAGGAGGTTGTAATTTAAAGCGAACGACCAGCATGAATTCGGAAAATTAGGGAAATGGACTGACTGCGACGTTCTTGCTCCCGGAAGATGGTTTTGGGAAGCCGAATTGTTCTGCTTGCGGGGATTCGGAATGGTTTTAGCGGTGATACATGGGAATTTTTAGCGTTGAGATTTAGGATGCTTTTCTTACTGGTTTGTGAAAGTAACTATGTATCTGAGAAATTCGTAATTCAATGAGAAATATTTGGAATTTGTACACTGTTATGTTTTTGGTGACTAGATATTGTGGATCTTCGGGCAAATACTCTACTTGAAATCAATTATTTTATAGAAACTAGCAGGAGGAAAAATTTTTTTTTATTTGTGAAAATATTCTTTATCAGATGAATACAGTAGAGTACCATTTTAATGTTCATTATTTTAGCTGCTTTCTGGTATTTCCAAAATTTACGAATGCTTTAAATGTATAAAAATCTCCAATCTAGTAATGGCCATTAGTGTAGTACAAACGGCACAAAAATGGTACCAGCGTGTATAAGGAAAATCGATAACTCTATTCGTCATGATAAATTCACTGGATATATTGAGCAGGTTCAATTCTTATAAGGAATAGATTTGCACTCGGAGCTATTTTAACTCGAAAATTAAACATATCTTCGGACCTAGAATAATTCCAATCTATATGATTTTTTTTCATTTTATAAATATGAAATTGATATAATACCTCGTACAATACTTAAATATTTAGTAATTCATTAGACAGCACCATATTTAATAAACTAAACAATATTGTGGATAATGGTAGAGCAAGTTTTAATGGCGACTCTGAGTCACCACTCGAGTGCTAAGGGTTAATACATGTCTTCTTCACACACGATATAAAAATTCATTAATTATGTGTGTCTGTAGGAATTGAAGATTTTATTCGTCACCAGAAATTCACTAAATACATTGTGTGCAGGTTCAATTCTTATAAGGAACAAGTTTAATACATGTCTTCTTCACACACGATGTAAAAATTCATTAATTATGTGTGTCTGTACGAATTGAAGATTTTATTCGTCACCAGAAATTCACTAAATACATTGTGTGCAGGTTCAATTCTTATAAGGAACAAGTTTAATACATGTCTTCTTCACACACGATGTAAAAATTCATTAATTATGTGTGTCTGTACGAATTGAAGATTTTATTCGTCACCAGAAATTCACTAAATACATTGTGTGCAGGTTCAATTCTTATAAGGAACAAGTTTAATACATGTCTTCTTCACACACGATGTAAAAATTCATTAATTATGTGTGCCTGTACAAATTGAAGATTTTATTCGTCACCAGAAATTCACTAAATACATTGTGTGCAGGTTCAATTCTTATAAGGAACAAGTTTAATACATGTCTTCTTCACACACGATGTAAAAATTCATTAATTATGTGTGCCTGTACAAATTGAAGATTTTATTCGTCACCAGAAATTCACTAAATACATTGTGTGCAGGTTCAATTCTTATAAGGAATAGATTTAATACCTGTCTTCTTCACACACGATGTAAAAATTCATTAATTATGTGTGACTGTACAAATTGAAGATTTAATTCGTCACCAGAAATTCACTAAATACATTGTGTGCAGGTTCAATTCTTATAAGGAATAGATTTAATACCTGTCTTCTTCACACACGATGTAAAAATTCATTAATTATGTGTGACTGTACAAATTGAAGATTTAATTCGTCACCAGAAATTCACTAAATACATTGTGTGCAGGTTCAATTCTTATAAGGAATAGATTTAATCCCTGTCTTCTTCACACACGATGTAAAAATTAATTAATTATGTCTCTCTGTACAAATTGAAGATTTTATTCGTCACCAGAAATTCATTGAATACATTGTCCAGATGCAACAATTCGAGGACTGCGTTTAATTAAGTGCATTCGGGTCTTCGTTAAAGTGAATTTCGACAATTACGAACGATAAGGGAGGTTTTGGTGGTGATAGCAATTAATGTACCGTTCGAAATGCTTTCAGATACAAGTTGGAAGTGGCCGGGAAGTCCCTGCCGGTGCTGACGAACCTGGACAAAGGTCGTTACGGGGTTCTGATCTTCGAGAATCTGAACAAGTATCTGCAGATGGACAAATGGAACCGCGAACTGCTGGACAAATACTGCAGAGAGTACTCGGTGGGCATCGTGGGCTTCGCACCGTCCGGCGAGGAAAGTCTCGTCGGTGCACAGCTGAAGGGCTTTCCTCTGTTCGTGCACACTAATCTTAGATTGAAGGTCAGTATTGCCCCGCAACCATATTCTCCTGGAGAAATTTCACTTCGATACTGCTCCTCGTAGCCTCGCTGCACTCTGTATGCAACGTCAAAGAATTGCAACCGATCTCTTTGTTCTTCTTTGTTTATTATTTGTCTCTTGGATCAATTTGAAAAATTTTTTGGATACACAAAACAAAATGTTCATTCTATTTTGTTCTTCCTTGTATTTTCATTTTTAACTCTAAACGTACCGAGCTGTAAAAGTAACAGGCACAAAAGGAACAGACCTTATAAAAAATACAAGATTTCATTTATTTAGACTTTGCGCGGTTCTCATTGTAATATGTACTGTAATATAGATATTTATTAAGTTATTTCTTATGATTGCCCCTCAATAATATTGAATTTTATTTAATTATTGTCAATAAAAATTCCATCTTTATGATTTCGATAATTGTACAATAAAAAATCTAGAACCGGTCGCGGTACGTTTAGTGTTAAGCAACGTCAGTTCAAGTATTTTTTATTCTGTTGATTGCTCGTTATTGTGACACTGAGATTAAGACAATGAAGTCAATTCTAAGAAATTCCGTGTACACTTTTTGGAAATTACCGATAGAAACACTGCGTTTCTGTTTTTGCGTTTTGATAAATTTGTTCATTACCGAGGGTGCTAAGATACAATCTCTGGTGTGCAGTACGTAATTCGAACACACCTGCAGATGCAAATGACGACCATAAAACTGGCACTAAATGTTTCCGTGTGTTCCTCGGCCGGACTTCAAGGGAGTCACAATGATTGATTTACGCTACTTCGAATAATTAAAGAGACTCCTGTTTCACACGAAATCAGAAACTGGATCTACCGCGCTAAAATTAAACGTTTGCGATCTAAATGCGGTTCTGGTATCTGCGTCTCGGATTCACGAATCAGCGTGTACTGGACGTTCCAGTATGCAGCTGAAACGTCCAGATTAATATCGCACGGAGAAAATTCGTAACAATTTAATTCGTTAAACAAACGTCGTAAAAAAAAATCAAACCAACCTCTGTCAGAAATTCGAATGGATATTAAAAAACGAAAAGGTAGAAAATCAGTCTAACTGTTTCTTAATAATCGAAGCATATTATCCATTAAATAGAGAAACAGACAAATTCACTTTTACGTTCCACAAAAATCGAACCCATCGAATCATCGTCGATCGAAGAATTCGTTTAAAAAATAGAATAAATAATTGAAAATAATAGAATAATAACATAATAATAATAATTATACAGGGTGGTCCGTTTAAATAAGAACACCTAAATATCTCTTCAGGTTATTGTGATGCAAAAATTATTTGTTACGTAATGTGCATGGTGTCAATGGACCAAATATTTGGCACGAATATTTTTTCCACTTAGGTAATTTTTTTCGGAGTTATCAAGGTCATCGGTGTTTTTTTGACACATAACTGCATTTGTTTTTCATTGCACCGTGTAGCTGAGCAGAAAATACAATCAGATATGTATAATAACGTGACCTTCAAATGACCTTAATCTTTGAAAATGAAAGTGAACACTCCGGAAAAAATAATCTTGAGGAAAAAAAAAATATTTGCAAAACATTCACCTTGTGATACCATTTATATTGCATTAAAAACACTTGTTACGTCGTCACAAATAAAGGAGATATTTAGGTGGCTACATTTAGGTGGACCACCATGTATAATAATAAATAGTTTAAAAACGCGAATGGACGAATTCGGTTTAATTGTGTTGTGGGTGAGAAAATGCAACGAACCTGTGGTAGGTATGGAATCAGAGTCGAAGGCAATCTCGCCCACGTGGCTCGCGGCGTTTATCGGCGGGCGGGAAATAAGTTTCGATAACGTTTCGGCAGAAAGCGAGAACCTGGGGGATTGGCAATCTCCGTTTCCGTGTGACGGAGCCGAACCGACGCGGCGACTTTATTTCACGGGCTTCGAGGAAAAGAAAAGGCTCGCGGAATCGTCGACCTCGCGCCATTATCGCCGGACTGCAATACGACAAATGCCTCTTAACGGGAAAGGCCGGGACGCCGAATCAATTTGCATATCGCGTGAGATCGCGCGTGCCCGCACGCTCTCTGTGATTACCGCGGCATTATTCCCTCCCTTCTTTCTCTCTTTCTCTGTCTTTCTTTGTCCGTTTTCTTTCCGGGGGGGGGGGGAGGAGGGCGATCGTTGCAACACGTTTTCGAACGATCCTCCGAAGCACGTGAATCCACGACCCGACCTCGTTCCCTTCGGCTCCAGGATGAAATATTTGTTTAACGACCGACGAAACCTTCCGTGATAAATAGGCGCCGCCGCGGATTTTATGCATTTTCTACCGGCACGGTCGAATGCGTGGCACACGATGAAAGGAACACCTTAATGAAGATTAATTATCCCGCCGCACGTTTTTTTCACTCTAATAACGCCTTTGATGGGGGATATGCGGCTCCGTTTTTTAAATAGATCGATCCTGTTTAATTGGTTTTATGGACGTAGTTGCTTGTTTCTACGTGGTAGTGTGTACTATCAGGGACGCGCTAGTTTCGCAGGAGCTTCGTTGCTGGTTATTTTTTGGAATAAGGTCTTTTGTGGGTAACATGCAAATTTTTCAGTTCGTCATCAAAGGGAAATTAATTTAAAAACGCAAAGAAATCGACGCGAATAATTTTGAACAATTCAGAATCGGTTCTCCAGAGTCAGGGGTTGATTTTCTACTAAAAATCACAACCGTCAGTGAAAAGACACTAAATATGGGAAGTCGTCCATTCGTAGGTACATCATCAACGGGAAATTAAACTAAAAACGCAAAGAAATCGACGCAATCAATTTCGAAAAATTCAGTTATCGGTTCTCCAAGCGCAGGGGTTGGTTTCCCGTCAAAAATCACAATCGCGAGTGGAAAGACACTGTGAATATGGAACATCGTTAATTCTCTTGTTCATTATCAACGGGAAATTAAACTAAAAACGCAAAGAAATCGACGCAATCAATTTCGAAGAATTCAGAATCGGTTCATCAACCGCAGGGGTTGATTTTCTGCTAAAATCACAACCATGAGTGGAAAGACACTGAATATAGAGCATCCTCAATTCCCAGGTTCATCATCAGCGGGAAATTATAACTAAAAACGCAAAGAAATCGACGCAATCAATTTCGAAGTATTCAGAATCGGTTCTCCAAACGCAGGGGTTGGTTTCCCGTTAAAAATCACAATCGCGAGTGGAAAGACACTTTGAATATGGAACAAAGTCAATTCCTAGGTTCATCATCAACGGGAAATTAAACTAAAAACGCAAAAAAATCGACGCAATCAATTTCGAAGTATTCAGAATCGTTTCTCCAAACGCAGGGGTTGGTTTCCCGTTAAAAATCACAATCGCGAGTGGAGAGACACTGCGAATATGGAACATCGTCAATTCCTAGGTTCATCATAAACGGGGAAATTAAACTAAAAATGCAAAAAAATCGACGCAATCAATTTCGAAGAATCAGTTCTCCAAGCGCAGGGGTTGGTTTCCCATTAAACATCACAATCGCGAGTGGAAAGACACTTTGAATATAGAACAAAGTCAATTCCTAGGTTCATCATAAACGGAGAAATTAAACTAAAAACGCAAAGAAATCGACGCAATCAATTTCGAAGTATTCAGAATCGGTTCTCCAACCGCAGGGGTTGGTTTCCCGTTAAAAATTACAATCGCGAGTGGAAAGACACCGTGGATACGGGACCTCGTCCATTCCCATGTTCGTCGTCGACGGAAAATAGAGTCAAAAACTTGAATGAATCGATGCGGTACCGAAAAAAAATTCTGGATCGATCTTCGTACCGCAGGGGTCGGTTTCCTCGTTGAAAAAGCGCGACATTAAAATCGCGGCGGGGTGAAAAGGCGCGGTGGAAACGCGGCTTTGTCGTTGCCCCGGCTTTTAACCCTTCGGACAACAGAGGCGTAATAGAATCGGAACAAGGGAACTAATTTCCGACTTTTGTCGGGCCGTTTCACTCGTCGCGTGTAAACCGACGGCGAACAAAAAAAGGGGGATCGAATAAGCGACGCGCATAGAGAGAAGAGAGAGTGAAGGGGAGAGAAAGAGAAAGAGAGAGAGAGTTGCTCGAGCGTCGCGTCGCGCCGCGTTGAGTCTCGTCGAGAGTTTTGAGTTCTCTCTCTCTCTCTCTCTCTCTCTCTCTTTTTGTCGTTGAGTCTCGCTGAGAGTCGAGCTCTCTCTCGTCGAGAGTCGAGTCCCCGTCGTTGACAATGTCCGAGAAGTTTTCCAACGGCCGGCTAAATGAGATCGGCTCTTTTTCTTTTCCGCAGGATGCTCAGCTGAACGCGGCCTCCCCTATTCTACGATTAACCAGATCCGGGGAAACAGCCTGGGGACCACTTCCTGGCGGTGACTGGACCATTTTTCAGGCCAATCACAGCACCTACGAGCCCCTGGCCTGGGCACACCGGGACAGCCTCGACTATCCAGCCAACAAAAGTCCTCTGGCGACCGTCATTCAGGTGAGACACGGGATTCCGCTACTTATCACCCATTGTCCTCCGACTCTGTGCACGATGTGCTCAGTATGTTCCACGATGTTATGCTAAAACCAACATATTATTACACGACGAAACATATTATTACACGCGACTCCGTGTTGTACTGTACAGAAGCATATAACCGTAAATGAGAAGCATATCGGTTTGTTCTTCGAAAGGATACATCGTTTACAATCGCTTGATTTAATGATACTATCTTGCCATTCTTATTGATGTCCTGCGATATCGTCCAGAATTGTTTATTTGTCAGGTTTAGTAAATACGCTGAAAGATGCCCTCAACGTTCTCACCCTACATGCTGTACAATTGAATGCATTTATACGATAAATTGTTACAGCATGTTGTTTCGATAAGTGCCGAAGTGATAAGAAACACTACTCAATCCGTGATAAGAAGATTGCAGCATTGTATTCACAGAACACCTTCTGTAAATGCAAGTTTATTTCGCCCTTGTTGTCATAAATGACCTTTGCTGACCTTCAAAGACCTTAATGTTGCACCTCGTTGGATTCGTCTCAATAACCGCTATCAGGAAACAGGTACCAAAACATAGCATTCTATTTAAAAATACAAAGGTGACCTTCACATCTCTGTAGCGTCTACATCTAGGAAAAAAAGATTAACGCCAATTACTATTGTAGGTGTTATTGTAGGTGGCAATATGTACTGCCTCACCCTGTATATAGCTGTTTAAACATTCTGTTCTGTACAGCAAATCGTCACAGCCGTAAATATTCATAAACGATATACTCAACGTTACCATCGTCCTGGAGACGCTCCTTACATGTTGTCCTGTATACTAACATGCCTATACGTATACTGGTCTCTGTACGCAAAATCGAAACCAGCCGCAAAAATGTATAAATCACATGGCCAACATTGCCATCGTCCCGGAGACGCCAGCCCAGTGCAGTTTTCGCGAGCATTTGCATAGTAATCGCAATTCCGTCGCTCCGCAGCAGTGTACGAGATTCTTCGTTGCTGTAAACACAGGAACATTAATTATTAAGTAGTCAAGAGTCCCAGAGCCTCTGCCGGGGTAGACGATGAAGCTTTGTTCTAAGCGACTGCATAGTCGTTTCGCTTCTTGTCGAGATTATTAATTAATACTCGCGTTGTTAACGGACAAAGCTTGAGTAGAGGGGGTCTTAGTAAACAGTGAGAGAGAGAGAGAGAGAGAGAGGGGGGGGAGGAGAAGAGGATCGGTTTAATTAAACACGATCGCGCGTCGCCCTGCGTTTGTTACATTACACTCTGGAAAAATTCGTTAACGAGCGCCTCTTTTTGAGCTTTCGGGACCCGGGTGTGTCTGGCAAAGGGCTTCGATCCGGTTAGAGTCCTCAGACCTTCTATGTATCTGTCCGTTAATTAACGAGCTTTTGTCTTCGACGATGTATGGCCATGCGGCCTGACTAGACCCGACCAGACCCGACCCGACCCGACAACACCGTCAGTCAGTTTTCCACGTTTTCGTTTGACACCGAATCGGCAGCGGTGAAGCGGAATGGCGTCCGCAACCGCGTGGTCGCGGTGCAGCTTGCGGAGACGCGAAACACGATGCCAAAACGCATCGCTGCTGTCCCCTGGTTGGTCGATTCGGTGACCACTATGCGGTGCTGGCCAGTATCTATGCGACCGGTTCATGGCAGTCTTCATTCCTAAATCGCGACTAACGCGGACGATGGTATCCGACTGTTTTATTTATATGTACTGGTTATTCGAGGAATTTCTTTCGGCTGGTGCGATATAGTATTTACGATACTGCTGCGATTAACTTCGGCATAATTGCTGCTACGTGACTGGGCCTGTGGTGGTCTTCGCTCTTCTAAATTGCCGTGAACTATGCGAACGCGATTTGATAGTTTATTTCCATCGGGGATGGTTATTTAAATAATTTACTTCCCGTGGTTACTGTTTGCCGTTAATATTGCATTCCCATTCGAAAGATTATCTGATAAAACAATTGTGGGAATCCTTGCCTCGAGGGTCCTGCGAACTGCAAAATTTGTTTTTGTACAAATTGCTTCTACAACGTTCCTCGAATATTCAGGTAAAAGGATATTTCGATATTCGAAGTCGTTCGACTGTTATAAACGTAGAACGGAGCATTTGTTCGCTTCGTTACGATTAAAGTATTAATAAATAACCAGTGAAGTATCAATCGGCTGGACATTAATTTGTACTGGAAAAAAGTGCATTCAGCATTGAGCCAAGACAATTTTGAGCCAAAACTGTATTTTTCATATTGGCGACCATGATATCTCAAAAACTACTGAACGGATTTCGCTCAAATTTGTATGGTATAGTCAGCACATCTATAATTCTTGCCCGTGCCAAAATATTTCTGATATCTGCTGTAGTTTTTTTTTTAAGCTGTAAAAGAGGAAAAAAAATGACGAAACCTTGGACTTAACGTTTAAAACCGTGCCAAAAATTCAATTTTCGATATTTTTTTATTATTTTGGTACCGGGGATAGTCGCAGGTCTCCAAATTAAAATGCCGTTTGATTTTTTGATATCAGATGATCCAAACCTCCGGAAATCATGGTCACCATCAACCTACTTTTTTTATACACATGAGTGTCTTCCGAACGGTGTAAAGTCGATCCAACTCGTTATTTTGGTTTGAAAAAATTCTGAGAGACTGCTAAAATGTCAGTAAATCTGTGATAAAAATTTCAAGATTGTATGTTTTAAGGGTACTTCAAAAAAAATTCCTAAATAAAGCAAGAAAAAGTAGCTCTCACATGGGATGACCCCCTGCAGGAGCGCGTGTGTATGTCATCGGTATGAATGAGTGTGTGTGTGTGTGTGAAGAGATCGTTTTCGGGGATTGAGAGTGCATTCTATATAATTTTCTTTATTTTCTACACTATCAGATATTCTTGTTTTTACTTTCGTCTTCGAAAGAAACATCCTTATTCACTAAAAATCCCTACAAACTCGTCTGATATTAATATTGCACCATCTTTCACATATTGACCGATCAGAAAAATTTGGGATTTAAAAAAACTATTACCTAAAAGTTCCTCTGGATCACCGGTGTCGCATTCTTCGCCGAAATGTGTAAACACTCGCATCGCGGTTCGGCGCCGCGGCAATAATTCCAAATAATCGAAACTCCTCAGAAACTTCATGGTATCTTCCTGGAAGCAACTCCGCTCCGTGCGATTCCTATTTCATCCGGCGAGCTCCGGTTCCCGGAAAACGAAAACAAATGTGAAATTTCCGCGGCTGCTACTCCGGGCATGGTGCGCGCTTGAACCTCCTGCAAAGAAATGAAGATGTAAGAGGGACCCGTAGGAACACTGCAAGTCGCTGGTATAACGTATGGGGTAAACAGATGCCTAAAGAAACCATTAAATCTAGTAAATTTAATACAGTCTCCGGGAAAATGGAAATAATTGTACCGCGGTGCAGGGGAGCGCGCCATTATGAATTTCAAATCGGGGAAAAGTAGGAGGCGGAACTATAAATAAAACGCATATACACAGCTGCGTCCTACAATTTTTTAAGCAGCGAATAAGTATGAAAATTCACGGTTCTATATTCCTCGCGTTCCGTCCTTCCTGTTCTGTATTCTTCGTCAGGAATTTCGAATTCGGTAGAGAAATGCAGAGATGTTATTACGTTCTCCGGTCCCTCCGTTAGGTTGCAGACATTTTTCGCCGATGCTGGGTGTGGAGCCATTTTGAAAAATATATTCAACATTGCACTGCTTTTAGACAAACATTGGTTTTAATTAACGTTTAAAATTGAAGCGTGTCGAAATTAGCAACTGGACAGAGTCGTGACTGTCGCTTAATAAAGTGACGTTTATCAACATTCGAAGAAAGTTCGATCGTCTCATCCACCAGAAACAAAATGATCTTCCGTCTCGTTAAGTAAAAATGTACGTCACCGGCGAAACAGATACAGAATTCCCGGCAGTAACCTCGCGACTTCGCAATTCCGCCAGCGGCAGGAGCCAGCAGGAGTCAGCATAACCTCAAAGAGTCGCATAATAAAGTCCTGGGAACGGTTGAATACGAAATCCGAATAACCGCGCGGGAATACGAACATCAGCGAATAAGAATACTATTAAGAAGAAAAATGGTGTAGCTGCTGGAGGAGATCGAAAGGGGGCGGAGAAGCGAGCGGAAGAGAGACAGCGAGAGAAGAAGATCTTAAAGCAGGAATAAACAAGGTGGGGGCAGAAGGAGCGGGCGCGAACTAATGCAAATTAGGTAAGGGCGAAGGGGCGCCATAAAAAGCGGGAAGAATGGAGACAGCGAGAGATTGCGCGGGGAATATTAAGAAGAAGAAAAATGAACGTGGTAAACAGAGGCGGAAAGTTTGCGCCGAACGAACGTAGAAATAACAGAGAGAGAGAGAGAGGGGTAGAGAGAGAGAGAAAGAGAGAAGAGAGAGCCGGACCAGAAAACCGGGGGCGGACTGGAACAATCCGTAAAGCTGTTCCAGCCGGGCGTTTACATTCGCGGAGGAATTCGCGATTGCGAGATTCCACGGCATTAAAGGCCCTTGCCGGAAGTGAGCACACGCCGGATGGGAGCACGTGATCTATAGAACGCGAAAATGCAAAACGCTAGACGGCCGTGTCGCGAAGATTCGCGAGAAGAAGATTCCGCGACGCAGGACGAATCCCTTCGCGAAGGGCCGTGTCTCGTTTCTCCGGAAAGCAGACCCGGAAGCACGCGGAACCTGATGAAACAAACAGCTCGGACGTGATATCATCTGGCTGCGATCCTCTCGATTCATTCGCTTCCTTCCTCTTCCGCAGACCTCGTTACCGGTACGCCACGTTGCGAAATTTTTCATTAGATGCCTGCTTTATAGCCACATTCATCCCCTATTCCCCGGTATTTGTCCGCTCCTCGGCTTTCCTAGCTGGCTTTACGGGTTATCTTACGGCAGCCCTCGGAATTATGTGCTCGCGACGGCCGGTTTTCGAAGGTGACGCCCCCTTGACACGGTCGCGCGTCTCGCTCCCCGTTGCGGCCCTAGTTCTCGAGGCAGCTCAGGCGCGTACCATAGAGTGTTACCAATTTGCCAAGCACGTCTAAACGTGCGCGAAAATCAAGTTATCCCACATGTTAATGCAATTTGGACAATACAATTAAAAGCTATTTTTTTTTAATTTATCTTTCGAATTTATTTTCCAAATTATCGTGCGACATAGTGGAATAGCATTGACAATAGCACCTCGACGGTAACGTGGAAACCTATTGATACAGGTGTCGCCCTAATGCACCACGAATAGCTCCTATGGTACGCGCCTGAGCTGGCTGGAGAAGTAGGGCCGCCACGGGGAGGGAGACGCACGGCCAGGTCGAGGGGGCGTGGCCTTCACATAATTTCGAGGTCTGTCTTACGGGAACCGCTGTCCCTAAGCCAGTTTTCAGTAGCAATTAATATATGTAGTTAGTCTTAGGGTTCATTTGTTGGGACGCTTTTTGGGGAATGATCGTTTTGCCTTCCGCGACTTTATCGGCACTTGTTTGGCTGATAGGCTTGTCGGAAGATTCATGTGTACTGGATATGTTGTTAATAATGTACATTTTGCGTGGCGAAGCGCGATTACCACGTTCATCAAAAGTCCACAGTTCATTAAAAGAATCGTTTCTGGATTATCGTAATCCTTCTACATCACTCAGGAGCTTATCTACGTAGCATTCGGTTCTCCTACGTGGCAAATTAATTTTTGCAAGACGTTTTATAAGTGATGTAGCTTTCAAGATAGCTTTTAAGATGGTGCAATTAATTCGTTGCCCGTAGTTCATTAGCAGAACCGGGTTCTGGGTAGTCGTTAATCCTTCTACGTCCTTCAGGTAGTTACTGGTCTAATATACTACTCTCCAGATTGAAAAATATGATTTTTTCGAGTCGTTTTATAAGCGATATCGATTTTAAGCTAATTCTCATAGTGGAGTAATTAATACTCAGCTCCGGGGGTTCGTTTATGCAAGCGTCCGCAGCTTACTTATCTAATATTTAGCTCTACAGGAGACTATTTCTTAAGTGAGTTTGTAACTTACGTTGCTTTAAACCAGTTTCCATAATGTAACAATTAATATTCGTCCTGTAATTTATTTATACAATTATTTCCGAGCGAATTACCTTTCTACGGTCCTACAAGCAATTTTCTGTCCGCTATAGGTTATTACTCGGTTAATCATAAAGTTGCATATTTTCGAGCTTCTGTAAGGCTTGAAGAACTATAAGAAAAATTCGTTTTCTACATATGTATGCTCCTAAAAATTTTATTAAAGAAATCTTTGAAATTGGTGAGACGCGAAAACTACGAATTTTAAAATACTTACTTCAAAAAGAATGGCCAATTTTCAGAAGACATCGGGAAATGGCCACTTACCATTTTAGTCAGCCAGAAGATTGAGATTTCGTTCGGTCGTCCAGAAGACTGAAGGGCAACAAAAATTCTCATAACTCCTTCCGCGCCAGCCTGATCTACCATATCCGCCATTATTACTTGGTCGACAAAGACGCGAGCGCGGAGGCCGCGCGCATACTTTGCCCGAACAATCCAGACACGGTCTGGCGAAACGTACGGCTTAAACTGCTGCTACGTCGGCCTTGATGAAATATTTTCAAACTACTGCGAGAGGGTAGGTCAACTTCCCCCCCTCTTGCCACCGTCCGCTTGACAAATTCTGGAAACTTGCGGCGCAGGGAATATTGCTACTTGGGAGACACTTGGGTACTTAAATTTAGGGCAGCCGGCACCCTAGCGGCGGTCTGCCGGAAATAAATTTCGAAACTGTACAATCAGGATAGCGACCTGGTGCTGGGGTGGTTCGAGGGTTTCTTAGCTCCCGAAGTGCTGTGCAAAAAGTGAGATAGATATGATCCTCCGAAGATGTTAGATCGTGCGTTTAATCCTTGATGTCTTCCTGAAATGTGGAATAGAGTAATTGGTACGTCGAGTGCAGTTTCATCTTAATTTCTAGAAAACCATACAGATTGCTAGAAAATGAACTTCCCATTTCTGACACAAAATACACTGTGAATAACCATACCCAAATGATTTTTTTCTGCCCTATCCTGTTCAACGCAGTTAAAGACCTTCTGACCCTTTAGCTTATGGTCACTTCAAAGTGTAAGCCAGGTAGTTGAGGTCATAAAACAACCCCATCTACTTTGCACATTTTAAGAAAAAAGTAGCACCAAAACAAGCATAGCAGCAATTTCTCCAAAAAGCCATCACTCCTCGTCTGAATTTAGTGTTTTGTTAACGTTAATGAGGGGTGGTCACTTGCCCTTTCCATTCCATGTTTCTTTAACCAATTAGCTGATACGGTCGGTTCTCGTCGATACTCTACCTAAATTATAATCGGAGTTCCAGAAGCCGAAATCCCCCCTAATTTCGTAAAATCCCCACTAAAGCGTGCGGTAGCCATTTTGGTGCACTCTAAAACTGGAAATTCGAATTCCCCCTTCAACATGCTCGTGCTACTATCAGGTGGCGCGCTAGTGCTGCCACGTAGTGTCGCCACTGAGTCACTACACGGAAGAGCTCCGTACTTACCAATATGGCGGCGCCCATACTTGTCAAAGACTGAGGTGAAACAATGATAATTACTCAACTTTAGACGCTCATAACTTTTTAACGAGTGCACTCCGCGGTCTGGGACATCGATATTTGTAGTTTTCTCGACGAAATGAACAGGATTAGACATGTAATAATCGGAAATCTCTGGGTTCGCAAGGTAAAGTTCAGCCATCGGTTCGAATCGCGATGTCAGAACAGCTGATTTTGATGATTTACGACCGTCAGAGACGTCACGACGCGGTGCGAAAGAACATCCCCTATCCACTGAATTTTCTTCCGACTAAAACAAATCGAAACTCAATAATCAGCATTAGTTTTTCATTACGTTATGGCGGCTACCATCAGCTCCCGCATGAATCAAACGGCACGATCGCATCGGAACACGTTTGCCGCTGATCCGAGCGCGTCTCTTCTAGTCGAGCGTTCATCAAGGATGCGTTTCGCGGGTCCGAGGCGTGTCCTGCGAACAAAATATAAACCGTCGGGTGCAGAATGGCGGCAAACGAAGCAGCTTGCGCCGATGCCCATTAATCGAATGAACGAACGGCTGATTGGCTTCTGATTTAATTAACTGACTGGCTGGGATCCGCGAATCCCCGGTTCCGGGGGCAGGCACCGCCGCGCCGCGGCCGTGTAATAGGGTTATCAGCGAGATTATTATTGTTATTTACTGCTAACAAGCTCCGTCCGCCAATCGTTTCGAAAACGCGGCGTCGGCTGAGAGTCCCTGCCAGTAACAATGCAATTAACAAATTGCCAGGATTATCTTGCATCGAGAGCTGCGTCCGAGGGATATATCCTACCGGCCGGTGCACCCTCTGATGCAGCCGATGCACAAGATAAGCCCCCACTGTCCGGCACATACGACTCTCGAACCCGAACGCGATCCAATCGAACTTTTTCCAAAGGATTCTCAAAGGAGAATGGACCACGACGAAAACGACCTAGCCAGTCTTCCTGATTTTGAACAGGCTCTCTCTTTCTCTCTCTCTCTCACTCTCTCTCTTTCTTTCTCTCTGTAGATTGCAACGGTACTACAGATTCCTCGGATACTAACTTTAGATTGACTTTGTCCATTAACTTACCCTCCACCTAGCTCCACCGTGGAATTTAAGTCTTTATCATGGGTAAATAGAGACGTACCGGCTAAGAATGCGGAAGCCGGAGCAAGCATAAATGTGTTTGGAACGGAGTTCGCTGCTCGGATCCCAGAGATTGTCTTCGGATCTCGAGAATTTTCGCGATCGCGAGACGGTAACTAATTTGAAAGCCGCTCCGAGCTCCGAGGAGCTGGGTCAAGGGCCACTTTTATACTATCGTTTTTACCTTTGTTGATCTCTCTTGGCGGTATTGGCTTTGCTATGATGCTGCGGGATTATTCAATTTACGATGATCTTCCGTGGCTGCGATTTTTTGGAGAATTTGGCAATAAAGATTCTTTAACGTCAGAATAAATGTACTTCTTCTTTTAGACTATTTTTAGTTGTACAATGAGCAGACTGTGAATTTTTATTCAAAATATAAAATTGCAAGATGAAAACAAAAACGAGTGGCATTGTCTATCCACTACGACAAAATTAAACATTCTGTCTTTAGTAAAAAATGTTAGAAATGTCGATTCAGCTTTCGCTCCTGTATTTTCAAATCTCCGCGTCCACCTCATAGAAGAAGAAAAGAGAAACAAATGGAATCGTCGATCCGTATCGACAATATTAAACATTCTGTCTTTAGTAAAAAATATTAGAAATGTCGATTCAGTTTTCGCTCCTTTATTTTTAATTCTCCGCGTTCACCCCCATAGAAGAAGAAAACAGAAACGAGTGGAATCGTCGATCCGCATCGACAAAATTAAACATTCTGTATTTAGTAAAAAATAAAAAACGTGGTAATATTAGAAATGTTAGTCGATTCAGTTTCCGCTCCTTTATTTTCAAATCTCCGCGTTCACCCCCATAGAAGAAGGAAACAGAAATGAGTGGAATCGTCGATCCGCATCGTCAATATTAAACATTCTGTCTAGTAAAAAATTATAGAAATGGCGATTCAGTTTTCGCTCCTTTATTTTTAAATCTCCGCGTTCACCCCCATAGGAGAAGAAAACTGAAACGAATAGAATCGTCGATCCGCATCGACAAAATTAAACATTTTGTCTTTAGTAAAAAATGTTAGAAATGTCGATTCAGTTTTCCCTCCTTTATTTGCAAATCCCCACTCCATAGAAGAAGGAAACAGAAACGAGTGGAGTCTTTAGTAAAAAATGTTAGAAATGTCGATTCAGCTTTCGTTCCTTTTTTTCCAAATCTCCACATTCATCCCCATAGAATATAGAAGAGGAAAACAGAAACGAGTAGAATCGTCGATCCGCATCGACAAAATTAAAAATTCTATCTTTAGTAAAAAATATTAGGAATGTCGATTCAGCTTTCGCTCCTTTATTTTCAAATCTCCGCGTCCACCCCCATAGAAGAAGGAAACAGAAACGAGTGGAATCGTCGATCCGCATCGACAAAATTAAACATTCTATCTTTAGTAAAAAAATGTTAGAAATGTCGATTCAGTTTTCGCTCCTTTATTTTCAAATCCCCACTACATAGAAGAAGGAGACAGAAACGAGTGGAATGGTGGTTCTATCATTGATCTACGTTATCGATGCCACCATTTTGGTAACGTTCAGAAGTAAACGTTCACGATAAGCGTCGCCAGTTCAAGAATAGCCTCGGGTGTTCGAGGTCTTGCTCGTCGAAGAAAATAGAGCCATTATACAGTGTTATCGATGTCGAGGGTTCGCGTTAATGTAAAACATCTTCGAAATTAACACGCGGCCAGGTGATCGATAAGCATCGACGGCCATTAACGTTCGCGTGAGCGTCGCGTCGTCGTTTTCCGCGTCCAGCAAAAATAAAACGAGATCCCGGATAGACAATACATCTACACGACCAGCAGCCAATAAACAATTCACGTTTCACGGTGATCGATCCGGTGATCGATGCTCTATTTACGTTCCCCGGTCTGCTCCTGTCCCTGGCTGCGTTTCGTGAGTTTGACATTAACGAGCCGGGCGAGGGAATAAACATGTAGGTACATACTACGGATACGAAACCGGTCGGCGAGTTACTTTTATGAAATTAGTGGGCGGTCTACGGGGCGATTTAATGCGACGTTAAGTCTGATGGAGTGGAATTATATATGTATGTATTATATTCGTGCTTGAGGTACGTTGTTTCTCTGTGAAATGTGTTTCGAGATTTCTTTTTACGTTATTTTGAAAGGCGGTGTTTTAATACGATGGGAAACGTGATTAGAGTGAAAATGATGGATGTCCATGGAAATATGAATGTATGTATTTAATTATGAATAGTGGGATTTTAGGTTGATTCTAGGGAAACCACGATTGTATACAGGATATGATTAATTTATTAGAGCCTCTTTTAATTAAATGAACGAAACTTACCGTAAAGTATTGATGTTTGAAAATTACAATTATATGCGAACGTTGTAAACGTTGAATGCAGTCGCTGTTTTATCCCATTGTGACTGCAAATATCTGTTTAATTACGAACAATGAGATTTCGGCTCAATTTCGAACCACAGTTGTAGCTTCAATTAGCCATTGCTTTCTGATCAGATGAAACCACGATCCTCTGTAATTTGTATTTTAAAATTCCTTTTTGCATTACGTCGACAGACAGTCTGTTAATTCGCAGGAAAAATTGATGAAATCGTAAAATGATAACTGCAAATGGAAATGTAAATGTCATAGTGTGTACATCTGTTTAATTGCCAACAGCGGGATTGTAACATGATTCGGAATGCCGGTCAAACCACGACTGTAGCTTTAATCAAACATAACTCCTCTGTGATAGTACAAAAGCATATTAGTGCCTATGCAATTTGTACTTAAAGATTTATTTTTGCGTTACACCTCGAAAGGCGATCTCTTAAAAGTTGATAATATTGAAAAATGATAATTGCGGAACGAAATGTGAATGTTTTCGCAGATTTATTCCATTGCAACTGAAAATATCAGTTTAATTGCGACCAGTGGGATTTCAGATCGACTCAGAATACCAGCAGAAACCACGATTGCAGGGTTCGATCAAACATAACTGCTCTCTGATCAGACAAAAGCAGATTAGCACTCGCATTCCACCAGCTACGCTTCAAACAGCGGAATCCACCGCCTAAATCGGTCCTCGATTTCTTTTGTAAACAAACGCTGTTTCCTGTTTGCACGATGGAACTCTGTGAATCCTGCTGTACTAAAAATATTCGTGCGATGCGTTGCCATTAAAAGAGATAAAAAAAATAAAACGAAAGTATTCTAAAGAATGGTAGGTGATCTCTTTTTAACACGAATACTGGTACACGCATAAGTTACTCTTTAACTTGCGTGTAGGGAGGGTATAAATCATTTTGTGAGCCTAATAACTGCTGTACAAAAAGTTCGTAATTCAATGAGATGAATATGCTGCAATTTTCCTACATTTCCGGCCTGGCACGTGATAGTTTTTTTTAGATCGTAGACCACGATTTGTGGAATTTATGCTCTCATAAATATTCTCCTTACCTTGGGTAGAGGAAAATTTCGCAAATGTATCTTTGTTTCTCCAAAAAGAGATTTCATAAACAGGGCAATCTTTCAGTCACTGGCAAAATTATATCATTGCATCTTCAAATAATTTTTGTCGTGTGGAACAATCTTTGCACATCAAAAGAGATTTCATAAACAATGCAATCTTTCAGTCAGTGGCAAAATTATATCATCGCATATTCAATAAATTTTTGTCATGTTGAACAATCTTTGCACATCAAAAGAGATTTCATAAACAAGACAATCTTTCAGTCACTTGGGCAAAATTATATCATTGCATCTATAATTAATTTTTGTCATGTTGAACAATCTTTGCACACCAAAAGAGATTTCATAAACAAGACAATCTATCAGACACTGAGGCAAAATTATATCATTGCATCTTTAAATAATTTTTGTCATGTTGAACAATCTTTGCACATCAAAAGAGACTTCATATACAAGGCAATCTTTCAGTCACTGGCAAAATTATATCATCGCATGTTCAATAAATTTTTGTCATGTTGAACAATCTTTGCACATCAAAAGAGATTTCATAAACAAGACAATCTATCAGACACTGAGGCAAAATTATATCATTGCATCTTTAAATAATTTTTGTCATGTTGAACAATCTTTGCACATCAAAAGAGACTTCATATACAAGGCAATCTTTCAGTCACTGGCAAAATTATATCATCGCATCTTTAAATAATTTTTGTCATGTTGAACAATCTTTGCACATCAAAAGAGACTTCATATACAAGGCAATCTTTCAGTCACTGGCAAAATTATATCATCGCATGTTCAATAAATTTTTGTCATGTTGAATAATCTTTGCACATCAAAAGAGATTTCATTAACAAGGCAATCTTTCAGTCACTGGTGAAAAATTATATCATTGGATCTTCAATAAATTTTTGTCATGTTGAACAATCTTTGCACATCAAAAGAGGTTTCATTAACAAGGCAATCTTTCAATCACTGGCAAAATGATATCATCGCATGTTCAATTAATTTTCGTCATGTTGAACAATCTTTGCACATCAAAATTAAAGCTAATGTATTAATTATATTTTCGCCAGGATCACGGCAGATACGACGGGATCCAGAGGGTGTTTTTCGGCGGCGGTCTGCGATTCTGGTTGCACAATCTGCTGCTGCTCGACTCGCTCTCATACTTATCGCACGGCCAGTTGAGCCTCAGCCTGAATCGCATGATCCTGGTGGACGTGGACGATATATTCGTCGGCGAGAAAGGCACCAGACTGAGGAAGGACGACGTGATGGCGTTGCTGGCCACCCAGCAGAAGATCCAAGCGTTGGTACCAGGCTTTAAATTTAACTTGGGGTTTTCCGGGAAGTACTTCCATCATGGCACCACCGAGGAGAATCTGGGGGACGACATGCTGCTGGAGAACGTCGACAGGTGCGTGATACTGTTATACCCATTTACGAGGATTCAATGGAAGGTAACGACAGCGCCGGGGCCACCGTAAACTTTCGTTCGAGGCGGCGATAAATATTCGCCGCGATGCCGCGCCGCGGTAACCTGTTGTGCAACTTTATCTTTCAATTAATCCTAGCGATGCGCGTTTTCCTGTGAAATTCGAGCCGATTCGAACTTCATTGTCTTTTACGTCATTGTACAACAGAGTTCGTTAGCACGAGTTCATTCGTCTTTTAGCAACCGCGTTGGAATTTTAACGGGAAACGAAAATAAAAGATAGGACGTTACTGTTGATTAATTTTCCCGATTAACTCTTCGACTACCGCGTTAGTTAAATAATTTCATGCTCGTAAAAGAATTGACCAATTTTCAGAAAATTTAAACATATTTATATTTTCCGAATGAAATGGAATTAACATTCAATTCTGGATAAAATCTAGTCCTCCATTCATGTACAATGTATATGAACGACAATTTCATGCTCGTAAAATAATTGGCCAATTTTCAGAAACTTTAAACATTTATATTTTTCGAATGAAATTTAATTAACATTGAATTCTGCATAAAATCTAGTCCTCCCTTCATGTACAATGTATATGAACGACAATTTCATGCTCGTAAAATAATTGGCCTATTTTTAGAAACTTTAGACATATTTATATTTTTCGAATGAAATTGAAATAACATTCAATTCTAGATAAAATCTAGTCCTCCCTTCATGTACAATGTATATGAACGACAATTTCATGCTCGTAAAATAATTGGCCTATTTTTAGAAACTTTAAACATTTATATTTTTCGAATGAAATTTAATTAACATTAATTCTGCATAAAATCTAGTCCTCCATTCATGTACAATATATACGAACGATAATTTCATGCTTTAGACATATTTATATTTTTCGAATAAAATTGAATTAACATTCAATTCTGGATAAAATCTAGTCCTCCGTTCATGTACAAAGTATACGAACGACAATTGTGCAACATCAACATTAATCTTTCAGCAGGAAAAGTTCTAATTAAAAACAAAACATGAATTAATATTTCAGCAGGAAAAGTTCCAATTAAAAACATAACTTGAATTAATATTTCAACAGAACAAAATCCAATTAGAAGCAAAAGTTGAATCAATATTACAGCAGGAAAAATTGCAATTAAAAGCAACGATCAGCTTTCGGGTCAAATTGATTCTGACAGGGCACAATGATTTGCGAGTAAAGTGCGATCGACGCGAGAGGAGAAGTTTTAACAGGCCCCGGTATCGTTTTATCAGAGATTTAGTTTTCCGGTTAGAGGTTTCGGATAGTACTCTAACAGTTTAGTTTAGGGTAGCCGTGTCCGGTTGCTAGGGAGAGCTCGTGTCCGAAAAGTCCTTGTGGATTTTAAATATGCAACGAGTCTCCGGTTCTGAATTGCAGATTTACGTGGTTTTCTCACATGTGGAACCATCAGCAGCCCCATCTTTACGAGAATGTAACGCATCTGCAGCTGGACATGGCGTTGAACAAACAGTTCGCAAAGGACCACGGGATCCCGACCGGAAGCGGATACAGCGTAAGTCCTCATCATTCCGGCGTATATCCGGTCCACGAAGGGCTGTACGAGGCTTGGAAAAGAGTGTGGAACATCAAGGTCACCAGCACCGAAGAGTATCCTCATCTGAGGCCCGCTCGGCTGAGACGCGGTTTCATTCATCGTAACATTATGGTACGTCTTTGATCAGCATGATACTCTGCTGAAGATTTCTTCATTAATAATTTACTTATTTCTTACTTTATTGAAAGGCTCTGAATGATTTCTTTCTGATTTCAAAGGACCATTAAGTAGAGCTATTAATTAATTTATTCATTCATCGTAACATTATGGTACGTCTTCGTTCAGCATGATACTCTGCTGAAGATTTCTTCATTAATAATTTACTTATTTATTACTTCATTGAAAGGCTCTGAATGATTTCTTTCTGATTTCAAAGGACCATTAAATAGAGCTATTAATTAATTTATTCATTCATCGTAACATTATGGTACGTCTTTGTTCAGCATGATACTCTGCTGAAGATTTCTTCATTAATAATTTACTTATTTATTACTTTATTGAAAGGCTCTGAATGATTTCTTTCTGATTTCAAAGGACCATTAAATAGAGCTATTAATTAATTTATTCATTCATCGTAACATTATGGTACGTCTTTGTTCAGCATGATACTCTGCTGAAGATTTCTTCATTAATAATTTACTTATTTATTACTTTATTGAAAGGCTCTGAATGATTTCTTTCTGATTTCAAAGGACCATTAAATAGAGCTATTAATTAATTTATTCATTCATCGTAACATTATGGTACGTCTTCGTTCAGCATGATACTCTGCTGAAGATTTCTTCATTAATAATTTACTTATTTATTACTTTATTGAAAGGCTCTGAATGATTGATTTCTGATTTCAAAGAACCATTAAATAGAGCTATTAATTAATTAATTTATCAGCTCTACCAGTGTTAACATGTCGAAAATAATGTAGTGATGCAGTGTTTTGAATTCTGGGATTTTAATGGACTATTTGTTTTCTACTTCAGGTTCTACCGAGACAGACCTGTGGCCTTTTCACGCACACGATCTTCATCGACAGATACCCAGGTGGAAGGGACAAGCTGGACAAATTGATACAGGGCGGAGAACTGTTTCAGACCATCGTTCACAATCCTGTAAGTATTATAACATCAGCATCCTGTTATCCCCTGTTTAAATATGCGGTTCCAATATTTACGTTTGCTTCTTTGCAGATCAATATTTTTATGACACACATGTCGAACTATGGGAACGATCGTCTGGCACTGTACACCTTCGAATCGGTGATCAAATTCATTCAATGTTGGACGAACTTGAGGCTGTCCAGTGCGCCACCGCTTCAACTAGCTGAACGTTACTTTCAACTTTACCCTGAAGAGTCTGATCCTGTTTGGGGCGTAAGTTGGTCATCAAGAATTGTTAATCTTGTAAACGGATAAACAAGCATCAACTGTAGTAAAAATAACAGAAAAATCCTATTTTGATTGGCACACCGGGTTTCTTGTATTTTATAAGTTTGCTCATAAATGCACAGCTTGTATGCAAAAGTTGTATCCAACGTGTTGTTCACGGTAGCCTGACATTGTTTTCCATGACAGAATCCCTGCGACGACCAAAGGCACCAGAAGATCTGGTCGCGGAACAAAACCTGCGATCAGCTGCCGAGGTTCCTGGTAATCGGTCCCCAAAAAACCGGCACCACAGCTCTCTACACTTTCCTGTCCATTCACCCAGCAATAAGCAGCAACTTGCCGAGTCCGGACACGTTCGAAGAGATCCAGTTCTTTAATGGGAAAAATTATTACAAGGGGCTGGACTGGTAAGCGCAGAAACTGGAATCCTGTTTCGCCGGAGTTAATCGATTCGATTGTTTACGCATGTTGCTCATTCCACAATACCGATCATTCGTTACGTCACGTCGGAAATGAATTTTTCACTTGCATCGAAACAATCATCTTCCTTTTACTATTTTATTCTTCTACTATTTATCCTTTCCTTTGCTATTGCAGCACAAATAATATTCGCTCTTCTCGTTAGCTTCGTTTAATAGGCTTTTTAATTAATTAATAGGCAATTTTGCCATAAATGTAAAAGATTCGTAGCCCAGTTGTAGCTGACTTCATAAAAAATTAAATGTACATACTTGTATAATTTTTGCAGGTACATGAGCTTCTTCCCAGCATCGAAGAACGAGAGTTCAAGGTACCTGTTCGAAAAATCCGCCACCTACTTCGACGGCGAGCTGGTACCGCGAAGAGCTCACGCCCTTCTGCCTAAAGCAAAATTGATAACTATTCTCCTATCACCTGCCAGAAGGGCTTACTCGTGGTACCAGCACACCAGGGTCCATGGGGACCCGGTGGCAAACAATTATTCCTTTCACTCGGTGATCACCGCGAGCGACACAGCTCCGAAGCCCCTCCGAGACCTCAGGAACAGGTGAGTTTGCTCGAAAACAACTATGCGAGTAGAGTTAACGAGTCTAGACAGAATAACGAATCACCGGAAGAGGGTATTTTAGCGGTGGCAATAATATTGGCCTGCCTCAAGGCGACCCCCAAGCGTAGAAGTACAATTTAAATTGCTAATGAGAATGTAGATCGCGGTTTCCGCGGAAAGGGGTGTAGATTGCGCGACCCCTAAAATGTTAATCCTGGTAAAGGGGAGGATGCTGACGGTCTCGCTTCTTGCATCGCAGGTGTTTAAATCCTGGAAAATACGCCCAGCATCTGGAACGATGGCTCTCCTATTATCCGCCTCAGCAGTTGCACATCATAGATGGTGAACAACTCAGACAGAACCCTGTCGAGACGCTGCACGAGCTGCAGAGGTTCCTCAAGATCACGCCGGCGTTCAATTATTCGTCGCATCTGAGGTACGACCCGAAGAAAGGATTCTTTTGCCAGGTTACCAACGAGGATCGGACCAAATGCCTCGGGAAGAGCAAAGGCAGACAGTACCCTCCCATGGAGGACAAGTCCTATAAGTTGTTGCAGGTGAGTGTCAGAACCACTTTCGAAAATTCTCTATCATTCACCACAGTCCCTGAAAAATTTTCCAAATCCCAAGTCGAAGGTCCCTTCCTGCCCCAAAAAGAGCCATGTGAATAGAAGAAGAGGTCTTCTGACGCGGTAATATCTCTTTGCAGAGGTATTATTTGTCCCACAACACGGCCCTAGTGAAATTATTGAAGCGACTGGGACTGCGTACGATCCCACAATGGCTGAAGGAGGACCTCACGGACACTGTGATGACCTAGCAAACGTCGATCACTTGAAACGACACCGTTTCGGCGCTCCTGATCTCGACGATGAACGAGATCCACCGTCTCCTGGCGGAGGACCTGTAAAATACGTTTGTAAAGTACACTGATCGCTCTCCACTGGACTCGAGGTCCTTTAGAGAAGGACCACAACAGGCCTAGGTCCCGGTGGGTTGGCCTAAATCGATGGGGGCAGCCTGCGAAAAGAAGCTAGTCAACTATTAAAAAAAAAAAAAAGAAAAAGTGAAGAACGGTTTCACGGTGACAGTGGCCGTCGATCGTTGTTAATAGCACTATTATTAACGTTATGTATTATTATCGTCATCGTTGTTCCCTCGCGAAGGAGGCGATTGTTAACTCCGGCGCCGCCGTCGTCGTCCACCAACTCCCGATCAACTCTGATCGTTTACTATGAAAAACCAAAGGACGAAAGGATTCCTAATTTCTCCCCGGAAATCCACAATCGCGGCGCGTTTCATTTGATAAAATCAATATTTTGGTAACGAACGCGGACGCGGAGGATCTATCGGGGACTTTGCTTTCTCTGGGTTAAAGTGGTAAAGATCATCGGTGATCCTGCGAGCGAGACGAGGGGCGACGATCCTCCGGGAAATGGCGATGACCACTGTGAGACAAGATCTGTCCAAATCGTGTTACAATGTTTCAAGAGATTTATTTCCTCACGAGGGTGATCCATGAGATAGATCGAGCGTTGATGTTTTCCGCGGATTGATCGCCGAATTAATCCGCCTGTCCTTCACTCCTAGCACTAATTGCAGGATCATTTTCCGCGAGTAAGAGACCTCCGGGATTCCTCGAGCTTCACTCCCGCCCACTTACCTCTCGGAGACAAACACACACACACACATACACAAACACACTGACACGCGAACATGAACATACACCGATGTACATTAATCCTCGTTGGCGTAAGCGTATTTAAGGAAACGATAATGATGATTCTATGTATATTTTGACAATACTATTCTTGGTACCGACGATGGAGAGAGAAGATCGATGAAAAAGTGTGCGTGTATGAATGAAAGAGAAAGATAGAGAGAGATGAGATGAGAGATCGCGTCCGTTTGTACATTTATGTATCGTACCATTTTCGATGTGATCGTAGGTGTACCATAAAATTACTTAACACGGTGAGAGAAATTTAGGGGAATGATCTCGACGATAAGATCGTTCCCGATCAATCTTTTTCGGAGGGGAGGTGATAACTGCCTATTTGCAATAATCGCTATCGTCACGTGCGAGACACGCAGACTATGGTTTATACGATGAATCCTATGTTCCGTGGTAGGGGAGTATGTTCTTGTTGTTAAAGGTATCGGTTTTTTCGAAACTTTAATACCTGATTGTACCTAGGCGTGTCCTATAGCGAATGCACTCTTTGTGGATCATCTCGTTGACCACGGGATCGATTAATCGTGGCGATCGCAATTTGTTGAATGCATATCAGTTAATATTGTCTTTGTTACACCTTGTATACTGTATACGATCGATTAGCTACCTGCGTTTATTTATAGCAGTTGTCGATATCGGTGGTCGATATTCTTCCGGTCGTTTGTTTGCTGCGACGATCAACCCCAGCATTTGCAATTTTTTAGTTAGTTGTACAGAAAATGACATATTTTTGTTATATATTTTATTTAACAACGTACGTTGTATCGAGGTTTTAAGAAATTTTTCGAATATCGTGACAGTACTATGTTACTGCAAAATGAAATCGAAAATCATGGCTTCTTTTTTTTTTCTATTGTTAACGATCTATCTATTGAACTTATGACTTTTCTGATGAAATATTACACATGGATCTTGTTAAATATTTTCTTTTTAGCAATCATTTCATCAACATTGTTATTACCATATTACTGTAAATGCAATCACAGTTTACCTCTTTTTTTATTTTTGAAAATGTATCATTTGGATTTATAAATTCATTGATGGAGTACTATACATGACTCTTGCTGAACATATGCAGCAAATTATTAAATAACTCTTGAACAAATAATAAATGTTGCATCGACAATGTCTTAAATCGAATCAGGGGTTGTTTTAAGGGCAACTGACTAATTTTTACAATTTAATATAATGTTGTTACAAAATTATAACAACATAGAACGTTCCGTGTCACTCTCGCAGCAAACGAGCGACACCTTTTGGATCTTGGAACGCGTTTTTGGCTTGTTTTTCGAAGACTCGTTCGAAATTGTCGTATCAGGGTGACGGAAAATCATTGTTTAACCCTCGGACAGCGGTGTCTGGGTCTCTTTTGGCCCGTCATTCCAAAGGTGTCACCAATTTTTCAAGTCCCGGGTGGGTACCTCCACTTTTCCACTACTAATCAAAGATCTCCAAAAAAGATCGATCCATCTTGGGAATATTGTATTTTGAAAATTTCCGAAAAGGTCTTTAAAATCGTCCGATTTGCGAGGGTTAAGCGGAAAGAAGCACAAATTGCATAAAAAAAGGAAACAAATAAAAATTGTAACGCAAACGTTACGAAATCCGTAAACTATGGGCCAAAGCGAGTTTCTAAATCGCGACACAATTCTTATTCGATCGCGTACGATATTTCACGGGAGGATAAAAAAAAAATCCCCCGGTTTCTACACTTATAAACGCTGTCGTACGAACGTGTTTTGTTACCCCTTGTATATTTTATTTTCATTTTTATACTGCCGTTGAACTGTGTCACGTAAAAACGGTTAACGAATCATGTACAAAGTTCATTGTTAATATATATAAAAAAAATGATAGTTAAACGAGCAAAACGATGATATCTCACGTAACTAAGCGATTGATCTGTTTTTTCGTCGAATCGTGCCATTTTACCAAGTGTTGTATATACAGTTGTATCATTGTGTACCGCGACGTCGAATCTCTAGAGTCAATATCCACGATTTTCTGTTTCGGTATGGCGGCGGCAACGACTGTCCGGTTTGCTGCTAGCTGACAATAATATTTGGCAAAACAGAATCAGAAAGCCGACGATTCGCTCCGTTGGCGAAAAACGTTACTCGAAACCCTTTCTGGACGACCATTGGCATTATTGACTCGTTGGCTCGCATAAACGTTTCATATCTCTCGAAGAACCATCGCGTTTTAACGATTTGCCTACCGGAAGTCTTCCAACAGGATTCTACATAATTGTACTGCAGCAAAATGCAGCTTAAAAATCTTCTTTCAAAGAAACATTCCAAGAGAAATTATTACACTGTGTTATCAGAGGTAATTTATTCGTCTACGCTAAAAAATGTTTAAACCCGTTAATCAACCGGTAGATAAATTGTTGAAATAAAAATATATCAGATAAGCCATCAATCTTCTATCAGAGAAAACATATCCAAATTCCAATCGGACTGATCTTACGTGTTCAATTAATTCACGACCGACTGCAACATCCACTCTCGTTATAAGTTCGAATCGCGAGCCAACGACAAGATATGCTAATATTAGTCTGCGTATTTGCAATTTCAGAAGAAATACGCAGTAACATTTTGTGGCTGTGTTCCCGCAGACTGTCGTGCAGTCAGGGACAGAGAGAAAACCACGAAAAAGAAAAAACGGGAAAAACTATCATTGTACGAATAAGCGGGCGAACACCTGTAGAATATGTGTACGACACTTTCATAGGACTTTTGATTATTTAACTTAAAAATTATTCTATTGTAAAATACTGTAATAACTGTATGAATAGTCCGTAAGTTCTAATAAAAGAAATGTTCAAAATCTTGACCCTGTTCTGTTTATTACTCTTCTAATCAATTCTTCTTTTATCAATAGATACATATAAATTTCCTTTTAACTTTACATATGCATTATGTCTCTTATCTGTTATATTGTAAAAGTGACAAAATTAGACAAGAGACGTATCTTCATAAAACCAAAAATTAGAAACTGTTATATCACTGCCAGTGGCAGATTCAGTATTAAAGCTTGCACTATGCGGGAAGTCTCGATTCAACCACCCTGCCTTTTTCAACAGCAGCATCCTCAGCCTGGTACTGCATACCACGAATCCCAGCACTGGGTCTCCTAGCAGAATCCGCAGTCGATCCAGGTTGAATATAAACAGGATCATCATCAGCCTCGAACAATCTTGTAAAGAAGTTCTTTATGGGCACCTCTAGAGCCTCCATAGCCCTGGTAGCTCTAGAATGATTCAAATGCTCGGACCTGTTCCTCAACAGCCCCATAGACTCGAGCAAATTAAACTGAATATACATGATCACACAGACTACGGAGATTATAGTTAGCAGGCAGATCAACTGCCAAGAGAATTGCATTAAATTGTACGTATAGTCTGCATGCAGTTCCATATCGAATAGAGGAGCTATTAAACTTCCTAAAAACGCGCAGGCAACGTGGGTGGCAATTATGTTGCAATAGTCCTCTAAGGCGCTTTGGAACACCACTTTGGAGACTACGAAATAGACCACGCTGCCGATCGATCCAAGACACAGCGCTATCTCAGGTGTATAGTAATCGGTCCCACCTGATACCATTGCTAAACCAGCTACCGTACCCTGGACGCATCTCGTTACCGTCCAATGATTAAACTCTTCGCCGGTCAGCACGAAATGTAAACCCACTACCAACACGCTGCAGGATGACGCTGCCAGCACATTGTTCAGGTAGACGTTTCCATCGCCTCTGATGGTCAGTCGGAACTTTTCATTTGACATGCTCAGGCTCTAAAGGGACAGAGGGGCTATCAGTTTCCTTTCGACTAGGTCTTATCGCGAGATAAAACGTGGCCCGACGGGTAAGATTGTTTTTCTCTCGAATGATTGTGATAAGGAGTCGGAGAAGGTCGTGCGACCATAAAATGGTAACCCCTGCGTCGCTATTTCGGCAACCATTTTAGAGTTTGCGGTGAAGGTATAGTTACGATAAACGGGAATTGATTTGTTTGATACGATCGTTGGTAGACCATGGCGTTTTACGTATGCACAAACCAGTATAAAAATTAAAATAAATTAAGAAGACGGACTTAAAAAATATTCAGAAGGAAGAAGCAGCTGCTTCGGTAACCGGATAGCAAAACGAAGGGTTGAACCACCCTAGTCCTATCTACTACCGCATAAGGATTCAGAGGATTCACCTGTAGGCCAACGAATACCATCAGCTGGCCTGCGAACACGGTTCCCGAGGTGCCAGTAGCGATGCTCGCGTCATCTATGCTGCTGAGCCTGAGAATCCTTCTTCCAAGGGTCACGCACCCCATCAACCCCGACAATCCTCCGACAAGGTGTACCACAGCGGACCCGGCATAGTCCCGAAAGTGGACTACCGTCCCCTTCAACACGTTCCTCTTCATCCAGCCATTAGGCGTCCAGATCCAATGAATCAGGAAAGGTTGCATCAGACCGGCCAATACGAATCCGGAGCATAAATATCCAACCGTGTGCGTTCTTCCCACAGTGCCACAGGTACAAATGGCAGCTGCTATTAGCACAGCCGACCAGCCAATGAGAGCTTCGTCCCTATCGACTGTAGGATCACCAATCCAATATCCTTCTCCAACGAGCCCGTGCATATCGCCATTGTAGGCGATCAGATAGCCGACCAATGAATATGCCAATGTCACCCAACAAATGTCCACAATGTTCTGTAGCAGAATCAGATTGACGTTGTCCACTGGCACGCTGCCAACGTGGATCAGGACGAATCCTATCCGCAACAGGATCACGAGGATCACTCGTATGAAGCTTGACGTCGGTGAGTGGCCGATTAGGGTTGCATTGTAATAGTGTATCGAGCGATAGTCGTCGTAGAACACGTAGTCGAACTCGTCTGGGGAAGAATTAACCATTCCCTTTCAGGGCTCGGACTTTTACACTTTGATCAGGGCGGTAGCAGGTTATAGCAGGTTATAGCAAGCGTCAAGGTTTCGATATAGTCCATCGTTGCACTTGAACTTTGCTTACAGTAATCGATACGCGATTGTCAGCCTTGCGATCAAAGATGTGTTTATAAAAGCCATGGTTCGGTATAGATTGTATAAATGTTTTTCCGAATTTTATACTTGTATATTGCTCGAGTAATCCTGCATCAATCGTTACAAGATTAATTCGCTAATTACTGCATCTTAATCCGACCGCATCCTCGAAATTTCATCAAATTCTATTACGTAGTTTCGCTGTAATAAAATGCGTTCGATTGTCAGGGGCATAGCGTGCGCGCAAGCTCGATTCAAATATTGAATAAACACGCGCGCTGGTGGGGGACGCGCTGCGATTGGCCGTGGCCCCGCAGGCCAATGGCGGCGCGCAGAGCGCGGTTCGCGCATGTCACCATTGGCCGCCGCAAGGTCTGGGTCTCGGGCTGCAGGGACAAGCCGGCAAGCGATGCCGCCCGTCGTCGACGTAGGTAGTCGCTCGAAGACGGCCGTTGGTCCCCCAGTGTCAGGTGTCAGTGACTCGTGAGAGAGAGGGAGATAGATCGAGTGAGAGAGAGAGAGAGAGAGAGAGAGAGAAAGGAGCGAACGAGAGAAAGAAAGAGATCAAAAACGTAATCTTAGTGTCTGTTTCGTCCTGTGCTCCCCGTTCCTAACGGCGGAGATCCGAGCTCCAAGAGGATGTCCTGTCGCGCACTATGCATCGTACGTTGGTACGAGGTGTCCCGCGTGCTGAGCGTTTCCTCCACCCTGGCCACCACAAAAAACTACCGGAATGTGAGTGTTGTCATCCGCATTTCTCGATTTAGAAACTCACCGAATTATAGAACAGGTTTCCATCGGCGCCCGTTGCCTGTCAGATTCGCAGTAACCGTTTTCCCCGCTTCTTTCGTTTATTACGTTATGAACTTGTCTCGAGTGTATCTGCACACAGTAACGTAGAAAATAATATTTAATAGAATGTTGTTCGAGTCGTTCGGTGAACAGTGTTATGCAGTTTCGAGGATTTGTAATATTTACTAGTTCTCTCTGGATCCCCTTCGACGACACCGTTGTTCCCACTCTATGTAATACATAATCCCTCTCCCCCTGTATTTATGGTAGTGGGGAGTGGGGACATGACGAGCAACAGGCGCCCAAAAATACATCGAGATTACAGGGAAACCGGTCCCAACCTGTCCGTGACTTTATCATTAACGCCGCCACTCGATTTCCATTCGGCGCTATACGCCGTGCATACGTAAACACACCCACTTCCAACTGCGATGCAAATACGGGCACACACACACACACACACACTGCCTCGTTCGTGAATTATTTCGCGGACACACACCGATCGGCGAGATTGTCTGCTGCGGACGCTGTCCTGTTTTCGGTCACGGAACGCGTGTGCCATAGTTACAATACCGTTACGACGAGATGGACGGCGGACACGTGTAAATTTGCCTTGACGCGTTTCAAGTTACGGTTCGTGATCAACTGGATATTTTGTGCGTCTTGGGAACGTGACTTTCTAGTCGTTCTGTGGATGCTGTTACGTTTTTCTATGCGTTATAATTAGAATGTTTCGTTGTGATACTGAGAAAATTGCCGCACAGTGAATTATCACGTCGGGCGATAAGATTTATTATTACTTACTCGGCGGCTCCCGTCCACGCGCCACGCGCTCGCGCATACCGCGTCCGCAGTACGCCTGGAATAATTAGTATGACAGCCTCTAATTGTGGGATGTATATCAGACGCGCTGATGGTGGCACGTCGACCGGATATGGGTGTTCGGTTGGGAACAATTTCGGTGTCCGACGGGGGAAATAATTGTAATTTATTTGACAGTAATCATATTTTATCGCACTGTTTGATAACATGGAACCAGTTTAAAATATTCAGTCATTTTATCAGTACATAGTCGAGGGTTTATTGGACATTAGGGAAAAGCTGCGTTAAATCTTTTGTTATTGTTGTAATATTGAATTTATTTTCAGACAATTGGGGGGGGGGGGTTAAATATCGTTTTTCAACTAGATTGTTTTAAACTATTTAGTCATTTTAATATTTTGATTATATAAATTGATATTAATATGATTGCTAAACTGTGAATCTTTATGCATTCATGGCTTTCGAAAATGTTCAAAAAATGCTGGAATATAAAATTTCACAGAATTTCACACGATTTTTATTTATTTCAGATCTACAAAGGCTACTAAAACTGAAAATAACATTTTATTTGATTTCACTTTGGAAAATTCCATAAACATCCCTAATGATTGCATATCAAGTGCTGCTCCAAAATGCAGTGGAATGTGCGTTCAGCTAACACTTAGGACGCATGCTTTTGCTTTTTACTGTCGAGTGGCTTGAAATTTCCAAACCTGGGTAAACTCGTAGAGTGCAGTTCCCAATGCAGGAATTAATACCTGGTTAGTTTCAATAAACGCATCGCATACTACTCGGAACCGCCAATGTGGTGTTTCCACAGGGACTCAGAAATTTCGCTAAATAGTTCGTTAGAGCTAACCGTGGATCGTGACTCAATTACTCGTTCCTATCGCCATCAAAACGGAAAATGAACTTCCTCCGAAAGTCGTTCGGCGCGGCCATCTCCGTCGCGAAACTATAGACCGTGATTTATTGACGAACAGCGCCGAAATCAAGCAACGAATCGGCCAATACTTCTTCTTCGACAAATCCCCGTGGAAATACGGAAGCTAGTCGTCTTAATACGTCATAGGCGTTCCAAAGATCTACGGGCAAAATGATTGAGCATAATTGGACGGACGATTTTTGCCCGAATAAAATGAAAACGAGCAATCGCTTTCGGAAATAGCGAACCGTGAAGGATTCCTCCTTCCAATTCGATTCAACGAAAATATTCCGACTTGAATCCGCGTGTTCGACAAATTCATGGAATATTTTTGTAGGACACTGGCGAAATTTTGTCTGGATATTGGATGAGCGGCGGTGTACATTCGATTTATTATTCTTCTACGAAATCATGAAGGATAAAGGGGATAAGCTCTTGTCATTCCAAGTTTTAGGAGAAGTCGTAAAGCACTGGTCTAGCAGTACTCCCAAGCCGATAAAACACCGACGAAAAATTGTGCATAAATTTTTCAGAGCTTGTTGCAAAGGGAAAGCTTCTCTCTACAAATCTATCGTGCAAAACATCAAGGGAAAAATTTTCTCAAGTCTGTACGTTATTTTGTACCGGTATAATTATTGCACCTGTTGGATGCAAAACGCGCAACTCCCATTTTTCACTCCGTTTTTCTACCATAAAGGAGTTCTCGAAAAAATTGCAATTAAAAGGTATCAAAATTAATGCAAGTTTGAACTAATTCATTTGAATCAATGTTATGTATAAAAATTGTTACTTCATAGTTCTCGCCTTACACTATGTTATATATTTTCAGAAATGTTTGAACATGACTGAACAAAAAATTCAGGATTGAATCCTCGAATTCTCGACGAATTCATGTAACATTGTTGGAGCATCAAACGGCAGGCAAAATTGTGTCTGAATATTGTACGAGCAATGGAGCTCGCCGGGGAGGTTTATTCGACTATTACCTAGCCAGCGATTGCAGAGCGGCCGCATATCGCATTGCCATTTTCAATTTGCAGAGAACGAGGCCGGAGTTAAACGGCGCGAAAGTTGCGTTATTAAATTCGTGCGTCTTCTTTCAAAGTTGTGTGAAAATTCCCTCGGCCGCGCCGGCTTAAACGACGAAACTTATCGTCGGGAAACTAGCAAGGGTCGAGCTGAACACGAAGGACAGTTGACGATAGTTGAAGATAGTTGACGATAGTCCGAGTGAAACTTTAGACGGTCGTCCAGCACGAAATCGGCTCGTGTGCCCACCTTTGGCCCGCTACCAAATCACACGAACCGTCGACAGTAATATCTCAGTCAGAGATCTCTTGACTTGCTAATAGAAATTGATTCCGAGTTTCGCGGCTAGTCGACAGCGGTCTTTACACACTGTTCTCTTCAAATTGAATTCATGAGACGAGATTTGTCTATGACCGAGTTAGCTGCTGCTACGGATTTAATAGACATTTATCTCAAAGGATAAATTATGAGATGTTAATCATCTTTGCTAAAAAGTTGCACTGAATTGGACCGTTTCCTTATTATTGGGTTTTGGATTTTTCTGTTTGGACTGAGTGGATAGTATATTTATGAACAGTAAACCTACCACGGTCAAATGACCGGTTTTATATTTTCCAATTATTGGAATTATAAAAATTTATGGAAAATAATGGAATTTGTCCAAGTACATGTCTATTAGTCTATGTATTGAGAATTACAGACAATCTCATTAAATTTTTACCATTTTTATATGGCAATATTTACTAGATACTTTTAATGCTTGGTACGTTTAGTGTTAAGCTATTCATTGACAAATATTAATTGAATAGCATTAGTACAGAAAGCATTAAAATTGTATGTAATAAGTTTCAGTATCACATTCACCGAGTCTCAAGCGCTTTAAATACGACACCGTTATCTCACAATAAAGTATACTGACAAATACGTCCTCGGAGGTTCGAAGCCATAGTCATAAGGTCCAAGGGACGTCCATCTTGGTTCTCTGGGTCGTCATACAAATTAGGGTGTCTCGGCCGAGAGGCGGATTAGGTGGGATATTCGATAATCGGCCATCAGGGAGCCGGAGATTCGAACGCTGATACGAAAATTGGTCCGTGGAACGGCGTCCTGTAAAATAATAGATCCTGTTTCATGACGCGGGTAAAAACATTACGAGACCATTTCTCATAGCAGCTGTAATAGAAAAACGTTCCCTCGACGTATGTCTTCTTGAGCCCCTCACGACTCGTTCGTTTTACGACGTACGACACCATTTTTTTCTCAGCCGGTAGTTACGCTCTGCTATTTAAACTAGCACTTCGTGATCCGTCAAAACGGGTACTAAAGTTTTATTATTTATTTTTATTGAAATTGTGAAAATGCGTTTTCATTCAAAAAATTGCTTTGGTCGCATATTGTGAATTGTAACAAACTGGAGTGGTGAAATAGAATGTTTAATAGATTGAAAATAATAGAACAGTGTTTCAAATTCTTCTAATACTTTTGCTGTTTTAAATTACACCTACTCGCTTATAAATTCATTAGTGATAGAAGACTCGAGAAATCTGTATAAATACATCTTATAATTTTTATAAAATAACACAGTCGTTTTTAACAGTAGATCCAGTATTAATATCACGTTCTAGAATTGTACTGAATATCTTTAAGAACTTCCAAGGATCCGTGTTAATACGCGACTCAGAGTTGATGAAGCGAACCGTGGACGATTGGATTAATTTTTAAGATCCACGGACTTCGAGGGAATTTCATCCTTCGCGGAGGAATGAAAAACTTCCTCCGATATCCAACCGGATCTAGGCCAATCGGGTGTTTTAACTACGAATGTAAATCGCAAGCATTACGTCTCGTCCGTTTATAATAATATTCCGCATAGAATTTATTCATGCAAATCCTGAATATTGTTTCGGTAATCCTATTTATAATTGAAGCACGCGTCGCGCGTCGGTCATGCGAAACAATAGGGACATCCGGAATTGTGTGTTCGTTAGCGAACGTCCTACTGGATCATTAGTAATTCCTGATCGATAATTAATTGTATGCACAGTATACAAGAGCTTTTGCATCGACGGGCCAGTCCGAACATTCGTGGCAAAAATCGGCAGATCGGATTCAAAATCGTAAAGATATTTAAACAATTAAAAAATATTATTGTATCACTTTTAATTCTGAACAATGATATAAATAATAAGAAACCGATAATTTAATCAGTCTATTGATTATGTAGTACGAGGAAATAAAATTCGTATCGAGTAATCGTTACGCGGAAAAGATTACAAATTTCATGTCGGTCGAATGTAAATTTAACTGTGCTGCAATTCAGCGGGTTTCCGACTTATCGTGTGACGTAGTATCGAAGCCGCGATTAATGTGTATCAGCATCAGCTAATTAGACTCTCGAGTCGAGTCTAGACGAAGTAAAAGTAATGATCTCGGGCGCATCGAGTTCCCCCTCTTTGCGTTATTGCATAATGGCGTCGTACGTCACGATCGGGTGGATCGCATTACTCATTCTGATTGACTGTTAAAACCAGTCGAGCCATGTGAGTGTCTCCGACGACAAGATCCCGGAATTTGTTTCGAATGATTCATGAAACACCATCATATTTGTGATTGATGGTGGCGCGCGAGTAGGCGAACGTGTTTGTGACCGGGAATTGCTCTCCATCGTGATTCTACTCTTGAATAGTGCATACTATTTAGAAAGTAAATGGTCATTATGGTTGTGCGTTATTATTTATTATTATTTACGGACCGAAGTCCTTTTATACAAATGTTTACAATAGAAAATAATCATAAAAGTAAGAAAAAGAAAGTCTTAGCGTGAAGTTACATAGGAATGGACATGCTGAAAGTTACAGGAATATAAATCGCACGCAACTTTTTCTTAAATGATAGTAACGAACCATTAAAAAAGTCAATATTACGATATAAAATGTTAGATTTAGCGCGTACTGTGGAGATTGTGCGCGAACTGTGGGACAGTAAACATAAAAATTTCAAGATTTGAAATTTTTAATAGGAGATATTGCATGTAACTATTGTTGGTTACAAGTTGGTTCATTAAATTGTTACCAAATAACGTTCCAAAAATACCAAAAAATTGCATTTAAATTGTTACCGACGAGGATTTAAAAATAAAATGTTTTACCAGAGAGTGCCCCAGAAGTAGCAAACAAAATTGTTCATTGGCAAGCTTACTCGACGAAGATTTTTCTGGAAACTTGGATAAACGCATTGTTCGCTCTACAAAGTGCATCGCGACTCATCCGCGTTACACAATCGGTCTTTCCAGCTGCATCAGTGTCCACAGTACAAATCGGCAGAGCAAGCATTCGCTATTCAGCAGCATTCGCGTCGAAACTTATTCCCCCGGGGCTCAATCCTCGGATCGAGGTATCGATAGTCCGCGGTATCCGTGTCATCCTTCCCATAGTGATTCATCGGAGGTGATCAACGCGCGCGTCTTGACAAACGAGGGATCGTCTGTGCGATCTTCGGAAGCCGATCTCCCCGATGTCATTTCAGCTTTTGACGAACCGATTCCGCATCGATCGCCGACGGGTATAAATTATTATTCTCTTCGCGCATAGGATGGTTCTCGCCGATTCAGTCGAGCCCGAGGAGATGAATAGTCGTCTCCCGTTCGAACGGTGTGCCGAACCTTGACTTAATTCTGACGGTAGATTGCTATTTCAGTCAAGCAATTGTGGCTATTGATGTATGAAAAGTAAATGAATCCCTCGCGGAGCAAAACGTTTCCAGTGGATGCAGGTCGGATGGACCTTGATCTTTGGTGATCCTGAATCGTTTAGCGAGGTTCTCTTTTTTTGTTGCCCCCGGTCTGCTGACGTGGCAATTTGAGGAAGCCGAGAGGAATTAATTATTGGTTTTTGTGACTCCACGTGTTGAAGTTAAAATCGAGGAAAAAGTTGAAATTCATTGACACCTTACCGATTTTTTATGAATTGAAGTCTTCAGAAACATCACTGATCCTAAATCATCCAACTAAACAATGCAAAACCAGTAGTCACGTTTAAAAATAGAAGCTCTTATCTGCACTGACATTGCATCTTCAGTATACTTCATCCACAGATTGCATCTCCCGCTCGTTCATAAATCCAATTATCGAGAATTCCACATGTGGAGCCTTAGTGGGTAATGATTCTCCTATTGACTCATGCTAGATTGCTCAACACGCGTTACACCAACTTTTACGTGTGGTATCTCGAAGATATCGGTGCAAGTTTTCATCCCGGAATTCGAAGTTAACTGTGCCAATTTGATCGTTTTTCATCGGACGTCGATAGCCGATAGTTTCATAAAGAGAGCCAGGCATAGTCGTTTGGAAAGCAATTGCACGGGAGACCTAGCATTCGCAGGCAACGCGATACCTTTTCATTTGTTAACCGGAACGTTTGGCGACCAAACGATTCGGTAAATTGCTCCCGAGTTCGTTCGATCGTACGGATTGCTGTTTCATAAGCCAGAAACTAGACATAGCTGTCCCCCCCCCCCCCCCCCCCCTCTGCGCGGAATTCTCATCTTCTCGAGTACTGTGATATTTCTTGGGCTGTCCACGCGACTGGGCTCGTTATTAGCTAATTCGTTTCCTTTTGAACCTCATGGGTATCTGGCCAACGAAGCATTCCCAGTTCAGATGGTACATCTTCAACAATTTTTCTCAATTTAAAATTCTAATTTATCATAGGAATATTCGGCAATTTTGTATGCTATTTATATTAAGATTAACTTAAATTTTCTATTTACATTTTTTTTTAATTTATTACAGTAGCAATTTTTATTGTAACAATTGAGCGAGGACATTTTCATAATTTTTATAATTGAAAAATTGATCAGTTCAAATGGAAGTTTGATCGTAGTTAGTTTAGTATTGGAAAGAGCCACATATTCTACATCTACTTAGTTAGCACGTCATTGGGTACGTCACGTGCTTGCTTAGTACCTAATTAGATGGATCTTCATTGACGTAATACCTCGTTAGACAGACTCTGTACACACAGCTTATGATTAAATGGACACAATACCCATTCATCATTTGATCAGGTGAATCCCACATCTATTTAGTAGAACCTTCGATTATTCATCGATCACCGATCACACTAATCACCTGTATGATGAATGGAGGATGTACTGGATCGTGATAATATTACGTTGCAGTTTGCATTTGGATTCTAAAATTTCGGATATTGCAAATTCGATAAATTGATGCAAAAGTGACGAGAACACTGAAGTTTCATTAATATTACATCGCGTTTGCCTAAAGTACTTCATTGGTTAATTATACGGTCGTTACTAATGTTTACCAGCTGCCACCGCATTTCATCGTAATGTTTAATTAATGTAGGTATACTTACCATACAGGAGTTGTATTAAATTCATGTTGTGCTTGATCACGAGATTGCACGAATTAAATATGCATGACTACAACCATGAGTTAAATTCTGTGGGAATTCGTATCAAGGGGTGATTTTTGATAATGTTAAGTATACTCGTGCATTAATTTTGTGGTTTAATAAACTGGAACAAATGAACAGAAATTGAGAACCTCGAGGAACAGAATAAATATATCTAGAGTATAGAGTACTCATTGCCAAATAGTGCATGAGGATTAATAAGCTAAGGTAAACGAGCAGAAATTGGATACTTACCTTGGAGAACAGAATAAACATAGAATATGTATTAGAGCACCTATTGCCAAACTGTATACCAGAGTTAATTAATTGGGATACCTAGAACAAAAATTGAAAACCTTGACGACCAAAATAAATAAATAGCTAGAGTATAGGGGACTAGTTACCAAAAACTGTGCACTAGGATCAGTGGTCTAGACTAGTTCATTAATCCTAGTGCACAGTTTTTGGTAATCGGTTCCCTATACCAGAGTTAATCAATTAGGATACCTAGAACAAAAATTGAAAACCTTGACGACCAAAATAAATAAATTGCTAGAGTATAGGGGACTAGTTACCAAAAACTGTGCACTAGGATCAGTGGTCTAGACTAGTTCATTAATCCTAGTGCACAGTTTTTGGTAATCGGTTCCCTATACCAGAGTTAATCAATTAGGATACCTAGAACAAAAATTGAAAACCTTGACGACCAAAATAAATAAATTGCTAGAGTATAGGGGACTAGTTACCAAAAACTGTGCACTAGGATCAGTGGTCTAGACTAGTTCATTAATCCTAGTGCACACTTTTTTGTAATCGGTCCCCTATACCAGAGTTAATCAATTAGGATATCTAGAACAAAAATTGAAAACCTTGACGACCAAAATAAATAAATTGCTAGAGTATAGGGGACTAGTTACCAAAAACTGTGCACTAGGATCAGTGGTCTAGACTAGTTCATTAATCCTAGTGCACACTTTTTGGTAATCGATCCCCTATACTCTAGCTATTTATTTATTTTGGTCGTCAAGGTTTTCAATTTTTGTTCTAGGTATCCTAATCGATTAACTCTGGTATACAGTTTGGCAATGAGTCAAAGAAAAATCGAAAACGGCGCGCAACGGAATAAACAAATTTCTAGATCCTATAGGACCTAACCCCGGACCTATTGCCATGGACCCACCAGAGTGACATAACTGTAGCTATCCCGGAGGCAGGCCTACAGCGTTAATTGCCGTTATAATCGGTGTACGAAATTCTTGGAGCGATTGAGCCCGAGAACGCACGGGTCTCGACTGCGAAACTGCATCGACCCTTGAAATCCGGTTAGTTACCGCTGGTCTTTCAGGTGTAATAACACAGCCGTGTAAACGGGAAACGGTGTCGAGTGCACGTTTTGTGACCGACTGAATACTCCGGGGCAAAATTAAAGTGGAGTGCCACTATGAACGCGCGTCGCGGCGCACTTTCGATCCTACAGGAGAAGATCTTCGACGAAACCTGGCTGAGTCGCCCGAGGGTAATTCCCGGCTTTTGCTTCCGCCTCTCGCGCAACAAGCTCCCTTTTCTCCCTTTTTGCCCTTTATTTCTCCTCCCTTGATACATTTTTTAAATCAAATTCTTCCTAGTTTACCTCCTCGGTTTATTTGCGTAGACTCGTTCAATATTTTTCCCTTTTTGAAACCGGCTCCCTCGATGTGTTTGTTTAACTTTTTTAAAATTCCTTTTTATTCACTATTCATGGGGCACAGACGTGCTATTTGCCTGCTGGAATTTATTTATTCAGCTTGTTGGAATATTTCAGCCTTATTCGTCGATAGTGTTGGATCATTGGTACCTACTAAATATCAATTTAACCTAGCCTGATGACCTTAGCCTGGCCATTAATTTGACAATGAATTGCTCCATTTTCGCTCTTCTCGATCTCCAGGCGGCGGCGGAGGCGGAGGCGGTCGGATCGTAGCTCGATCATTTAGCAGCTAATTCTTTCATTAGGGCGCCGCGGTGTTTATACATTTACAAGTTGACCTGGCCTAGTTCCGACTTTGCAGCCCGTAGATCGCGCTCGCATAAAGTGCAGCACTTCCGGTCCGTCGTTTGCGAGGACGGTTTTCCCGTTCATCGAGCGTTTTCACGACGTTGGATTTTCGATGGCGAAGCGTTTCCCTTCGAAAGCCTACGGGGAACACATGGCAGCTGTGTAATTAGAAAATTGAGCGGTGATTCAGCGGCTTTAGGGCTTCCGTGAAACGTCGTTGGAAAAAAAAGTGAAAGAGCTGGTAAACCCGGCGGGGACCTTATCGGGGTTATTCATCTTCCCGAAGGCCGGTTTATGGCTGTTAGGGTCGCGGAGGCGTCGATTGCGACGCACGGGAAATGACTATCAAGAAAATCGTAGAATTAACCAAAACTCGATAGACCATTTGGAGTTTCCCAGATACAGTAAAAATATTTTTTCCCAGTCTTCAAGAACTGTCTAATATAAAATAACAAAGTTAAAAGAAAATTGAATGCACCTCCTTGATTGAAATCCGTCGCGATTGAAAATAATTGAAGACGCAAAACACCATGCAATTAAACAAACAGCTAAAAGAGCATAGCTAATTGTACCCGATGGATCAATTGTTCAAACACTTCTTCAACAGACCTTGTATTCGCATTATTGAGTCAGGACAATTTTAACAATGTCTTTAAGGTCTTTAATAGGCGCGATGGGAGCCCATTGGTTTTCCAATTAAGAGGAATAATTACCGGAACAAGACGGTCCGTTTGCGTTCCCGGCGAACTACAGTTCACGGAACGGAAAATGTCTCTTTGGCAACAGTTTTATTGAAAAAGTTTGCCAAGTAGGTCTTCGCTGTTCGAAGTCGATTTATACTCTGCGCCGCAGACGGTGTACGACCTATCTCTTGGACGGAAAATGAGTATCAAGAATTATTGCTACGAATAGTGTCAAACTTTTTATAGGATTGTAATTTATATGACATTTACGATTATCCTTTACCAGCCAAAAATGTTTCCTTGAATGGAACATTATATGTATATGATAATAACGATGGCTGTGTAAAATTTGATAAATTATAGCTAGCAGGGATTGAAGGCTGAATAATCGAAACCAGGTCGCAATAATTCGCCAGCATATATCAATGCAGTGTTTTCTTTTCATCTCGCGCCAATCGACCCGGGATAATCGCGAGCAAACACTCTGAGGCTGTTAAAATTCAGAATCGTGCACAATTTGTGGGCGGTATATCTGATTTTGTAAAAAAAATTGGATTCATGCAGTAATTGAATTCTGGACTATACGAGTATAAGAGAAATGAATATTAATTTTAATGGTTTCAAGAAATAATTGAATTCAATCGAAGTCCAATAATCGAATCGCACACGTTGGATAAAACAACGCTCACAAAATTTGAAGAATATTAAGATATATTAAGAATATTAAGATATAGAGTTATAACTCTAGAGTTATATCTTAGTTGCATAAGAATTAACTGAGGGCGACGATTTAATCCATCATTCGAGTTCGTTATCACATTTTTCAGAAACTTATCACTTTCTTAGTTATTCCACGGATCAACTCATTCGCTTCAATGCGTCATAGTACACACACTTATGATCGTATATACGTCATAGTTACATTACGGTAAAATAATTGTCATCAGGTTGGCGAGGCCGAAAAAAAATAGTAGAACTACACGATCTAAGAAACAGCACGGACCCGAGGGTTTTTCTTAGCTCAAGACATTACTGTATCTGAAAAGTGAAATTACGCGACGCGATAGTAAAGGTCCATTCACCATCGCCATTTCGCAGATCGATCGTTCTCGCAGAACCTAGTCGCATTTATTAATCTGGACCAGGATCAAAGTACGTGCCATTTCCGACTCAATCATTCGGGCAAACACTGTCCATGCTATCCATTCATAGTACACACACTTATGATCGTATATACGTCATAGTTACATTACGGTAAAATAATTGCCATCAGGTTGGCGAGGCCGAAAAAAAATAGTAGAACTACACGATCTAAGAAACAGCACGGACCCGAGGGTTTTTCTTAGCTCAAGACATTACTGTATCTGAAAAGTGAAATTACGCGACACGATAGTAAAGGTCCATTCACAATCGCCATTTCGCAGATCGATCGTTCTCGCAGAACCTACTCGCATTTATTAATCTGGACCAGGATCAAAGTACGTGCCATTTCCGACTCAATCATTCGGGCAAACACTGTCCATGCTAGTTCAAACATTCGTTCACCGGCAAAGGATTACTCCAACTGTCAGTTCTCTCTCGTGTAGCAGTGTTGGCAGACCCTCGGAAAGGATGTTCCCTTCTATTAAAGCTCTCGCGAGTCAACAAGGCCCGGAACACGTAACACGATTATTGCTCGTCTTTCTCGGAATGAGCTGGGTGTTTATCCGATTGCGTTACGGCAACTAGCGTCATAATCATTTCGCTGCAGTTCCTGTACACAAGGTGCGCAATCGATTCTTCACATCTCTAGATAAAACTGTTTGTTTACGTATTCTTATCTGGGAATAACAAACTTCTGTTAGAGCATGATAGCACTGATAATGCATCACTGCACTGTCTCTGTACAAACACTCACGTTTTTAATTTTTAACCACCCGTTCTAGTTAATTCGATTAGGGTAATGTTACTTCATCGTGTGCTTTATACAGTTCATTCGGTAAAATTATGTAAAGGACCACGATTCAAATCGAGGGGTGAAGAGGAAATGCATAATAGTGTTTGACAATGATGAGATTAAATCTATTGTTTTATTTAAGCATTTCAGATCTCAACTGAGATCTATTTCTGCTGCACTAACAAGGGAACATATTCAGCTGATACACGCCGATTTTGATGAAACTGATGTGAGATATAGTTCTTCGAAAAATATTTGACACGTATTTTTTTTATCGGCAACCATCCACTCTGAGGGGATGAAAACAGCCCTCGAAGTCGGGTTAAAACCATATTTTTTGAGATATCTGGGAAATAGAAGTCGAAAAAACTTCATTTTTTTTTAAATGTGTATTTTTTAATGGGAAATGTAGTCGCGCAAGAATTTTTTAACAAACTTTTTTTATTCTCATAAAATGTGGTTTTGACCCCTGACTTCGAAGACTGTTTTCACCCCCTCAGAGTGGATGGTTGCCGATAAAAAAAAATACGTGTTTTATATTTTTTGTTCAGTTGTATCAACTGAATATGTTTCCTTGTAAGTAAGATAAAGTACAGAATACACATATTCATACATACACAACCTCCATTAAATCAAATTAGATACGTATCTTGCAGTTTTTTAAGAAATTAATTAAGTCTATTTCGATAAACTATGTGTAATTTATATTTTCTTCTTTGATTACAGTTTTCTTATTTTCCTATAGTACATTCATCACAGTCCAACAAAACCACGAAAAAAAATTTCTCTCTTAATTGCTCCCGGGTACACAACTCTCTCGATAATGAACTCGCAAAATCGCAGAAGACTGCGACAATCGCTCTGTTAGCAGCGATAAAGAAATGAGGGTTGCTGTTAATTATTCTCGAAAAGAGTCGCCGGCATACTATTCGGGGACACATGTAAAATTTCCCGAATACAACATACGCGTTTTCCTGTTTAACGAACACATTGTTCTGTCGTTTTCCCCCCGCGGCTTTCAGGCGCCATTAGCCGACAGCGTTAATGCGCGGGGCGGGGTCCCTCGTCGAGCAAATTAATTGCTCGGAAGAATCGGATGTCGGTATTGCGACTGCGAAACGTCTGTCATTCGAGAATTAGTGCACACGAACACGAGCTCTCTGTGCACGCACGCCGCCGTACGTTGTTAGACTCGTTACGGGGTTGTACGGAGGAATAGAGACTGCGGAGTCTGCGGCAGGCGCCATGGGCATCGATCTGTTCCACTGCGCGACCCCGAGAAACACCGAGAGTAAACTCGCTCTCTCTCTCTCTCTCTCTCTCCGCCAGGATCATTCTTATCCGGGGATGAAACTTGCGAGACATTCGTACACTTTATTTCTCCCTCGAACAACCCTCGGCTCGCCTATGGCCAACTTTCACGTTCGAATGATCCTCTCTGCGAGCGACAGCGCCCACGCGTTTACGAAAAGAGAACGGTCGCAGAGAAATTTGTAGGTCAACTCACCCGGATGGTATAGGATGCTCCAAGTACTATTTGCATAAACTGACGATTTAAATGGGCCAGTGCGCTTTCGATTTATTTTTTTCACGGACGTTACCAAGTTTGTTGAGACTCTGTTCTGTGGGGCAGTCGTCGGTTTTATTGAAGCGTTGTTGTTTATGGATGACACGTTCGATGAGAAGGAAGCGGTTTTATGCGGTTGTAGAGGGTGGAAATGTTTCGTTCAGTTTTAGGACCCGATGGTATTTTTAGTAGAATGGTGAGTTAGTGGCGCGATTTTCACCCTCGTCACTTTTCTTTTTTATTTATTCATTTATACCGTTCGCATGAACATCAAGGTCATTTGCGACCACTAGATTTTATACATGAAATTGCATATTCGAAGAATATCTAGGTATAGTTGCTGCTATAGATACAGGGTGTTATAATACAGGGTGTCCGACGTAACAGTTTTCACGATTTTTTAAGTACTTGCGATAATCTGACAAAAAATATTTTCAACCAAAGTTGATCAGTTTTCGATTGGCTGTATATTGCAATGAAAAAAAAGTTGGAAAAATATTTTTTTTATAGTATTATCAAGGTCACCTTCAGTTTTTTTAAATGGCACTTTGAATTTTTGACTTAACAGTATTACAGCCCGTGTCAAGACGAATTTAACGATCTAGTACACCATGACCTTCGGATGACCTTGAAGTGCCATTTAAAAAAATGAAGGTGGTCTTTACAATAATAAAAATGAAATTTTCGTACATTTTTTTTATTGGAATGTATAGCCAATCGAAAACCGATCAGCTTTTGTTTCAAATATTTTTTGTCAGATTATTGCAAGTATGTACATTAGGGTGGACCTTAGCTCCATCTTGTGAAAGTTGTGCTATTGGGTTAGAAAATAATTCCTGCAAAAGATGAAGTTGATTGGATAAGGTGAAGGCGTGCCTCATTGACGTTGAAGTTGCGAAAATCTTGAAATTTCATTTTTTTGCAACTTCAACGTCAATGAGGCACGCCTTCCCCTTATCCAATCAACTTCATCTTTTGCAGGAATTATTTTCTAACCTAATAGCACAATTTGGGGGGGGGGGGCTTGAAAAAAACCTCGCAAAAAAAATTTCACAAGATACAGCTAAGGTCCACCCTAATGTACATACTTAAAAAATCATGAAAACTGTTACGTGGGACACCTTGTATATTTGTTGACCTTAGGAATATGATAACTTGATTTACATTCTTATGATTATTAAGGCATTCTCTTAAATTGTTAGGAATAGCCAAGCGACGTCTTTGGAGTGAAAAGAGGGGGCAGTGTAGGATAATGTGTTCAACCGAGAGTGGGATAAAACATCGAACACATAGGAGTGAGGGGTGTTTCATTATCATGTATAAGTGTCACCCTCGTCTTCCTTTAACATCGCTTTTATCGAAAAGTTCTGTGCGTGTGATAAATTTTATTAACCCTTAGCACTCGGATGACGACTCTGAGGCAACACAGAAAATTACTATGCCATTCTTAAAAATATTGTTCACATTATTATCTTTGTTCGTATTTAATAAACTACTAGACATTTACATATGAGATATTATATCAGTTTCATATGCAAAAAATGAAAAGAAAATTTGTATAGAATGGAAATATTCTAGAATGGAAAAATCTTTCGATTCCGAGTTAAAATAGCTCCGAGTGGAGGTTAAATTAATATTAGTTGCAAAGATGGAAATTTCGGCAAAGGTGTCAACTGTGGTGCGAAAATGCTACCTTCTGCAGCCGAAGCTAGTTTCCCGTGTGTTTACGATGTTTCTAACTAGTACAGGGTGCTCGTACATGTCCCTATCGATTTTGTTAGAATTATAGGCCATTACGAGCAACTACTCCATTATCCGCACCCCATAAGTCTCCGGAAGCGTGATCATGAATCCTGAACTTGTCTCGCTTCAATAATAATGACACCAGACAGCTGGGATGCTTGCATTAAATCCTGCTCGTGTCTTTTCACGATGTTTACCCGGTATGCAATTTATTCTGTTCGTAAAGAACGACACACGAACGGTACTGTTAACGCTTCGTAACCAACCAGCGAAAACAACATTTAGCAGCGCACGATATAAATTGCACGTTTGAGCTGCTGGAACTTCAAACATCCGACGAGGGACACTGCAAATAGAACATTCGAAAATACCTCGAATAGCTGAAAAAACATTAAAACATTTCATATTTTAAAAAGTCTTATTTCGAAGAGGAAACTTCGAGGAATATAACCATATTTTTTCAAAATTTTCATAACTGGCCGAATTTGGAAAAAACATAGAAAAAGAATTTGTTTAAATTTTTTGACATTATAAAGTTAATTATCGAGGATGAAAAAATTATTTTATAATAGCCCGATCCTTCCCGAATAAAACAAAAGAAAGTATAACTCAATCGGACAAACAGTTGCTGAGATAAAAATTCGTAAGTGAGGCCTATTTTCGCCAAAATGGGAAAAAATCGCAAACTTTGAAGGTGTGCCAAAAACAATTCGAAATCGGCAAAATGATGACTTAAACTCCCCCTAATTTCATATGGACTACAACATATTTCAATTAGAATAAAATCGAAGTTGGTGACGGCAAAAAGTGATCGATTCGGCATGGAATGACCCTTTAAAATTTCACTCGTTCCCAATACATTAGCAATTTAGAAGAACCGTTCGAAGGAAGTCTGCAATGCATTCAGGTCAATTGATTCGAATAAATTGCCTCGGAATATTAACTAACTTCCAATTGATCGTACGTATAATTGATGCACACATCTTTCCGCAGGCATAGCGAACACATACGGAAATAGGAGAAGGAAAAGCCGAGCTACTTTCAGGGAATGAGACTCTCGAGAGGCCACTTCCAGAAAATATAGTACCTTATGAAACAACTTTTAAATCCACCGCAAAGCCACCGGCGCCGATCGAAGCAGCTCGCAAAATTATATCGTGCTCTTTAATTAGCGTAGAGTGAACTTGTCGCTGTCGGGAAACCACTCGTCCGGCTTAACAGTAATTTTATTGTACGATTTGTAACCGTCCAAGGGGCCTGGGATTTCAAAGGGACATTATTAAGCGGCGAAATTAATGCACGCCATTCCAACCGTGTTCAGCATGATATTCGTGGAAATGTTACCACGTTTTTATTATTATTTTTAATTCTGTATACAATTCTATTCCTTGCGGTAGACATTTTCAATCGTGTATACTGTATACAATTCAATTAGAAGTAGGTAGACATTTTTAATCCCGTATACAGTTCAATTCCCTGCACTAGACATTTTTAATCCCGTATACAATTCCATTGCACGTAGTAGGAATTGTAGGATTAATCTAACAGCAGAAATTCAATCGTCGAGAATTAAATGTTAATACCCAATTGTACTAAGTTCGCAATTTTATTCTATTCTCTCTTCACAGTTCCATTTTGTCCCAGAATTAAAATTTAATCACGCTCTCAATTTGAAATATCGGAAATGTTCTTAATATTAGAAGCATTTTTCAATGTTTTAATAAATTTTTACCGTTGATGGAAAACCTCTTCTAGTTTTTAATTGATATTCTATATTTGTACTTCCAGTGGTAATTTACTTGAGAGGAAGACTTGTATGAAGAGTTTCAAACTAATTTTATTATGAAAATAATATAATAAAATTAGTTTGAAACTCTTCATACAAGTCTTCCTCTCAAGTAAATTACCACTGTAAGTATAACTATGTATAGAATATCAATTAAAACAGAAGGTATTAAATCCCACTGATAATTAAATTATTTCTAGCAAATGTTACTAAACCTTATGAGAAAGAGTATAAAATGTTCCAAATTGATTTTAAAAAACTATTACATCTCTGTTTTTAAAAATATTGAAAACTGACAATTTCTAAAACTTAAAGGAACAACTTCTTCGAACTGATTTAAAAAAAAAATATTGAATCTTCCTCATCCACTCAGGCACAGATTCTTCTTAAATAAACATTCGTCGTGCTCTTAGCTTTTCCTCAAGCTTATGTTGTTCCTGCTCGTGTCGCGTGTTTCACATTCTTCGGATGTACGTCGAGCTCCCTATAGTTCGGCCTGGGTGAAATGGAGTTACAATTTACTTAAAATTGGATTTCCCTTGAAATCCTTTGCTCGAAAGGTAATTTCCTTTTTTACCTCCACCGTATTGTGCTTCGTATGATCTAGGAACGATCCCTGGATAGAGATCGTGGTCGGATCGATCGTGACGAGGCGTTCCTTCTGGTTCCTCCAAGACTTTTCTGCGGGCAATGATCTACAACCTACAAGATCCGATATCCTTGCGGTCTTCTTCCTGCCATTATGGAGGATGGAAAGAAAAATATTAAATGGAAAATTGAACAGTGACTCGAGGAAGCGCTCAATCATTTCTGCACTCTAAATAGATTTCTCAATAGCTTCTATTGTTAGCTACTTCTCTCGGGAAAAAACATACAGTATTGTCTTGATCTAAGAAAAAGGGAACTGTACGATCTAAGAAAAACGAATATATCCCCTCCACCGCGGGGCATACCACGCAAGGGACCCTGAAGCTTCTTATTAAAATTACACTAAACACGATATAATTTGAATTCAGTGAATGTATTTGGTGGTTTATAAGTACACGATCTAATGACAAAAATAAATATTCTACAGTACAATTATTATATTCAGAAGTTCAAGAACGATTTATTCAAGTTATAATTGTCTCGTTTATTTTTCATGTTCAATTGTAAAAATATCCCCAAGTGAAAGGTACAAGGAGCAATCGTTAAAGTATTGACGAGAGTCTGCATAATTCCTTAAGGATGTTAACCATTGTGACTCTGTTTGAAAGATGGTTCAAGCAACAAGAAAATCTTTAGACAGTTTTCGTCTTCGACGTTCTCGTTAATGAGAACACGCCTCTCTTTCTCTCTCTCTCTCTCTCTCTCTCTCTCTCTCTCTCTCTCTCTCTCTCTCTCTCTCTCTCTCTCTCTCTCTCTGACTGGAAAACTTTATCGGAAGATTTCCGGAGGAGGCGTTGAGAGCTGACTCAATAATTCATGAAGGACACTCGGCGCCGCGCCGTAGCCAAACCAGGATCTCGATCATCTTCATAATAGAATTTGCTTCACACTCTACTGGAACGTACATTATTTCCCTGAGATAGTCGATGGGAATCCATATTGTCGATCTTTGATACAATCGATACGGGATATTGTGGATTTTCTTCGATTAAAATGTAATTTTCCAATCTTCCAGGCTTTTCAATGTTTTCTTTGTTCGGCGGTCCTTTTGACGAAACTTTCTCCATTATCGAAATTCGTCGACTGGATATCGGAGCTAACACTCGAGTTTTAGAGCACCTGAAATCTCCTCGGATTACATATTAGGGGAATTATACTTCAACAAGTTGATCGTTCAGCGATCACAAAAATTGTGTGAGAATAATTAACGTCGTGAATCTTAACTTCTCAGTTTCTCTATTATGAAATGAATATGAAATCATTTATTACATATAGCATCTTCTTCGAAACTTTTCTTCAAGATTTCAATTAGTAAACTTTGGTTATTACCATGCATAAATTATTCAGAACTCAACCTGTTAGAATACCGCGCAATTATTATTCGCGATTGGAAAATATTTAATTTAGCAACAGAACGCGAGAAGTCTTGGGTGTGCTAATTGAGCATAATAAGTTTAACGAACCGAATGAAGTGGCAGTTGAGCGGATCCGAACTAGAACTGAACTAACAAGCGCTCGGCAATTGGGGACTGAATAAGACAGTGAGACAAGAGGGTGAAATGGACCGTAATGGAAGGTCGAAGAAAGTACAACGAGGTGTCATTCAAAATTAACAAAGAACACTATTCAATTTATAATTAAATCGCACAGTTTCGTATAAATCGAAAGTATATGTCACGAAAATGTATATGAAAGTGACTACACAAAAAGCTCAACAAAGATAGAAGAAAATAAAGAAGAAAAGCGATGGAAAGAAAATGAAAAAATCGTCCATTAAAAATTAATTATCTCTTTCTTCCACATTTCTTCTTTTGTTCCTTTGATGTTTATTGGTCTCTCATTCAAGCACCTATTCATATAATAAATTGCGAGAAGTCTAAATAAATTCAGTCCTGAATGTATATACCAGTTACATTGTGCGTTCGGTACGGTTAATGTTTATACGATTTTATCGTGAATCGAATAGTTATTTGTTGCGAGCTGTCGAGTATCTGCACATTTGCACCTCGTTTTCGCATTGCCAGTGAACTCGGAGAATTTCTGTTAAAAAAACACGAAGTTATACGACGTCTGGAAAATTATTTTTACGAGGCTCCGTTTAATATCGCAACAGCCGAGCTAACTTCTGGTGCAGATATAATAAACCGTGCACCGGTGAAATTGCAAATAGGCTCCCCCGGTCTCGTTTTTCCGCCGTCCCACCCCATCTGCTCTATTTTCATATTCCCGGGCTGATGTTTTCAACCAATTCCACGCGATTAATACTCTCGTGGCCTGCAGTTCTGCTTTTACGATAAATTAGCGCAGCCTGAATAACCCGTCGATCATATCAAAATTCCATTGAGAGCTCAGAATTCGAATCGCCGATAGTCATAATTTCCTTGTGCATCGCGTATTTCTCGTATGCTCCGAGCCTGTCGAATAAATTATACCTCGGTCGCGAGAAATTCGGCCAGAAGAATTATACAGTCGGAAAATATGAACGGCATTTATGCATTCGTGCATAAAGCTTCATTAGCGCTTCAATCTGCATATTTGAATTTTTACAACCACAACTACGATTGACATTCGTGTGCTGGAAATTTCGCACACAGCTTTGGTGTGCAGATATTTCTGGGATTTAATCGAAATTCATTCTGACCGATTTTATTCGGTTCTAATTCATTTAATATTGTATTGGTTGAAAGATTCATGCTTCGTTCAGGCTTAAAATTAAACCCTGAAAATTTCAAAAATTCCTATGCGAACAAATTTTTAAATTTACTTGAAACCACCCCTCAAGATTCAATCATTTTTCACTGAGCTATCGGTCGAGATTTCGGAATTTCGAGACACGATCTCGAATTTTTTCAGATCTTAAGGGGGGAGCCCTGTGTAAAATGAAATTTTGTTGCTTAAATCGATAGAAAATTTCGATAGGAAATTTCGCACACCGCTTTGGTGTGCAGATATTTCTGGGAATTAATCGAAATTCATTCTGCCCGATTTTATTCTAATTCATTTAATATTGTATTGGTTGGAAGATTCATGCTTCGTTCAGGCTTAAAATTAAACCCTGAAAATTTCAAAAATTCATATACGAACAAATTTTTAAATTCACTTAAAGCCACCCCTCAAGATTCACTCATTTCTTACTGAGCTATCGATCAAGATTTCGGAATTTTTAGACACGATCTCAAATTTTTTCAGATCTTAAGGGGGGAGCCCTGTGTAAAATGAAATTTTTTAGCATTTTTTTTTTTGCTTAAATCGATAGAAAATTTCCTTATGAATACGATAAAAAAGTTAGAAAACTGTCAGAGATGTTTTTGTACGTTATTTTCAAAATAAAGTGAAGAGTTTATTGAGCAGGAGCGACGCAGTCTTGATTGCACTAAAGAGGCTCGTGCTTCTCGAAAAGGAGAAAAAACGGCTGAAATGCAATATTTTAATAAAGAGGTAGATGTGTTCTATGGCCCCGGAATCGCAGATTAGCAAAAAACTGCGGTTAAGTTGAAATGAATTACGATTTTTTCACAATTTTTCTGTCACACAAACTTTAAACGCGTTTTTCTCGAAACGCAAAATTTCGCACGTCGTGCAACGTAGCTCGTAAACTAATTACCCGATCTTTATGAAGCTTCATATGTATATTCTATAAACAATTGGCCTCAGCGTGACGAGCTCCGATTATTTAATTTTTTATTTAAAATAAAGTTATTATCAATTATTTATATCAGAAAACACGTTTTTTTCATAACATCGCGATTTTTGCAATTTGGCAAATTTTAAAAAAAGAAAAACGTCATGCTGAGCGTTTTTGCATAAACTAACGATTCCATTTGGATTTTCTTTTTTAAAATCATTTTTGTGCACTGTACGTTGCACGGCGCAAATACAGGATGCCATCTTCGAGCCGTTATTCCACGATTATTATTAACAATTAAACTTTAAAAAGAAATATTTTTTGTTATACTATAACATGAATAAATGATACCTGAAATTTCAAATCAATCCACGCATTATATTAAAAAAAAAAAATCTTAAAAAAACAGGCCATTTACACTCCCCCCTTAAATGGCCCGATCTTCAAGCATTACTTGAAGCCCTGAAAAGTTGAAAAATTCCTGCGGGAACGCATTTCAAAATTCGGCCGAAGCCACCTCTCAAAATCCACTCGCGCGTCATTCTCCGAGCCAACCAATATTCATCGATTTCCCGGTCGTGTTATCGAATTTTCCTTCGCCCGAAATTCACCCGTCAGAAAATACGATTCTCAGCTTTCACCTTCGTCCCGAGAACTCCAAAAAGTCCCCAGTGAAATACAGGGTGGGGCAATAACCATTACCACCTCAGATAACTTCGAAACTATAAGTTTCACAGAAATATTTGCTGAAATAAAATTGCACAGTACGAAGGTGGCCATCCGGTGGCGATAATAGTTTTTTTGCAGGTGGAGGTACTTCCAACGTTTGAAGGTCACCTCCATTTTTTTAAACGGATCGGTATGTTTTTGTTTCCGTATCAGGATAGAGGATCTTAAAACGAGTTCAACGACCTATTACATAAGGTCATTGAAGGTCATAGAAAGTAGAGAAAAGCGATAATATAGTAATAGTTATTGCCCCACCTTATACATACATATAATGAACACAAGGCTTGCATACGTTATATGTTCTTCGGCCGAACAGAATACAGTATGGCAGAACCGAAATCCAGAACCGAAAAATAACAGTTATAGAACATAATATTAACAGTTATAGAACATAATATTAACAGTTATAGAACAGAATATTAGCAGTTATAGAACAGAAAATAACAGATATAGAACAGAAATAACAGATATAGAACAGAAATAACAGTTATAAAACCGAAAGAGAACAGTTATAAAACCGAAAAATAACAGTTACAGAACCGAAATAATATCGGTTCTCGGGAACCGTAACCATAACCGATATAGGCCAGAACCGATATTCTCGTAACAGTTACAACATCGTTTCAGTCCCTGGTTAATATCTGAATAACGAAGCCGGAATCGCAATTTTTTTATTCTTCATTGTCGACTTATATTATCATGGAGAACCACCCCTTAAAATTTCTCCCATCCGTAGTCGAACACCCTGTATATTACGAGGTTTAACGCAGCGATGTGCGCGTAGCACTTGTCCCGCAAAACGTGGGATCCCATCTGCGCAAGAAACGTGCTCGTAGTTATCGCGTATGTACCGGATCTCTCGTATCTGCAGCTAGATATCTAGGAAATCCTCGCGGGAAAGCTTCCGGTGGATTCAATATAATCGTGTCACGATCTTGCACGTGTCCCCCGAAAAAACGCGGACAGAAGGAGATGGAATGGAGAGTAGTAGGAAAACCTGGAGGGGCTTGGTGGTAATGGTCTTGACAAGGCGGGTGTACGTAGGGTAAGAAAAACCGTGGAACTTGGAGCTATCTAGAAGTTTACCGGGTATCTAAACTGTTCTCTCGCAATGTGCTGATCTCCGAGAGAAGAAGAAGAAGAAGAAGTAGAAGAAGAAGTTTCGCCCGTAAGCCTTTTATAGGGTCCCGATGAAAAATACAGCGGGGGCCCACGTCTATTCGTCTTCGTGACGTGTTTTCGATAAGGAGAAAGAATGACGAGACCTTGTGTGTTGTGCAGCTACCTGTATAGAATTGTGATGCGGAGAGAGAAAGAGAGAGAGAGAGAGAGAGAGAGAGAGAGAGAGAGGGAAAACACTCTTTTGTCCTGGGGATCAAACATCGCCGGAAGTGATCTCCATAATAGCGTCCTCGGGGGCTAACTGTTCGCTGAAATATGCTCTAGCCGTTACTCCGGCGAATTTTCCTCTGGAAAGCCGATCCCCTAATCTCCACGCCATATGCCATTTCGTTGCGTGTCGACGTGACTATCCGCTCGGTTTAGTGTTTAGTAACGTCCGTGTTGCGTCCACCAGTTCGTCGAGAATTCATCTGCAGTGATAAAGGGGAAATTAATGGAGCCGATAGTTTACGAGGTATAACGGGTGTCTTTCAATTTTGGGATGCATATTAATCGGGTTGATAGATTTCGAAGCATAGCGAGCACCTTTTCGAAGAAAACTGAAATGGAATATGGATGAGAATTTTTTATTTAGTGATTTAATACTACAAGAGATCCTAGGACAATGCTTGAACCATTTTTGTAACAGTTGCTTCTAGGTAACGTGTATTGCATCCACGGCAACATTAGCTGAACAAGTTCTGCATTAATCAGCAAATTTTAGAGTTGAAGATCATTTCAAGGTCGTGCTATTAAACATGGATGAATGCACAATAATGTTTGCTATAACATACAACGACAAAAATGTGTGTATACACGTAAACAATGCTAGTGACCTTGAAAAAACGATTAGAAAATTAAAATTTATAAAAAATGATTCTTCCATCTGATACGTCTTTTGAAACCATTTAGATTACGTCAGAAACGTTCTTTGTATTTTCAGAGATAGAGAAGATATTCAGGTGTCCTGTTTTAAACGAAACACCCTGTATAGGGGAATTTAATGGAGCCGATAGTTTATGGGATATAACGGGTGTCTTTCAATTTTGGGATGCAGATTAATCGGGTTGATAGATTTCGGAGCATAGCGAGCACCTTTCAGAAGAAAACTGAAATGGAATATGCATGAGAATTTCTAAATTGTGATTTAATACAGTGGCCGAAATAATGATAGGTTCATATCATTTTTATGATATAACAGTGTGTTTCATGTAACATTTCTATCTTCTATTATTAGTAAGTGATTCGTTACAATGTAATTAGTAGAACACATAATGTTTTTGAATAATATAATTTTTATTAATGTGTTTATTAATCAATATTACAAAAATTTGGAATTTTGGTGCGAAATGAATGTAGGTTCACTTAATCATTATCTAGTTGAACTTAAAAAAATATTACAAATGTAATTGTAAATTAATTAATTAACCGTAAAACTCAGTATTTAGTTGGTCCTCCGTGGTTTTTTATGACCTCAAATATCCTTTGTGGCATTGAGTCTATTAATTTCATTCACAGTTGCGTATTGTTTGCCATTGCTGTAAACTTTTCTTGATAAAATGCCCCATAGATTTTCAATAGGGTTAAGGTCTGGACTTCTTAATGGCCAAGGTAACACCTCAACTTCTGTCATCTGAAAATACGCCTTAATTGCTTTTGCACAAAATTGCGATTGCAACAAATGATTAACAACATTTAAAGATCTACCAATTTTGAGTGCGATTTTCCTGTTTGACAGATTCATATCCTTGAACGCAATAATTAATCCCTTTTCGTGGTCATTTAATGGCTTTTCCGGCCCATTACGCTTTAAATAATTCTAAGTTTTTTAGAGCATTAAATAATTATATGTGTAAAAAAAGTAGGTTGATGGCGTCCATGATCTCGGAGGTTTGGATCATCTAATATCAAAAATTCAAACGGTACCAAAATAATATAAAAAATCGAAAATTGAATTTTTGGCACGGTTTTAAACGTTAAAATCCAAGTTTCGTCATTTTTTTTCGTCTTTTTCAGCTTAAAAAAAACTATAGCAGATATCAGAAATATTTTGGTACGTGCCAGAATTATAAATGTGCTGACTATGCCATAAAAATTTGAGCGAAATCCGTTCCGTAGTTTTTGAGATATCATGGTCGCCAATATGAAAAATACAGTTTTGGGAAAAACGCGTTTAAAGATTCAAGTACGATTTACACAAAGAAAATGTAAACTCACCATTAGTCTGCTATGTGTTTCAAAATTGTCTTGGCTCGATGCCCCGAAGTGCACGTTGATTCGAATGCACTTTTTTCCAGCAAAAATTAATGTCGAACTGATTGATATTTCACTGGTTATTTATTAATACTTTAATCGTAATAAGCCAAACATATGCTCCGTTCTACGTTTATAACATTCGAACGACTTCGAATATCTAAATATCCTTTTACAATTTGTGCAAAAAAAATGATTTTTTGGATCTGCCACATGGGATTATCCCCTTAAGTTCGAGCTATGAACCTATCATTATTTCGGCCACTGAATTACAAGAGATCCTAGGACAATAATTCTGTTGTATACCCGATAATCCTAGGCCTTAGTCAAACGCCAACGCATCATGATAACCATGCCATAGACACGTCAGCCAAAACCCTTGAATCATCAAGACCAAACAGACCCTTAGACTTTGTCCCTTTTCACGTCATCCTTTCCACAATAAACCTTTTCTATTCCCTTCCACATTTTCCTCTCAAAAACTACATATATATAGCAGCTCGTCGAAACAGATTCAGAGCTTATTCTCGCACACTTCAGTGCAGAAGGTCACATCGTTGTATCTTGAACTCGCCACCGTGTATATTCTTAAATAAAACTCTTCTCGATTTTATTATAAATTGTTGTACTCGATTTCCAAACCCGGAATCGAACAATTCAACCATTTTCAACAGTTGCTTCTGCTCGGTAACGTGTACTGCATCCAAGTCAACAATGAACAATGAACATCAAGAATCCGCGAACATTCCTAACTCTCCATAACCATATAAAACACGTTTCGTCGGGAACGCCTGTGGAATCCGAAATCAGCAGAACACTGCTACAAACTTTCAATTCCCGGCGTATATTTATGTTGTACAAAGGGGATCAGGATGTTAGGGTGTTTTCCCGACGGCTCCACATATCCTTAACCTTCCCCCAGAAACTTTCCGCCCCTAGTTTCTGCAACTTCCGTTCCCTCAGACAGCCCCCGCAGCACGAGACTACCGGCGGTGGCCTCTAAGCACGGGAAATCGATTACGTACCAGGAAGAGAAAATTCCGCGACACGGTTTTCTTCCCGGTCGTTTCCCATTCGAATCAGATTTCAAATAAGTTGCTTTTCCGAATCGCGGGGAAATACGGAAACCGATTCCCCGTCAGCTCGTTATAAAACGTCGCCGGGAGTTTGCGACTCTACCCCTTGGAAAAATGTCTACGGAATGGGGTGAGGAGAGTCGAACTCTCCTCCACCCTGCGACCCTTCCGTATTGCATTACGTTCCTCGTTTAAACCCGAGATTGCAGATCTCGACAGATTGCAGCCGGCATTTAATCAGCAAGCTTCCCTTCCGTCCTGTCCCTACACCTGTAGGGAAAAGCAACATGTTCCGATCGAACACGCGAGATTCATTTCTTGTTAGACCTTAGACCATATACATATACCTATAGACCCGGCATAGGTATAGTATGTGTAATAGGAAAACCGAGAGTGCAGATCGGCAAAGATAAGCTAACAAGGGAACATGTTCAGATGAGAATGGCCGATTTTGATGAAACTAATGTGAGCTATAGTTCTTCGAAAAATATTTGACACGTATTTTTTTCATCGGCAACCATCCACTTTGAAGGGGTGAAAACTACCCTCAACGTTGGGAATCAAAACCATATTTTTTGAGATATCTCGGAAACCAGAGGTCGAAAAAATTTGAATTTTTTTTAATTGTCTGCTTTCCAATGGGAAATGTAGTCGCGCAAGAATTTTTTAACAAACTTTTTTTTTTCAAAAAATGTGGTTTTGACCCCTGACTTCGAGGGCTGTTTTCACTCCCTCAGAGTGGATGGTTGCCGATAAAGAAAAATACGTGTCAAATATTTTTCGAAGAACTATATCTCACATAAGTTTCATCTAAATCGGCGTGTATCAACTGAATATGTTCCCTTGTAAGGCTAACGTACCGCGTGACGTCAAAAGATAAGTCTTAAGAAAACATCATCTACTCAATTTTTTTGTAAAGATCCACAGTCTAGTAATAGCTAATCACAAGCGAGGTAAATGTAAATTGTATAAAACTAGCAGCTCTACCTTAAAATGTTGTAAATGTGATGAATTTATATGTAGAAAACCATTTTGTAACATGCATAATATACGAAAGTTGTTAATCTTCAGAATCAGATATCGCGCGATTCCTAAAATAGTTAATATATAATACTATTATTACTTTATTGTAATATCTTAATAAAACATACAGAATAAACGTCTGTATCTGAAATACAGTTTATAATTGATTATTTCATGATACAATGCCAAATTCTTTGAAATTATCTTGTCCATTCTTTCCCGCGTACTAGGTACATTAGGGTGGACCTTATTTTTCAACCAAAAAATTTTGGGCACGCCTGCACTACGTGCAAACTCCGATTGATCTAAAATGTTGGATATATCATTTTTTTGTGACATGGAACAATATTGGGGGGGGGGGGGGGGTGCGTGCCCAAAATTTTTTGGTCGAGAAATAAGGTGTACTCTTGACCTTTGCGCTCGATGAGGCGCGCCTTCCCCTTATCCGATCAACTTCAACTTTTGCAGGAATTATTTTTTTTACCCAATATCACAATTTTGGGGGGGGGGCGTGAAAAAAATTTCACAAGATGGAGCTAAGGTCCACCCTAAGGTTACTTAAGGTACATCCCCTCACCGCCCATATAAGCCAAGCGTAAGCACCGTCAATGAGCATAGCTTATACATCTTTCGAGAATGTGACGTCACGCGTACTTCATCTCAATTCATCTTTGCCGAGGGGAAAATTATCTGCGCCGGGTCTATAGGTATACATATATGGTCTAAGTGTTAGACGCTGTCATTGAACTCTTCGGTGCAAAGTAACGCATGAATATAACCGAGAATTAAGGCATTAATCATTTTATCATCTTTTCTATGGAGCTCTTTTTAAATTCATTTACATATTCATTTGCATATCCGCTGTTAGCCACTTCTGTATTTTATTTTACATAAAAGTACGAATTATTATTTTATCTTCTGTAAGAGCTCCTTAAATTCTTGTACATTTTCGTTCATTCGTGAATGCATGAATAAAATCACGTATTAAAATCTCAGTTATTCCACCATTCTGTGCATGAAATCCTTTTAAAATTCTCCTACATTGTGATTTAAGTTAAACTCCTGAACTCTTCCATATTTTAAATTAACCGATGAATTATCTTATGCAATTTTTTCAATAAAAGCATGAGCGGGATCACCGATCAAAGAGAAAATTAAAAAGTTCTCCGGACTGAAAATTAAGTTTAGATGCAAGATTACAGGGTCGTCGGTCAGATAATGAAAACTGGGTGGAAAATACGTTGATTACCGCGGTTCCTGCGTATAGGGCAACGTTCCCTCTGACAGGAAAACTGCATCGGCCTTGCGTCCCGTTTAATATTTCAGCCATAAGTTCTTATCGTCGGGGCCCGTCGCGTCGCGAAAATTTAAAAGCGCGCCCAGGACCAACTGCTCGAAACTGTGGCCAGTTAAAGTGGATTTCCCGGCGATCGGGGTCGCTCGATAGAATACTCGCGGAAATGGGGTATAGCTTTTCATTGACCAAGTTTTCACGGTGGGGTAAATGGGTCACTCGGTGTGTCGGTCGATCATAACACCGCGCAACGCCAACAACGCCGCGCCGCCGTCGGTTCGCATGAATTCAGGGGAAACCGTAAAACGTGGTTTACGAGACCATTCTTGTGTCCGTCGGACTCTGTCCAGAGTAGCATGCGAAATTTCGGTCTTCGTTTCGCCGGCTTCAGCGAGCACGAATTCTGGCCGACTCTCAAAACGAGAATTCCGAGATGCTCGGAACACGGTCCCGACCATGCTTTATTATTACCGGCGCGGCGTCGTCGTAAAAATAATTCTTCTATTTCCACCAACCACCCCGCACCTCCCCGTACACCCCCGCGAAATCACATTCAGTCCAGACTGTCACCTCGGCGATTTTTTTTCATTTTGTTTGGCGGTTCGAGCGACGGAAATAAATTCTGCGCATTCCCTTTCCGACTAGACGGTAGCTTAAATTACGTATAATTTACATTTTGTACTTTGTATTTGTTTTGTTGTATTTATATTCTCCAGTTTTCCACGTACAGTGAAGTCTTGGTCTAAGAAAATCCCTCGGGTCCGGGCTATTTCTTAGATCGTGTAGTTCGACTATTTTTTGTGACATGGTCGACCGCACTGCCGAAGGCGTACTACAAACCGTTAATTAAACTAACTACAGTGACTTATTCATCCGTCAATTAAACCACTAAACCACTAAGATGTCAATTGAAATGATTAATATGTATATTTATCAAACCACATCGTGACGCACAGAAAAAAATCGCTTAAAAAATCAGCTTGTGTTATTTTATTAGTTTTCCGTTTGCTGCGAGCGTGCGCCATCAATTTATCATTCCCGAACCGTAACGCGAGCGGTTTACCGCGGATACCGCGGTTACGAAGCGAATGCGACTCTAATCGAACCATACACATCGTGCGCTAAAATTTTAGTGTAAACGTGGTTTGAATCGCCCAATATCGGATGCTTCTGCTCCCACGGGGAATTAGCGACTGCCCCGAGTAATTATCAAGGGTTCGGTAATTGGCAAAGGAAGAGCAATTACCCGAAGAATAGATACTCCGAATAATATGCATTCCAGATGTTTAAACCTTTTTGAATATGTCCAAGAAAATGTTTGCTTTTTGCAATTCACTTGGAAAATTTTCTATATTACCATCTCACTGTCTTAATCACTTCAGCAAATATTCCATTCGTCGAATTTTCCAATTCACTTGGAAAATTTTCTATATTACCATCTCACTGACTAAATCACTTCAGCAAATACTCGTCGCTAACAAAGTTATCCTAGTTCGAATCCTATCCTATGGAAAGTCCTAACGCGTCGCGCAAACAATCAAGCGTGTTAATTACCGCTCGGAGGTCCGGGGAATTTGTTTATTCGTGCCGAATCGGGTCATTCTCGGTGATCAACGATCCAGCAGACGGACAGCTGGTAATCCTGTCTGTTATTCGCCGGTGAAATTGGAAAAAGCTTTTATCAGAGTTCATTCGAACACGCGTCCCCCTCTTACCACTGTTTATGCTATGTGCGATCGATTTCCTGTCCACAATATCGCTGCAACAAATGGCTGTGGACGAATACGATTTCCGTTTCGTCTATTACCTCGGTCGTGCTCGTATACGATAGTCGAAAAAAGATAAGAAAGAAAATTTTCTTCGGGCACAGAATTGGACAGCTCGCATTCGAATATAATTTTCGATAAAATTATTCGCGAAACACAGGGAACAGGACAATAGAACGCTCGGATTCGAATACGAAGTATGTATACTATTTTTCTACGGAAATTGCTCGGTCGAAGAAACTTTCGCAAAGGAGAACACTCTCGGTTAGGCGAACGCTATTGAATTCGCCGGAAACTCGAGCAAACATCGTCCCGTGCGTCGTGAAAGGCTGCAATGAAGATTCATGAACCTTTTAATAAAACATAGAACGTAAAGTCACGGCCGACTAATGAATATGCATTGCTCGTGGAGTATTAGATCCCCGCTTCTAATACATCCTGTAATTAAACGACGACGAAAGTCCTTGCGGTCTATATGCATTAGGAGTGTTTTAAAGTCGGTTGTCTTTGAACTTCCCGACAAAAACCTGTCTTCATCCACTCGAAGGAACTCTTCACTGAAGGGCTCTATTGTCCTCGTTTGCTAAGGCGAAAAGCGGATTCGAGCTTAATCCTTTAAAAACGACTGTCTCCCGAGGTAGTCCAAGAATTATTCTTCTCGACATCAATATTTTTAACTTGCTGATATTCTTAACACTAAACTGCCATATCAAAATGGTAACACTAAATTTATTGAGTTTGTTTGTAATTTTCAATATATTAGATTAATAGATACTTGGACAAATTCCATTGTTTTCCATAAATTTTGATAATTCCAATAATTGGGAAATATAAAACCGGTCATTTAACCGTGGTAGGTTAATCCTTTAAAAACGACTGTCTCCCAAGGTAGTCCAAGACATATTCTTCTCGACATCAATATTTTTAACTTGCTAATATTCTTAACACTAAACTGCCATATCAAAATGGTAACACTAAATTTATTGAGTTTGTTTGTAATTTTCAATATATTAGATTAATAGATACTTGGACAAATTCCATTGTTTTCCATAAATTTTTATAATTCCAATAATTGGGAAATATACAACAGATCATTTTACCGTGGTGGGTTAATCTTTTAAAAACGACTGTCTCTCGAGGTAGTCCAAGAATTATTCTTCTCGACATCAATATTTTTAACTTGCTAATATTCTTAACACTAAACTGCCATATACAAATGGTAACACTTAATTTATTGAGTTTGTAATTTTCAATATATTAGATTAATAGATACTTGGACACATTCCATTATTTTCCATAAATTTTTATAATTCCAATAATTGAGAAGTACAATAAAACCGGTCATTTTACCGTGGTAGGTTTAGTATTAAAGGAAGAATATGTTTGTGTGGTTTCTGTCTCTTGCAATCGATACAGAAAATTTTTCATAAAAATCCGCAGTCGACCTTCGAAAATAGAGATTTTCCTTTTAAAAATTATAATAATTTGAACATCACCGATTTCGCGAAAATTGGACAAGTGTACCCATCTGTTTTGGAGCCACTTCACTTTCTGCTTTTCCGAGAGCTGAAAGCAATAATACCGAATTTACCATCACGAGGAAACTATTTCCAATATTTTAAAAATTCGTCCGAATTTCCGGATGCAATTTAGCACTTTCCAATATTTTAAAAAACCCTCATCCACATGGACTGAAAAAATCATTGGAATTTTTAGATGCATTTTACCAACCCAGAAAAAATGTTTAACCACTAAAAATCATATTCTCGATCGCCCTCGCGCAAGATTTGTGCACAAAAGAGAAAGCGTTCTGCATCGGCGATGCATAATCCAAAGTCATATGCAATTCCTGTCGATTGTTCCGGCCGGTTTATTCATCGGGCACCTTTGATCTATTCCTCGCATTCGCCTGGCCGCGTCTAAAGCCGTCGATCGATTTCCGTGCACGGTTTTTCTATTTACCAAAGTTATTTTTACGGTACTGGCCTCTCTCTCTCTCTCTCTCTCTGGCTACTGTTCGATCTCAAATTTTACGGTGTCCCGGGTGCTTTTTTCCCCGGAGTTTGCAAGCTGTAATTTCCCGTCCGCCCCCTTAACGCGGGAAAGCTGTTTCGAAAACACGATTACCACAAGTTTACCACGCAGATGCGAAGATTATTCTGTAAACTGGATAGCAGTTACCGGCGGATTATCGACGCGGCGAACTTTCCCTTCCTATTTTCCATCGGCGAACAACGCACCGCCTCTGTTGTTTGCAGATTGATCGAATCCAATTATGCATCAAGTGTTCGAGTTATTCGAGCAAAACCATTTGTTCGCGATTTCGGGGAAACGTTCAAATAAACTTTTCTACGAACGTTTTAGCCGGTTGCCAGATATGTTTCCGGACGATCCATTACGCGATACGGATCTACGCGCGAAACGTTGCGGCCCTGCAACCCCGGTTCCCGTGATTAACCGCGAGCGGAATGGCAAAGAATTTTTCGGAACTCGTTGCGTGATGTGTGCCTGCATTGTGTCGCGTACGTCGTTTCTCGACTTGTTCCGTTGCATCAGACATTTGTGCTAGCGACCGGAGATTAAAAAGTGGACATAGACCGCAAGCTGGAACGGTGAAAAGTTGGTTTTGTCACAGGTTCGTTATGACACTGTATCACTCGGACGGTGGACTATTTTTAGCACTGTTCACTAATTTGTTTGTCAATTTTTTTCATACATTAGTCTCTCTGTTGATCATAAACAACTAATTTTAATCGCTAGAAACTGAGTATTTAAATGATGATTTTGATACTCCGAGTCAAAATAGACCCAGGTTCCGCCGTCGCAGGATTAGACTGTACTGTACGTTTATGCATTAAAAAATTGATAAATAAAGCAATAAGTGGTCCCAAACATCATCATTTATATGAGTGATCCTTTATTAACCCTTAGCACTCGGATGGCGACTCTGAGGCACCATTGAAAATTGCTATGCCATTCTTAAAAATATTGTTCACATTATTATTTTTGTCCGTATTTAATAAACTACTAGACATTTACATATTACATGAGATATTACATCAGTTTCATATGCAAAAAATGAAAAAAAAATGAATAGAATGGAAAAATCTTTCGTTTTTGAATGAAAATAGTTCCGAGTGCAAAGCTTCGCAAATAACGAATTAAAAATATAAACAGCATCATCGATCACATCGAATTTCATTTAATTCGTACGTGCACGGAGTTGTGCAATTAATGCCTACAATTCTGATTTTGTACTAAATTCCACTCTCTACTTAAAACATGTATTTTCGTACACAGTACCATCCTTGTACCGAGAAGAAATGAACAATGTTCTGCAGCCGACGCAATAGTTAGCATTCCGCGGGATCTTGCTCGGCGACAAACAATGAATCGCAGATCATAGATCATATTTTACGAGTCCATCGACGTCGACGCGTGGACACTGGCTTAATATTTGGTAGCTAGCCAAGACTGTTCCCAGGCCTGCGAAACGTAGCTCACGTGAGCAACTGTCGCGGAATAAATAATCCCGGGGCTAATGGTCTCGTGCGGTGTCAACGATCTGCCTAGAAACAGAAGCGCGGAAGCTGCTTCAATCAGACGGTTAATTAACTACTTTAATCTTCATCAATTCTAATACTCGGGTTTTTTCTTAATTTAAGAAAAGGTATTGAACATAGCCTAACACATTTACATTATGACTCAATACAGTAAATGTTCGATAGACGCGAAAAGTTCTATGGGTCATTCCATGCCTAATCGATCACTTTTTGCGGTCACCATCTTCGATGTTGTTCTAATCGAAATATGTTGTAGTCCATGTGAAATTAGGGGGGGTTTAAGTCATCATTTTTCCGATTTTTTGTAGAAATGACAGATGAAAAAATTATTTGAAAATAGCCCAATCCATGCCAAATAAAACAAAAGAAAGTATAGCTCATTCGGACAAACAGTTCCTGAGATAAAAATTCGTAAGTGAGGCATATTTTCTCCAAAATGGGCAAAAATCGCAAACTTCGAAGGTCTGCCATTTCTAAAAAAATTCGAAATCGACAAAATGATGACTTAAACCCCTCCTAATTTCATATGGTCTACAACATATTTCAATTAGAACAAAATCGGAGTTAGTAACAAAATACTCCAACTTAGTAATCTGATCTCGGCTCGGTATATCGGTGTGAACCACGACTAACGCTACGCGAAGAGTCGCAGTCGTCGGCACAGTTCAAACGCCTGTGCGTCATCACAATGTAACACCAATATTTAATCTTTATTTTTCATTATTTTTTTATGGAACTTTCAGCAACATATTCCTGGCATTTTTCTAATGCAAAATGATACCAAACACGATACAATTTCAATTCGATAGTTTTCCTTCGATGGAATTTAAACTGTAGTGGTTAGAATAGAAAGAGACGCAGACAGTTGCCGTCTCCGGCACAGTTCAAAGGTCCGCGCGTGGTCTCGCTTTACACGCGCTGTCCTTCTCTACGTTCGGCTCGGCCTTTGAAGTTGCAAAAAAAGCTCCCCTGCACGATAGATGCGAAGAAATTCCCCCCCGAGGCTTTCGCGTCTATCGAACATTCGCTGTATTATCAAAGAACTGTGCAATAACAGACAAGAAAGCGAGCTAATAAAAACGTGGTAAAAAGTCGTAAACAAACTCGAAGGATCCTCTTCAACCATCCCCACCACATCAAGATTAGAATCATAGCGGAGCGACGACCTTGAAATGCCCCCCAAGATCAAACAGATAAAGCGTCTCTCTCCGAGAAGAAAGGCTGAAAAGGAAGCTTCATCAAGATGATGGGCTTTCATAGCAATTTCCCAGGTTACCGTGCGACATTACACCGAAACGACACTTGGAATTACAGCGCGAACCTTCGGCGGAGTCAACGACGACGACGACGACGACGACGAAGATGACGGGGATAATTAAATTTTCACGCCGGCACCGTTTCCAATTTCGCGGATTAAGGCGCTCGAAGCTTTTAATCGTCTCCGGAAAACCGAAACAAGACGGACAAAATTAAAAGAAAACGTTGAAGGGGCAACCTCGTCGAGATCGTCGGCGATCTTGAAGGATGAACAGGCTCTCGAAGGATCTCGAGATACCCGGAGGAGGCGTGCACGGTCTTTGTACACGGTTAACCTAATTCCCAAAGTTCTTTGTCCCAGTTGCGGAGGAGGGGCGAGGAGTGGGGGAGAACGCAATTCAAACATTCATTACGCGCTTTTCGAGAAGCGGAGACACGCTGCGAGGAGAAACTAACAAAGATCAGCATTAACCATTCGGGCAGGATGGTTCGGCTTTGCAAACTTTCTATTGTCATCGCTTTTCGCGGCCGGAGACACGGTGACTTTTCGACTGCCATAGTCTCGACTCTCTCTCTCTCTCTCGAGTTCCCGCAGCCTTTTGGGTGCCGGAGATTTGATTTATGGTCCTCGAACAGCTGCTGTACCTTCCGATTTTATTTTGCGGCGGAACGCCACGTTTTGAATATTATAGAAGCTTGCTGGTCGATGCTTGTGCGATGTTCATTGGATTTTGCACGATTCTCTGGCACGATTTTGTGCACAGACGTCTTTCTCGTAGATTCTAAGATGTTAATCCTCCCCTAAAGTCTTCAATCCAGCAATTTCATCGTGAACGTTATCAATCTGGAGCTCCAACCATCTTTCATTGTCAGAAGCCATTAGTCATGGCACGAGGAAAGTGGATGACCGAGCTTCCGGTTAAGTAAAGCTAATACTTACACATAGCGTGTTCAAAAGAAGTGATTTCTTATTGCTTCGGGGAATTGAGAACATCGTAAGTGCCTCCACGGGGAAATTATGGCGCCACGAAATTTTAGGGAGACCCAGGAAATTGTGTGCATCGATATTAACCAGTGAAACAATTTTTCTTTGGTTCAGTCGATCAATTTTTCTATGTTCCAATTCATCAATTTTTTATTAAATTTCTTATGGAATGCAACTAACATCGATTTAAAATGTCAGGACTTGAATAGCAACTTATTTCCGTTCTTAATGATTGTAACGCATTAAAAATTATATAAAAATAGATTTAATTTATGGCGCCACGAAATTTTTAGGGAGACCCAGAATATTGTGTGCATCGATATTAACCTGTGAAACAATTTTTCTATGTTCCGATTCAAAAATCTTTTATTAAATTTCCTATGAAATGCAGCTAACATCGATTTAAAACTTCGGGAGTTAAATAAACACTTATTTTTGTTGTTAATGATTGTCATACATTAAAATAAAAGTAGTCTCAACATATTTTCAGGATTTTATGTTCGATTCACCCATTCTTGTCGACTTCATAAAATCCGCAGTCTACGATCGTAAACAACCCTAAAAATCGCGAAACAGGCGTTTAGCTTATTACACGTCGATGAGAATAACGTAAAAATTCAGTAGAAATGGTTTTATAGGTCACCCTCATAGAATATCGGACAATTTCCTGCAAACCTGTATTTTTGTAGGGCACATTTCGCATTCGATACAGGCTTGGGTTTACGATGCCAGCTGAAGCGCTTGACATCAAAATGGATACGCACTGCGGTACCATTTCGGTAAAGTAACGACACCACGTGGTTGTCGTTACACGTATCATTTTCACGGTGCATGATCCTACCTCCCTTTTGATCCTTCACCAAACACAGCTTCGTCGCGCCCTAATCCTTTACACTACTATATTAAGCCAGGTTCGCGATGAAGATTTAAATTTCAAAATTTCGATAAAGCTTCCCCTAAATATAATTATTCTTTCCACTTCGAAAATTGAGTAAAATCAATTTGGTAATTACAATAATTCTACGAGCAAATTTATCCAATCGTTTCCGACAAAAACTTCCTTATAACAATATTGTGAGCAAATCTAAAACCTGTTAATTGACAGGTGGTTGTAATCAATCAGTATTAAATAGAAATGAAATTTTATTACTTTGTCATCGATGCTTATCCACTTGAATGAATAAACGCGATGTGTAAGATAAGTTTGCTGTGTCTCGTGGGAAGTGATTGATGACAGAGAAGTTATGGTATGCGATACTGATGATGAAAGGGGTTGTAGTACGAGGGGTTGAACCATAGGAAACCAGGGAAAATCGAGTTACCGGAAGTGTAAAGCGAGAAACTTGGTCTCTTGACTAATGAGTCGCCTTTGAGATCGCGAACTTTTGTCGGAATCCAATGGTGTCACGACCCTGGCCGAACTCCAGTTTCAACGTGACCCCACGGTGACCCCGTATCCTGGATGCCAGCCAGACGTCTCCATACGTTGCTCGTGACGAGTTTATCCGCGCAAAACTAATCCCGTTGTCTCTCGATACGTTCCCGGCGACCACTGTTGCAGTTTCATGTGACAAATCCACTTCCGCTCTGGAAAAAAAAAGAAGAGCGAAAACGTTTTGCGCGAAAGTTTTTCGGGCTTGTACTGCTCGAGAACTTTCTGTCGGGCGCGGGACAGCAAAAACTGTTGACGTTGACTTTTTAGAGCCAGTGGTAAATTCCAGAGAATATTCTAAAATTGCAAAAGTTAGTTTGTTCGTTTAAAGAGCGGAATTAATCTGAATTTTTCATTGATTATTGAAGAGTTGAGTCTTTTATATTGTTTCATCAGATAAACAATTTGTTGAGCAGTTTTATTTTAATTTTATCGGCTCGCTTCATCAATTGAGAATAATATTTTTATCACGTTCCATCGCTTTCAGCTCGTAGTAGAAGAATTAAAAATCTGAATAATTTGTTTTTTCAAAATATCCATTGTTTTTACCACTGTATACTAATTTAGAAAAACGGAGGACAAGCCTGTCTGAAAGTGCTATTAAAAAAGAGTAATCTGCGAGATTGAAAAATGGGACGAAAGTTGCAAAGGTTTCTTTTTTCGCAGAAGAATTTACAAGAGTCCGATTTTCATTATCTTGGATCTGAAAGTTTCGAAACTTATGTTCTAAAATTGCAAAAAAGTTAGTTTGTTAATTTAAAGAGCAGAATTAATCTGAATTTTTCATTGATTATTGAAGAGTTGAGTCTTTTAAATTGTTTCATCAGATAAACAATTTGTTGAGCAGTTTTACTTTAATTTTATCGGCTCGCTTCATCAATTGAGAATAATATTTTTATCACGTTTCATCGCTTTCAGCTCGTAGTAAAAGAATTAAAAATCTGAATAATTTGTTTTTTCAAAATATCCATTGTTTTTTACCACTGTATACTAATTTAGAAAAACGAAGGACAAGCCTGTGTCAAAGTGCTATTAAAAAAGAGTAATCTGCGAGGTTGAAAAATGGGACGAAGGTTTCTTTTTTCGCGGAAGAATTTACAAGAGTCCGATTTTCATTATCTTGGATCTGAAAGTTTCGAAACTTCAGGAAGTTTCGTGCCGATGCAATTCTTCCCTTTATTTCGTGCTTCTGCTTCTGAAAGTGGAACTTGATATTCGAAAGCAGCCGGAAATACATTCTCAGAATCGTGATTCAGCCGGTGGTAAGTTTGTATCGCGCGGAATACCGTGTCCAGTGTTTGCTGTCCGAGCGTGTTAATTGAACGCAAATAGCAGATGAAACGGTTGGCCAAGAAAAACAGTAGGATTCGGTCTAGCCGTGTAGTCAATTCGGTATACTGTTTACATAAGTACCAGGAACATACCGAACTCTAACATACGTTCGAAACGGTTTTCTCGCTTATAAATAATTTAAAAACGGAGCTGCTGTTGCGAAAGTCTCATGTGATCTTTATCAATTGTTTTACGTGAATCTTCCTGTCGCCGTTCTCTTTATACATTATTCAACAGAAATGTTCGCTATACAAACACAAAAGTTCGAGAACTTATTAAAGGCTATAGCCGGGTTTGGTGGTGAAATTCGCCCCCGTCGAGTTTTTAATCGAGCTTTGGCTATTCGATAGCCTACCCAAAAAAACCCCGATCTGCCAAGTTACAGCCCCATATCTCATCTGTAAGGGTAGTTATTGAGGAAAATCGAAAAACCAGTTTTTGGCCCATTTTCCCCATTTATTGACAGTTAAAAATTCTGAAAAAATTCTGACACATTTTCCATACCAAGCCACATATTAGGTATAATTTTCAGATTTTTCCGTTGCAAACTCTGGTTGTAACGTGGATAAAACATTTTATTTGAAATAAATTTTGAAGGCTAAAATATACACGGCTCATTTTATTCGTTAATATTCTAGCAGCATTCATCTATTTATTTATATTTTCAGTAGGTACGGTAAAATTGTATTAAAAAGATAAATTGTAAGCCGCCCTAATACGATGTGAATAGCAATAGAAAATGCAGTTTAATGCATAGCAAAATTGAAAGAATAAATTTGCAGTCTACTCAATCACAATTATTAGACTGTCGCTCTTTGTGCAGTCTTAGGAAATAATGGAGTTCTGCAGCAACAATGTGCTCTAACGTTGCTTTTCCATATTTCAGGAAACATGGTGCAGAAGGTGGTGGCACATCTCCCAGAGGAGTATTTCCGTGACGACGAGCTCCTTCGCTCCGAGCTTAAGCCCGATTTTAGCAAAGGGGTTGGAGGATTCGAAAAGCTCGTCAAAGGAAACGAAGACATCGAGCTTGTCGAAGGAGAAGACCGAGAAGAGCCTGATTCCTCAGGGCGCGCAGGATCTTGGTGAGTGACATAGTACAATGAATGCGACGATTCATCTCCACACACCGTGCAAATATGGGAAAAAATTCCCCTTGGTAGAAATCTTCTTCGAGGTTGCATGAAGAATTTTAAATATAGCGATTCCCGAGGTGGCTCGGCTTTGTATTCATACTAAACAAATTTCAATCTCTAGGAAACTTTTCTTTGGCTCTCGAACGGAATCTTTTATACCTGCGAATAATGTGAACAATTTGATTTTCAATTTATCGGGTGTTTGTTCCTTCAGAGTGATACGAACAAGTTTAGTTTGAATTTTGTCAATTTGGTTTATTATACGATAATAACGTAAACAATTTCACTTTGATTTTGTCAGGCTGGTTTATTGCTTGAAAACAATGTGAACAATCTCATTTTCGTTTTATATACATTCCTTTATTACTCGTGTTTATGATGTGAACCACTTTGACTTCGTCAGACAGTTTCATTACTTGAGAATGTTGTGAACAATTGCACTTTAACTTTATAAGACTGTTTTATTACTTGAGAGTGATATGTGCAACATTAGTTTAATTTTATCGGACGGTTGATGACCACGGTCGTCTATCCCTGGCAATCTGTGTCAAAACATCTTATACAAAAGATGACTAAAATATGTACAAATATAATATAATACATATATATTCCTTCATTTTAATCTTAACCCTTAGCACTCGGATGGCGACTGTGAGGCACCACTGAAAATTGCTATGCCATACTTAAAAATATTGTTCAGATTATTATTTTTGTTCGTATTTAATAAACTACTTATATCAGTTTCATATGCAAAAAAAAGAGAAAAAATTGTATCGAATGGAAATATTCTAGAATAAAAAAATCTATCATTTTTTTTAGTTAAAATAGCTCCGAGTGCAAAGGGTTAATACAATCACTTAATACTTCCACGTGCACTTACTTCTAGAAATATATTTTTTTATTATTATAAATATCGGTTGAATTTTCACAGTACCGACGTTTTGAGAAATACATCACTGTTTGGCTTTTGCAGTGAACGTTAAAACAAAAATACTGTCGAAGCTTTGCAGGAACGCCGTTTGATCTACAGACCGAAACGAGCCTTAGACTTTCATTGCATAATGAATCACAGCTCTAGACGGGCTGTACACGGCGCATAAATAAATTGTAGAACGAGTTCGTTTCGCGCATTAAACTCGACTCGGTCGAAATAGACTGTTATATTTAGGTTTACGTTGGTTCGCCATTATTGAAAAGTTCAGAGGGAGACGCGGATCGGAGCGCACGTTAAAAGTTCGCAGAGTTTTTAAGCGGCGTGAAACAACGGAGGCACTAATGGCGTGCTGTTATGGTCGCTTTTACGGGGTGATCCCTTGTCGTCCATTTTTCGTTGACCCGTTAGCTAAAACGAAATAGCTCGGCTCCATTAACATTGGTTCTAACGTGGTAACGCTGACCCAAAGCGCTTCGCATTGCTTTACAAAAGTGACAGGAATCTTTTAGATTTTTAACAATTTTATCAATGTGTCTAAAGAAATAAATGTGTTCGATAAATTCTCCATAAACGGGCCCGCATAAATAATTGTGTATCAACACTAGGTTTACGGAGCACTAAACAATTTTACATTACTTTACAAAAATAAATTTGTATAATATGTAAGAAATAGATTTGTCGAATAATTCCTCATGGTTGCATCCTTGCAATCTCAATAATCGTCAATTAAAAATATTAGAATTTATTAACCCTCTGACGGCTAGAATTAGGATTCATATTTATTAAAAAGGTGAACAAAAATTAATTTTGCCGAACATCAGGATTTTTAATAAACATTTATTTAGCCGAACATACAAGTAATGAACCATCCTTCCGTTCTATGTACACTCGCAGCGAATACATGATCATTGCGATTCGATGTTCGACGACTGACGATCCGTTAACCCTGGAACGACTGAGGGTGGGGCTTCTTGGACCCAATTGTAACGAACATAAAAATGTATTTCCTACTTTAATGATTTCAATCACTCGGAAATAGTTTAACGATATTCCTGAATTCGTGCAATGTCTTCTAAGATTGTTTTAATAGTTAATTTCAGAACAGATCTACATATAAACGAGGAAACAAGCATTACGAAATAGGAACATCGAAATTGGAACTGCAGCCAAAACAGAGAACAATTTGAAATTTCGATACACCCTAGTACCTATTCAGACCATTCTCCACAATCATTTCAAGAAATCGCCATTACAACAGTAATCAAGAAGCCCCGCCCCCAATCCCCCAGATAACAGTCCGAAACACAGTCTTCCAGGGTAGAATATCCAAGTCGTTGCTGGGAAACCTTGATTAACAACTGTACAACTCCCTTGGCCAGCCCCTACAACTCTCTGACACCGGAAGCACTAGAAACTATCATCGACTCTCCTTTGGCAATCGCTCCCGATCGATCGTAATCGATACCGACACTATACAATATTACAACCAAGATTGTTCAAGAGGACTCGGGACGCTGATTATCAGCTGCATTCAGACTATCCTCTAGGACCTCGAACTCTTCGAACTCCATTTTGCCAAAATCATCAGGGTTCCTCCAATTATTTTCATTCACCTGCCACCTGGTCAGAGCGCTGCCGATAAATCGACTCGGATAAGTCGATTTAGCATCGTCGGTTGGGCCCAACTTGAAATCCGCTTTGAAGGCTTTGGGGTCCTTGTTGTCCTCCTTCTTCGGCTCCAGACCGATCACCACAGGTGGCTCCCTCTTCGTCTCCGTCTGATTCGTCGTCCTCTTATCCTCTTCTTGCTCATTCTCGTTTTCCTGCTTCTCTATCGTGGTGATCTCGATGCTGGGAGTCTCCGCGATAGTGTAGCGACTCAGATCAGGCGCTTTCTCCTTGGCTCGACACCTCAAATGGTTCTCGACTAATCTCCCAGTTAATTCCAATCGGCTGTCGCAGGAATTGCTCTTCACCAATCGGAATTTCACGTAATCGTTCGACATGTCCGCGCATTTGAACCTGTTCTCCACGACAGGCGCTATCAAAGGACCGTTGCTCGAGTTCACCACTTTGCCTCCGTAGTATGTCACGGAGGTACCACACTCCCGAATCTTTTTCAAGACATCCTGAGAGACATAGTGGCTGGAATTGTGGGCATCGTTGCTCTCGTCTTCGTGACAGTCCACTTCTTCGTCCTCTGAAGAGATGCACTGGACACCGCTGCCAGGATCAGTGTCCGGATAGTCACTGGATACTCCAGAACTGACGCTACCAGCGTCCCAATTATGGTGATGATGGTGATGATGATGATGATGGTAGCGGTTCACTTTGTTTTTCGAGGATGTAGAGTCGCTGGGGGACGTGTGACCGCTTCTAGCCTCGAAGGATTGGGCTATGATTCGTGTCTTTGATTCGGAACGAGGACTGTCCAGCTCGTCCTTGCATCCTACCACCGATGCGTTAGAGGACGTGGACTTTTCCATGTTCTCGAAGAGCCTGGTGAGGTCCTTCGCTCTGCTGGAGCACCTGGACCTGGAAGAAAGAGGATACTGCAGACAACTCGTGTTATACATTTATCATCAGAATGAATAACAATGTCCTCACCTGGAGCCCTCGTGGATCTTCTCGGAGATCTCATCGAACCTAGCATCATCGATGCTGCTCAGATCCTTCATGCTGACACTCTTGCGACTCTTGTCGTCGCGAGTCAACTCCGAATTGCTCTTCATCTTCAAAGTATTCTCGAACATCCTCCTGACGTTCCTAACGGTATCAGGATCAGGTAACTCCTCGTCGATCATTTCACGATTCACCCTGATAGGATGATAGAAGAAGTGTTTCTTGATGGACGATTGTTTGGGACTCTTCGAGTTGCTGCCATCGGCACTGTCGCAGTTCCTCTCTCGATTTTCATCCGATTTCTTCTGTATAGCGCCTGCTATCTTGCAGGTGGCCTCGGACCTGGTCTTGCCCATGGTAGAAGGTTTTCTCTCGATGGTCTCCGCGCGTACCGGCTCGATGATAACGACGTTGTTATCCAGCAACAGCTCCTGGAACGAGTACTCCCGAAGGTACTGCATCAGGCCCTCGTACGTCACATCCCCGCGACCAGTGTTGTACATGTTCTTGCTGAACATGTTCGACTTGACGATCTTGTAGCGCACATGATCGAACTCTTGACCATCGTCCGGATGACACTCGATCGAGTCCACGCAGCTCTTGGACCTGGTCAAACTGCTGTGACTCTTCTTCGAATCGCTGTTCTTGCGAGCCAACGGTTTATCGATGCACGTTCGATCGTCTTCGATGCCGTCGTCCACTGATCTTCGTCTCGTGTCGCTGCCGGATTCCGAACCCAATCCCAGATCAGAGCTCTCGGATCTAGCCTCGAATCCCAAGCTTCCTTTCACGACGCTGCAAGCTTTACCCAGGATGCTCGATGTACCTTTCACGATCCTCTCGAACCTGCCCTCGTTCGTCTTGCTGCGGGGTGGATCCTTGTCCCTTGGCTTCGGCTCGATGAAGGTTTTAGCATTGGTTAAAGCTGTTTTCGGGTCGTCTTTCTCTTGAGGACTCTGGAAACCGAGCAATACAAGATGAGAGTGGGCTGGGAGTTGCTTCAATGGTAATGACATGGAACGCTAATAAATAGACTCCGGATTTTATGCATTTATAAATAATTTAGAACAGTGAACAAATTAGAAGACTTAGTATTCATATATTATTTTCACTATATTGAAATTATTAGTGAAAAATATAAATTTATATTCAGCTCCTGTGTCTTGCAATTGATGCACAAACTTTTTATTTTGCATATAGATCTGGAGTCTACTAATAGCACAGGTTATTGCTTTTAGGACCTATGTTAAGTAGACATTTTTTACTCCTCTCGCTGAGTAAATGCTATAAGGCCTACTTTTAGGAGTTCTACGTTCATTAAATCCCTCCCCAGACCTAACTCTTCTCTTAAATCCAAAAAACAAAATCAGAAGGGGTAGATCAACATCCTCACTCAACAACTCAATATTGAAATTATTAGTGAAAAATATAAATTTATATTTAGCTCCTGTGCCTTGCAATTGATGCACAAACTTTTTCTTTTGCATATAGATCTGGAGTCTACTAATAGCACAGGTTATTGCTTTTAGGACCTATGTTAAGTAGACATTTTTTACTCCTCTCGCTGAGTAAATGCTATAAGGCCTACTTTTAGGAGTTCTACGGTCATTAAATCCCTACCCAGACCTAACTCCTCTCTTAAATCTAAAAAACAAAATCAGAAGGGGTAGATCAACATCCTCACTCAACAACTCAATATTGAAATTATTAGTGAAAAATATAAATTTATATTTAGCTCCTGTGCCTTGCAATTGATGCACAAACTTTTTATTTTGCATATAGATCTGGAGTCTACTAATAGCACAGGTTATTGCTTTTAGGACCTATGTTAAGTAGACATTTTTTACTCCTCTCGGTGAGTAAATGCTATAAGGTCGACTTTCAGGACTTCTACGTTCATTAAATCCCTACCCAGACCTAACTCCTCTCTTAAATCCAAAAAAAACAAAATCAGAAGGGGTAGATCTAACATCCTCGCTCAACAACTCACTTCCTCGCTCCCAGGGTCTGCCCCCTCGGGTTTCCCATCCAACTTTCCCGGGTCCTCTTCCTGATCCCTAAATGCCCCATCCTTCTGGCTCTGCTCGGTCAGATCAATTTCCGGCGAGGTCCTGCGGTGTCGTCTCTTCGTCACGTCGCTGTCGACGACTTTCAGAACTTGCGGCCTCCGCGACATGTCCTCGTGTTCCTCCGTGTCCGAGATCCAAATGGACTTGTAATCCTCCGCTTCCTCCACCCTTCGATCGTGTTCTTCTTCCTCGGGGTTCACCAAACGATGAGAATGCCGGTGGTCCTCATCAGCCTTTGACAGCGTTGCTCGTCGATCGGTGACGTCGTCCCTGCAATAATCCTCGTTTCCCAGCTGCTCGAACACGTCTGACCGACCCGGTTCTCTCTTTGATCGTTCGGCGAAGTCTTCTTTGAATTGCGGTTCGGGCTCCTTTTTTCGATATTCGTGCTCCGGTTCACTTTTCCTCTCTAACGTCCTCCCCCCCGTGCATTTCTCCTCGTCGGTCGCGTTGCTTCTCGCCCGTCTCTCGATCGTTGCACGGGAGCCCAGGTATTCGAGGGCTTTCAACTTGCCTCTGACCTCGAGGCTGTCGCTTTTCCGCGCTAGATTGTTGTTCCGAGCGTCCTCCTCGTCGAACTCGAGACGCACGTTTGACAGAGGCAGAAGGTTCAGCACGTCGAAGTACTCGAGCTCCCCGTCGTCCTCGAACAGGATGCTGTCCAGGCTTCGGTGCTCCTTGCGCTTACGTTTGACCTGGAATCAGTGGATCTGGGTCAATATAGGTCGAGATGCTTGATCTTTCGTGCAGATTAGGAAACACGTAGCCCGCCTCGCGATCAATGGACTTGAGGGTCTTTAGAAAAAACGAAAATATTTCACAGTAGGACCTAGTAAGGATCTTTCTTTGACACTAAACCTACCACCATCGGTCGAAATGACCGGTTCCAGATTTTTTATTTCGCATTTATTGTAATTATGCTTTAATTTTGTCGCTGTTTATTGGGACGAAGAGATTATTTCCTGGTTTAAAGGATCGTATTTTGTATAGAATGTATTTCAACGAAATATCGGTTTTTGAGCTTGAATAAAGCCAGAAATCTGTCATGGCAATGTTCCCCCCTGTCGCTGTATTTTAATTCAGATTTTTGAAATGAACAGATTATTTCCGTGATTTAAAGGATTTCCTACAGAATTTATTTCTCCGCGAAATATCAACCTGGTATTGCATGAAGTGCTTCAAATGTTTCGTTTTATGCCGGTTGCAATTTAACTCCTTACTTTATGATTTAATCGGGGTTAATAAATTGCTGTTTAGGTTAATGTTTGCCTACTGGTTGAGGATAATCTCGTTTTGAATTTGTTGGAATTGCGACTGCGTTTTGCCGCATGGCTAGGCACTGCGCAAATCGAATAGATGGACGTCGTAAAAAGAGAACATACTAAAGTGTAACGTTTGCTAGTTTTTATTTTAATTTTTTATAAGGAGATTGATTGAAACTGTAATCGATAACGAATATTATATGTTTCAATTGAAAAAGGTGAAAACAACCCCTGCTCTCAATTGTTTAAAACATGTAAAAAGTACAGTTTCTGAACACTCCAGTTTTTCTCTTGCTTTTAGCTACCGACTAAAATTATTTGATAAAGTCCTAAAATTTCGTACAGAAGGCAATCTTTCAAATCAGGAATTAAATTACACCGACAGGGAAAAATTGAAATAATGATAGGTTTGTGGTCTGGGTTACGTTAATTGCTGTTCATAAAGTGGAGTACTTGCCAATCTCTATACCAAATCTGGCAGATATTTCATAAAAATAAATTAAGTGCCGGAGGCAATGCTTTGTATCAGCAAAAAATCTCTTCATTCCAAAAAATTAAGAATTAAAATTATAACGACAGAAAGACTATTATTACAATGATGATAGGTTTATAGTCGTCTTTAAGTGCTGATCATAAGGTAGGATACTATTCGCTAGTTTCATGCAAGATCAGATAAATTTCATATAAAGGGTAATCTTTCAAATCAGAAATGAACAATGATACAACGAGAAAAATTGTAATAATAACAATATTCATGCTTTCATTCGTGACGTTTATACGGATATTCAACAAACCAAAAGATCATCCAGAATTTTTCAAATCCTAAAAATTCCTAGCAACAAAATACAACAACGCGAAAAATCTTAACGATACTAGATCATACAATTTTGATCGTGGCTCATAAATTTATATCGCACTATGTATGCGATACTGGCGACAGTTGCCATGGAGACCTCGTATCTCCATTAGCCACGTGGATTTATAGCCACGGTGCGGCACATGGCCAACGATAGCCCGAGCGAATTGCATTCGGGAACAGAGAAGCTGTTTACCTGAGTATAGATGCAATCGATGCTGCGATTCCCCTCGATCGGCCAATTATCCTCGACGATGTCCACCAAGCCGCTAACCGTTTCGAGATCCTGGACGCTGTGATAACGTCTCGGTGACTCGGGCCAATCTAGAATGTCCAGACGATCGGGATGATCGGCTCGGCTGGGTCTCGCGTAAGGCAGAGGATCCGGAAATGTTGCCAGTCCCGGCGGGATCGAGTGAAGACCGCAAGCGGATCGGGAATAGTAGGATTTCGCTTCGTTGAATCTCTCGTACGAGTCCGAGAGATGCTGCTGGCTTTTCGAGAGCCTGCAATCAACGATCATTAGGAATTACCTTCGATCCTTCACCGAAAGCACCGTACCTCTATCATAGACTAAACACGGTTCTCAATTAACGCTACAGTATTATCTCCATAACTGTCGCAAACGTCTCTTCCGTAACTGTCACAATGTTATCTCCGCCGCTAGGGGGATCTCCCTTGGAACCAGTCAAGCGATACACACGCTCGACGACCGAGCCAGCGACGGGTCGAGTATCTGTGAGACTCGTGCGATGCAGAAGATTGCAACTTTTCTAATTTTTCATTTTTTTTTATCAACTTTCATGAAGCTGACTTTCGAAAGCTGGCAATTTTCCAGGATACGGATATTTCTAATGAACTTCCTATATTCACGCGAGATCGTGCCGGCCATTTTCCACGATTTTCCCTCATTTTCCCGGTTCGTACATCATAGGTCACAGTGGCTATTGAAATTTGTATCCGTTAAATAGCTCCGGGGCTCGTGGGCGGGGGACTCGAATTCGGCGCCGCGGGACGCACACACGTTCGTTGCATTATTAAAACGGCATTAACGTATCGAGCCGACTGCGACCAACCGTGCAAGGACAATGGAGGCAAGAAAGTTCCACGGCGGCGCATTAAAAGATATACCTAAAAATGTTTAAGAAAGTATGTAGATTTTCTTCGTTTCATGAAATATTAATTTTTAATACATTTCGAGCAAATATCCTGAACTAACAACGGTAATTGTTAACCCAAAGGACTGTTTTTCATTTACGCAAAAGAGGCAGAAGAAATATTAAATAGGGTAATCAGGACACCTCGATGAAAAAAAGCAATTTTTTGCTGAAAAATACTGCATCCCAAATGTCTATCTTCATGAATTTATATTAACTATAGTTTTTGTGGTATTTTTTTCAGCTTCGATGGACATTTAGGAAGCAATACAAATTTATTAGAAATCGATACGAGAAAGTCGACTTTTTCGTGAAATGTCACTTTTCTCGATCCAGCCGACTGTGCGCCGGCTGGAAAATCTCTCACGAAGTACGCGAACGAGTTTTCCGGACGCAGTTTTCACACATGGCTCGTACACTCTCGATTCGACGGTCTTCTATAATCCGCAGACGGGCCAGTTTAGAGATAAACGAGCGCCAAATCAAATTTCCCGCGATCCACACAATGATCAACCTAATTGCCTTTTTCGAGGGTCGATGTTTGCCCGAGCGGTAATTAAACTGTCCGCTCGCTGAGCGTCTGATTGCGTCCGCAATTAACGAGAGCGCAGGAAAGAATCTGCTCGATGCGCGGTAACAAATGGGAATAAGAGTCGATGACGAACCAATGAGGAGCCTTGAAAATGAGACACCACTGTTTTGTTTTAGGAAAAATTAACCGTGGGGTCATTCCATGCCGAATCGATCACTATTTGCGGTCAACATATTCGATTTTGTTCTAATTGAAATATGTTGTAGTCCATGTGAAATTAGGGGGGGTTTAAGTCATCATTTTGCCGATTTCGAATTTTTTTTAGAAATTGCAGGCCTTCAAAGTTTGCGATTTTTGCCCATTTTGGCGAAAATAGGCCTCACTTACGAATTTTTATCTTAGGAACTGTTTGTCCGATTGGGCTATACTTTTTTTTGTTTTATTCGGGAAGGATTGGGCTATTTTAAAATAATTTTTTCTTTTATAAATGTCAAAAAATGTAAACAAATTCTTTTTTTATGATCTGTCAATGCCGGTCTGTAATTTCTAAAAAAATTCGAAATCCGCAAAATGATGACTTAAAACCCCCTAATTTCACATGGATTCATATTTCAAAGATGGTGACCGCAAAAAGTGATCGATTCGGCATGGAACGACCCCATGGGAAAATTTAATGATTAAACGAAAGTCATCTTAGAATGACTTTATTCTCTTCTTAAACATTTTCAGACATTTTTGAATTTTTTTTCTAGACATCAGCTATGAAGATATTTTACATTTTAATACAAAATTATATTTTCCGCAGTATCGACGGTCTTCTGTACGTAACCAAAGAATCGTTTAAATTGCACGGAAATCATAGGTTGTTTCTTCTCCATTGTTCCTCGGAGCAACAATGTATGCATAAGGAACAGTGGTTTCTCAGTTTTGCGAAACATTTTAGTCGGTGGTTTTCGTAATGGCCGTCAACGAAACATATTTTCCTCGGGCGATTTTGATGAAAACACACGTCCGGCGATTTAATGCGCCGTTTAATTGCGCCCGCCGGTTATTTCCCGAGTCGCGGCCTGGCCTGAACAACAAGCGAACGCTGTAATTCCATTTGATCCTTGGAAGCACGGTTACAGAACTGCGGCAGAAATCACCGTAGCTGCATTTTCCAATAAAATTATCCGAGCACGGTGTAGCACAGCTCAGTTAATGGAAATCCGGGGAACGTATCGGAAATGGAATTGGTTTCGCCGGAAAAAGCAAACCCGAGAGCCCGTGTTTACCACTTTTTAATTACAAAATTCGATCGGACCAGATCTATCTATTGTTTTCACTTAGAAACGCCTGGGATGGATGTTAGCTGTGTTGCGGAGTGCTAAAAAATGTTACAGCTTCGGCTGGGGGGGGGGGGGGGGGAAGAGCCACTGCGGAAATATAAATGCGATGTCGTTTGTAACACGCCGCTAGAGGAAACTGTGAGTAATGAACGGGCATGAGAGTCGGCTGAATTCACAGGTAGACACGACGGTCGAATCCTTGGAAACTGCGCGGGAACACGAAATTTTATGAAATTGAACGCGATCGTATTTTCTGGCTTTACCGGAAGGAACGTTGAGGGAAGCAGTATTTTATTTCCATTGCTTTGAATCCCTGGGAAAACCGTGAATTTCCATGGAGTTCGACGGTTAATTATTACCGTGTAAAGAACTGCTAATGGAAGATCGTTTATGGGCCAATTTACAATGCAAATTTTATATGAAAGTCCGGGAACTGTACAGGGTGTTCACGCTATTGCTAGCCAGCATTTTCCTTGTAAATAGTAAATATTAGAAAACAATGAAAGAGAAAAAAGTAGTACTGTTTTTTATACTTAACACAATGGCGTATGTAATTGCTTTATGTTTATACTATTTTGATAGATATGAAGGTGACCTTCAATTTTTTAAATGGAATGATGTATATTTTTTTAGATCACATAAAAACGCGTGTCTAGACGAATTCATCCATATACTGCACAGTGACCTTCAAGGCCCTGCAAGGTTAGAAATGGAAGAAACAGTTCCTATGCTTTTATACCAATGTGTTTACAAGTATTCCTTACTTCTACGAATCAGATGACGTTTTGGTATGAAATATTCAAAATGTTTCGACCATTTCTGACCTTGCAGGACCTTGAAGGTCACTGTGCAGTACACGGATGAATTCGTCTAGGCACACGCTTTCACATGATATTTAAAAAATGGAAGGTCACCTTCGTATCTATCAAAATAGTATAAAAATAAAGAAATTACAAACGCCATTGTGTTAAGTATAAAAAACAGTACTACTTTTTTCTCTTCCATTTTTTTCTAATATTTACTATTTACAAGGAAAATGCTGGCTAGTAATAGCGTGAACACCCTGTATATCTCAAAGGAATGCTTGGCAATTAGAAGCCGAACAAAATTAGGCTTTTACCAATAATATAGTCGTCATACTTTTCTGATTGAAATTAGTCCAAACAGGATTTTATCCGGGAATATATTTGCTTGCTAAATTCACGATTTAGTAACTATTATACGAGCATTCCATTATTGTGCATTATTCGTGCTTTACATGTGAACAGTTCATTATGCAAATTAGTCAAGATTTATTGTAGCACTCCAGCTAGATAACTGTTATATTATCGTGTCTACCCGATCAGTTCTGATTATCGTGTTTGATATCGTTTTAATCGTAAAAGGATCGCGAATATGTTGGTAAGCATTTAATAATAAAATCATTAGAAACAAAAGAGTCGTCTCACCGATACTCGTCAATGTTTTATTTACCGTCCCCTGGACCTAATCAACTATTTAGCAAAGAGGAACGAGTCGGAGACGAGGGACACAAGTATGAAGCAAGTGTCTGTCGATCCATTAATCATCGAACCAATCTCGTAATTACAGGATCCAATTATTCAGCGAAACAATCGTGTGTCCTTCGTCTCCTAAACAAGGCTTGGTCCATCCCTGTAGGAAACGCTTAGCTGCTAGCCTGACCTACAAAACCAAAGCCGCCATTGATCTCCGAGCGATTTCGCTCTGTTCGTTCGGTTTATTTTTCCCCGTTTGAAAAACCACGCCAAAGTCAATCGATTTGAGTGGCAGCCAACGCAATCGTGTCTGAGCTCGTTGCATTTCCTCGAGTTCTCTCTGTTGGTACTCACCTGTCCTTCAGGGAGTTTCGATCGATCAGCTTGGCCCTGGGTATCAACTGATGCCTCCTGGGCAAATCGAAGGTCGATTGCCCGAGCCGGAAGTGGTGGGCCTCTCGATCTTGTCGACACTCGTCCTCGGATATGACCGCGAGGCTCCTGGTTCGCTTCAAGAGCTTCCTGCGGTCCTGCGTGGACTGCGCCGAGTGGGCCTCGTGTCGTCCCCCTTCTCTGCAATTCCACCAATTAACATTACCCAACCTGTTGACCTTATGCCAGTTCTGGCACGATTACGATTTCCGTGGACCCTCGTTTTGAAGTTATGTTTGTGTTCTTGGGGTTATTTCAAGAAAAAAAGGCCTGGTTTAGCCGGTAAAGTAGATTTCCTGTTTTTTATAAACCTGCAAATATCTCGGAAACTATGCGAAATATGGCAAAATATCAAGAGACCTTTTTTGTAGGAAATTGAATTTCTTATAGAAAAAAACGTTAAAATGATGTTAACATTCCATTTTTCACGAAAAATATACTAAAGATAATTTTTTTGAAATTACTACTAGACTACCCCTGGATTTTCGTATGCGTGGTCATTAAAATCGGTCAACGTTCCCATAAGCTACAAACGTTTAAAGATGGTAAAAATTGCGATTTTTCACGATTTTCAGCCTCGAACTGCAATAAATTTAAGAATTCGCACATCGACCGATTTCGATGAAACTTTTACAATGCATATAATTGACACAGATCTACAAAACATATTTTTTAAATTTTCAATATACATAGACCTACATAAAAAAGTTGTAAAATGCAACTTTTAGTATTTTCTCTAAAATTCCGACCAATTGCAATTTTTGAAAAAATTTCTTCTCACGTCATGTAATAAACTAATTGCTCTCACTTCTCAAAAAAAGTTCAAATCGTATGGTCCTATATCAAAAAAGTTATCGTTTTTTTAAGAGCGTCCGAATATTAACTGGAGTCACTGCATATTTTGTTGGAAAGTGTACCACTGAATTTCATTAACAGGAACAAGCAGATCAAGCACCAATCACTCGTCACACGAGTCGATGAACTTGCTTCGTCGCCCTAATTTGTCTAACAAGCAACAGGATTCCGGTGACTAGTTAGCTACCGCCACCGGCGAAATGATCTGCTTCACGAATCTGGTGAACGTTCTCGCTGCCTGTCACCAGGCAACAGAAATCATTGAATGTTTAATCCCGATCTGTATCGGACAATTCGCCGAACTTTGTCAAACTTGTCGGAGCAATTACTGTTCCCAATTACAGTGGACACTGAAACAAAACTGCTCGCAATATCCTTCTAATTAATCTTTAAAATACATCTTCATATCTATCTCAAACTTAAAAGCTTGTTCTTGTTATTTAAAATATATCTTCATATCTGTCTCAAACTTAAAAGCTTGTTCCTGTCATTCAAAATACATCTTCATGTTTGTCTCAAACTTAAAAGCTCGTTCTTGTCATTCAAAATACATCTTAATATCTGTCTCAAACTTAAAAGCTCGTTCTTGTCATTCAAAATACATCGTAATATCTGTCTCAAACTTAGAAGCTTGTTTTTTTTTCATTCCAAATACATCTTCATATCTGTCTCAAACTTAAAAGCTCGTTCTTGTCATTCAAAATACATATTAATATCTGTCTCAAACTTAGAAGCTTGTTTTTTTTCATTCCAAATACATCTTCATATCTGTCTCAAACTTAAAAGCTCGTTCTGATCATTCAAAATACATCTTCATATCTGTCTCAAACTTAAAAGCTCGTTCTGATCATTCAAAATACATCTTCATATCTGTCTCAAACTTAAAAGCTTGTTCTTGTTATTTAAAATACATCTTCATATCTGTCCCAAACTTAAAAGCTCGTTCTTGTCATTCAAGAGCCTAAAGAATGATTCTACGCCAAAGTAATTCGTCTAGCTTCCTTAATTGAAGCAGGAAAAATTGTCAAACTTGAAAACTTGATTTTTACCTTCCACATGAAATACCTCAAAAATCGAGGCTGACGGACAAAAATGACTTTCGGATGCACATTCGGCGCATCAAAATCACCAACAACAATGGCTCATCAGTCCATTCAAAAGCAGGAATTATCCGTCGAACAGCGTTACAAGAGAGTCGGCCCGCCGCGATCCGAAAAAGCGGAACCGATTCCGCGTAATCCGCGATCCGCGCGTGCAGGATTCAATTTGCTCGGGCCGCCTCATCCGCAACAACAGATTTACGCGAACGACCTTGCGCATTCCCTTGTATGCGCCGAGGCAATACACACATGTATGCACCACCGAGGGCATGCACCGTGATTTCCGTGGATAGGATTATGAAATCCCTGTGATGGGTGCGGGGGTTCGTGTCTCTGTCTCCTGTGCATGGATCCCGCGACGGTATTCATTATTGAAACGCGATATGGAAACGGTGCCACTGTTGACAAGGCCCCAGAATGTTAATGCAACTACATACTTCGGTAACAACGACGCTGGCGAACACGTTACAGTTTCGTTTCGTTGTGCCGTGTGCGTGCAATCGCACCGGAAATCCGACGTTCCTAACAGTTGCCGGAAGTTTACGGAGGGCCGGAGAGATTCGCTTAAAAACCGGCGAGCAAACTATGCCAATCCGCCTCGCTTTGTACCCCAGGCGGATATTGGATCGAGATTCAACCCTTTCGACAGCAAGATACTCGATTACAGTCTGTTTCCGATTTTTCAGATACCTTAGATCCAGATTCTCCAATTAACTAAATTAACGATTAAAAGTCGCCTTTCTGTTGGAAGTTCTTTAACGAACCGTTCGTTAACAATTAAGCATTGACGCGCTTGTAAAAACTGCATATGACTCCCTTGGATAGAGATTCAACCCTTTCGACAGCAAGATACAGTATTCTCGCAATAAATGTCCCAAATGTCTGGACGATAATTGTTTCCCGTACTATCCCCACTCCTGCGGGTCGGGTATATCGGTCTGAGACCAGGAGACCACTACTAATCCGATGACAAAACTTCTTTATTTTTCATTATTTTTTTATGGAACTATCACCAACATATTCCTGGCATTTTTCTAATGAAAATGATACCAAATATGATATAATTCCGATGATATTTACGTGTGTAATGGACGATAAAATTTTCGCACGCATGGAAGGACAGCGTATGGGAAAGAAAGAGACGCGGAGAGTCGCAGTCGCCGGCACAGTTCAAAGGCCCGCAGGGTCCTCACAATGTAATCCCATTAAAAAACTTTTTTATTATTACTAATTTTCTTATGAGACTTTCACCGATATATTTGTGACATTTTTCTGATTAAAATGATACTAAACACGATATGATGCGCATCACATTTACATTAATTGCCGTTCAAATAATTTCAATGACAAGTTACGCGGGGTCGTCCATTACACACGTAAATATAATCGGAATTATATCATATTTGGTATCATTTTCGTTAGAAAAATGCCAGGAATATGTTGGTGAAAAATCCATAAAAAAATAATGAAAAATAAAGGCAAGTTTTGCCATTGGATTAGTAGTGGTCTCACACCGATATTATTATGTTTACTCTCGCCTCTCGAGCTTCTCAGTCCATTTCTACGTTCGGCAGAAGTCAAAGAATAGTATCCCTAGACGATAATTGTCCCTGGCTGGACCCGTGGTTGGGACAATTATCGAGAGTATACTAGTACTCGATTACCCGAGTCTGTTTCCGATTTTTCAGATATCTCAGATCCAGATTCTGTAATTAAGTAAATTAATGACTAAAAGTCTTCTTTCTGTTAGAAGTCCTTTAACGAACCGTTCGTTAACAATTAAGCATTGTCGCGCTTGTAAAAACTGCATGCGACTCCCTTGATTCCGTTCTCTGTTAACGAACCGTTTGTTTCGCGACCAACAATTGTCACCATTTTTTGGAACTGCAGCCGGGACGCCTAGTTCCAATATTTTTATTTCAGAAAACGATTCTATACACGAGTTTTTTTATTTTAATAGCTAGCTTCTCCTTTAAAAATATTGGAAAATTTATATCGTTTGCTCCGGGAGACTCTAGAGAGACAATCCAGAAACTGTTGCGGAAAGTGCTGCGATTTTTAACCCCTGGGAGGCAAGAATTGGGTCCACTTTGACCCACAGATACATTCTAATTTTCTAGTTGCTTATTTCAGACCATTAAGAATGAATATCAATAAAAATCAACGTGATTTAAAAAGGATAGGTGCTAAACGTATAAAGAAAAATTTATCTGTAACAATTTCAATTTACAGCGACTCCCATTAATATTCGTACGCTCTTTAAAAAACGATAACTTTTTTGATATTGGACCATACGACTTGAACTTTTTTTGAAAAGTGAGAGCAACTAGTTTACTACATGATGTGAAAAGAAATTTTTTCAAAAATTGCAATTGGTCGGAATTGTAGAGAAAATACTAAAAGTTGCATTTTACAACTTCTTTATGTGGGTCTATATTGAAAATTTGAAAAATATATTTTGTAGATCTGTGTCAATTATATGCATTGTAAAAGTTTCATCGAAATCGGTTGATGTGCGAATCCTTAGATTTATTGCAATTCGAGGTCGAAAATCATGAAAAATTGCAATTTTTACCATCTTTAAACGTTTGTAGCTCGTTACAACATTGACCGATTTTAATAAAATTTTCAGAATATGTTTAATTGATACAGATCTACGAAACGTGTTTTCTACATTTTCAATATGAGCCCACATAAAAAAGTTGTAAAACATAACTTTTAGTATTTTCTCTGCAATTCCGAACAATTGCAATTTTTCCAAAAATTCTGTTCCCGTTACGTAACAAAACCGATTGTTCTAACTTCTCAAAAATGTGGATTGTAGATACCGAATAATTCTAATTTTTCAGCGCACTCTATTATACCTTCTTTTGCTCCAAATCAATCGTGTTCTCATTACGAGACTATACTTTCGGCACTCTTCAATTTTTCAACGGTATTTCGTATCTTCCTCTCATTCAAAGTCAGTCATAGTCACGTTACAAGACTGTCACGTTCGAATCCAATAATTCCACGTACAGCCCACATCGCATTCGCACGAATCCAATGCAAAGGGCCCAAAGGCAACCGGCTTGCAACCTCCGTGCACGTGATCCGTCGACAAAGTGGCTGGTCCTTCGCAGAATCAACCGGAAGGAATAAATTCGCGCGGATTCCGTTCGCCAGGAAATAAATCGAGTATAGTTTGTCACGCGTTACACGGGCCATTTCCTTGATGGATATCGGGTAATGAGTACCTGACGCAGGTAACACGAAGCTTGTATTAACATCAACATCAATCAGAGCCGAGCTCGCGGGCCGGTTTTTGCCTTTCTAATGGCGCTAATTTAATTTTTTCGCCCGAACCGGACTGGAGATCGATCTTCGGGATCGAGAAAAACCATTTTTCCAACCGTGTCGTTGTTTTGCAATTCGGCAGCTGGTATCGACAGCGGCATCGATCTTCGGACTGTATTTTTCACACGTCTAATAACGGTAATTGTAGTGCGAAGTTTTATGCACAATAAAAAATTGTTTTCGTTGCAAGATACAAGAGCTACAGAGATATTTATTAATTTTTGAAATTATTTTAGCGAGCTGAAAATACGAACAATAAAACACGTCTGCGTTATTTATTTTATGAATTATATCAGCGAGTTGAAAATATCGCAACAGTGCTTCAAAGTTCTCGAAATGTTTTTGCAGTATTTCATCTTTTTGTGTTAAATATTTTCATTGCGTTTGATCTACTCGTTTTTTTATCAGAAATGCATTTCGTGTATGATTCAACGTCTTCGAGGGTGATTTACGACGCAATTTTAATGCATAAAACGAACACTGAGACAGCCCAGAAGTTTTTAATTGCTTGTCTGTGATTTTAAAGTAGGTATTGGTCGGATCGTTAAAGAAACTTTAAAACCGGGTAGTAGAGAGTTGGTAAAATCTCCGAAGATGTTAATGCGAAACATAAAAATTTTTTATATTGCGTATGCGTGATATTTTAAAGCAAGCGTTGATTATTGAAATTAATTTTTAGTCAGCTCTTTTCACTGAAGGAGAGTCGCGATGAAAATAATCGAGAATGGTAATTGCCGCAGGGAAAAGTCGGCGATTTCGCGGAACAGCGATCAATTTCACGTAATCCCGATTAATTGAATCTCGCGGCGTTCATCCTCGTTTAGCTCATCCGGTTTTCGCGATCTGCCTTTTATCCTGGCGTGCATCTAACAAGCCACCGCCTAATGACGAAGGTTCGTAACAATTTCTTGCGTACATCGATAATTGATACATTATCGTACTTTTCCCGGGATAATGGGGCTGCGAGCCGGCATTCGAACACGGTTGCAGGTCCTTAATCAGTGAAGTGGTCACGCAACGTTTGCCCATTTGAAAACTGGACGACACCACGCCTTTGTGGGCTTGCTTGATCCAAAAACGTGGGTAGAAATTAGCAATTACACTACCCCAAGAATGTGCCGTAACACGCCCGGAGAGCGTTGAACTCGTAGCAACTCAATAGTAGATATCAATGCATTTATGGAAAAAATTTGTCAAGTGCTACATAGAAAATGTGTGCATTAATAGAAAGTAACACTATTTTTATTTTATATTCGCCACAAGCATTTTTATTCTTTTCCAAAAGAGAATTTATCACTCTGATGATCATGAAATCATTATTGGAGTTTGTATAAAAATTGCAAAATTTACTTTGTATCAAAATTTGAATAATGTGTGCATTAATAAAGAGTGATACTATTTTTATTTTATATTCGCCACAAGCATGTTTATTCTTTTCCAAAAGAGAATTTCTTACTCCGATTTTCATGAAATAATTTTTGGAGTTTGTATAAAAATTGCAGAATTTACTTTGTATCAAAATTTGAATAATGTGTGCATTAATAAAAAGTAACACCATTTTTATTTTATATTCGAGACAAGCATTTTTATTCTTTCCCAAAAGAGAATTTATCACTCTGATTTTCATGAAATAACTTTTGGAGTTTGTATAAAAATTGCAAAATTTACCTTGTATCAAAATTTGAATAATGTGTGCTTTAATAAAAAGTAACACCATTTTTATTTTATATTCGAGACAAGCATTTTTATTCTTTTCCAAAAGAGAATTCATCACTCTGATTTCCATGAAATAATTCTTGGAGTTTGTATAAAAATTGCAAAATTTACTTTGCATAAAAATTTGAATAATGTGTGCATTAATAGAAAGTCACACTATTTTTATTTTATATTCGCCACAAGCATTTTTTTTCTTTTCCAAAAGAGAATTTCTCACTCTCATTTCCATGAAATAATTTTTGGAGTTTGTAAAAAAAATTGCAGAATTTACTCTGTATCAAACTTTGGGAAATGTGTGTATTATAATGTTACACAAAGTAATACTATTTTCATTGTGTATTCACCCCAATTGTTTTTGATATAAATGTATATTTTCCTCCTTTTAAATTTTTATAGAATGGGTATTTGCATAATATTGGATAAATCGTCGGATTGCTTGCACTCCAATACGCGAAGTAAAATAAACGAACTTCCTCTATAATGTTTAATAACGTTCCGTCATTACGTTGATTACACTGAAATTCCGAGCGATAAAATGGATTGGTGTTGAACTCGTTTCGTCTAAAGCTCATTCACAAAAATACGAATCTCTAGATAGATCTGAAGGCTATTAACAATATTTAATTAATTCCCCTGACATCGAACGCGAGGAGAAACGAGCAATTACTATAAAGAAACAAACAATTCCAACAACTTACGAAGTGTACTTGCTCTTTTATTTTCTGCGTGTTACCTTATGAAATATTCATGATGCAAAAAGAACCGCGGATTTATATACGCTTGTAGATTTTTATGCGCTCGCTCGATAAGCCTGCTGAAGCATGCAAAATAAGGTAAAAACTTTAATGATATTTAATAAAGATTGTCTGTTATTTACCGGCTGCTGGTGATCTTGATGCATGTGTTACACGTCTGATTAACTCGTGACGTGACTTATTTGTTCGATATAAATGTTCATAAATCATTCAGAACAGCATAAAATGATCTGCACGAAACCGCAACGACAAATTGTCAAAATTAATGCCAATTCTATTTCGAACTAATCTCAGTGCGACCCCTGCATTGAATTTTTTAAACGTCATTTTTTATTTAAGGAGTGACGACAATAAGTCAGCGACGTTCAATTGAATAATTACGAGTATGCTTTCTGTCGCCATAGTGGATGAAAAACACGATCTACTTTCGAGTTTAATTAGACCAATAAGACTGCGTGACACCGAGACAGCCATCGTAAAATTCGTGTCAACCTGTTCCGTGACGAAATACGCGAACTCGGTATTTATGATTCGCATGCTAACGAGAATGGCATACAGCCCTGGAAAAAGAAACTACGTCTGTGGCGAATAACACGGATCATTTCCAGAAAAAAACGTAATCGAGTATGTCTGCTCTCTGAACCATTCACATTAAACCTACAACGGTCAAGTATTTTATTTTACGTAGTGTGCTTTTTTATTTCACTATTTAATAGTAGCTGATCTTTATGCAGAATAAAAATTGCCTGCATTGACTGCGAGAACGAACAGAAATTTACTTCCCTCTTTAATAGTTTCATTGAGCTACAATAAACGTGTCAATATCCTAAAATCTTACTACTGTTTGAAATCACCATTCGTGCCATAAATACACAAAATCCACAATACAGTAAAGCCTCTACGAAAAACCCTCGGGTCTGTGCTGTTTCTTAGATAGTGTAGTTTTACTATTTTTTTGTGACCGAGAGTCGGTGACGTAGATTGGCTGAAACAGGTCCGGACAGGCCTGTTCGCGCTGGCCGGCCGGGTGGGGGTAGCCGATCTACGTCATCGACTCTCGGAGCACTGGTTGCCCAGGCCAGAATTAAACCACTAACTATAGTTCAAATTATATCGTATTTAGCGTAATTTTAATAAGAAAAATAGCTACTAGGTTTCATTTACTATAATGCCTTTTACAATTTTGTTGTTCCAAAGATATCACAAAACTGCACTTAATATCCACTTCGATTTATAGACTCCAGATAAATATTTAGACAAATCAATCTTAAATACTAAAGCTTTATAGTCACTTATTTATTTGATTGCCAATATAAAGATCAAATAAATGCAATGTTCCCATTTTAGCAAACAAATTTTTGCATCAGTTTGTCGGTATGCAGTTGAAAAAATTAGGCGGTAGGATTTCCGGTACAGTTATTTTCTCTATAAATAAAGGAAAGTAGACGTCCTTGGCGCAGCTCGCGGAAAAAGGATCGATTTCGCACGTATGGCGATCTTTCCGCTCGAACAGTGGCCGCGAGCAAACGCGTCCTTTCGGCTCCGTGGATCCTTGAAGTCAGGATATGCGGACGGCGTATCGTCATTCATTGTACAATTCCACTGAGCACAGGCGCACCATTACGTAAGATTTTCGTCGGGTTATCTCGCACACGGTTTAACGAGCCATTTTCCGTGGCACGTGCACCAATCTCCGATGTCCTCGCTTTATTTTTTACTCGCCGGAAAACTTCGCGATTATGCCGCTCGCTCGAACACACAGAGATCGTTCGTGCAGATTTGATAATTAAACTTTCCGTTCCTCAATTTCCAATAAAACTTCGGGACTCGTTAGTAGTCCGGAAACTAGCCTTCATTTCGATGAAAGTTTATGGAGAAAGGAATTTTAAATATCCAGCAATTAAAATATTTTAGGGTTGATAGCGGTCTTCGATGTCGAGTATAGAGAAAATATTTGAACATATATAGATTCGAGGGCCTAAATAAAAATGGGTATATAGACTTTTAGTTTACAACATTAAAAATATCATTTTTATTGCTTTTATTACTTCATTTTATAAGGGTGGATCTCTATGCAAAATAAAAATTAGCTGTATTAATCGCGGAGCTCAGGAATCAAGAGAATTCTCATTTTTTAATTTTATCGAGTTGTAAACATATATGGAGGTTCTCAAATTTGTTAATCGTTCGAATAAATAAAAATAGCTTCGAAAAAAGAAATGAATTTTAAATTTGCTATAAAGATTTTAATAGGTACCATTTTTATCTTGGTGTCGAAAATAACAATTTGAATAACAGATAAAATAAACCAGGAAAGAAGAAACAAATTCTGTGCTCGTTATAAAGAGAGGCATCTTGTCTGAAATTGCAGATTTTCAACACAAGTCCCACTGGTAGTCGAACGTTCATTTCAAATTAAAACTTTGTACACCTCGGTCTGCACAGAACACTTAGGGACTTCAACAATAACAAGTCCGTGATAAATCGGTGTCGACGTTTCCCGCATACAAAGCGCATTGTTATGTTAAAAGTTACGGCTGTAACCTGAACTTTGGCGGCCCCGTAAAAAGTTGCTTTCCTGGACAGTGAATTACCCAAGAGGATCGATTTCTCCTTCCTTATCTTAACATCGATTATGCGCACCGGCAGCACCTGTTAACACGTCGTTTCCCAGATTTTTCTTGTTTATTTAATGGGCGCTGGAAATTCAAGTTGTTTCCTTCATTCTTCGAATACTGGGGCCTTTCAGAAATTAATTCTACTCTCTCTACTTTCCTAGCTTCACGTTCTGAAAGTTACTAGAAAAGTGCACTTCGTTGTTGAATAATGTACCGCAAACAGAACTTATTAAAATGAAAATACTTTCTCAGAGAGCCCACAGCGTCTTTGATGTCAATATTTTTAAAGATCTCCTGCTCAATTTTTTTTTTTTCATGAATGCAATTTCAATCTCAAGTAAAAGATTATTTTGCGGTACTGTACAGACGTTTCAATACACTATAGTACTCTACATAATACGATAAAGATTTATAAACTCCTTTGCGACTTGTTCTGCACATGCAGAGGGAAAATCAAATGTCGGAAAACATATTGAGCCGACTCCTTTGAAGTTTTGTTTCGACGTTCTCTCGATTAACTTTTTTCTAAACGAAGCATATTCGTCCCTTGTGCGCCAACAGAGTTAAAGAAAACTTGGCACCTTTCTTCTCGGTTTCCCCGGTGGAAAAATGATTCCGACTGCGAAGCTTCGCCGAGGGAGACATTTAATTCAGCAACGAGCTTTGGCCGGGAAAATAACGACAAACGATCTTATTGCTTTTTTATTTTTTTTTTTTGTTTCACGACACGTAACATTCGCAGAACTTTTTCCGCTAGATCGATCCGGAGGTGCGGGCTCGGACGAGCTATAAAAATCGCGAGAAGCGTTTCACGACCGTAATCCGATTCGCCTAATTGTTCACGCGCGATCAACGCGACCCAGTTCCTCCCGTGAACGTTCAAGCACGAATCGACCTTATCGAATGCATCGTTCGTGTGGCCGCGAAAAGGCTCGTGTTTCAATTTTACAACTTAATTTCTTTCCTGGTTGTTACAGCTCGATCTGTCCTTTGATGTTGCATCGACACGTGGTAGAGAAAGTCAATGTGATCAAAATCTTAACAATTAATTGTGCACTGTACCGACTCTCGAGAATATTGAAAAATTTATTACAATAGGTCAGAAAATAAAAAACTGTGTCAGACGGATAAGGATTGACCATCGATTTTCCAAATGTTAGAAAATCAACAGAATTCCTATTTTTAGTGTGGCACGGCTTCTGTGCAATTAGAAATGTAAAAGATGTGATAAATTATTTTTTATCCGAGAGGAATATAAATAATGTGTAACGATTTTTTTATTCATCTTTTTAGTGTGAAGGGTCCAATATCTGATAAAAATTCGAGAAATTCCTGAATACGCGACCCTTTGTTCTGAGAAATATTTTTTTCCAGAATTTAAACGATCAGGCTTTAGGATCGAGGAGCATTTTCTTCTTAGCCGATCCATAGGGAACTTCAAGCGCGAAGTTCTACTTAAGTGATCCGCGTGAGACCGAATTCCCTGGACAAGATGGCTGGAAAACTCGGCTCCTAAATAATGCACGCCATTGGAATTTCGCGAAAGGAATTGAATTCGCGAGTACACGTCCGTCATGCAAATTGCATGAAGTTCGGTTCAAGTACTTTGTAATAGGGGAGCGCTAAGCACTTAGCTGGGAATAATTTAATTGACCGGTGAAAACGCTCTCGGCGTAAAACGAGACGAAAATTCACGAGACAACTCGTCTTCGTTATAAATGCGTGCAATCCAAAGTATAGTGATCGGTGGGCCACGCACGGTCTTTGTGCATTCTGCAGATGACGATCAAATGGTACATCGAGCAAGGGATTGAAAACTGTTATGATATCGGTTCTGGTTCTCGAAACAGTTGTGAAGAACCGAAATGATGTTGTAACTGTTACGAGAATATCGGTTCTGGCTTATATCGGTTACGGTTACGGAGAACCGATATTATTTCGGTTCTAGTATAACTGTTATTTATCGATTTTGGATTTCGGTTCCGATTTCGGTTCTGTCATTCTGTATTCAGAAACATCAATTTTTCTTCTTCATTGAATAATCCGACATTTCATATTACACGACCTAATATAATGAATGCAAGGCTTGCATACGTTATATGTATGTTCTTCGGCCGAACAGAATACAGAATGGCAGAACCCAAATCCAGGACCGACAAATAACAGTTATAGAACAGAAAATAACAGTTATAGAACAGATAACAACAGTTACAGAACAGACAACAACAGTTATATAACAGATAACAACAGTTATAGAACAGATAACAACAGATATAGAACAGATAATAACAGTTATAGAACAGACAACAACAGTTATAGAACAGATAATAACAGTTATAGAACAGAAATTTTAGTTAGGGAACAGAAATTACAGTTATATAGCAAAATATTGACAATTATATATCAGAATATTGACAGTTATATGTATAGCAGAATATTTACAGATATAGAACACAGTAGTAACAGTTATAGAACAGAATGTAACAGTTATAGAACAGACAATAATAGTTGTAGAACATAAAGTAACAGTTGTAGAACTGAAATAACTGAAAATAACAGTTATAGAGCCGAAAAATAGCAGTTATAGGGCCGAAAAATAACAGTTATAGAACCGAAATTAGTCTAGAACCGATATTCTCGTAACAGTTACAACATCATTTCGGTTCTTCATAACTGTTTCACTCAGAACCGATATACATATAACAGTTTGAGACAGTTATTTTCAGAACCGTTTCAGTCTCTGCGAGCACATTAATAGAAAAATGGAAAAAATTAAAGAACAGTTGAAATTCGTTGAAGGAGCCACGTCCAATTGGAATAGAAGCCGGACGTACCGATTTAATAGCGTCGTGTACATGCAATCGAGCCTGTCGCTCATAGCTGTTCTCTTCCCACAAGCTAAGCGCAGCCCGTTAGAGCATCGATACAAGCTTCCGGTTGATTGGTCGTCGATCATTGCACTCTCACATGCAGCCACAAAGGGAACGCTCGCGGGAGAAACGCGCCGGGAATATACTATGACACGAACCGGAAGAAGTTCCGCGGTCGAAACTCGCCGTTCACGGGTCGAGGGAGTTCGAGCACGCTCGGAGGTGTTCACCAACACCCATTCCACTAGCTAAGAATGCCTGGATGGTTTCGACACCGACAGTGTCCGAGATAATTAGGGCTCTTGTGCAGAATCCGGGAAAGCAGTTACTTCGCTGTGACGCAAAAGTTTGTTGTACTTCGTCAGAAATGCATGTTCCCAAAGATTTTCTTGACAATGAATCAGAAAACGTTATACCGTCGTGAAGTTTCGGTAACATGACACTCTTTAGGGGCTGTTTTCACCCCTTTGCACTGCTATTAAGATCCAATGTAAATTTTATGAAAATGTCAGGTTACAATAACATTGGTTACAGTAAATGAAAAGAGTTCGATTGTATTTAATTACATTATTAAATTGCCTTAAAAGAATATTTAAACGATTGAACGATTAAAAATTTTACATCGAATTTCATCAACATATTTTTCTACGTCATTAAAGAGAAACTCTTTGCGACATTAAACTGTAAGTGGTTCTAAATAGTACATACAACGTGGACATTATGTCACAGTTCTGAATAATTACAGGCACATGTTCCGCGTCACTTTCCACAATTTAACGCTATAATAAGATCCATGTAATATTAAAGTTGAACATTGAAATTCGATTTCGCTCGACAAACGGGAAAAACATTTAACGATCAGCTTTCAAGCAGAATATTCATTTACAAAACGATCCCAATATTCGCCTCTTAACAATCGGAACATTTACAATGGTAAAGGCCGTAAAAACTGTACGCATTACAGCGAGCAGAGTGGCGCAAAAGTGGTCGTTAGCGCGGAAACAATTTCACTCCCGCGGTAATTAAGTCGCCGTTCCATTAGCCATCGAACAAAAGTTACCGAGTTCCTCGAAACAAATTAAACAGGCCAACACTTCGATGGTTGACCGTAATTTAGATCTGGTGGTAATCGAACTCGCTCGAACAGGCTCGAAACATTTCGAGGATGAAATCTCGGAACGGAAGAGTCGAGAGTGCGCTCGAGATTATTGCGAGGAAGTCGTAAAAATATCAGGATACTGGAGAGAAACCACAGATACGCTTTGGATCCACTGAAGCAATTATTTAATTATAACAAAGTCTATAGAAGATCCTCGGATGGAGGAAGACCGAAGAAATTCAATAAATGAATCCTGTGGATCTTTAGAGGAAGATTTATTTTCTTAATTGTCCTTAGTAATGTCCTTCTTGGAGAGGCACATGAGGAAAGTGTGGTCGTTATGTTTCCGAAATAGGCTTCAATCGTCATAGGATCCTCGAAGCAGATTATTATCAAGGTCTGCTTGAAGTCTTATAGAGTTGTAGCAATTATTATTAACATTTTTACTCAATATTTAATACTATCAATATTTAATATTGAAACCGTTTATATTTCATTCCCCCTTTCATTCCAGCCCTCAATTAAAAGGCAAATGATTATGCTACTTTTGTACAGTCGGGATACCGCAGCTATTTAAAATTTCACGGAGCAGGGGAGACTTTAAATAATAATTCAAAAAGACATGTTTTTGTTAAACAGGTGAATTATTTAATATTACTTTATAATATATAAATACGATTATTCAGAAGAATCGGTGCAGGATCAAAGGACTCCAGGATGCAAATGACTTTGAAAAAATCCAAGAATAGAACCTGTTGATTTTTCTTACTGCAAGAAAACAATAAAAATAGAATCCTAGAGAGAATCCGCAAAAAATGCGAGGATCCTTGAAGAAGATTAGCGTAGCCTCAAAGAATTGTAACAGGAGTTTTATGATGAAACTGTTCGGGAGGAAAGCTGCGATCTCGGACGTCTTTAGGGGGGGGGGGGGGAAGGACGTTGAAAGGATTGACGAAGCGAGTCCCGACGATTTGAAGAAGCGTCAGCTCCGTAGGAAAGAACACGGATTCACGTCGGAGGGGCTTAATGGCGGTCGTTAACGCGAGTTACCAGGAAAGTGTGAACCAATGATAATTGATTACCGACACGGAGACCTCAGCAGGATTCTGCGCTCGCAGACAGCTCTGACGTCAATCCCCGCAAACCATTTTTTCCCCTCTCTCGTTCGCCGAGAGTCGTCCCGGTGACCTTCATTCGGCGAGATTCAGATTGCTTACACTTAATTGCGCTCATTACATAACGCCCCGAAGACAGGAAGCGATGACTAACGATACACCGAGCGGAGACAGAACGTTGAACACAATTAATTCTGCGATATTTATATCGCGGCTATGTTGCTCCCCGCGTGTTACGTAAAGAACGTTAGAAACATCGCGGATGCGTGCAATAACGTATTAGGTGTACCTTCCACTTCTGGAAAGGATTTAGGGTAATTGCACTCGCCGGGATTGACCAAGTGCATTGCAAAAGGCTATTGTGGTTGTCGCGGCAGATCCTCGGATAACTGGCCAATCCACTTTCGAAGAATTAGCGGGCAACAGGACTAATTTCAGATTGTTCCTTAAGGTTATTGAGACTTTCGGTCTTATCGACATCCGGATCGGCGGTGTTCGAAACGAACGGTGTGGAGCAACAGTTGACCCACTTTTGTTCTTTCAGATTATCACTACTTAACCGTGACGCTCAATGCATACAGATTTAACCGCAGTTAGAGTAACACTAGGTGCATGTCGAAGTGGACGTACCAGTTGCTGCGTAACTCGGGGAACGGAGACATGTGGACATTTCGAAGCGCAGTCGTTTTCTCAGAAATCTGATATTAAAGTTGTTGATTCGTTCGGAAATTTGATATTAAAGTTCTTGATTCATTCAGAAATTTGATATGAATGTAATTGATTAGTTCAGAAATTTGATATTAAGGTTCTTGATTCGTTCAGAAATTTGATATTAAAGTTCTTGATTCATTCAGACATTTGATATTAAAGTTCTTGATTCATTCAGAAATTTGATATTAAAGTTCTTGATTCATTCAGAAATTTGATATTAAAGTTCTTGATTCATTCAGAAAATTGATATTAAAGTTCTTGATTCATTCAGAAATTTGATATTAAGGTTCTTGATTCATTCAGAAATTTGATATTAAAGTTCTTGACTCATTCAGAAATTTGATATTAAAGTTCTTGATTCATTCAGACATTTGATATTAAAGTCCTTGACTCATTCAGAAATTTGATATTAAGGTTCTTGATTCATTCAGAAATTTGATATTAAAGTTCTTGACTCATTCAGAAATTTGATATTAAAGTTCTTGATTCATTCAGAAATTTGATATTAAAGTTCTTGATTCATTCAGAAATTTGATATTAAAGTTCTTGATTCATTCAGAAAATTGATATTAAAGTTCTTGATTCATTCAGAAATTTGATATTAAAGTTCTTGATTTGTTCAGAAATTTGATATTAAAGATCTGGATACATTCAGAAATTTGATATTAAAGTTTTTGAGTCATTCAGAAATTTGATATTAAAGTTTTTGATTCATTCAGAAATTTGATATTAAAGTTCTTGATTCATTCAGAAATTTGATATTAAAGATCTTGATTCGTTCAGAAATTTGATTATTAAATGGACGAAAGCGCGAATGAATTTTTCATGAAAAATTTCGTTATTTCCATTTCGAAGGTTGTTTCGTTGGTTCATACTTCTAACAATTTGATCACGCATAATAACTCTACACATTGTTAATATCTATTATATACGATTAAAATTGCCCGAAGCAATGGTAAGAAGTAGGAGCCGAGTAGAAATTCATTTCTTGCTCTATTAATTTTAGTCGGTTCAGGAGAATGTAATGTCTATTCACGCATTCATTTTTACCATGAATACATCGAATCTGGATTGGAAAGGACTCTTTCCAATCTGCAATAGAACCAAAGGACTCTTCAAGCTCCGACAAATAAAAAATCCTCTACCAACGTGCCTAAACCGTCACTCGAAAGACATCCTAAAGGAACATAATCTCATTCCTTACCGTGGTCCTTGTCCAAAGAGCTCTTCAAGGTGCAAAAGCTACAAGAAGCTCTGGAAGAACGTCTAGGTGGTCTCAGATGAAACCGATTCTAAAACACTCGGGCAAGGACACTCGCGTTCGGAAGCACCATCGACCGGTGCTCGACAGATCGATGATCTACGGGGATCGTTCGCGATCTAGAAGCGGCGTCGCGCCGGCTTTTCACTTTCTCGTTCGCGCATCGACTGGCGGATATCGCTTGTACCTGACCGGCCGATCGCCACCGTGCACCTGTTCCCTCGACAGGACAACGTGTACACCGTGTCTCCGCTCGATTGTCCATCGAGTAGTGGGAGCAGCCTAACGCAAGGTACACTACCGGTCGCTGACGTCACCGATCTCCGAACCTTTACCATCACAGACATCACGAGAAAAAAGGAACGACGATCTCCACCGGACTGCCCAATCAATTGCTGTATATTTCTTTTTTCCTTTCTTTTTTCGAAGGAGCCTCGCCTCCCGGAATTTCTCCAGGGAGACGTGAATTAGCGAGCCGGTGGCTCAATGTTTTACCGCTTCTGAAGTCTAATTTTCCGAGGGCGAAAGTTCGTAACGAGGTTCCCGTCCTGAAATTTCTGAGCTTCGGTATCTGTCGCTTTGCCTCGGTTTAATAGCGTTGCGAAGTTCCGTTCGAATCGACGACGGCGGGACGGTTGACGGACTTGCTTCAAGAATAATAGAGATTACAATTGTATTTGCAATTTTAGTCGCAATGGAATCATCGAGCGCGTGTCGATTATTAAATTGTTAGAGATGATGCCACGTGAGAGACGTTGGCGATGAGATGACCGTTTAGAATTTTTTTTTCGGAGAAACTGGGATAGCGACTTTTATGAAATATGGAGACCTTGTCCCGCTATTGGACAACTACTACAAATTTTTTTGAACAGAAAGAAATTATTGTCGAGATTGAAATACGTTTGTTAAAACTCCTCCCTTGGACGTAGACCCAGAACTAGTAGAAGCTACTATTCTACTATTCTACTACTAGTAGAAAAACAGTATATCAAAATTCTTTTCTACTAACGTTCTCGATATTTGCTATATTCTGTAATGTACATTATGTTCATCTCATAAGAGATTTCCTAATAAAACAAAAGAAAAACAAAATTCTTTTCACCCACTGAAACGTACCATCTGGTCTAAAATCAAAATCCCGCCAATTCTGCTCGATGCAAATATTTCCCAGTGTTTTACAAACTTGCATCCCGCAATTTGCCAAGAATAATGCTAGCCATTATACAAAATCCTGGAATCCTCGGACAAAATAGTTTCCCAGGGCCTGTTGCTATTCAAGCCTGAACTATTCACCCGGCGACCCGAGCGCTTCCACCTAGAAATCAGAATTTTTTCGGTCTCGTGAATACGAAACGATATCTCCTTCCGTAATTGCTGATAAACAAACGCACTCTCCGGGAAACAATGGCATCGGCGGGACGTTATTATTCCGAGCAGCGAGGATGACGTGTCAGGGGCGTCCGGACAATGCTCAATGTCGAAGACCCGCGATGCGACTCGAAGGACTCTGATGAATATCGGCTCGTAAAACAGCGAGGGTCAAGTGGCAACGACCATGTGCCATATTCGCCAGGATAAATCCTCAACGCGAGGACCGGTGACGAGCGATGAATGATCAAACCGACTGCGTACACAATGGAGCCCCTTGCCCCTCGTCGGGAAATCCTTCGAGGAGAGCCCAGCGATATTAATCGAACGATTGTTACGGCGAAGGCCAGCCATCGGTGATTACAAATATCGACTCCGATGTTTAGAGACGTTGCGCAACGCCTGTCAATCGTTTCACGTTCCACGAAACCGCTCTTTGCTTAGACTTTGTCTCGTTTGGATTTGCCTTCATTTTTAATCCTTGCTTACGCGATTAAGTTGTATTAGGTTACTTGGAAATTAATTTTGGGACCGTTTTTTTTTTTATTTATTTATTTAATGTCGCAACAGTACTTATGCTATTAGCGACCATCGATATGTTACATTGTGTTACATATAAGTACAGGCTTAATTGTACAAGGCTATTTGTCTGAAAAATGGCCAAAAGATCATAGAACAGAATGGTCACTTCAACCGGATAACACTCTTTGCTTAGACTTTGCCTCGTTTGGATTTGCATTCATTTTTAATCCTTGCTTAGGCGATTAAGTTGTATTAGGTTACTTGGAAATTAATTTTGGGACCGTTGTTTTTTTATTTATTTATTTAATGTCCCATCAGCATTTATGCTATTAGCGACCACCGATATGTTACATATAAGTGCAGGGTTAATTGTAGAAAGCTAATTGTCAGAAAAATGGCCAAAGATCATAGAACAGAATGGTCACTATAACCGGATAACACTCTTTGCTTAGACTTTGCCCCATTTGGATTCCAATTGGATTTGCCTTCATTTTTAATCCTTGCTTAGGCGATTAGTTAGGTTACTTGAAAATTAATTTCGGACGTTTTTTTTTTATTTATTTATTTAATGTCGCAACAGTATTTATGCTATTAGCGACCACCGATATGTTACAATGTGTTACATAATAAGTACAGGATTAATTGTACAAGGCTAATTGTCAGAAAAATGGCCAAAGATCATAGAACAGAATGGTCACTTCAACCGAATAACACTCATTCTATGTGAAAAACGGTCTTCTATTTTTCCTTGAAAAACGAAATTCCAACACAATGGAAATGAGTTCAATTTTTTGGGATTGAAGTTGCTTTGATTGTAGAATTTAGCAATTTTATCGGTCATTTTATACGGAAAAGTGATTTTATAGTTTTCAATTTTAATGCACATGTTTGTTTGGTGATCTTGCACAGTGACGAACAGATGATGGACGATGTTTATTGATATTGCAGTTGGTAAAACGACTGGAAAAACGACCGAGTAAAACATAGTTTCAAAAAAGATGGGCCGAAGTTCGTTATGCTAATAACTGTTTTTAAAAGACCAAGTGTGAATTAGTGTCAGTCACGAATCATACATGTGCGCGTGATGTTCTTAGAGCGTCGCAGCTCGCGTATTAAATATGACGATGTCACTAATCATCGATCTTAATCACTGGGTACATAAGAGCTAGTAAAAAGACTGGCGATAAAGAAATCCTTACTTTGTGTAAATCCAACAAATTAATAAAGAGACAAACACGTTTTTAACCCTTGTACGCTATTCACAAAAATGAAAATTTCAATGGGGTCTTAAATTCTTGGCATATTTTTGCAAGAATAATTGCTTGAAGAACATTCGAGTCAGTAGTTCGTTTTTGGATCAAATTAGTGGAAACACTGCGCGAGAGTTCTATTCCCGGGTTCCCTGAACGTAAATTCGCAGGATAATCCTCGTTCTCGCGATTACGCTCGCGAAATCCCCGCGGGAAGTTATAGTTTCTCGTGTTTCGATTAGCATTGCTCCCATCTGCGCTATCAGTCAACGAGAACAAACTGTTTTTCACGGAAAGTCTGTGTCCATTTCAATCATTCTCAATCAAGTATTAGCTCACGAAAAGGTCAAATTTTAAACAATGTAGTGAACCCTCAGCACTCGGATGGCGACTCTGAGGCACCACTGAAAATTACTATGAGGTCATTCCATGCCGAATCGATCACTTTTTGCAGTCACCATCTTCGATTTTGTCCTAATTGAAATATGTCGTGGTCCATGTGAAATTAGGGGAAGTTTAATTCATCATTTTGCCGATTTCGAATTTTTTAAAAAATGGCAGGCCTTCAAAGTTTGCGATTTTTACCCATTTTGACGAAAACAGGCGTCACTTACGAATTTTTATCTCAGGAACTGTTTATCCGATTGAGCTATACTTTTTTTTGTTTTATTCGGAAAGGATTGGGCTATCATGAAATAATTTTTTCAACCTCGGAAATCAACTTTTATAATGTTGAAAAATTTAAACAAATTCTTTTTTTACGTTTTTTTCGACGCGGAGCCAGAGTGATTTAAATTTTGAAAAAAATATGGTTATATTCCCTGAAGTTTCCCCTTTAAAATGAGACCTTGAAAACGATGGAGCCATAAAAATTGGCGTCACAATGAGCTGGTAAAGTACGCCGTGTACCTCCGTTTCAGGTAGAGGTGAGACGTATTTAATAAACTACTAGACATTTACATATTACATGAGATATTATATCAGTTTCGTATGCAAAAAATGCAAAACATACAAAACATATTGTATAGAATGGAAATATTCTAGAATGGAAAAATCTGTCGTTTCTGAGCGTAAAATAGCTCCGAGTGCAAAGGGTTAATTAATTCCTGCAAATTTATAGAAACGGCCGGGCCCCCCACTGCGCCGGGAATTTCAGCTCCGGAAACGGAGGTTCTGGCTCAAAGGTTCAATCGTTCGCGAATTTCGTCGCGAATATCGACAAGATATACGCGCAGCCGCTTTTCCTCTGAAAGGAATAGCGACGTCGTGTCAAGGACAACACATACGTCGCAGAACCAGTTCGTTTTTATAACCGCCGCGTGTTAATGAATTTTTCTGTGCACGGGGAAAAAATCCGACGGCCGTTTTATCGGGTTTGCTGCCGAGCCGACCGTGACACAGTCCGGTTTGTCTAAAATTGCTGGCTTGCTTCAATTATTCATCGGTTTCCGGCTGCGAGTTGCGACAGTTTGAGAAAAAGATCGTGACGTCTATAAATGAGACGTACTCGAAGATAGAACGGTTTGGCTTAATCGAAAGAAGAGGAATCGATCTTCAAACGTTAATATTCAATCTAACCGGGAAGACAAAATTATTCATTCCGGATTTCTGGTTTTGAATTATTGAAACAAGCGGTTTTTCTAAACATTCATTCGATAGATTGGTTCATTTAGAGGTACGCTAAAATGAGTGGAATCTTAATAGAAACATTTTTCTGATTTATAAAAAATTCAATACCACCCCTCAATAATATTAAATTTTGCTATAAAACAAATTTCAATAAAAATTCAATACTACCCCTCAATAATATTAAATTTTGCTATAAAAGAAATTTCAATAAAAATACAATACTACCCCACAATAATATTAAATTTTGCTATAAAACAAATTTCAAGAAAAATTCAATACTACCCCCCAATAATATTAAAATAGTAAAATACAAGTAGCTTTCTGCGCGAGTGCTTTTTATCCCAACGCAAATTAAACAATCGCAAAACGTCCGGCTCTAATTGTCACGTCCCCTAATCAACCCATCAAGCACGCCATTGGTTTCGGAGCAGTACAATTAATCGTGGAAATTCGAACCCTTTGATCAACATTATCAAGCCCATTACCACACGTTGTGGACTCATTTCCACATTAAAAACACGCTAATTAACCCGTAACCTAAAACACGTACAAATTCCATTTCAATTCCATTATCCGTAATTAATTCCAGCCGGCGCCGCCGAGTCAGTTGCACAGCCGCCGCTCGCTGCAGTTAAAAAAGCGAGCAATTGCCTGCAATTTTATTTATTAACGCGCACTTGTCTAACAGGCCGGTGCATAGTTGAATCGGAGTTTCATTTCCGTCCCGGGGAATTTTCTAAAAGAAGGAAACAAGACGGAAAGAGATTTTCTTGCTGCGAAATTACAGTCGATTCCGCCTGCTTCATCAAACGTACCGGAGAACCCGTCTTAGCCCGGCGGAACCCTTTGCACTCGGAGCTATTTTAACACGAAAATTAAACATTTCTTTCGACCTAGAACAATTCCATTCTATATGATTTTTTTGTCATTTTATGGATATGAAATTGATATACAGGGTATTTCACCTATATGTATATATCGCTTATTTTGTATGATAGAAAAAATGTCAGATGGAGAAAATATTCTGTTCGAAGGCGCCAATACGGTGATAGACCGAATTTTTTTCTCAAGGTCATTTTTTTCGAGATTTCAAGGTCATCGTATATTTTTCAAATGGGACTACATATTTTCACTACAACAGTCGTATAGCTTATAAAAAAAACGAATCCAACGAGGTGCAATATGTTGACCTTCACGTGACCTTTAGCGAGGAAATTATGTTTGTTAGTAACTTCAGTACGCGTTCGGGGACGGTAAATGAAGGAATTTCAATTTCATTGAAACAGTGTACCATGTAAGTGTCCCTGGTGCTTGTAAACAGACTTTCGTATTCTCCTTTCATCGGCTGAAGGATTTTTACAAGCATTATTATCAAAGCGTAGTGTATGTGTTCATGATGGATCAGCTTATTGCACTGATACCGATACCGTAGCTTGTTGTGCTGATACTGATAGTAAAGCGATAATCTTCTGCTCAGATTATCGCTTTGATGCTTGTAAACATACTTACGTCCTCGAACGCGTACTGAAGTTACTAACAAACATTTCATAATTTCCTCGCTAAAGGTCACGCGAAGGTCAACATATTGCACCTCGTTGGATTCGTTATTTTATAAGCTATACGACTGTTGGAGTGAAAATATGTAGTTCCATTAAAAAAATATACGATGACCTTGAAATCTCGAAAAAAATGACCTTGAGAACAGAATATTTTCTCCCTCCGACATTTTTTCTATCACACAAAATAAGCGATATACATGAGGTGGTCAAGTTAGGTGAAATACCCTGTATAATACCACATACGATACTGAAATGTTTGGCAATTGATTACACAGCACCATATTTAATAATGTAAACAATACTGCGAATAATGGTAGAGCAATTTTTAGTAGCGACTCCGAGTCGCCGCTCGAGTGCAAAGGGTTAATTTTTCGTTTCGCGTGCACTCGGTGCACCGAGTGCATCGAGTGTCACGTGATACCACCGAGAAGAAAGTGACCGTGGCACTTGGCCTAGGTACCACTTACACCCGAGTCACCTGGATACGCTCGACACGATACTTTCCTTAGATCGACGCGGCTTTTATTTCGCCTGTTTTCCTTTAGGTCTCGCATTTCACGCGCCCCTCCCTCCGTACCAGCTCGAGAATATATTTTTGCTGTGTTACGCGGTGTCCACGGCTCGTATCCATGGAAATTTTTATTGACAGAGAATCCCCTTGATACACCACCACAGCGCAAGTAACTGTGACGTGGTAAACTGTTTTATGCATCTTTATGACGTGACACAGAAATTCTTCTATTTTAGTTTCAGTCGTCAACCGACAATTTAATGTTTTGTTAGTTAATTTGGAAAATACATTTTTTAGTTACAACGATCCAAACGGTATATCACTGTCAAAGAAAATTTCTTTGTTATGCGACCCAAACGGTAGATCACTGTCAAAGAAAAATTTCTTTGTTATGCGTACAACTGAAGTTTTTATTAAATTGCTTGAATTTTACTTCAATTTTATGGTCACCGAGTGGATGGTCAACGTGTTGAAAGCACATCTAATGAATTGATGAAGGATAACTCGAGTCCTCGAACAGTAACAGCAGCGAGTTTTAATTAATTATTAGTTGAAAATTACATAGAACCGCGGCGACCTCAAAAGCGCACCTGCAGGTTAATACCCCAGTTACCAAAGGCTAATCTGCCTGGTCGGAGAACGGTAATTTTCTTGCGAGTCTACTAATTAAGGAAGCGCTTAATTCTGCACCTCGGTTGTTAAAGAATATCCCACCCGTTGGTGCTCCATGGACCTAATAAATTCGATTGATATTTCTAAATGGCAATGTTCCCTTATTAGACTTTCCGAGAGGAAAATGGCCATTCCTGCAGCGAAATCTCGCAGAAGTACGCAATAAAAAGCCGTTCACGTGTCTCAGAACGATTCTATCCATCGTTCCAGCATATATCGCACGCTTTCTCCGACGACTTAATGCGCGGGACTCGGGTTTTTTTTCAATTTTCTCGATCAGAGACGAGCCAGAAGAAAAATGGTAATCAGCCTCGAGCTGTCGATTCTGCGAGAAAACCTTTCCGACAGACGAGCAAAGCCTTCCGCACCATTTAACCCATTCGTTCCAAAATGCTTGGAATAAAATGTGATTTTTGCGAGAGAAACACGCGTCACTCGTGAATCGATACGAACACATGAAATGCATTTTTTACGACAAATCCAGTTAAATGTACAATGGACCTTCATGCAAAATAAAAATTTTCTAAAATCACGAATTACCTTCGTTGAGGGGAATTTTGTCCATTAATTTTTCCAATAAAAATATAAGAACACGAACACCACGATTCACAGTTGGAAATGGTTGGCAAGCAACTGGAGAACCAGCGGAAAAAATCACTTGACAATTCCACCCCCTCTTTCCAGGGTCCGGTGAATCACAAGGTTACCCGGGGAACCAGTTAGTTCCCCATGAAACAACATGCGAACCCCATGAAGCCGAACCACCCCCGCACGGTTCGCCAGGAAACGCTCGAGTCACCTGGAATCCAGGTGAAATGATTCACAGCGAGCTGCGGCGATGCAATTACCTCGGAACTGCTCGTTCCGGGGCTAAACAATGCCCCCGATTGGAGTAATAATTACTGGCCCGGTATTTCGATCCATTCTGGTACGTCAATTAATGCAATCGCATCGTTACAACGCCGGAACAGACGGGAAAAGGTTTTTCGTCGAGTTCCGTTCGTTCCTCCGGAGAAAATGTTTCCAACTACGGGGCTCCTCGGGAGCTGCGCGCTGCTTAATCACGCTAATTTTGTTATTAAGTTGCTTGGGGACTTTAACGACATGCTTGTATAGCGAGTTCGGAAAGTTTGCGCGGTTGCCGATGGAATCTGGATGCTGGATCAGTAAGGATCCTTCGAGAGAAATTCATAATTAATAAAATTCTCAAATTTATTAACCCTTTGCACTCGGAGCTATTTTAACCCAAAAACGAAAGATTTTTCCATTCTATATAATTTTTGTTCATTTTTGGCATATAAAATTGATATAATATCTCATGTAATATGCAAATGTCTAGTAGTTCATTAACTACTAACAAAAATAATAGTGTGAACAATATTTTTAAGAATGGCACAGCAATTTTCATTGGTGCCTCAGAGTCAACATCCGAGTGCTAAGGGTTAAAGAATAATAAAATTTTATTACTTTCGTAGAAAAGTATCGATCGTTTTGCTATTGAGCCATAAATAATAGATTTGATAATAGATTTCATTTGAATAATAGATTTTGAGAAAAATTGGTTGTAGGCGAGTTCGGGAAGTTTGCGAGGTTGCCGATGGATTCTGGATGCTGGATCAGCAAGGATCCTTCGAATGCTAGAAATTCATAATTAATAAAATTCTCAAAATTATTAAAGAATAATCAAATTTGATTACTTTCGTAGAACAGTATCGATCGTTTTGCTATTGAGCCATAAAGTTCATTTTAATAATAGATTTTAACAAAAATTGAGCCTCGACAATTTACAGTAAAGTGTTAATTATTTTGTTTTCGAGTGCGGTGAAGCTGATTAAACGTTGAAGAAGAAAATTCATATTCGACTTTGAAAATTAAATTATGTAACTGCAATTTAAGGTTATTAATAATATTACAGTATCTTCACACTAGAACTACCGAGCCCTTAACGAGAGCGATGTATATTCTTTTATAATAATAACAGAATTGAGTTTATTTAGATTTCGTAGGATTTTTATGGTGACATGTACTTGAATACAGAAGCATACTAAAAAATTTCTCAAGAAAATACATCTGTAACTTCACGAATCGTAAAAAAGAAAAAACCAGGAAACCAGTCATTTTGACTGGTTCGATAGTTCTAGTGTTATGGATAATTAGCAGAATTAGCAATCCATCGGAAACACCAGATGCGTAGCTTAATCGCGGGAGAACACGGGAGAAATTAATTTCGTGAAAGTGATAAGTAACTCGAGGAGTGCGTGTAACGTGACCCTGGGTCGTTGACGCCCACGGCGTGTCGAAATCGATTGGAATCACTTTCGATAGGAGCCCTCCAGCACCGCAAGAGATCGAGGAAGCTGCGGCGAGCAAACCGCGAACTGGAAAATTTTCCTACGGCCTGTTGCCCGTTTGCTGTTGCACGCAGAGTTGACGGATCAGGGGAATTGACTGGTATCGAGGGGAAAAAGTTATCCCCTCTCTCCGCCAGTACTGCTTCGTCACGTGACACTCTGACGCGTGCACGACAGAGGCGCAACGCGTCACGTGACCGGGCCGTGGCGGAACCGTGGGGGAACCTTAGGCCTTAGACCATATATACCTATAGTATGTGCATACGATGCGATGTTCCCAGATCTAAAATTATCTGGTGCCCACAAGCCTCGATTCGAGATAATTCAAAATGGTGGATAGTGTATGAGACGAAGCGAGTGCACAAGTATATTTCATAAGTTCATCATTTGGTACAAATTTGAAAAAATGCTGCAAACTTGTTGCATAATATTTTGTAACCAAAATATTCAAATTGTATTGTACTGTAAATAAATATTGTTTTATATTACCTTGCGCATATTATATATAATATATGTATTGTATTCGACATATACATGTATATTGTTCTTTTTTTAAATAAAGTAAGTTGTGAGGAAATAAATTACAGATTTCATATTATCAACTCCAACATTAAAATTTAACTTCTTCCAAATTATAATCGACAAAATGAGTTAACCATATTTAAAATAATAAGAGTAAAGCAAAATTGAACGAGTAATAAAATAAAATACATGTATGTATATTACACAGTTACAGTTTCCATAAATATTTATACAGAATGATATGTGACGACGATTCCCCTTTCCCCTCTGCCGCTTTACCTTCGTGATACTGCGATTTCTCAACATACTATAGCACTTTGCCCACAAGCGTAGTCTGCTAAGCAGTTTAATCTCGGAACAAGGCAGACTTATCTGCATCGGGTCTATAGGTATATATGGTCTAAGTCTAAGATACTAATAGACCCGACATAGGTATAGTATGTGTATAGGAAAACCGAGAATTCAGTGTCCGAAAGATGATGGGACACTGTGACGTCACAAGATAAGTCTTAAGATAATTTCTTTCCATGTACTGTGTACATGGCGCACCCGCTGACCCCCCTATCCCCATATAAGCATGGCTTGTACATCTTTTGAAAATGTGACGTCACAGTGTCTTTCAGCTGATTTCATCTTTCGGACACGGAAAATTATCTACGCCGTGTCTATAGGTATATATGGTCTAAGGGGGGAACAGCGTCGTAGAAGGGGAAGCGTAGAGTGGGAGACAAATCGTAATCTGTCGACTGTGGTTGCACGCGAATCTTCGCGTGTTTATTTTGGCAGCCGGACACCTGTCCACTACAATTACCACGGGATAGCACGAGCAATAATTAACTGGGAGACAATTATTTCTATTAACTTGTTTAAGAGAGTTCGTCGAGACATGCCGTTATTTACGATTTACTTTACAGCTACGATGATTGTCGTTCCTTGGGAGGGAAAGAAAAATCGTGTTCGTTGTTTGTGTACAGGGTGTAAAGAAATGTTTGGTCTTGGCTACCATAGGCGTATTCTACATCTTCGGATCGATGAAGATCTGTGAAAAAAAGTTGCCGCAACATTGTCCTCGACCTTGTATGTCAAGGTCAAATTTTTTTTTAATTGCACGATGCATAGAATACAATACGATAAACAAAAATTTGACCTTGAAATTCAAGATCAAGGACAATTTTGCGGCAACGTTTTTTTACAGATCTTCGTCGATCCGAAGACGTAGAATACGTCTATGGCAGCCAAGATAAAACATTTCTTTACACCCTGTACGTTTACTATGGTGTTCGATAGTGAGCGTACAGATGTAATAATTCTTTTGAATTGTTGTTAACAACGCATTCGATCTATGTTAAACAATGCTCGTACGCTGGTACGTTGCACAATACCGAGCGAGTAACATCGATTTCTTCTTTATTAATAAATTGTGTTTCGTAAAACTGTACAAGCACTAAACTGGTAAACGTTGTGTTTCAAACAATTTGATTTACTGTTTCCGAGTTTTATTGGAGAGACATGTCAGCTACCAAAATTCACTAACATTCTCAAACAATTATTTACCAAACAATAGAATCGTCCCACTCGAACTAAATAAACCTTTGCAGAAGTTTCCTTTGCAGAATTGTATAATACCATGCACGCGAATTTGAACAATGGTATTATTTACTCTACATAAATATATCTTCCGCTCGTCGCCAAGCATCTCTTTGAAGCGCAAGCAGAACTGTAGTTGAAGTACCGAAGAAGTGATCTTGACTTGTAAATGAGTATCTACTAAAACAGACTGAAACGCTGTTACCAAAGAACAAACTCGAAGTAGCAGAACTTCTCGCAGAAATTTTCGCGGACCCAGACGCTACTGCAAAGGTACAAAAAAAAATAATAAAAGTGTACGGAAGAAGAGCGTGCTTTCGATTCACCTAGAACCGTGCATGAAAGCGGACCGGTGGAACTGTTTTTCGATCGCACGGTCGAGCGGCCGTCGCATCAAAGTAAAAGTAGAAAATAGAAAAGAGGAACACGAGGCGCAGTCGATTCGTCACAAGTCTCCTCGATCTCCGGTAGCCTCGGTCGATCCGATCGAGGAATCGGCTCTTACCTAATGTTGGACATCAATTCTAATATTTCCACGGTTCGCGGATCTGTTTTACGTAACTTTGTGCGAGGTGGAAACCAGAGAGAACAGAATACTAAAGAAAAAACAGAAGAGTCGAAAGAAAGAGAGAGAGAGAGAAGAGGTGGAGGAATAAGTAAATACGCGGGGTAACGAGCCCCGTTATTGCGCAAAAGAAAATCTCCGACCGCAAATTGGCTCGAAAGGCAAACCGTGCGTCGCGTCGGTCGATCGATCGTCACGGGATCGATCCTCGTGTTGCGATTTTTATTTTAGCGCCTAGCGAAACGTCCGGTGTGAATCACCGAGGAAAACAATGAACAAAAATACAGTAACGGGGAAATATTCGAGGTGTACAAGTTGCGTTTACCACCACATATACACGGTGTCCCAGAAATGTGCATCCTTGAAAGGGACGATTCCTGAGGTCATACGAAACAATTTTTTCCTTTACGAAAATGTTCTGCGCGGTTTCGTTGAGGAGTTATCAACGAATAAACGCGGACCAATCAAAGCGCGGCTACAGCTGAGCGTCCCCGTCCGCGGTAGCCTCGCTCCGATTGGTCCGCGTGGTATTCGTTAATAACTCCTTAACGGAGCCTCGGAGAACATTCCCGTAAAGGAAAAAGTTATTTCAAATGATCTCAGGAATCGCTCTTTTGCAACGAGATACAACATTTTTGCTACACTCTGTACACGAGGCTGCTCGTTAACGAGCAGTTTTTTGTCAAACGAGGAAAAAATAGAAAGTGAAGTTTGCTTTGCTATACATCAGGGTTCGGGAAGGTCAGAAAACAGGGCCATGATGAGACAGGATGTTACACAATGGTGAATACAGTTACTGTTCTCACAGCAGGAATTTTCTGGAAGAAGATAATTGAAGAGCATGTGGCTAGGTTTCCGTGAAATGATCTTTGTCGTTGTCTTTATCGATGATCGTTGTTTGTACAACCTGCGAAGTGGCAGAGGATCCTAACGTTACTATTCCAGCATACTCGCATAATCCTTCAGTTCAGACGGTAATTGAGCAAAGTTCGTGGCTAGACGTAACGTGCGTTAATTGATTTGGACGTTTACACGAAGCGTGTGCACACTTTCGATTTCAGCGAAATATTAAATATATTAAATCAATTAAATCAATTAAAAATCTGTTGCACGACACGCTGGAAAACTTTTTGCTCGCGAATTACAGCGATGGGAAATTCTCGGTGTGCAAAACAGCAACAGTAGAAAAAGGAGAAAGTCGCGCATGCTTTCAGCATTTAATCAAGGATCTGGCCAAAGAATCAGTACAATTTCATTTAATAATGATAATAATAAGATCCAACTAACGTTATCCACACAGGATGAGCCTCGCAACTTGCCCGCACTGATTACTCTCTCATTGTCAGTGGAACGATCTCTAAGGTTTCGTTATCCCGACCGATTCTTCTCAGACTTTTGCAGATCGTGTGCCGGCAGTTCTATTTTTTTCCCCATCTTTGTCTACCTCTCCGGTTTTTTTTTTATTCTGTTTCGAAACAGACGCGATAAATTTAACGATCGTGCGCGTATGCTTGGTGCACGAAATTAAATGGATCCATGAATATTTTATGAACGCCTGCGCGGCGCGCACCGAAGTAAAGAAATTCCTCGACAGATTAAACGCGAAGAAATCCGAACGGATCTTTTGGGTGGAAAAAATTTCATTTCCTGCCGGAAATAATTATTTAATACTCCGTCGAGGAAGAAGTTCGTTTCCGAAAACCTGTTCCTTCAATTCTGCATTTTCCTCGCTCGCGAATTTTTATCGATCTCCGGTTGTTTTTGTTTCCAGAATTGTTCTCCAGAGGTAAACTTTCCTCCAACGATTTCGAGATTGTTTAACGAATATTATTTTCTGTGTGTCGGGCCGGAAATTCGTTCGAGTATAAAATTTCGTTGCGCCGGCTTGATTCGGATTGAGAATTATGCTAATTGAAGTGATTATGCCTTTAGAACAGGATCAGATAAGACAAACGTTTCATTTCCATCGCTCTTCGCGCATAATTCATAAGGAAAACAGTGCTGAAGGTAAGACAACTATGTTCCTCATGGTCCGTAATTAATAATTATATTTGGAAGAGTGCTGGCTGATTTGGTCAAATATTGCGCGCTGTTCTTTTAGAAAATGGTGGAGACTTCGATTTCAATTTGCAATTTATAATGTAGAAAAGCTTAGAGTTTATCAATTATTAAATATTGCCGAAGACGACAATTTTTCATTTGAATGTACAATTAGCAATGGCTCTGATCTATTAAAGTTAATTGAAACAATAGTTATTTGCCCAAGGTACAGAGTTCCATAATATAAAGGTAAACACAGAAAATGGAACCACGAACACTCCAACCTGGAGCGTCCTCTGAATTAACGTGTTTCCAGAACAAGGCTGCGGATAATACGACGGGCTGAAGTTTGGAGTTCTACTTAAGCGTGTAATTCACGTATGAGAAGCTTAAAGTGGCGGAATTGACAAAGAACAGTCTAAGAACGTTTGCCGAACGTGTTACTGCATCGTCGCAATACATCTCGATGATTTATGGCTCTACTAAAACTGTCTGCCTTCTATACAGGGTGTTCCAAAATTCCTTCGTCTCCTTGAAATGGGCGGTTCCTGAGGTTATTCGAAGCGACATTTTCCTTTTCCAAATTGTTCGTCGCGGCTTCGTTTACGAGTTATTAACGAAAAACACGGACCAATCATAGCGCGACCTAGACGCGTATTGGCTGTACTCGTGAGTTAGATCCGACCGCAAGCACACAATCGTATTGGTATTCTGCTGTTTTGCATAGAAAATTTAAACCATGAATATCTTTTTTTCGCGCAAATATGCGCAAGATTTTCTTTTGCAACATTGTTGTGAACATATTCGCAAATACTGTCCATGTCGAACGAGCATGTTGTTCGGTGTTGTTTGTTTTTTATTTAAGTTGAAAGTCGGACAACATATATATTACAACGTATATTTTAAACTATATACCTGCTCATCCATGGTCACGAAAGTATTCGTACTATTACAATTTCATTATTTAGTCATCAAGGAACAATTTTCAATCGCAAAATTATTCTTTAAAGTGTACAGATTTAACACAATATGAAGAAACAAGCGGTTTGGCCCATCGTGTTATACATGTGTATTGAAAGAAGACTGTGTCCTGTATACCTGTGTCAGAACGACTGAAACGTCACGACGACGCAACGTCCGTAAACAACGCGGACTGACCTCGCGTATCTGACCGCGCATCCCAAATACGACGAAAGTCGCCTCGACCCATTGCGGTATATCGAAAATTACTGTACGATTTATACAGTGTTTTTATAACTACTACGTCACGATGTATGGATCAACATGGACGGTTTGCGCGTATCTGCCACGACGACAGTCCTCGTATCAAGAACTTACAGACCCAGACGACTGCTGGCGCGCCGGACCATCTTTGACAACACGCGTCTAGGTCCCGCTCTGATTGGTCCGTGTTTTTCGTTAATAACTCGTAAACGAAGCCGTGGCGGACATTTTTGAAAAGGAAAATGTCGCTTCAAATTACCTCAGGAACCGCCCATTTGTGGGAGTTGAAGGAATTTTGGAACACCCTGTATGTAGACTTATGGCACCGTTAACGAGAATTGACTACCTTCAAGTAATATCGCTTCGAACTGTTACAATTTCAATTGTTCAACTGTTACAATTTGTATAAAAGGACTTCGGTCCGTAAATAATAATAAATAATAAATAAATAATAAATAATACATCATTTCAGATACATTTAATTTTTAGAAGTCAGTGACTGAGAGAAACAATGCAAAAACTATGCGCAGCATCTATTACAAAATTTATGTACTCGGTGATATACTTGTCTAGAGATACCAGTAATAAGGAGTTTAGTTACTTTTAATGTACCGTCGTATTCCTTCTATCACCTCAGGAACGAAATAAAACTGCGTGGGCGTTATAAAATCGCCTTATCACCCGCCCCGGTAATAACCATTCGTGGACATCGTATACGACCCTAAATCTTCGGACCCCTCCCTGACACACCATTAAACATCATTTCGCAACCCTACTCTTGTCGACAAAGTCGATTAAATGTGGGTGACACGATTCGAACGTCATTAAGAATTTTGTGATCTACATAACAGGATTAAATTACTCTGTTGTATGTTGAATCTACAATGGTCATTAACGTTCTACAATAACGTGCAACGTTAAAGTCGCGCTTTTATTGCAGACCCGAACAAATTAAAAATAAATTTTTAATTGGTTTCAGGAATAATTTAAAATTCGTGTGAATTGTTCATTTTAGCATTTTAGTTAAATGCGAAATGCTGGTACTAATCATTTTTTAGAATAGCCGAAAAGGAAACTTTAAAGGCCGCGTAATTAAGGGTCCCTGTTTTTCGTGACTCTGTGCATCTTTTTACCGTGTTTCGCGAATTTTTGTGTAATTCAAGCACCACGTTATTCAAGGGCCGCATTTGCATTTTGAGAGTCTCATTCTTTTTTGCTTGCTGCTACTACAGGTTCCCCAGTAAAGAATTTGTCTATTCAATATTTCGCAATTTTCCCTACTACAGTTACGTTATTGTTGTAGTGTATTATTATATGATTATATTATTCCTCTCCAACTCTTTCTCAGATTACAGTAGGTAATACGATCTGGCAGTTCATTAAGATTTTAGCACTACTTGGAAGTTTAAGGGTTTAATAATGTAGGTCGTTTTAACAACAACTACAATATTATGCAGTAGAAAATATATGTATATTGACCTTTAAAAATTGAAGGTGAATTTATTTTTTACCGAAAAAACACTTTTTGTATTGAAATTTGTAGACCGCTAAATGCCGATTAACTTTTATTTCAAACATTCTTTTGTTCCATTATCGGGCCTGATAAGTATGATCAGTTTCTAAATAAACAATAATAATCCATAATGGTATTTATAAAATGTTGATTTTTAAATGCTTGCACAATTTTTAACAAATCTTATTAATTTAATCGTTTTGGAAGATTATGGACACTTAGGAAGCAATATACGAGTACATTCGATAAATATCAATATCCACTGAAGTATCTGTCACACTTTAAACATTAATAATTGCTGAAGAAGGACGAAGGTGGAAATAATTCTTGCCGCATCATACAAGGAAAAGTATATTGAAAATATTCCAATTTGAAAAAATGCGGAACTATTTGGAATTAGAAAGATATTCCATGTCAAAGGGAAATAACTTCGACAACTTTATGAGTCCATTAAGCATTACTTATTTAATAAATGACGAACTGTAATTCTGAGGTATGCATTTTCAAGGTAAAAGAATGCTCTTCATTTCAAACTGTGCACAAATTTTTTTCTCACCTAATGGAACAATTCGGGGGGAGGGGCGTCGTGAAAAAAATTCGTTGGCCAAAAAATAAAGTCCACCCTACTGTAGATGCATTAAATACCGATATAAAACACTTCTTTCTTTGCCAAATGAACTGTTAAATCTCGCGCCCGGACCACTGTGCAGCGGTGCAACGGAATGCCTCCTAAAAGTTAGCCCCCCACTTGTTGAATTAAATAATTTTAACAGTTGTGCTGAGTTGTGCTAGGTTTGTGCTACATTGTGCTCGAATATTAAAATTATAATATAAAACATACGACAGAAAATTGAGAAAAACGATTTTTTGAGTAGCCCCCAATTTTCATTTTATTCAATTTTCTCTATTGTGCTAAGTTGTGCTAGGATTGTGCTAAAGTATTACTTAAAAATAATAATAAATAAAGAAGTTATGGTTAATAATAGGTTTGGACATGCAGTTAACGTTGAAGTTAGTAAGAGTAATGCAAACACCATATAATTATACAATATTTGAGTTGTGCTAGCCTAGCACAAGTCAGCACAACTGCCGATTTCCCCAGCACAACGATATTAAGGGCACTTTACTCTTGTACATTTACCCTCTGCGCATGGATTCTATATCATTAATTGGGCTTTCTGTTCATGCGAAGAACACAATATTGCATATCCGAGTTGTGCTAGCTTAGTACAAACCAGCATAATGGCCGATTTCACCAGCAGAACGATATTAAGGGCACTTTTATTGGGATGACCAGAAAGCCCAATTAACGATATACATAGAATCCAAGCGCAAAGGGCCCTGTACAAGAGTAAAGTGCCCTTAACTGCGTTGGGCTGGGGAAATCGGCAGTTGTGCTGACTCGTGCTAGGCTAGCACAACTCGGATATGCAATATTGTGTTCTTCGGATGACCAGAAAACCCAATTAACCCTTAGCAGTAGAATGGCGCCTCTGAGGCACCACTGAAAATTGCTATGCTATTTATAAAAATATTGTTTACATTATTATTTTTGTTCGTATTTAATAAACTACTAGACATTTACATATTACATGAGATATTATATCAGTTTCATGCCCAAAAAATGAACAAAAATTGTATAGAATAGAAATATTCGACAATGGAAAAATCTTTCGTTTTTAAGTTAAAATAGCTCCGAGTGCAAAGGGTTAATGATATACATAGAATCCATGCGCAAAGGGCCCCGTACAAGAGTAAAGTGCCCTTAATAGCGTTGTGCTGGGGAAATCGGCAGTTGTGCTGGCTCGTGCTAGGCTAGCACAACTCAAATATATGATTATATGATGTTTGCATTACTCTTACCAACTTCAACGTTAATTGCATGTCTAAACCTATTATTAACCATAACTTCTTTATTTATTATTATTTCAAAGTAATACTTTAGCACAATCCCAGCACAACTTAGCACAATAGAGAAAATCGAAAAAAACAATGAAAAGTGGGGGGCTAATCAAAAAATCGTTTTTCTCAATTTTCTGTCTTATTGTTTATGTTATAATTTTAATATTCGAGCACAATGTAGCACAAACCTAGCGCAACTCCAGCACAACTGTTAAAATTATTTATTTCAACGAGTGGGGGGGGCTAACTTGTAGGAGGCCAACGGAGTGCACATTATAGACCATCTTCGCCACCCGCAGCGACGCGAAAGAGGGTGAGACGAATGGAAATACCTGTTCTCGACGAACTCCATCGTCACCTGGCAATAAACGATCTTCACCGCGAACATCTCGCACCAGCATGGTAAAACGCGCGCGACCGATGCTTTAACACGGCTCACCTGAACAGAAACGACTGTCTGTCCAGCGCAACCGAATTTCGACGCGACTCCGTTCGCTATGTATGTTTCGCAGGGCCCTTTGTCCTGCAAGTAGCTGCGCGTGCACGTGTGTGGACACACCGTGGACGTCGCGTCAGGTGAAACAGACGAGGTGACGTCCCCCCATGAAAACGGATATCCGGCGTTACGGTGTGCCGGCCTCCGCCTTTGCGTCCTTTCGATTGTTCCCGCGAATTCGCTCCGCTAATAACCATCGGCGTTCATTAATACTGTCACATATTCCGATTATAATCTGCGATCGCATAGCTGCCGCGAAAGTGACGACGCACAGTCATTAGTTATCTGACTCGCCGTTCTAGGCAACGCTATTTCAGCGTCTACTCGTTTATCGTTAGACCGCGAATTTTTATGCAAAACAACAATTGTCCGCATCGATCGCAACAGACAGAAGCCGGGTAAAAATATTTTTGTCGGCACAATATCCTACTGGAAGTATTGTTGTCGCGCGAATTCTATGAAAAATCGGACGGATTAAAATGTTGACGCGTGACGTCCGCGCAAGGTTTTATATTCCGCGCGAAAGAGACTTCGTTGTTGTTCCAAGCAAAAAATTTTAATTTGAACCTTGTTATTTGAAGTCGCGACGCGTGACACATTCAAAGAACCTGGCGAATGTTTTAACAAATTTTTTTTTTTCTGCATATTTCACGAAACGGATACGTTGTTTTAATTAAACACGCGGGAACTGTCAGCAAAAAATACTGACGTTGTAATAATTAACAATTAAAGGGATTTTCAATCGCTGCAATTTGTCTCGATAATATTCTTTTTAATAATAATCCCTAAGGGAATTGTTAGACTATGCGAGCGAGCTTTTTTGGTTCACGATTGAAATAGTGATTGCTATAGAAAATATTGTTAACCCTTTGCACTCGGAGCTATTTTAACACGAAAATTAAACATTTCTTCCGACCTAGAATAATTTCAATTTATATGATTTTGTTTCATTTTATGGATATGAAGTTGATATAATACCTCACACAATACTTAAATGTTTAGTAATTGATTAGGTAGCACCATATTTAATAATGTAAACAATATTATGAATAATGGTAGAGCAAGTTTTTGTGGGGACTCTGAGTCGCCACTCGAGTGCTAATGGTTAAGAAATCCTAAGCTGACAAGTAGACTGCGGATCTTTATGGAAAATAAAAATTGTGTATGTAAATTGCAAGAGACTGGAGGCAAATAGGCACTTAATTCTTACTTTAATCATTATAACACGCTGAAAATAATAAATCAGCGTTCTTGAATCATTTCATCTTTTCTACTGTTTCAAGATACGCCTACTTATTTTTGCCATAAATGCATAAAATCCGCAGTCTACTGACAAGTATTAAATAATCGCTGGAAGATAATGTGTTAAGTAAATCTGTACAAAATGCTGGTAATCGATACAGCAATAGTGATGGAATAAGGATTGGAGAAGCGAATAATGATTTGGTATTTTTTCGGATTCAGATCGCGTTTTGGATCGAATGCGATAGCTGGCAGGGAGATAATCATCGGAGCCGAGAATAAGCAGCAGAGTTTCAGTAAACACTCGGCAGACTCGTTAGCGGTATCGCGAATATGGAGATAGAAAATTTCTCGAGTTTCTAGGAGCGTCTAATTAGCGGAACTGCGACACGCGTGTAATTTATGGAGATATCCCATGGATGGTTTCGCACGTGCCAGCAATGTCGAAGATTCATTCGGAACAATTATTACAATAGGACCTCGATTTATCTGAACACCCCGTTTGTTACAATTGCTGTATCCTTGTAACGAGTCTCTCTCGTGTAAGTAGTTGCATCTAATTATCCATAAATAAGACTTGTTGCACAAATCAGTGAGAATTTCATCATCTAGTACTGTAACTGTTCTATTGTCGGAATTTATTATATTATTTGTTTAATACTAATTTAATAAATAATTCTTTCAGTGAAAAAGTAATCGAGTGTTTTATTATCTGAACACTGTTCCATAAATTAGTAAGGATCTATGAGTGACTGTAACTGTTCTATTTTCTGAATTTATTATATTATTTGTTTAATACTAATTCAGTTTATAAATCTTCTTTACATATTAATATACAAAATAATTCTTTCAGTGAAAAAGTAATCGAGTGTTTTATTATCTGAACACTGTTCCATAAATTAGTAAGGATCTATGACTGACTGTAACTGTTCTATTTTCTGAATTTATTATATTATTTGTTTAATACTAATTCAGTTTATAAATCTTCTTTACATATTGAATATACAAAATAATTCTTTCAGTGAAAAAGTAATCGAGTGTTTTATTATCTGAACACTGTTCCATAAATTAGTAAGGATCTATGAGTGACTGTAACTGTTCTATTGTCTGAATTTATTATATTATTTGTTTAATACTAATTCAGTTTATAAATATTCTTTACATATTAATATACAAAATAATTCTTTCAGTGAAAAAGTAATCGAGTGTTTTATTATCTGAACACTGTTCCATAAATTAGTAAGGATAATCGAGGTGCTACAGTATTCGTTCAATAACAATTTCAACGTACAAATTAAATATTGTTAGTAAATAATGTACAAAATGATTCTGGAATCGGCGTCTTCTTCGTTCCCTATTAAGAACTTGCTATCGCAGATTAAAATCAAGCAATTAAAGGTCCAGTTAGCCACTAAACGAAATTAACGAGCACATAATCTCGTTTTAAGGGAACCATAAAATACACTACACTAAATCAACGCTGACATTTTAATCTGCTTCTGCGTCTACGTTCTACACTCCACGTTTTCTGTCATAGTAATACGGCGGGCGAAAACGAGAGAGTAAGAAGCATAATTTCGGTTCGCTTTGTATTTGACCCAGCTTTAGGTTTCGCGGCGGACCGAGTGTCCCGCATCGTTGACACGCAACTTGCCGGAAAATCATTTCAAATAGGCTAAATACTACATAGAACTTTCTTGGTGATTGTCTCTTTCCAAGGAAAGCTGGTCATCAATTTTCTTGTTAAAATAGACGAGCAGCATTAGAATCTTTATTGTTGCTCCTATTTGGTCGAAATATTTATGAAAATATTTTTGATAAACTTTAGAGTTGATTTGAGCACTGTGTCCAGCTTATTAGGTGTACAAATTAATTCGTGGCTGTCGTACTGTCACAGTTAATCAATTGTGATTTCTATTTAAATTCGATTCGCTCGACCATCATATTAATTAATTGTATGATTAATTAATTTTATGAATAGACAAAGGCCTACGAAGTATGTATTATACAGTAGAATGTGTTTCAGTCGTTTGTACAATAAATAATCGACAAACTCGCGAAGTTAGGACTACGAATTATATACTTCGGAGAGTATAATCTATTTTACTTGCTCGTAAATGATCAATAAATTCCCAAAGGACTATGAATCATTTGCACACCTAATAGCAACAGTGGAGATAGATATAATCACCGCGCCAGAGAATCATTTCCCCATGACATACCTGCTGATTTATTATCAAATTGCGACTCCTGTTTAACTGACCATTCGCTATCATTAATTTCTTCCAGTGTCCAAATAATTCGGAATAATTCGCAAGAACAATCATTCGAATCCCATTGCAAATAGAATCGAAAAGCGAGACGCGCAGCAAGGCCTCGACGAGAATCGCGTAATTAGACCACAACCGCGCTAATAAGCGCGACTAGCCTAACCGTAGCGAAATCCCTCTAATTAACAATTAATCGTTCACTAATCATAAAGCGTTATTTCGTTCGAACGGGACCGAACGGGTTTCCATCCGAAGCCTCGAACGGTTTCCATAGCGGCAAAGAATTCGTTAATTGTGAACAGAGGAATGCATTCGCGAAAACCATTGCACTCGAGAGCCGGCGAAAAAAATATGTATTCGACTTTCTACAAAATAAAAACGAGGGAGTTTTAAAAGCTTGCTTTTGGTCCATAATAAAAAAATTCAGCCTGGATTATGTTCCATTTCGGTTTAATTGTAGAGAGGCACGATCTCTTTGCGTAACATACCGATTTCTATTTAGCGTACACTTAACTGTGAACGTTTAATCAATCGTTGTAATCCTGAAGGAAATTATTGGAATAAAATTATTCGCGTTATTCAAAAATAATAAGTCAAAGTGCAGAATGCATTTTATTTGACCATTAGGGAAAATTGCTGTGCTATTCTTAAAAATATTGTTCACATTATTAGTTTTGTTCGTATTTAATAAACTACTAGACATTTACATATTACATGAGATATTATAACAGTTTCATATGCAAAATATGAAAAAAATTCTATATCCTGGAAATATTCTAGAATGGAAAAATCTTTAGTTTTTTTAGTTAAAATTGCTCCGAGTGCAAAGGGTTATAATGCGACGCCATTTTCGCGGACTCGCTCGCGTGGCGAACTCGGCGCGGAATTATGGTTAACAATTTAGGGCAAAGGTGGTATTCGCCATTGTCGGTGTTGTTCGAGGGGCGTAATATTTCGCACGGTTCCGCGTGTGTATGTGTCCCGACCATAATCGCCGCGGAATTCCTCGCGGCTAGAGCAACGTGTGAATAATGAAGATGGCGATGAATAGATTAAATTAATATCATCTTGGCTGCCATCGTTGTGTGTTTTCTGCTCTGATATTTATGCTCGCCGGGTAGTTCCAGGCGATTTTTCAAGCTCATTAAAAATCTGGGCCACGCGGAGGCCTCTCCATTATCCCCGCAACATAATTAGCCTACGGCGCAGTTAATTTCTCTCGTGCCACGCGGGCATCTTAATCGTCGAATCGTCCGGCTAAACTCCTCTCGAACGGGAACCCTTGTTTCCTGGATGACTACACTGATCAAATGACCCGGGACCGGGACGCTTGATGAATATTCTTGTCGTCGAGTTAATGCGACAACATAATGATAACATCTCTGCTCGCGTTCCATGCTGCGGTTGCTAAACCCAGTGGACGATTATGCTATTTGTAGAGCACCTTTATACAAAATTTTGCTGCATTTCTTATTAGACTAGATTAGATTTTGTATTAACCCTTTGCACTCGAAGCTATTTTAACTCAAAAACGAAAGATTTTTCCATTCTAGAATATTTCCAATCTACATATACAATTTTTTTTTCATTTTTCGCATATGAAACTGATATAATATCCCATGTAATATGTAAATGTCTAGTAGTTTATTAAATACAAACAAAAATAATAATGTGCACAATTTTTTTGAGAATGGCATAGCAATTTTCTAGTGCTAAGGGTTAACACTGAATCTACCACTATCAAACGACCGGTTTTATATTTTCCAAATATTGTAATTATAAAATTTCATTTATCGGAAAATAATGGAATTTGTCCATGTAAAAATTACAGACAATCTCAATAAATGTAGTGTTACCATTTTTGTATTGCAATATTTACTAGATACTTTTAATGCTTGGTACGTTTAATGTTAAAGCCAAATGGAAATTTATATCAGCGAACAAATTTTTATACAGCGAAGTTTATTTGTACATTTTCGATTTACAAACGTGAATATTTCATACAAAAATTAAAAATATTCAGTGTATACAGCTTCATTTTGAAATTGATTGTTTTAGTGTAAACACGTTGTGCAAGTGGCTCTTATAATTTAATCACCCACTGTGTTTTACCGCAAACAACCTTATCCTGGGTTTGTTAAATTGACCATTGTTTACGTGAAACGTGGACGGTTATAAAAATAAAAATGTTCGACGATGTAAGATGAAAATGTGAGAAGATTGAGAATCGTTCGTGTAATCTAAATAATTGTAGAACAATCATTTAACCGTGATTATTTTACTATTAAATTCTGCCAAAATTCGTGCACTTTTCTGCTTCGTCCACCATTTTTATTACAAATGCGTAAAATCCGCGATCCAGTCATGAATATTAATGAAACCGCGGAAGCACATCGTTTATTATTTACTGCGACGGTTGGAGAGTATATGGCGAATTAATGGAAATTTTTCGAACGAGTATTTCGAGCTTTAATTGGTTTAGGAAAGTTAAAGATACGTACAGGAATCATCATGATTTTATATTAGAAACTTCTGCCTCGTTTTGAATTCAGAGATACATTGTGACTGAGGAGTCTCATGGAAATTGAAATTTAAAATAGAGAATTGCATTAAGGATTTCACAGAGAATGAGAATTAGATTAAATCCCATTAAAATGCTGAGTTTTATATATGTTCTGCATAATAGTCTGGAAGTGCATAAAAGAACGCAGCGCAGAGGTGTATGAGTGGTTTTTGTGAATTAACTCACCGATGGCATTTTTGTCGTTGTCTCTCGTGTACCCATAATGCGTCTCCAAGGGTGTGGGTTCCGCTCTGTACTCCACCCATGATCGGCAACCCCTAAACGACGAGGCCTATTAAAAATATACAGTAAATAAACCAGCAACTAAACTTACACAAGCAATTAAAATTAAAATTTTATCAACCCCTCTGCAATCCTGAATTAAGTTATACATTCACACTGCATGCTTTAACAACAATTTTGTAACCCTGTTCTCAAAATCATTCCTTAAGAACTAAGAGCTGAAATGAATTAAAAAAATATTCCAGATAACGGTGTTAGAGAAAGTCCCAGAGAAAAAAGAGAAAGAAAAATCCAATTAAGTTTGAAATTCACAGCTGAGAACTTCTGAATAAATTTTTTAACAGCAATATCCACTTCAGTGCTGAACAAAAAAAAATCTCCCCAATAATCTAATTAAATTGGCAAGTAATATATTAAAAGCGATGAAAAGTTCAATCTAAAAAAGAAGAGCGAAAAGATCAATATACAACGGAACACGCGGACGCCATTGAAACACAAAACTCAAACGCCTCGACAAAACAGCGTGCGATAGTTTGTTATTTCGTTTTTCAGTTACTCGATATTCCATCGATATTTCATTTGGATTCGCAGTTCCACTGAAAACTGTTGTTTTTACTATGCAATTTCTGCTAAACACCGTCCTCATCGGTCGATCAATTCCGAGCTGAGGATTTGGGGTAACAACCCCTTTTTCAGAGCGTGAAACGTGCCACGTAAAAACGTGAATTGCATGGGTTGTAACAAAAAGAATGCATTCCTGTTCAGAGTGCATAGAACACGGAACACGAAGGGCGGTGAATGTAGGATGAACAAAGAAAAAAGTAGCGCGTGCTAAATGATTTTTATATGCAGCCGTGAAGCTAGCATGCGCGTGGCGCGTGGAACGTTGGTTGCGTTATGCAGCAGCTGGCACAGTGATCGAGTCTGTGCACAGGTGGCGCTGATCGAGGCAGCTTTCTCGCTGCTGAAGATTCTTAGTCGAACGTATAAGAGGCTACGAGGAACGCATGTCCGATACTATTCATTAGTTGTGAATTGGACGTTGTTTCCTGCGTTAATTTTGTCGAGAAAGGGTCTTACCTCCGGTTCGACCCCTAGAAGTCAACTTACAAACATAGTTTATGTTGTTATTCCACAAATGACTGCAGTTTGTATGAAATTGCTCAAACAACTAGTAGAAAAAGTTTTTCCTTTTTTTATTATGAACATGGTCACAGTAAAAAATATATTTAGATAGATTTTTTTACTGTTCCTTTATTTGAAATAATTTTTTTTTCTTATATAGTAAATCTTTGTTTTTTATGACCCTTTATTACAGTAAATATTTGTTTTTTTTTGTATGACCCATTATTACAGTAAATATTTGTTTTTTTTTGTATATGACCCTTTATTACAGTAAATATTTGTTTTTTATGACCCTTTATTACAGTAAATATTTGTTTTTTTTGTATGATCTTTTATTACAGTAAATATTTGTTTTTTATGACCCTTTATTACAGTAAATATTTCGTTTTTTTTTTGTATGACCCTTTATTTACAGTAAATATTTGTTTTTTTTTGTATGACCCTTTATTGCAGTAAATATTTGTTTTTTTTGTATGACCCTTTATTACAGTTAATATTTGTTTTCTATGACCCTTTATTACAGTTAATATTTGTTTTCTATGACCCTCTATTACAGTTAATATTTGTTTTCTATTACCCTTTATTACAGTTAATATTTGCATAATTAAGGGTTTTTCATTTTACAATAATAGATGATATGTGGAGTCTTTTTTCTGTTTAGAATGAATTATTATTAGAACAAACAGTCTTTTTATAGCACTTTACGAAAAATTGCATTGTATATATCAAGAGAAAGATCAAGAAGATTGATGGCCATCACGGCGGGTTGTTGAATTAATCGTGCAATTTTCTTGTTAGTAGATAAAAATTGTTAACGATAGAATAAAGATAGCAGCATGGAGCATGATTTTAATTGATAAATATTAGTGATCGTGAAAAGAGTTGGTAATGGTATTCTGATTAATGATAAGGAGGTAGCCGTTGTGTAATTAACGTTGCTGGTTCCAGGATTACTACCATTAATATCGTAATCTCTGTATGAGTTTCAATCTCATTACTGTTACCATGGTAATGCACGATGGAAGAATAGTAATACGATCTAATAAATAGTGCAGTCTGCAATTAAATACATAGTAGCAAGTCTACGAACAGCTCACTCAAAGGGGAATAAAATCGCTGTTGTTGACAACTTCAAAATGGAAACCCTAAGAGACTCTCACTCTCAGCTTACACACCCTTACACAATTTTTAAAATTTGACAATTTGAAATACAACTTTTTAAGTAAAACAAAATTCAATCTGAGGATTCGAGGAGGTAGCAAGACAATTAAGAACAACGATACCCTCTCCATTTACATTGTAGAAACCCCCAAAGCCCCAAGGCTCTGGAAGTCACCCAAAAACCTACCGACACCCCAAAATACTCCACAAACATTCCACAAGCCCCATAAAGTAATCCAACCACGCCACAAATTCCACAAACAACCCCCTAAAGCCAGGATCCTCCCAAATCACCCGGAAACCCCATTTCCACCCGGATACATAAAACAACCCTTCGTTTCGTATCGGATGGTATCAAATTCATCGGTGCCGGAGTAACCATCTGCGACCGAGAGGCGGCGTCTTATAGAATTCTGTCGAGGGTGCAGGATGCATGGGACGCGTGCCACACCTTCGCAAGCCCCCATGGACGCTTAAATTATTCACCTACCCGTGGGGAGATCCCCGATCACTGGTCGTGCATCCTTGAAGAGGTCGCGTCACGCGAACGGTTTACCGAACCCGGGGTCCCGATCGATGGCGACCAGCAGGATGCACAAGAGATACGATGCACAGGGTCAAGCAAAAGAGAGATCCCCTAATCGGCGAACATACGTTCCGCGGCGCGCACGTCACTTATCGGTTGGCCAGAATCCAGAGGCAGACTGCCGGCCGGGAAAACTTCACCACCGCGAAACTTTTCACCGTGCCTGGAAGAAGGGAGGACGACACTGGAAGGTGGTGGCAACTTCCTTGCCACTACCAAGCCGCTTCTTCTTCCTCGCTCGGCGATCGCCTACCAGACGTGGGGCAGAGATAATTGTCGGACGTTGCGCCTTCTTCTTCGTTGCCGAGAACCGAGGACTATAGTCAACTGCTGCGCCGAATTTCGCTATAGGCGGACGGAACGGATATCCCCCGGATCCGGTCCGAGGCTTTCCCTTTCGGTGCTGACAGGACTCGAGGACAATTGTTCCTTTTGGTCGTTGTAGTTGGGACTTGTACGATGAAGTATAAATTTTTGGTGAATGATTGGGACTTGTACGATGAAGTATAAATTTTTGATGAGAGATTGGGACTTGTACGATGAAGTATAAATTTTTGATAAGAGATGGGACTTGTATACGATGAAGTATAAATATAAATTTTTGGTGATAGATTGGGACTTGTACGACGAAGTATAAATTTTTGGTGAAAGATTGGTATTTTGTTATCACTGGACCTACCACTGTCGGTCAAATGACCGGTTTTGTATTTCTCATTTTACGATTATTGTCATCATGAAGTTGCTTAGGAATTTATTTAAGAAACAAATTGACAAAAATAATCTACTATTACTTAGTACTACTAAGTTAGTACTGTTAGTATAGTCATGTCATGACGTAGTCCGCGTCATGGGACCCTCAACTGTCAATTGTTTCTCACTCGTGTTGAATTTGTCAAACAGTAAACACGTGCCTCACAACGTGCCTTTAGATATATTACATAGAATAAATTCTATTTCATATTTTATAAAGAGTGTCGTTATCGTTATTATAAATTTCTTTATCGAAACACATATTGTGATAAAAATTGCACAATATATAATTAAATAGAGCCTTGTCATTTTTACAAGCTGAAACATTTCAATCCGTTTTAGTGCTCGGTAGGTAAGTGTTAATTGCTCATGACAATTGCTGTTGAAAATTACTGTTGACAATTGATTTTGACAATTGATGTTGACGCTTTCTGTTGACAAATGCTCTACAGTGTACTCATGAATTTGGAATTAGTTGTGTAAGATTCTAGCGAATCATGGCTCCGTAACAAATAAATGAACTCATCTACGTTAGCAAAACGCAATATTTCTCAGGCTTACTAGTAACACCGTGCACTGTAAACCGAAAGAATTGTATTTTACGTTCATTAAGGCACTTTGTACGCGTGCTAGTGTGCCGGTATCTCACTTAGGGAATGATTGAAAGCTACACGTACAGTGGCTCGTAACAAATAGCCAATAAAGCGACTTTCTCCAGCCCACGGTTTTGATCGTCCGAAATTACGCTACATCGGTGCGCAATAACGATTCTTCACGGTTAAGCGCTCGAAATGCGCGTTCCTACGAGCGAATATTTAGCAACGCGTGGCGAATTTCCTGTTATCTATTCCGAAGTTCGTGTAGAACTAATCTGCCAGATTGTTTATAGTCAACAATACCGATAGGGTGGATCGTTGCGCCGGTGTGGAATTTGGGTTCGTTGCGCGATCATTATGCAACCTTTTTTTTTTCGCCGATCGACAGACAACCGGTCGTTGCTCGATTCCCAGCGAGCATAACTCCTTCCGGTGTACGTTTCACGGTATCCTACGCTTTTCAAAAGCTGCTGGGACTTTGCACAAGCACCGACATTCCACCGTCGATGGAACGAGAAGCCGTTATTGCGGCCTTCGACGGGAAAACTGTAATGAAAACCGCCTGTCGAGGATGGGAAAATGCCTCGGAAAATGCCGTCCCGTAATTCCACATCTATTTCGTAAAATAATAATAGCGAAATACGCGCCACGATCCTGCGAAATAATAATACGCAAACCCACATAAATCGCAAACCTCATTACTGCCACATTTTAGCGAAGCATTGCGGTCTGCCCATCTCCCTGAAATTATAGAAATAGAGACATATTTATTTAGCGTCAAAATATTAATTCTAATATTCTCTACGGTTCCTCAGAAACTGAAACATTCGATAAAGAGTCCCTCGAAAGAATTTCTACTCCCCCAAGTGTCTGTTAGATAAAATAACAATTAAAAAATTAGTAACCAAAGGGTCAGAGGACACGGAATGGCATCGTATGGCTTTGCCCAACATACTGTTCCATATATTAATACATTTTAAATGAACAATACTAAAAATACCGAAACTTACTTGCTGTATGTATGATGAAACTAATTTAATTTCAATGAAAAGAGGAAAAACACTTTTTCCTCTTTTTCAATAAGAAAAAGTAGAAACACGTGTGAGTTCCATGTCAGTAGACAAACAACTGAGACAAAACTGTGAAAAACATTTGAAGGAGACAACTTCTCATTGATCTATGTATTGACCAATCGATATTTGGCGGTGAATTCGAAACGTGACAAGACCCTACATACCAACTTTAAGATATTATACAGGGTGTTCACGCTATTACTACCCAGCTTCTTTCTTGTAAATAGTAAATATTAGAATAAAATGAAAGACGAAAAAGTAGGACTGTTTGTAATTTTTTTGTTTATACTATTTTGTTAGATATGAAGGTGACCTTCAATTTTTTGAATGGAATGATGTATATTTTTTTATATCGCGTAAAAGCGCGTGTCTAGACGAATTCATCCATATACTGCACAGTGACCTTCAAGGTCCTGCAAGGTCGAAAATGGAAGAAACATTTTGAATATTTCATACAAAAACATCATCTGATTCGTATAAGTAGGGAATACTCGTAAGCACATCGGTATGAAAGCATAGGAACTGTTTCTTCCATTTCTGACCTTGCAGGACCTTGAAGGTCACTGTGCAGTATACGGATGAATTCGTCTAGACACACGCTTGCATATGATATAAAGAAATATACAGCATTCCATTTAAAAAATGGAAGGTCACCTTCATATCTATCAAAATAGTATAAACATAAAGAAATTACATACGTCATTGTGTTAAGTATAAACAACAGTACTACTTTTTTCTCTTTCATTTTTTTCTAATATTTACAAGGAAAATGCTGGCTAGTAATAGCGTGAACACCCTGTATACCATCTTGGTGTTATGGTAAATTTTTATAATTTAACATACAAATTGAATTCAACTAAATTCTTGAGAATGGTCTGAAATAAGACCGAAACGTTGAAAATTAATAATTTGCAAATTTGCTAGTAACTGGTAAAAACTGATCGAACCCAATTAACACATTTCTTGTAAAGAATTTACGATCGATGTAAATAATAAATATTTATACTGTCCCATATTTCGTAAACGGAATGCTTCTGAGCTTCTTGATAGCCAACAACTACCAGCGCAAGGATTAACGCAACTTTGATCTTTGGTACCCTTTGAGTTGGATCAAGTGGATCACTTACCAAACAGGATTCACCCTGCTCTCTCCTCAGACTTACCCCCAAACGATCTAACTACCGTGTTGTAACTTCATGCATCCTTAAATTTGGAATCTTTCGAACCACTTTGCTCCCTTGGTACTCTTGAAACATCGAATTCAAAGCGAGTACACGTCGAACGGAATTTTCCTAATTCCACCAGTTCGAAACACTGTTCCTTCTTTTTGCTGCTGCTGCTGCTGATAAATCTCAATGTACCTTCTTCATCTTGCCTCCAGCTAAACTTATTCTGCTTTCAACTGATTAAAACTCTAGGCAAGGGAAACCAGATTCCATTTAACTTTATTTATCGTAGCGATCTAGTTCTTACAGTTTTTAAGAAAAGTTGCGAAGTGACAGGTAGAGAGGGAGAAAGAGAGAGAGAGAGAGAGAGAGAGAGAGAGAGAGAGAGAGAGAGAGAGAGAGAGAGAGAGACATGTGGTGGAATAAATTAGCTTTTGATACATGGATAATGCACTTTCTAGAGTGGTTTTCTGGACTTCAGCTGAGGCTGCGGAAAATTGCGATTTCACAAGAAAATTTGCCATCTTGTTCTTACTTTTCAGATCTAAAGAGTTATAAAGTATCAGGGATGAGATATTAAGACATCGTTTGCTGGCATAAATTAGGTTTTGTACATGGATAATGGATCTCCTCTTCGCCTTTTATCTAGTCCTACAGAAAATTCCAATTTTCCACGAGAAATCGCGATCTAATTCATACCCTTGGAGAAAATTTATAAAACAAGGACGAGATATAAAGACACAGTCTGTTGGGTCGAATTAGCCTCTAATACATAAATGATGAATTTCCTCATATTATTTTTCATCACCTTTTATCTAACGTTGCAGGAAATTCTGAATTTTTCACGAAGATCCACGATCTAGTTCACACTCTTGGAGAAAATTTATAAAACAACAGAGATGAAGTATAAAGGCACACACAGTCTGATCTATTAAATCAGTTTCTAATACGTAGACGATGAACTTTCTCGCGCGGCTTTTCTTCGTCTTTCGTTTAAGGCTTCCGATTTTCCAACAATGATCGACAATAACCGAGACACACACTCTGATAATTTAAATCAACCGATATACAGGGTGACCCGAAATATTGTATTTTCTTGAAAGGGGTTGATTCCTGAGGTGATTAGAAGTAATCTTTTCCTTTACGAAAATGTTCTCCGCGGCTTCGTTGAGGAGTTATTAACGAAAAACACGGACCAATCACAGCGCAGGTCGAGCCGGAATCCGTCCGCAGTAGCCGCGCTCTGATTGGTCCGTGTTCTTTCGTTAATAACTCCTTAACGAAGCCACGGTGAAGATTTTCGCAAAGGAAAAAGTTACTTGAAATAACCTCAGGAATCGGCCCTTTCAAAGGGATACCCTGGGGCACCCTTTTTGGGACACCCTGTACAGACGTTCTCGTACGTGTTCTCTCGTATACCTTTCACAGTATCGGTGCTCGCTACTGCAGAGGAAAATCGTTAAGGGAGACAAATGAAATTTCCCGTTCGATCTCTCGAGTTAGGGAAGAAGAGAGGAAAGGGCTGAGCGAACATTGGCAAAACGAAACTCCGTTTCCGTGAATTCCGTTCGCGTGATGGTCGCGCGATCGAGAGCTGGATCGCGTTAACCTGGTTAGCAGCCGTTTGATGCGGGGAAGGTATTAGAGTGTGGAGACCGGAATGGGACGACCACGGGCATCTTTCCGTTGGAAGCAGAACGGAACCGAGCGCCGATCCGGCTGCGCGATCTCTCAAAATGCATCCACGAGCATGTGAGCCGCGAACGAGCCCGGTTCTCGCCTTTGATGCACCTGAGGAACGATTATCCTCCAAAGAAATATTACCAAGAATATTCCGTACCGCACACTGGAAGATGTCTTCAGGTTAAAATATTCGCTCCAGCGCCGCACGTACAGTGTGACTCGCACTAATATTCGGACACTTTTAAAAAGACGATAACTTTTTTAATATTCGACCATACAACTTGGATTTTTTTTTTTTTGAGAAGTTGGAACAATCGGTTTTGTTACGTAACGTGGAAAGAATTTTTTGGAAAAATTGCAATTCGTCGGAATTGCAGAGAAAATACTAAAAGTTATGTTTTACAACTTTTTTTATGTGGGCTCATATTGAAAATGTAGAAAACGCGTAGATCTGTATCAATTAAACATATTCTGGAAATTTCATTAAAATCGGTCAACGTTGCAATGAGCTACAGACGTTTAAAGATGGTAGAAATTGTAGTTTTTCATGATTTTCAGCCTCTAACTGCAATAAATTTAAAGATTCATATATCTTTCAATGTCTGTCGTTTTTTCCCACATCAACCGATTTCGATGAAACTTTTACAATGCATATAATTGACACAGATCTGCAAAACATATTTTTTAAATTTTCTATATAGAACCACATAAAACAGTTGTAAAATGCAACTTTTAGAATTTTCTTTACAATTCCGACCAATTACAATTTTTGAAAAAATTTCTTTCCACATCGTGTAGTAAATTAATTGCTCCAACTTCTCAAAGAATGGTGCAATATCAAAAAAGTTATCGTTCTTTTAAGAGCGTCCGAATATTGGAAATCGATGAAAATCAAATTAATTTTCCGCGTGTTATTTAGGATAAATTCCGAAAGCGACAACCCTTCGATTTTGCTGAAATTTTTGCCAAAGCTTATCCTTGATTAGAGAAAAAAGTCCCTAAAAGGATTGCTGTATATAACCTTTTTTGTAGAGCTTTTTATGAGCTACATTTTTGGTTTGAAACTTTTTTCTCTAAAATCAATATTTTCGAAAATATTTAGTAAGAACTGTCAATACTTTGAAGGGGGTGAAAGGGGGGGACAAACAGAGGCTTTGTCGCCAAAAATCCTTTTATCGGGGATAAGCTATGGCAAAAATTTCAGCAAAATCCGAGGGTTGTCGCTTTCGGAAGTACACCCGTTATTTAAAATTATAAATGGTAGCAGTCGACGAATTTATCGCTTTACTATAACAATATCGTTTTTCATGTTTCAAGAGAAATATTTCCCCATAAACACACTTCTTTAAACTGTTTGCAGTATAATAAAACTGATCGCAGTAATTTTATAATCGCTAATGAAGCTACGTCTTAAATCATTGTCTTCGGCCAAGGTACTCGAAATTCCTGCAGACGACGCTGTTACGGCAACGATAACGCGTCTGGTCACATCTCGGACACTAAAGTCATGCATCGAGACGTGTGCTGGTCGGGCTACTTTTCGATATCGAAACGAGCAGGTCAGACTAATCGGATGCAGTTTCTCTTTTTTAACACGAGTGTTTCTTGCAACGGTCTTGTAGCCTAGAGTGTAAACTCCTTTCATCCTCCTTTCGGCCAAGGATCGAACCGGCTCTCCAAAGTCTCTAAAAAGACTGTGTCCCGCAAGGGAGAACAAACATCTTTTCCACCGACGGCCATGTACAGGGTCATCCGTTTTTAAACGGCCAAACGTCAACCAGCTATAGATGGCCCCAAATGGAACAACTTTCACCCCTAACACTTTTTTTTGATTCGGTCTTGATTTTTAGATAATTGCAAAAACCCGTCATTTTTGCGTTCACTTAAGATTAAATATATTAGGACTGCAATTATGTACCTTGATGATTTTTCCTTTGTTTGGTTTAAAATAAATATGGGCATATTTTTTATTAAGTCAACTTTTTTGTATGACCTTCGGATCTTGGTTTTTTTTTTGACATGGGGCACGTTTGACGTTTGGCCGTTTAAAAACGGATGACCCTGTATACATACGCGCAAGTTTCTGTGTACCGTCGCCAAGAAAGCTCATGGTTTTCCTCTTTCTCTCCGCGTGTCATCCGAGCAGAGAATAGACGCGAATGCTCGAACGGTACTTTTCCGTTCGCGTCGATGCGATTGAATTTTCCTTCCAGCCGGGCTTTTCCCACCGATTCCCCAATGTCAGATTTCTGTTTCTCCTTTGAGCAACGCGGCCGCCGTGAAAACGGGAATAGCGACTTCTTTATGCGTCCTACAGGATGCTGAACGATTGCTCTTTCCATTGCTCCCGACTTTTACTATGTATGTCCCCGTAAAACGCGTGAAAACAGCGCGACGGTTTCCGAGTCCTGTTCATTCTGAAGTGCGAAGTGTCCGAGACAACCGTGAGACACTAATGCCGGCGTTTATGGCGGAGCATAATTTCTGGCTAGCGAATTCTCGCGATAGCGAACGTTCCTCGAGCAGAGATTGACACCGAGATTAATTTCCACGAATTCAGCAGTCGGTTTATGCGAGAGACGAACGCTAAGACAATGATACTGTGAATATCTTAATAGAGACATAGAGAACCATTGATTTTTATACGTATGCAAATCGATTAATCGTAAACATGAACCCCCAAGGTCGAGATAAAATTTTTGACAGTACGGTATTCTCTCGATAATTGTCCCAACCACGGGTCCGGCCAGGGACAATTATCGTCCAGGGATACTATTCTTTGACTTGTGCCGAACTTATTTTTTTATAGATCTTTCAACCAACATATTCCTGGCATTTTTCTAATGAAAATGATACCAAATATGATATAATTTCGAATATACTTACGTGTGTAATGGACGACCCCGCGTAACTTCTCATTAAAATTATATGAACGGCAATTAATGTAAATATGATGCGAATTATATCGTGTTTAGTATCATTTTAATCAGAAAAATGTCACAAATATATCGGTGATAGTCTCATAAAAAAATTAGTAATAATAAAATAGGTTCTTATTGGGATTACATTGTGAGGACCCAGCGGCCCTTTGAACTGTGCCGGCGACTGCGACTCTTCACGTCTCTTTCTTTCCCATACGCTGTCCTTCCATGCGCACGAAAATTTCATCGTCCATTACACACGTAAATATCATCGGAATTATATCATATTTGGTATCATTTTCATTAGAAAAATGCCAGGAATATGTTAGTGAACGTTTCATAAAAAAATAATGAAAAATAAAGTTTTGTCATCGGATTAGTAGTGGTCTCCTGGTCTCACACCGATATATCCGACCTGTATCATGTTACACTTCTCGGCGGCCGAGGCCTCTCGAGTTTTATGGCCCCTCACGTATACCCCGCAGGAGTGGGGATAGTTCAGGGGCAATTATCATCGAGAAATATGGGACATTTATCCCGAGAACACTGTACATTTAAAAACTTGCATTTAACACTAAACCTACCGAGCTTTACTAGTAGCCGGTACATGTTGCCTTATAAAAATAACAAGATTAAATTTATTTGAACTTTGTGCGATTCATATTATAATATATTTATTTAATCATTTACCACGAAAGCATCTTTATAATTTCAATAATTTTGAAATAAAAAATCTGAGACCGATCATATAGGACCGGTGGTGGTAATATTAGTGTTAATAAAAATTGTCGCCTGACATAGAGAAGTAAATAAAATCTATGATCTATTCCCAAAAATTGAAATTAGTAAATAAACAAAATTTGAAACAGTAGAAAGAAGAAAAGTTGCGTTCAATTTCGGGAATAGACATCTTAATTTACAGCCTTAATCCGCAGATTGTATTAATGTAAAAAATGAATCAGATCTACTGCCCGCTCCCAAAAATAAATTTGCAATTACTGAACAAACAGCGTGATAAACCTGAAATTTCAACCCCGAATTCCAAAAAAAAAAAATGTTAGACAGTAAATCTCGAAGAGCAGATCATGGATAGTAGATTTTAGGCAGTAGATCTCCTATTAAGATAAAGCCATAGAGGATTGTCTGACCGGTTCTCGATCCTGATCTCAGTTTCAGACGTCACGGTGACGTATCACCGAGGATTACCGAAGATCACGGTCCCATTGCCGTCCAGAAAGGAGCAATGCGTATTTACCCTGAAACCAATAACTCACACGGTGGGCGATCTCGTGAAGATGCTGAAGAGAGAAGACCGCGGTATCGATCGAGCAGCGGTAACGACACTTGGTGAGTTGATGAAGAGAGAAAAAAAAAATGAACAAAATCATAGTTCCTCCAGAACGACTTTTAACGCGAACATGATCGCACGGTACGTGTGCGTGGCTTGATGATGGTTCCAGACGGCGTTAGAATAGGCTCCAACAACACGATAGAGTCGTTAATGGAGGAGGACTTCCGGTTGATCATAAACGACAACGAGTACGTCGTTACGCCCCCTTTGCAGCAGAGGCACACCATGGTGAGTTCCTCAGGTGTATATTAATCTGCCTGACCTGGTTTAATATTCAGGTAATACCGACATACAGATTAGCCATTATTTGGTACACGTTTATGCCACAATTCCCTATTCCACTTCGAGAAATCAAGCATTATGACGAAATCAATTTTATTTCATTCGTGAACAGTTGTCGGCGAAGTTTCCGTTTACGTCCATTCTCAGAATTCGATGAAATTTTGAAAATAGATTGCCAGAAGGATTTTTGGCGACTCGAAAAAAAATTTTGTCACTCTCTACCTTACCAACAAAATCATAAACGGTCCACATGCCTCTATTACTAATTCAATTAATTCGTTTTGGCGCACAAATTCCTCGCCAATACTAACCCAGACCTAACCAAGACCATAACCTAACCCTAACTTAACCCTAACCTAATCCTAGCATAATCTTCCCATTGTAGATATTTATTTAATTGGTTTAACAATTGAAATTTTCTATACATTTTACATTAATTTCCAGAAGGTCAGTAAGTCGGTAAGGTATTGAGCGACATTGAAATGATAAAAAATTTTTCTTCGAGTCGTCAAAAATCCTTCTGGCAATCGTCATTTTAGTCAAAAAAGGACCTATTTTCAAAATTTCAAAAGAAACACAGCGCAGTTGTCAAAGATGATTTATTGTTTAAAGAAAGAATTATTAAAATACTGTGTAAAATAAAAAATGAATGTACTTGGGTCTCGAAAATGAGAAACGAATGAACATTCGCTTCTTGCATTCATGACTGAAAATTTGACAAACCACAGTCCACATTTTCTATTACGTTTTTTTCATGAATGGCTGATTGAGAAATAATTCGGGCAGGGTTTTAAGGCGAATCGAATAGGAAAATCATTCGGAGATATAATGGAGGATGGTCGTTCTGTTTCAGGAGAACATAGAGAAGTTATCGGACGTGCAGAAATTAATCGGACAGCTGTACGAGGCGTTCCATGTCCGAGAGTATACCGCAGACATGGAGAAGCAAGTGTTGGCCGAGTTGGAGACAGTCCGTTTGGAGTTGGAGCCGCTGGAACAGGTAAAGTCTCTCGGACATGGGGAATGCAATCTCTCTCCAGTGGCAATTCCATTAACGACAAACAATTAACTGTCCATAGTTACACGTATAGCGATCGTAATTAACTGTCCGCTGTGCATGTCATTTTTCAAGATAGTACCCTGGTACCTACAGTGACTCCCATTAATATGCGGACGCTCTTAAAAAAAACGATAACTTTTTTGATATTGCACCATAAGATTTGAACTTTTTTGAGAAGTTGGAGCAATTAAAGAAAAAGAAATTTTTCCAAAAATTGCAAATGGTCGGAATTGTAGAGAAAATACTAAAAGTTGCATTTTACAACTTCTTTATGTGGGCTCATATTGAAAATTTAGAGAACACATTCGTAGATCCGTGTCAATTAACCCTTAGCACTCGAGTGGCGACTCATTGCTGTGGCATTATTCAAAATATCGTTTCCATTATTAAATAAGTTGGTATTTAATCAATTACTGAACATTTAAGTATTGTATGAAATTTTATATCAATTTCATATCAATAAGATAAAAAAAATATTATGAAATGGAATTATCGAAAATGTCGGAATTGTCGGAAGAAATGTTTAATTTTCGAGTTAATGTAGCTCCGAGTGCAAAGGGTTAAACATATTCTGAAAATTTCATCAAAATCGGTGAACGTTGCAATATATCGTGAAACATTGCAATTTTTAATATCCTTAAACGTTTGTAGCTCATTGCAACGTTGACCTATTTTAATGAAATTTTCAGAATATGTTTAATCGATAAAAAAAAGTTGTAAAACATAACTTTTAGTATTTTCTGCAAAAATTCTTTTCACATTACGTAACAAAACCGATTGTTCTAACTTCTGAAAAAAATCCAAGTTGTATGGTCGAATATTAAAAAAGTTAGCGTTTTTTTAAGAGTGTCCGAATATTAGTGGGAGTCACTGTATGTACATAAAACGATAACCTCGCGAATTTATAAAATGCCGAACTTCTAACTGAAAAACAAAGTTTCCGAGCATCTACCCCTCGTGACAGCGTGCAGCAGCAACTAACGCTCGTGGCACTAAAACTTGAAAATTTAGTTGAAAATTGCGTGCCGTGCCACGGACAAAATAGAAAATTTAACAAACCCTGATATGTGCATTTTATACACAGATGCCCGCTTTTTCGCCTGACGTGGCAATGAGTACAGTTCAAGTTCAGTTCGGAAGTCAATTATATGTTATACCGAGAGACAAAAGCAGATCTGAAATTCTCTGTTGCAATATGTCGATCTTATTCATACAGAGACAGTTGAATCGTGAATTTCCAAAATTTAGTTCACAATTGTACGTCACGTCGAAAATAGAATACGTATAGACGCTTCTCCGGATATATTGTTTGTTTCATTCCTCTTGTCTCAACGAATACAAAACGGGGTTGAGGTATAGCTGGGAGCAATGCTGTTTGCTGTAGAATGAAAGCAAATTTACGAAAGCCTTCTACTGTATATATAGATTTCCTTTGTGAAAAAGTACGGTTTCATCCCCTTGTACAAACACGATGCGAATATTGGTGGTTGTTGCATTCAATTAACAAACTACGGTGCACTTTTAGTAGTTTGTCAAACATACTGCACTTCAGTCTTCCTGTCTCAATAGTCTGTTTCAGTGTTACTGTAGATTGAACCTTCATAAACTATTCCAAACGAAGCCAATTATTTCAAAGTCTCTAGTGGCTAGCAGAATAATCAATTTAACTCAACTTATTACTCAACCGTAAATAAATTTTGAATATTAATAACCGACAAAGTGTACTACAGTATTCTCGCGATAAATGTCCCAAATGTCTGGACGATAATTGTCCCTAAACTATCCCCACTCCTGCGGGGTATACCCCGTGAGGGGCCCTAAAACTCGAGAGGCATCGGCTGCCGAAAAGTGTAACATGATACGGGTCGAGTATATCGGTGTGAGACTAGGATACCACTACTAATCCAATAACAAAACTTCTTTATTCTTTATTATTTTTTTATGGAACTTTCACCAACATATTCTTGACATTTTTCTAATGAAATTGATACCAAAAATGATATAATTCCGACGATATTTACGTGTGTAATGGACGATGGAAGTTTCGTGCGCAAGGAAGGACAGCGTATGGGAAAGAAAGAGACGCGGAGAGTCGCAGTCGCCGGCACAGTTCAAAGGCCCGCCGGGTCCTCGCAATGTAATCCCAATAAAAAACCTTTTTATTATTACTAATTTCTTTATGATCCGTGGTTGGGACAATTATCGAGAGAATACTGTAAATACTTAAGTGTCCGAGAACAGCGCGTCACGTGTCAATTATTTAATAAACAAGTGCTAAGCACAATTAAACGAATTGTTTCCGGGAAACGGGCGTTGTTTCAACCCCTTCGAGACCCCGAACGGAATCGATAGACACATTCCCCGGGTATCTCTATTAAACAGAAGCCTAAGTCACCGCAACTATGCGATTAGCATTCCGTTGCTCGGCACGTGCGCTCGCGAATTATTCAACGAAACAACAGCGTGGCGCGGGCGGCGATCTTTTATCGCTCGTTTTCACCTGCGCCGGGTGAATTAATTCTTCACGGAGTTCGTTTAATCATCGCCGGCGTTACCGTATGGCCGCGACCGGGTAATTAACGCTGTGTTCGCGTTCGAAGCCTGATTACCGAAAACCGATTAACGTATCGCCGTAACACAACGCCGCCGCGAGAGCCAGCGCGCCATTCGTGTTTCTAATTATATAATACGGATCGGCTCGTTTCTTTTCCATTTCGCATTCCACCATATCTCCTTTCCCTCCGTCGACGATCGATAATATAACCGGAGGATAATAGATGCGAAACGGCGAGCCTAACCGGCCTACGAGCGTATCTTAAAATCGACGATGCGTTCGCCAACCCTTACGTGATCGGACGATCAGATAAAACCGTGTAACGATCGGCCTAGAGGCTGCGTCGGTTCTGCCGAATGCAGTTGCACAGCTCGTTCCACATTATTCGGTATATAAAAAAACACCTTGAAAAAATTATTCGTTTGTTTTTCATGTAACAACAATGGCCAAATTGGAGCAAACTTTCCGTCCGATCGAATGCAACGCTATATGTAGAATGAAATTATTTTACCTTGCAAGCGTTAATTGTATCCATTACTGAATTTAATAATCTCCGAATAATTGTAAAATATATTCCCGGTCATGAACAAATTGCTACATCCGGAAATCGTAATATCCTACGGTGTTAATTATTTTAATCGAAAACCGGTAGGTTCGTTGCATTGATAATGGTAACTACGGTTCTAAGGGAAAAGGTATATTCATTTCGAAAGATAATAATTAAAGGGAAAGCGACGACAAGCTAGCGACGCGATATACAAACGTAACTGAAACTCGCAACGCAGGGAAGTCAAAATGAGACGATAATAATGATAATAATAGTAGAAACGTTATAAGCTTCTCTTTTCACGGTTGCAAGAGATCCGCAGCGAATGGCAGCGTCGATGCAAAAGTTTTGCTTAGTCAGGACCATCCTGGAACTGCAGAACTGTAAATATTAACTGCAAATGTTAACAATGGAAAGACGGTTCATTATGTACTTTAACTTCTCCGCAGGCAATGCCTGGATGCACCATGATCCTTATCAATCTTTCTAGATGTATTTGATGTATTCTTTTTCATATCGTTTGAATGAAAATAATTGCCAAATTCTAAAAAGCTAGAAAAATCGCTCGATTGTAAAGTAAATTGTCAAAAGCACCGTGTCAATTCTTTTTATTCAAAAACCCGTTTCTCAAGGTACTATAGCATTAGAAATTTAAATTAGCACCCCCATTATAAAAATTTCCAAGCGCAGTGTATGTATTCAATTTTTGTATTTTAAAGAGTTAAGACTAAAAGCTGAGAGAATGGAATTCGCATAAAAATAGAAATTTTAATCTCTGCCAAATTTTTTCAGCGACCTCGTATTTATGGTTGGCAGACTAAAAGAAAAAGGTTCCTTGTGGTTTTTTGTTGCAGAAGCTGCTGGATTTGGAAACCACTGCTGCCAGGAGAGCAAACATCTTCATCTGGATGTGTCTGGTACTGATGTCTGTCCAATTTAGCGGATTGGCTAGGTTAACATGGTGGGAATATTCGTGGGATATCATGGAGCCGGTCACTTACTTCGTAACTTATGGCACCACGATGGCTTGGTTCTGCTACTTCGTTTTAACTAAACAGGTCAGCGTTTCTAAAAGAAAGAAATTCGGTAATTATATAGGAAAAGTTTGCCTACTCCGATTTTGATGAAATTTTAATATGTTATGCAGCAACACATTCTGAACAACTTTTTCCTTTTCCAATATAGGGGGGTCGCTTTTAGTTTTCGAGATATTTGCAAAAGACTATCGCTAATACTGTATTGAATTTTTCGTATTCCTGCACCTAACCCAGACGTAACCCAGACGTAACCCAGACCTAACGCTAACTAATTCTGATTGCATGATTTTTCCATTACTAGTTCAAATTCTGTATGAAGGATATATAGAATGCACAAATTATGCGATCAGAATTAGTTAGAGTTAGGTCTGGGTTAGGTCTGGGTTACGTCTGGGTAACGTGTGGGTTAGGTGCAGGAATACGAAAAATTCAATACAGTATTCGCGATTGTTTTTTCCAAATATCTCGAAAACTAAAAGCGACCCCCCTATATTGGAGAAGGAAAAAGTTGTTCGAAATGTCGAAATCTATAACATATTAAAATTTCATCAAAATCGGAGTAGGCAGAGCTTTTCTATATAATTACCAGAAATTCAAGCGTGAAATGTCGCTCTGGACATGAACGAACCTGGTTGAAAAAAAGTGATTTCATATTAACAAATTCATATTGATCCTCAGGAATACATGCTGCCGGACGTGCTGAACAGACGACACCTGATCGCTTTGCACAAGAAGGCCAGGGAAGCCGGTTTGGACATCAACCTGTACAACGCTCTAAAGGACAAAGCGTACGAGTTGGAGACGACGTTGAAGATCATCCGAGGACCTCTGTACGAGCATCAGACGCGTCTGGAGCAGATCAGGAGGGGGAGATCTAGCTCGAGCTCGAGCTCGAGCTCGAGCAGTTCCAGATCGCCGAGTTCGTCGCCTAGTCCTAGTCCTAGTCCTAGTCCCGAGAGGAGTCTTCCTAAAAGGGGTATCTTCCCGGAAAAAGATACCGAGAAGAAACCAGTGATCAACGCGGCACGACTTAATCCTGATTGGTTGAGAGGAACGAGGGATTGATCGCTGAAGAGCATCAGCAACTCGCTAGAACTCTGAACGAACGAGAAAAATCCGTTTCTTTGTTTCCCGACGAGGAGAATTGCACTCAGGGTGTTCGCCAATCGACACTTTATAGTTGGCAGGATCAAAATCGATCGACCGCTTTCTGTTTGCACTTCGATAAACCTAGCAGTATCGTCGGCGGAGTCTTCCAAGTCGTACGACGACGCTCCTAAAAAAAATCAACGACTACGTGTATAATATGTATCTGCCCAATGCTCAATGTTGTTGACTGCTGTGCGTTTGGAAGACGTCGGATCAATGATGTGTACATACCGCAGTTTTCTACACGCTGTCATTTACTACGTGGATAGGGAATCGAGGAAGAGGCGACGGTTCCAGGAGACATTGGGGGAACGACGTTCCTCGGCGAACTGGCGACGAACGGTGTGGTTAATCAGACATCGAATTATCTCTGTTGACGTTACAAATGTTGCCTACCCGTGCACAATAGTTAAAATTTATAGTCTACGGCGGTTAAGTGTTAGGGGGGGGGGGGGACACCCGCGTCTCTTGCCGTGGAACCGCTGGTTTCTCCTTCTGGAATCTCGAATGCGATGTTGTTCGTCCTTGTAATGTTATAATTTAATCAAACGACACTGATCAATGTGAATTTGATCTAAGAGAACATTTCAAGTTCATTCTTTTATGTTCCTGACGCTGAATGCCAATTTAAAAACCATTTTATCTCATCAAGTTATGTGAGGAATGTCAATTTTGAATTTAAGAATTTTCCTGTATCTGTAATTTGACATATTTCTGTCCCTGAAATAGGAAGAAATCGACAAAATTCCAATTGGAGGAATAGTTACGGTTCCATCTGAAAAAGAAACGCTCGTTTTTTGATTTTCCCGGGCGGAAGCTCCTCAGAACGGCTCGATGAAGAGGCGATAGGAAATTCCATTTCTGATGGACCACCCTGTAGATATAACATACATTTATGGTTCGTGCGGTTGTATTTGTGATAAGTTAACGTCTTTTAATTGTAATGTAACGATAATTGCCTCTCTCTCTCTCTCTCTCTCTCACACACACACGCACAAATCTCTCAAGTGCACTCGACGCGTTTTACCGTTTTGACAGACGATCGTGTGAGATTTTGTTGGTTTTACGACAGTCGACTGCTTCGCTCCTCGCGTGTACGTATTTTAATCATGCTATGCGAAACGATGATTCACACTGTACATATATACCGTTTTCTTTCCACTAGACCAACAAGTACATCCTTTATTTTCGACAGAATACGCAGAGGTACTTAACGTTCGTTTTCAATACGCTCGCGTTTGTTACTTCTCTCTTCAGGGAAGACAGTGATCATTGTTAGTTGAAATATTCTGTACTTATCGAATTTTCGAACGCGCACACCGAAAGGCTATTTTTTAAATAATTTTTCCAAGTGGCGGCCATGTCTGTTCAGCACTGTTCCTCGCCGCCATTGGAATATACATTATAAATCTATTTAACTATATCGTTCCGGCACGCTGCCGGAGGTTTTTACAATGTTACTATTAACGCTTAATTATCGCTGATAGAGTACGTTTCGCCGTTTAAGTATTTATTAAAACGATACTCGCTCCACCAGCACACAGACACAACTATTGTCCCTATTGGCGGCACAGGATTTTAAACGGATTCGCGATTCACCTTCGTGCACCCAGTAAACGAGTTTCGATCTTTAAACACAATTAACGTTTAAGAGTTAACACTACCAGTACTACTTAACTGCAGTCTAGAGTACCATTCACGAAAGTATTTTAGGGATTAGACGACTTCTAGCCTGTTTAAGAAACTTTCTCTCGCTTTCGGAAATGAAGACATCCCTTATCCGTCCGCTCGAATAGCTGCCACTGTATTCGGTCATCTTGACAGTGAGACTAACGTTTCACTTCCGAAAACAGTGTAGAATTGCTTCACTGTTAACGAATTTCTCGGTGATTTTGTGTGACGCATTGTTCCTTTACAATAATCACGAAATAAATCTAACTTATTGTTCTTAGACTGCAGACTTTGCGCAGTTTATGTCGTACAATTAATGATCAAATTTCGTAATTTCTATATGACGTAGTCATAAATAATTTTCGCTTTGGTATATCAATTTTATTTATCGATAAAATGAACGACATTTATAATTTACTCAATATATAAATGTTAATACGACATAAATGGACTCATTACAATGATAAACGCATCATCATCAGACTGCGGATTGAATGAATTTATGACAAAAATGAATGTGTACAATTTAAAACAGTAAAGAGATTAATCCTTTGCACTCGGAGCTATTTCAACTCGAAAATTAAACATTTCTTCCGACCTAGACTAATTTGCATTCTATTCGATTTTTTTTTCATTCTATGGATATGAGATTGATATAATACCTCATATGATAGTTAAATGTTTAGTAATTTATTAGATAACAACATATTTAATAATGTACACAATATTTTGAATAATGATACAGCAATTTTCAGTGGCGCCTCAGGGTCACTACTCGAGTGCTAAGGATTAAAAGAATTTGAAAATCTTTTACTAAAATCATTAAAGCTAGAAATAATCTTGAGTATGTCCACTGTTCCTTCCAATTGATGCAGACCATTTTTATTTTTCGTAAAAATCCGTAGTCTAATCATGCAACCTAATATTTTATTTTCGAGCCCAATACAATTATTATACAAATTTATTCGACAGATTTGTGAATTTACATAGGGATCTGCAGTCTACTAGAACCATTTGGATAAGAAAAAAGACAGTTCAATTTGTGTAAAAACTATTGGCACGATGTTCTGTCGTTTAATAGTGTACCATACAGTTGGAAACGCATTCGAGGAACAATTTCCGCTTGTCGACGACTCGATAGGTAAAACGCCAGGTTTACAATTGTATCGATAGCGCGTTAGGATCGCTAAAAGAAAATAGACGACTCTAGATTTTACGAGACTAAAGCACAATTTCAGAACACTTCTTCTCGAGCACAGGAATTGAATGCATGCCGCTTGATATTACGTTCGGGTAATTCTAATTCTATCCCTTTTTCGACAATCGCTTTTCTCCGATTTCCATCTCCGCGACCGAAGCAATTTAGTGCCAACGCGTTCATGTCGCAAAAATAAAAGCACAGTCCCCGAAATTCTTGCGAATCGGTTCGAAGGAGGAGTAGAACCAAACGTGCCACGTGTCTCGACGATGAATATTATAAAATCGTTACTGAACAGTACAAAAGGAAGAATCATACTTTTCGCTTCTGATTCGACAATGGCAACAACTTTGTTTCTCAATATTGGTCGTTGAACGACCAAGATAATTAAGGATCCACGGTCTTACCAACAAATAGATTTATTGTTGAGTGTTCGATGCACCAATGTTTCTTGATAAGCTTATCTTAATAATGGTTTGCTTAAGACGTTACTCCACCGGTGGTTGGTTCATAGTTTTTAAAGATAGTATGATTTATAATGATTTCTCAATGAACATTACAATAGTAGTGACAACTTCAATCTTGAAACAAGAAGAAACGCTCGGTAATAAAGTCTAATAATTTCTGTTGGAATTATTATTTATATGAAGATTTTTAATAGACCTCCGGTAGGTACAGTGTTAAGAAAGATGGCGCCGAGTGGCAGAGTATACGTGTATTACTTGTCAGTAATCTGCGGATTTGATAAAATTATGACAAAAATGATATTGACATTTCAGAACATCGATGTATTATATTCTCAATTTATTAAAATTATTTTTAAAAAGAAGAAAAAGATCTGACTTTTATTTCTGGCTATGACTATGCAGACAATGTTAATTTTCCAGAAAGATCCGCAAATTACTAAAATAGTGTTTCTTAATAGTTGATATTCAAATGACAGGAACTAGTCATAATGTTTACGATTGTTTGTTGAATTATTTCGGAAAGATTTACGAGCAAACGGTTGGGAGCATAAATCGTTGAATGGTTCTTGCTGTTCAGTAAATATTTTATTAGCGTTTTTGCGGAATAGGGCCGAGCACATGTCGACGGTATCGCTTCCCAGAAACGAACTTCTCGTCCTCGCAAACAGCTGTTCTTTCCGACGATATTTTTTATGATCTTTAAACAAAAAGATTTCGTATACACGAGTTTTTGTACATATACAAAGGATATATATATACATTATATATCGTATACACAGGTGTATGGTTATTTTGTAAATGTTCTTGTTGTGCCGTTTCCTCGGAGCTTACCAAAAATAAAACGAAACGCCTAAACTCCTCGACGAACAACGGACGACAAATTTCGAAAATAATATTCTGTTCTTGGTTGTGAGAAAAATCTTTTTCGAAGATTCGTTCGCGTTCCGTCGAACGAGGATGATCGTGGATCATGGATCGTTGATCGAACGAACGAACCTTCGCTTCACTTCTACTTCGATTATGAATTACGCTCGCCGATTCAACGTGAAATGATTGTACATGTTAAAAAAAGCCGTTGAAAAACAATCTATGCACATCCTCGATGATTTCGTTTCACGTAGAGTTCAAATCGTTGATTTATCAAAGCAAAAACGGAGCATGAGCCGGATTACGATCACTTAATTTACTAATTCTTAGCTCGATCATCAGAAAAGTAGATGATATTATTGAAAAACCTGAAATTTTGTTTGATATTTGCCGTTCTTGTGGATTCTTGTATACTCTTTAATTGATTTTAATTGATCTTGTACTCTTAATCGTTTATTGCAAACGTGAAAATAGGAGACATAAATGAAGATTGGTGTATGACACATTAGCAAATTATGTTTTCAAGCGATTTTCATCTTGATTTTGTTCGGTTATTTTCCAAATTAAGTTGCTCTTGGGTTTTGAAAAAGAACGATTTGAAGTGTAATTGAAATGGCATTTGGTTCGAATCTCAATCGCGTGAATCGCGTAAGTATTTGTCACATGTACATATTATTCCCAACGAATGCATAAATGTTTATACAACCTTGAGTTGTGCTGTGATTTACGTCCATGTATCTAGTTATACATATAAAAACGGTTGGAAATAAAGTAAAACGTATGAAACACTTGACTTGTCGTTCATCTGATGCCCACACATCAGTTTACACCCTTTGTTAAACATTTTACGAGACAAGAACAACATTACTTACTTGTCCCCTGTAGGGGAATCGGAGGAATACCAATTTTAAATCAGAAATAAAAATTTCAAGAAGACTCAAGACCGAAAGTCCCGATGGAAATTTATTGTTATTTATTGAAGGACAGAATTGTTGAAGGTGAGCCAAGGGCATGTGGTACGAAATCTATCCACAGTTCGACGGATGGCTTACTCCGATGGACGATTGTATTTTTTTATTTTTTTTTAATTAAAAATCTCTTATGAAATTTATTACAACATAATGTACATTACAGAATATAGCAAATATCAAGAACGTTAGTAACATTTTGAGGAGAGAACAGAAGAGTCCCCCCCCCCCATAAAAATTAGGAAGTCGTCTATAAGTCTCGGAAATCGACGACCATTTTTCGTAGTAAATTTTGATAATTCTCGACAGTTCCTCAAACGTGCGAGTCTATTCATGATGATTTGCCAGACTATAGTCAACATAAATATCAACAAGAGCGGTCAGAAGGTCAGCTTGTATTGTCATAGTTATCCCTATCGAAAGTTCTATATAACAATAAGCTAAAAAAACACCCTTTACTATCTACCATGAAATTTTTTTAGAAAAAATGGCCAATAGTACACGCGATACAGAATAACTTTTAACACATAATTATTATTATCAAACATAATTACATCGAGCAAATGGAATTAATAAATTTATTATCTCTGCTTGTTTAAAGATTATGAGACTTCCTTTTGCCAACGATGTTGTCGAGCAACCTCTTGGCGATCTTACCACCTAATTATTTACTAACAATTGGTTAATACTACTCGAGATACAGAGTAACTTTTAAAGCATGTCAGAGTAATTTTTGTGCATGGTCCTTTGGAGTTTGGAGTATACAGTATACTCGATTCTCACTAATATGCCCAGATTCATGAGTTATATTTTCCTTTCAATTCAAACGTGGTTTAGTTCGTGTCTTCAAACTATTTTCTAAAAAAAAACCATAACCAACAATATGTACGATAATTCGTTACTTGAGCCGACACGTGGGTTCATTAGGAACATTTACCAAGATATTCAAATGTTTTTTTCGTATTTTCAAGCTCCGCCGCAAGATGGTGCTCGAAAAATGTTTTCTGCCAATGTGAGGCGGCTACAATAAAGCCCGCAATATCATCAGCACACGTGAAAAGTTGCGAGTTCTGATTGTTTCATTTAACCAATAAACAGTGTAAATAAATCATATTTCTGGATGTAGAGAGTCGATGAAACTAAACGGGAGATGTGTAGTCGTATCGAGATAGAAAAATTTCAGTGTTGATCGCTTTTCGCTGCGAACGAACAAGTGTTTAGTTTTTTTTTTTATTATTATATTATTTTACGTCGCTTTGTGAATTCCTATTCGGAATTATTTCACGACGGGACCTACAGTTTTTATGAGGTGGGTTCCGAACCACCTTGGGCAACACAGTTTACAGAGCACATGGAGTATTTCCAGAGGTGCCGGCAGGTGCCGGCGTCGGGGATCGAACTCGCGACCACGGAGTCCGTAGGCGCGCGCTCTACCCACTGAGCCACTGCGTGCCCTTCAAGTGTTTAGTTGATGTGTTAGTTGATGTGTAGGCGGCGGACGAGTAAACTTGACTGTGATTGTTGCAAGATTTGAAATAATAATGGAGTGCATAGTCGCGAACGTGGACCACATGCGATTCGACATCGAAGTGGCTCTCGACGAACAGTATGGGGCACTTCCTTTACCGTTTACTGGAATGGACAGTACGTAATTGTTATAAAGCGAGGTCTCTCCCTTTAGGTTATATACAACGGGAAACACAAACGGAACGAATGTAACAGGAACACGCTAAACTTGTCTAATTTCCATGTACAATCGAATAAAATTCAATAAATTTCACTCTGTCGCGTTCCCAATTCTTAACAATATCCTCGATCTTTTTAATTTCGCGCCTACGGCGGTTGGTTGTTGTCCCTTCGATTTATCTAATTGTTATCTTATTATCATTTATAGAATCCACCGCTGCGGTATGTCAGTTTTATCCGAGAGGCACCTGCATTAAAGGAGCTTCTTGCCCGTTTAGGCACGTCCGAGGAGACCGCACAATCGTTTGTAAACATTGGTTAAGAGGACTCTGTAAAAAGGGCGATCAGTGTGAATTTTTACACGAGTATGACATGACGAAAATGCCAGAATGTTACTTCTATTCTAGGTTTAGTAAGTGTATTATGCCATTCATTATTATTTCCAAGGATACCGACAATCTTCCAACAGCCGTGTCTTCGAGCGATACCGAATGCTTTCCTTTCTCTGACGTTGTTAAGTTTCCCTGGTACAGGTGTGATTAAATCAATTATGAATTGTTAGATGCCTGTCACAATAAGGAATGTCCGTTCTTGCACATCGACCCAGAAACTAAAGTCAGAGATTGTCCCTGGTACGATCGTGGATTCTGTAGGCACGGACCATTATGTAGACACAGACACGTGAGACGAGTCCTTTGTATGGCTTACCTAGCTGGCTTCTGTCCTGATGGACAAAACTGTAAATTCATGCAGTAAGTTCATCGTCGTTCTGCTCGGCTTGTTGTCTAGCTCCATCGACTCGAAACTCATACATTGCTTTCTCATACTTTTAGTCCGAGATTCGAATTGCCAGCTGTGCAAGACATGCAGCCAAAGGAAGGAAAGAAAGTAATGATTACGTGCCACTTCTGCGGGGAAGGTGGCCACAAAGCTATCTACTGTAACAAAATGCCACCGGATGTAAGAGAAGCTCAAGTCAGACAAGAAATAGAAGGCAATTCCCATGCGACACATCATATGAACATGCACAACGGACCACCTCCGCGAGGACCACAAAAACCCCTGGAAGAGGTCACCTGTTACAAATGTGGAACGAAAGGTCACTACGCCAACAAATGTCCGAAAGGTCATCTGGCATTTTTAAGTCACGCGGGAGGTAGCGGTGGTGGCAATCAAAATCAAAATTACCGCAGATGATTTCACTTATTTTATTTGTACAACGTTGATATTGTGATTCTATTTTATTTCAGTAAGATCACTTACCTGTAAAAATTTCTATATCGCATAGTAAAGTAAGTTTAATACAACCAAACTGAGATCGTTCATTAATACTTATACATATTCCAGCACCCGAGTATAAAATCAAATAAATAAAGGATCGAACGAAAATCACTTAACTTAAGGGGATCATTGCACTGAAGCTATAACACCACACGGGGATTACTATAACAAATTTAAGTATTTATTTAGAGAATTAAACATGTTCCTAAATATGTACTTTGTAAATGTATTTAAAGGGTGTCCGCTAATTTATTAAATATACTATTTTTTACCATTGCGTCGGTCTCCGACAGAGGATGTTATAAAGACATATATTCGTTTACGGCTAATTCAATTTTCGACGTGACGGTAAACATGGGAAGACGTACTTCGCCATTCGTATATGTATTGGCATTGTAAGACTATCAAAGTTTAAAATCTTGTTTCTGCAATTATCATTAGAAATACGAAATTCCTGCGTTAATGAGCGTGCATCAAATATTTAAAACGTAATTACTGTTCTGCCATCGTAAACGTGTACGTGCTATTCGTTTATCCTTTAGAGTACCGATGTACCTATGTCCTCGAAACGACGTGTTCACTTATCAGAAAGAAAGTACGAAGTTACTAAAAAAAAAAAATAAAATTTGAATCACATTTCGTATGCAAAAAAGCAAGTACTGTTTCATTTTCGAACGAAAGAAAAGATATTCTATGTTCGCAAGCTGTTCCTTATCGTGGTTCGTCGTATTTGATAACTTCGACGTAATTCGCGGGGAAGAGCCCGAAGATTCCACCGGGTCCAAGACCCTGCCACCATCCTTCATCGATGGTCTCTATGTGCGTGATAATATCACCGGGATCGAAAGTGATTTCCGTACCATCGACTGCTTGATAGTCGTACAAGGCCCTCGCTATCATTCCTTCGTTGTTGATATCGAAATACATGTACTGGTTGTCTATTTGACTGTACAATTCGTTCTCTTCGGTGACCGCCTCTTTCGTCGCCGATGGCTGTTCAACCTCATCTTGCGGCTCGCTCGTTTCGGACGCTACAGGCTGCGTTTCCGTTGGCGTTTCCGGTATGCTTGCAGCAGAATCCGCCGCCGCGGCTGTTTCCTCCGTGTCTTGTGTTTTGTCTACTTCAGTCTTTATTTCTTCCTGTGCATTAGTGTGAGGTATCTCTTTCTGCTGACTCTCTTCTAGCGCCTTCTTAGCCGCCTCCACGTGACTATTCTTTTGTACATATTGTTGTTGCACCGAGGTAGACTTCATCTGACCGGCGGCCGAGTTCTGCTCGAACACAGCTCGCGCGTTTATCGTTCTTTGAGCAATTAATTCTTGTGTCTCTTTACTCCTTTGCAGCCGCAGCTCTTCGCTGCGCGATTTATGCTGGTCGTCGACCTCGCTATTGTAGTACTGACTCGGCGCTACCCGATTGCACTTGTTGTACGCTTCCTCCGCCCGTTGTTCTGCCAACTTCTGCCGCGCTATTGAGTTCTCTTTCGCAGTGACCTGTGGAAACATTGAAATCGCGTTAGGAAAACTTTCGATGTTGATCATCGATGATTGTAGATTACAGCTAGAGGTGTGCGAGAACCCGAATATAATTCATTTTTGGTTTCTCGCACACGAGGAGAGTTAGATACATCAACATATCCAAAAACCATCGAAATCGGAGGGTAGGTAGCTATTCTGCAGCTTTACCCAGTGCTTACCTGCTGTTCTCTAAGCATTGCTTCCTTCTCCTCCCTCTTCCTAACTTCCTCTTCGAGCCGCAAACGTTCTTTCTCAGACTTGATACGTTCCTGCTCCAGTCTCTTCTTTTCCTCCAATTCTTCTTTCTGCCAGAATTGATCGCGCTCGATCGCGTTAATCTCTTGCTCGGGGATTACTCTGTGAAATGCATCCTCATAGAGATAAATGACTTGTGACTTTATAAAAACAATTCGAGTCATACCTTCGATATGTGGTACCAACTGGCCCTGCATTCCCTTCGTTCTCCCCTCTGGGCTCGTTAAATTTATACGCGGATGCAGTTGCTCTGGCCAGTTTCTCCATAATAGAGTCTACTTCCACATCATCCTCAGAACGAGCTGTAAGTGTTATATGAGCACCTTTCAGTAATTTTTCTACGTCTCTAATATGATTTGCACATGTTCCCTTCCTCACTATGGGAGCGCCTTCCCCTTGCTGAAACGAATAGAATTGTAACTCAAAGATGCAAGTTTGAATACACACCATGAACTCGATACGCATGTACTCAAGATCTTATCCGAATTTGATATAATGTATCTGAATTTTAATCTAAATACCTGAGTGTCTAGGTTTCAAATTAACGCTTTATCTACAGGAAGTCTACTAATAGGCTTCTCAATAATTCAGATACCTCTGGATCTAAGTAACGGTAAGAGTTCTAATGTAAGCATATATAGTTCAATATTATCGGGTCCTTACCCAATTGATCAAAAGACATTTTGGCAGGCTTGTCTTAGTGTCTATCACTCGACAAAAGGCATACATGATATGACTACTGTTTAAATGGTCAATCATCTCCTCCAATCCACCACTCCCGGTTCCGACAACCTTTAAATTGTTAGTTTGTCCTTCATATCCAAATACAGCCCTGTTTAAGATTTGCATTAACATTACATTTAAGAAACAAAAGCAGAAGGAAACAAAATGCAACCATAATGGTACGAAGCAGCCGATAATCATCGATTGTTTATAAAGTTCATAGCAAAAGCCAATATCGATCGAAACAAATTTAAAAACGTAACGTTCCGATTGATCGAGAAAGGAGCATTCATTCTTTATTCCGGATAAACTGTACGATAACTCGTTGTGTACACGGAAACCTAGAAAACATGAGCTTTATGACAGTAGGTGATAATTGTGCGCGTAGCGGTATTTATAGAAGAGCTATGCGGTAAAATGTGTGGCGTCTAAATATAGAGATACTATTTACTTCGGGGATTTAATTGAACAAACGCGTTCGTTGCGTGACGTTAGTGCACAGCCGGGAACGAGAGAATATATGAGTGAAGGATGATTGATGCAAGCCTACCAGTCAGTAGACGATTTATCGTCGACTACGCTGTGCCAGGCGGCCACCAAGGCGTCTTTATTTTTCGTTAAATTAATTGACATGTTTCCCGATTAATACATAGGAGACCGAGTGCAACGGCGAATCCGATCGGGTTGCTACTGGCGAATTAATGTCACAAACGTATCTTCTCGTTTCGCCTTTCTGATTAAATGTCAACGCCCTTCTGTTACCAACCGCGAAGCGGCGTTCTTCCTGTACAAGCAGCGAGCTTTAATCATTCCGTAAATAAACGAACGAACTTCTGTTTTACTGTTACAAATACGTACAAGATCGATCGCACGCGAAAATAGCTTTTAACAAATGTTTATTGAAAAGCCAACCTTGATGGCACGTTAAACGCTCCTTATCGGCTAAGCGAGATCGTTTCTATAACGTCGCGTTTTTACCCCCCACCAATTCGTTCCTTAGACAAGAATGAAGACCAAGATTGGATAAAGTTGATTCCTTGTCACCGGTTTCGAGGCAGCACCGACGCAATAACACGTTACTGACCAATGAGAGTAAAGATCGAATATTGTCTACTGCTCTCTACTGTATTTCGAACAAGCAGACGATAAGGGGGATTTTCTGCGTTCTTCAAGTTGACGTGCAAAGACTGCAAAGAACGATTGGTGGCGTTGCAAGAACCGGTGGACGCATCCAATCAACGAAAGCTACATTAGCAAATGGATGTTTGATACAAAAGAAATGTTTTATAGAGGATAGAATTATTAAATTTCGTTTTCAATGCATATGATCGTTGTTCATAATTTCGTCCATAATCGTACAGCGTTTTATCGTGTACATAAATGAAATAATTTCTATAAGTCGAAGTTATACAGAACGATCGAGGGGCTTGGTAAATAGACACACTTATTCGGCAACGTGTGCAGTGACATTTACAAACAAATTGTCATTACAGTGAATTTTTGCCGGTAATACGATTCCTATTCGCATTATGTTGTTTAAATAATACGATTATTATTATATTATTTTACGTCGCTTTGTGAATTCCTATTCGGAATTATTTCACGACGGGACCTACAGTTTTTATGAGGTGGGTTCCGAACCACCTTGGGCAACACAGTTTACAGAGCACATGGAGTATTTCCAGAGGTGCCGGCGTCGGGGATCGAACTCGCGACCACGGGAGTCCGTAGGCGCGCGCTCTACCCACTGAGCCACTGCGTGCCCTTCAAGTGTTTAGTTGATGTGTTAGTTGATGTCGGGGGATATCCATAGATATTGAACGACTCTCTGTTGAACGCTTCCATTGAACAAGAATGGTGAATTTACTTTTACCGTTTTGGCGGGTTAACCTTTGTTTTCTTAATAGATTAAGTAACCTCGAAATATTTTTTGCAGTTGTTCTACTCGTTTTTTAAATCCCTCGTCGGCAAGGACGTCGTTGTAGAATTAAAAAATGATCTCAGGTAATTTATAAAATAATAAAGATCCCATGTGTACCTACGCAAATAATCTTTATGAAACTGATTTTAAATGTTTGTGTTTTAGCATTTGCGGCACTCTACACTCCGTTGATCAGTACCTGAACATAAAACTAACCGACATAAGCGTGACTGATCCGGATAAATATCCCCACATGGTTTGTAACAGCTACAATTGTTAAAACGCAAATAAAACATCCGTCGCAACACAAAATATTTAATTTCAGCTGTCAGTAAAAAATTGTTTCATCCGTGGATCAGTGGTACGTTATGTACAATTACCAGGAGACGAAGTAGACACTCAGTTACTACAGGATGCTGCTCGCAAAGAGGCAGCAGTACAAGCTAGATAGCTTATGGACTCCTTAGGTTTAAAGAAATCATTGATTTATTTATTATTACAAAAATAAATATGAAAAACCACTATGTAAATTGAATTTACATATTATAACAAAATACATAATTTTTTATTGTGTACAAAATATGTTGCATCGTGTTGCATAATACATGTGTAACGACTATCTATAACGACGGATTACGATTGTGTATTCATGTATCCTTTGTCCATTCCACCAGTGATTTATCGAACCAGATGTACTTGCCCTTGATGTCTGTGCTTTCTGGTAGCAATGCAGAATAGATAGGAGCTATAGCACCCTCATCCGGTTTCAAATTTCCTTTGTGGCTGGTCATATCAGTGCTAACATAACCAGGGTGCACAGAATTCACCACAATATCGTCTCTTGAATCAGAATCAAACATAGCTTGATGGATTCTGGCTAGAGCGCACACTCCAACTTTGCTGACGGCGTACGTGGAATTGGCCCAACCCTTCTCCAAATGATCGCCTTCCTCTGCAGCTCTGAAAATGCGTAGTAGTAATGTTATGCGAAAGTAATTATGTTACTAAGTATGTATGTCACAAATTAATTGCTAGTGTATTCGCACCTGTAATAACTCAACTTACTTTATAAAATCACGCATAAGGCTGTCCAATTCTTCTTCTGTAAGTTTTGGATCGGACAAGCGTTTTTTCAATGATTCGCTTGGAATCAATGACAAACGGCCAGCAGAACTTGATACATGCACCACTCGTGCGTGAGGTCTCAATAATGGATAAAGTATGCTACACACCTTCCTTAAACTAAAGTAATTTACTTTCAACGTTTCTTGAGCTTGCACAGCGAATGATTCTGTTGCAGCCACCTGTATATTCAAGAATAGGTTAGATAAAATATTTTCACGAAATATTGTATGGAAAATATTTGCTTTCGTTCACCTTGAATGCAATGGCAGCATTGTTTACTAAGATATCGATTCCTTCATGCGTCTTTCCCAAATAATCGTGGAAACTATTAATACTTTTTTCATCAGTAATGTCTAGCTGATGAAACTTTGGCTTCAAACCCTCTTTTTCCAATTCTTTTACTGCATCTTGTCCGCGAGTGACATCCCGGGCTGTTAAATAAACAATTCCATCGAATTGTTTGCAAAGTCCCTTCACAATGGAATAACCAATCCCTTTATTCCCACCGGTTACCTGAATATTCAATTGAATGAGTCAAAATGATTACAAGTTTAAATTGTTAATATATACTTACAACAGCTACACGCGTCATTTCTATGCCTGTTATAAGTTTACTCCAAGATAAGAGGATCGATCGTAGCTCTGATACTTCCTGTCTAACGTATTCAGCCGCAGGTTCTCGTATTTATACACGTCGGCCGGCAGCCATTACCGGTTTATGTCCTTCGTCATGTTGTGATTTCATAATATGTAGTTTCCAAGCTTATCATATCGACCGATTACTTCGATTGATAATACTGTCTAATAAAATATAACTTTTTTCGTGTGCAGCAATTACTGTTGGGTGATTCTTATCAACATTATCGAAAAACATTTATTTTTGAAAAAATTCATGATTTCGATAAAAAATGAGATGTTACGCAAAAACTAAACATGCGAGGTTCAAGTTTGGAAACGTTGTGCGATAGAGCAATTCTGCTTTCGGATTTGGTTTTAGAATTACAATGTCTATAATCTATAAGAATCACCCAATAGTAAATAATTGCTGCACAATTTTGGTTATTTCAACAGTATACGTATATTTAACAATCACAGTTCAATTATAAATCGCTGTATATATAACAAATTGCTATTAATGAAAACATGAAAAAATAGAAAAAAGCATTATTCTTATTTGCTAAATGATCACCTCCAATTTAGCAATTCTATACTGTCTCGTTTGTGTATTTCTAACCAGAACAAAGGGATATTTTTTATTCATCAATTCGAGGAGTGAATTCAACGTTGTATATCCTAAACCTATGCCTTTCGCCTGTGCAAAAGAAAAATCACCTGTTGTTACGTATCCCATGACCTCTCTATCACAGGAAAATCTTACAACAGCACAATCTGGAAGATACAGCTGTGACATCTTTTCAGATTGGTTGTGGACAGCCTCACGACTAGCCTCTAATAAATTCTTTCTCCTGCTTTCGTAATTTAAGATTTGCAAATCATTGTTCAACATTTGCCTCAGTTTATCGCCTAATGCTTGTCTATGGCGTATCCTTTGCTTTTTTAAACGTTTCAAAAGGGCTAAATGGTTTTTCCTTAGACTTTTCCTAGTAGCTTCGTTTCGATCAGGATACAACTTTTCCACTGGTCCTGACCAATTTCTATTACTTCTATACTTTTGTATATCTTCAGCTGTCGGTATACATATTATCGCGAATTTTTTAGGACATCCTTTCTTGAACAGGGATACTTTGACGCGGATTAAACAATTTCTATTTTCAAAGGAATTTTCGAAATCGGGACTTGATTTGGTTCTCTGCGATTTATTCCGTCTGCTTCTATTATTTTCTTCAGCGGCTACATTATCTTGTAACAGTTGCAATAGTTTACGATTTCGTAATACGAAGAAGTCTTCGACACTCGTCCACTCTTTCATCAGAGTTCTCCATTCACAATAGAAAGGGGTAACAATTCGGAGCTTTGCAAAATTCACGCGTCTGTTTGGTGGGTAGCGCAAATATTTGTCTATTAATTCTTTTTTAGTATTCGATGCTTCCCTCGCATAAGCAGGCGTGTCTGGATCATTGGTGTCCGGCGATTTTACATTTTCATACTCGAATGCGATAGATTTCGATTCCCTGAGTGCACCTACCCTTACACAACGGAATATGCAGGCCAGCCAGAATGGCATTGCCCAACCTGCTGGTAAAACCATGTCTATGGCAGAACATAAACCTGTAAACATAATTATATCAATTATATAATTTATCTCGAAACATTCTATAATATCTGATGATGAATATACCTGTATTACCAACTCCTGGTTTTTGAATTAAAAGGATTGGTATTTTGGCCATGATCTCTTCATTAAAATGTTTGTCGTTGTTCGCACCGGGAACTAAACATTTGCTCCTAAGGTTGTTAATGGTGCCAAATGTTACGCATGTTTTAGTAACTTTCCGCCGTATTTCTTCATCCCATATTGGAGTGGAATTAGCATTTGTGGGCGGCACTGGTATTAATTCCATCATTTTCGAGACATTAGACCGTGGCTTTGTTCTTTTCTCAGGCAGGTAAAATCTCGGATCTAAAACTGTGAATCCGAGAACAATATTCGGTGGCAGTTGACTAGACGATTTCAGTGTTCTTAACAGTTCCCACAACTGTTTTTGAAGTTTCAAAGTTTCTAAATGTTCCTCGCTACTATAATACTCTTTATGCCATAATTTATTATCTTGACTATGCTCCTCGCACTCCATTCTATTTTCTTCAACTTCGATCGTACTCGCCGAACAAAATTTTTCATTGACATTCGGCAACCGCAACGTCTCCGTTAGTACTCTTAACGTCAACGGACCGAAAAAGCGAAATCTGTTCAACGTATTCTTATGCACGACCATTTTACAATTTTGATCATTTTTGTACGAACTGAATTTAATAGTTTGACTAATCATAGGCTCTACGTCGTCCACTTTAAAATCGAAACTGGATATTATTTCATTAAAAAAATCATCGAAAAACGATGGGTGCACCCAAATCCAGATCGTTTTAGAATTTGAATTGCTACTCGGTCGCCATAGAAAGTGCACGTGACCAATCGGAAATTGTGGATAGCCATTTCTTCTAAAAAACATTAGAGTGCCTTCCCGAGTACCGGAAATGAAGACTTTTGCAGCAAACGTTAACTCCAACGGATTACAATGGTTTTTTAAGGTTTCTTTCAGTGTTTCCTCTGGCCCGCGTATTTCAACACACGTGTAATACGAGATATCCTGCATCAGACAATGTTTCGCAACGGCGCGATAATTCGCCTTGAAGCATCTGTCGTTCGCGTGGCTCGCGATCCTGTAGCCCCACTTTTCCACCATGTGAAAGCGTTTCGCGTGCCAGATGTGGGTCTCCAGCCAAATTTTTTTCCGTTGTCGTCGATTGTACTCCGAAAGCAAATTACGCGGTCGCCTGCGATACCTGCGGGACGGCCTTTTGGTTTTTGGCGGCAAACCGGATTTCGTCATTTGATTCAAATGCGCTTCCCGCAATCGGCGCGGTAATCGCTTCACGTTGTGCGACATCACACGTCTGCGCATGTACACGGGCAGTTTTTGAAACAGGAGTTTCGTTTGTTGATTATTTTCTGTAATAAACATTCGAAAAGAAGGAATAATGCAATTCGCATACTCTCGAAAACAAGATACATCAATGTGACCCACCTATAGAATGTGTCATCGCAGCAATTTCGCTGGCTCTCGAAGAAACCAGCTTCAGAATGTGAACCTCGTTCGGCAATTTTTCCGATCCACCCAAAAATTCATCGAACTGCTCCTTTCCCGCCATGTTCGTGAAGTTATTTTAAATCGTTGTTTACACTGAGATAACCTGAAATATCAGCGCTCGTCAAGTCTTCGTACACGGATACCGTGAAATAAAGTAAAACAGACGGATATATACTCGCAACAACTAATCAAATAATCGCGAAGCGTGCAGATCAGAAATCATTTCATGTTTCATTACTATTTATAGTAGATCGAGTACAGTAATCATCAACCTCTGAGGTGCACGTGTTATGATTTACTAAAGCGATGAATATACAATTCCAACATAGAACTGCCTCCGATTTTCGAATCGCTCAAGATCGATTTCAGGGAGTCACCGGCAGAGGGCCGAGGCTCGGTGCAATGAAAAGTAGCCTTGAGGCTCGAGTTGGACACAATCTCCAAAAATACCGTTCGAAATTGTTCGAATTAGAATTATTTCGAAATTTCATTTCAAACACGTGAATTCCTGCGAATTGCACGTATTCCAAACGAACGGATCCGCAAGATAAGATAAGCGGCAGGCGCGTTGCCATAGAAACGTTTTCGAACCAATAAGGGGAACGGCATCGGAAGGATTGCAGTAAAATACGAGAGTACCATTGGCCGAGCGTGACCGTGCATATCAACCGCGATAACGTTGCGAGTGCAACAAAGCGGATGCGTCTATCCCGCAGTGTTCACTATTGGTCTACGATCTATCTATATGTTCGGGGCCGTCGATGATGCTCAATTTGCCTGGAGATAGCGAGTTAAATGTCCAGAGCGGGATCCGTCTGCCTAATGTCAAGACCCGCGCCGTGAATATCGTCGCCATCTTTGCGACCGAGTCGCATCCCTCGGTTTGGCTCCCGACGTATGTTGCGCGCAGCTTTATGTAGTGTCGGGATAGCAAAAAAAATCGTTGAAAGTTGGTGACGAAAGGGGCGAAGGCGGTTCAGCGAGACCGGATAGCGTTCGAGAGCTGCGACGATAGTGTGGCCCAGCGGGAAAGTGGGCGGAACGCGTGGGGCTTACGTTCTCCTGGCCTCGCTAGAGCAGAGTAGTACGTGCGATAGTAGGAATATTCGTGCTCGTTTTTCTGACAAGAGTCGTATATATAGATATACATCTATATATATCTATATATGTATATATATATACGCAAAGAGTGAGAACAAGATAGAGAAAGAGAGATCGAGAGAGAGCAAGAGAGAGAGAAAAAAGAGCTGTCGCGTTAACATTTGTCGCGCAGTGATAACGGGGGACCAGCTTGGTGGGACTCGTAGTTCGGCCAGCTCGTTACCGGCGTATGCCATTGTAACGTGTGCATCCGTTAAACCGTGCGCGGTTTCGTTTTCTCGGGGTGCGACATACACATACACACACACACACACATACACACAACAAACACACACGGACAGAGACAGAGAGAAAAGGTGGACAACATGACCTGTCAACGGACCGCCGACAATTTCGCGGTGTCGGACGAATTCCGGGACATTCTGATCGAGTTCACGATCAGCTACCTGTTCGAACAGCCAACGGACATTGTCGACTATGCCGTGGGCTTTTTCACGCAGTTACGAGAGTCACGACAGACTCAGTTGATCTATCCCAATGCGCAGACCTGCACGTCTACGCCGGACGAGTCCGTCGATGAAGGTGAGCGGGCGAAGAAAATTGTTCATTCGGGATGCAACTTCCCATCGCGTCCAGTAGACGTCCCGCGACCGACCGACACGTATAACCTGGCCCCGCTCTCACGTCAGTTAGTCCGAAGCGCGCCGTTCGCGGTACCGTTTCGATTTAGAAATCCGAGACTCGTCTCTCTCCGAGGGCGCCAGTCCGCTTTTGTGTAACCTGACCGGTGTCGTTCGTACCGAACGCGGTTTTCCGCTGAAAAATTTTTCTGCGCGGCCACCAATGGACATCGGTACGATTTAACTTGTATTCTTTTTTTTTTTTTTTATCCATCCGTTACGATCTCGACAACGGAGGAGAGAAGCCTCTCGATCCGGAAAGTCGTGATCCATACAGGGCAGATCCGCTTCCGATTTATTTCCGCGATTTCCCGTGTTTTTCACTTTAATTTTTTTTTTTATGTTAGATCTCTCGATTATTTGAAACACGGAACCGCGCGACCCGATCGTTTTCGTGGGAATTACATCAAGGTTGTTTCTATCGTTACAGAACCGCCGATTGGAAGGTTCGCAACGAGGAGAAAAAGTGTCTTTACGGAGGCTTACAATCCCGAAGAAGATGAGGAGGACGACGGAGCGAAGGTACGTAGATTCATCGCTCTCGATCGCTTTCTTGTTTGTTTGTCGACCCCCCCCCCCCCCCCCGATAACCGCCGGTTTTACCGTCGAGCACGTCTCGATCTCGATCCTCGATCGCTTCGCACGAGGAGACCAACATTGTCGACGCGGAGGGAGGCGCGTGTATCGAATCGACTACCGAAAGAATACGAACGACTGGTTGAACCTGTTGACCGGGAAACCGTTAAGCGACGAGTTAACTCGTCGATGCACGTGCAGCTTGACGGTTGTCAACTACACCGTGAAAACGGAGATACATATCGGAAGTGTCGACGATTTATCGATCTTTGGAACGTGAGTGTAATCTCCGTTTGCGAATTGTTTAGTAGCATACTGTTCGCCGAGGACTTGTTAAGAAACACGAGTGCGTACCGATGTTTTATGACTCCCGAACGATTGGATCGTTCACAACGGTGGATACGCGAGAGTTTGCGACCAATATGGCGACATTCGTTCTCAAAGGGTTAACCCTTTCGATGCAGGACAGATATCCAATTTACGGCCGGCCGCGAATTGGCGGGCTTTTAATCACGATCTTAATCGCGCCCTATTTAAATACTAATTTTCTCGCAGCTGGTCGGAATTATTATGGCCTGTGTGTCGAAAGAGGACACCTGAAATACGCTCGTAGTTATAATAGCTGTCGACCGCAATTTTATTATTTTAGATTGGCAACATAGGCGCGGAATGGATAGCTATTATGAACGCGGGGATATTTCAGGCGGCTCCTTTCGGAAAACGGGATGTAGCTATTTAGATTGTGTTTGGTCGGAGGATCGACGTTGGTCTCGGCTCTGAGAGACGAGGTTGGAAATGATTTTGATAGAAAACGTATTTTCTTTTCGTTTAACTGTGTTGTGTCCTTTGTCAACTCATACGTTAAAACAATTTTTTAGCACTCGTTCTTCCAAGGCTATCTCGGTGGAAAATATCATTTTAAATGATTGCAACGCACTAACTTGGGCTATCTAGGCAACCTAAAGGATTTTTGAGGACGTAGGGACCATTTTCTATAAAAACACAGCTCCAACAGAACACGGATGTTCGCATAAACGCGGAGTGCAATGAAAAATAGCACGATTAATGGGAAGATCCGATAGTCAATCGAAGTGGTTATAATATTAACGAACGATTATAGACAGCGCAAAGAGCGATTACGGTGGTTGTGGAAAGGGCCTGAGGCACCGCGGATCTCGCGTCGAGTTAACTCGTCCCTGGAGAACGGGTTAAGGACAGAAGACTCTGCCTTCGCGGTAAATATGTCGAAGGGACCGAAAAACCCTTTATTCCGGTACATTGGAAGACGGCAAGGATAGGGTTAACGTGTTTCACACACGATTACGTCGCGGTGGTACACGGCGGCGCGCGTGTACGTGTGTACATGTGTACAAAGGCTAAATATGGATGCTTTATGACTCGTTGGAATAATAACACGGCCGATCGGCTCGGCTCGAGAACGCACGCGGCTTCGCGAGCGTACGTAACCTCTCCGAAAGCTCGAAAGTTGATCGGCGGACGAACGTTCGTCGAATGGCCGCGTGCCGCGCATACTATAGCGGGAGGGAGGGAGGGGGTTGAAGAGGAGGACTGTATCTAAATCTCGTACACATACCCAGTACCGAAAAGCCCTAATGGCGCTCTTGCTGCCATGGTCTCCGTTTCTGGGAAAAATGAGTTCAAAGTTTCGCTCCCTCGGTTCCGAAGCATAAAGGAACGTGTTTACAAGAAAACGTTCTGCTGCCCGGCGCTCGCAGTGCGCGCTTGCTGTTTTATTTTTGCTATTTTTTAACCCTCGTCCGTCCCTCGTTTTTTCCAATTTAATCTGTCCCTTGGCGGCATATTGACGCGACGGTGAAATATTAATATGTTAGGAAGATGATTAACACATTATCAGACAGCGGATTCTTATGCAAAATAAAAATTCTCTGCATCAATTGCAAATTCCCTTCCTCCTTTAATGATTTTAAAAAGTTAAAAAATTAAATATCAGTATAGTCAGGTTCGTCTAGTCTTTCTATCCGTTTCAAAGTTTTGCTATTCATTTTTCTAATAAATGCACACTGGCAGCGAAAAGAACGTAATCACGTTAGGATTAATTTAACACGTTCTTGCTCATTCAAGGCTCTCCTCTTTTTCATCTCGTTATTAATAACAGTCGTACCTTTTGTTTATTTACAGACACTAGATTCTGCTCGTTCGAGCGCAGGTTAGGAATTCGCTCTTCTTGCGCCACTTTTATGCTGATTCGTACTTTACGTACTCTATTTGAATACTACATATACTTTGTTTATGTTAATACGAGTATTATTGTGACAACCGATTAAAAATTGATTAGCAGTATAAGAATGCGTATATTGGAAAGAATAATCAAGCGTGAATTCGTACTTGGAATTCTTTACATTTCTTAACCAGAAGGAAAAGCTGATTTTTCTAAGAAACGGAGGCTCGTCAGGCAAAACTCCGTTGGTATTTCCGATACCGCCTCCTCGTTAGAATTATTCAGTTGTCCTTCTGATCAATCCAATGTTGCATTTATAACTAGAATCCATTTAATTTTCATAAATTATCCGATACTATAAACAATTATTACGCGGAATTATGGAAATTTCGTTGACCGCGAACTAGTGGGGGCATTACAAATGCCATTTACAAAATGTCGACACGAATCAATGGAGAAAACAGTTTCTAACATAAATGATTATTTAATTAGACGGTTGTCATTTCACATTCCACTAACAGCACAAACAAGAACTATCAGAAAGAATTCAATAAAAAAAAAAAAACTGTGTTCCACGGACGACGTAAACCAAGCTACACCTAACGTTGTTATTATTAATACACTATTTTCTAAACGTTTTATACGAGCACGCGAAGCTACACATTTGAAAATTAAGGGATAGACACCGACCATTGTGTTCATTGAAATGTAAAAGAGTTTGTTAATACACCTTCCTTATTTTCAAGCAATTAATTTTCAAGAAGACCGACTACTGTACAGGGGCCGAAACGAGGCCCCCGTGCGCCCTATAAATAGTCTTGTTTAAACAATGTTTTTACCGTGTTATAACGCTCAGTGTGTTGCGGTCCGAGTGTCCGGGCGTCTCCGGTTTTTTATGTATTTCCTTTATTCTCGCGGCTAGGCTTCTTGTATTTTGTTTTTTATTTATTATATATTTTTTTATATCCTTCCCTATCGAGACACACCGGCGTATTCAGGCTGCGCGGGTGACGAAACGGGATGATTTACTTTGCTCGGCGATGCGAGCGATGTACCTTTGTGACGTCAGAGCGCGTGTTCGATAACCTGGTACCGACGTGACTTACATATGTATAGGACGTATACACACGCGCACGTCGGCCTGTTCGTGAATGAGCGGGACAGAGACGGAACGAGAGAACGCGCGCGCGAGCGACAGAGTGAGAAAGAGAGGGAGAGAGAGAGAGAGAGTTACTTCGCGAGGAGGGGGGAGAGACGCAGGCCTCGGTGTTCGGATCGGGATCGTAACTGCTCGAAAGCATTTCAAAAGACAGCGACGTTCACGATTATCGGGAACCTGAACCGTTAAAACTGATCGGAACACCGACGGACAACCTATAAGGTAGCCCATTAGAAACAACAGTCATCCGATCGTTATTAGACAGCGGATCTTGATGGGAAATCACAGTTTCTTATTGGCTCTTTAACACCATTTCTGCCGCGGTTTTATGTCGACTTATTTTGTTTTTTTTTTATGTATAATCACGCGCTTTTTGGTTGTAACACCAGATAATCCTGTCTACGAATAGATATATCGAATAATTTTCCTTTAAGGTATCTTCGCAGTGTCGATCAATTTTTATCGAAAATTTTCGAAGGGTGTCTTTTCCCTAAACTTGCGACACCGGTTGGCTATTTTGATTCACATTATGAAAATCGTCGATTAAATCATTCAATTTCTGGCAATTAAATGAAATAGCTCATGCTTCCAAAAATATGTTCAACCCTTTGCGTTTTAAGCTATTTCGGCTCTAGAATTTCGACGTCTGATGTAAAATATTTTCGTTACATTATGATCTTTTCCATTTTGGTGATAGAAAATTTATTATTTGCTCGCACCACGCTTGAGAGCTTAGGAATTTATCAAGTACAAAGACACAAGTATACTGCGTGCAGCGGAGGTCGGGAAACGATTAGCCGAATGTTTAGTTACCTTGGATGAAAAACTTCTAGTCCCTTTCTAGGGTTAAGGATGTTCTGGAGGTACAATGGGAGACAAAAGTACGAGAAATTCGAAATTCATCAATATATTGGCAATGAAAACCATTCATGAGTATATTTTGCATTGAAAAAATTGATTAATTTAAAAAGCTTTCGTTTAATTAGTGAATTTCATGTTATATTTATTTTTCAATCAAATTGTTTTCATATTACAAAAAAATTGTAAGTGACTGTTGCGAATAATTGTACCCTCTGATTTGAACTTCAAGATAATAAATTTGTGATATTCAATATATATAATTACGCACTAAAAAGTTAAAAATAAATTGAAAATACTTGAGAAAGCAATATTCATGGTTATTATTGAGATGACAACACGATAAATTTGACGTTTTGTAACAGTTTATAATTTTTTGCTCTACAACTGTTTAGTGAATCCTAATAAATTTTGAACACAATTAATTACATAATTTTTACTATATTTAAAAAAAACTGGAGTTTCCAGTTGCGTTTTTTCAAGGTTTAAATAGGGCTTGAAGTGGAATATTATGAATTCTCCATACGTGTTAAAATGTGCAAACTTTAAGTTGCTATAATTCTTAAACGGTGCAGCGAATCGAACCCAAACTTTGGTAATTGCATTAATGTAGTAAGAATGATATCTTGTCAAATTTTAAAAAATTTTGTTGCGTTTTTATACACCTCCAGAACATCCTTAAGGGAGGCTTTCACTTTCAATTTTCTGCTCGACAGTCGCTCGAACATCCGCGAGGTCCATCTCGCTAAATCGAATCGTTCGAACCGCGTCACGAGGCAACGTGAGAAGCAACAGGGATCTATTCGGGGCGTCATGGTTTTTGCGTCCGAACGTGATCAAGGTCACCGGTACGATTCATCAGGTCGAGAGCGAGTTGTATTATATTCCGGAGTGCATGCACTACTAATCATATGCGAAGGAGACATATTGGTTCCACTCGAGGGGACATCGTCGACCTTGATCGCTCCGGGGGGGGGAAAAAAAAAAATAGCTCCTAGATCTTCGCGTGCGTCTCTCGTTCGTCCCACGTAGCCTAAAGATTAGCACTGCGGCTGCAACGTTCGGTCACACGTTTGACCGAACGCCTACATGATGGCCTGGAACCGTTGGTGCGAGTCGAAAGGGTTAAATCTACTGGGTGGTCCAGGTGTCGCGAGTTGTGGACCCGTGATCGGTGAAATTCGAGGAAAATTGTTACGGGGCAAACATTATTGATTTGATGGGTATCGTATGGGGTGGTTGCCAAGTCTCCATTCGCTTTAACACTAGAACCACCTACACGAGATTATACTTTCCTTTATAATAATAACAGGATTGCATTTATCCAGATTTTATAGGATTTTGTGACGTGTATACTTGAATGATGAAGTATACCGAAAGATTTCTCAAGAAAATATTTTTATAACTTGAGGAAATCCGTCATTTTGATACTTCAAGCGACGCATACTTGTTTGGAACGGTAAAAATTGCAAACTATGTGTAACCACTGGTGCGCGTCGAAAGGGTTAGATCTACAGGGTGGTTCAGGTGTTGCAAAATGGTACGTTGTGAAATTGGAGGAAAATGTTACGAGGAAAACATTATTGATTCCAAGAGTGTAGTATGGGGAGGTTGTGACGTATCTAGTCTCTTTAACACTGTTGCGTTCTCTTTTAGAAGCTACTGGCAAAAAAGATTACTAAAACTGTTACGAATTTATTATAGATTGGATTGAAACATTTTTCTGTTATCCTAAGACAGGCATATTTGTTCGAAACGGTAAAAATTGCTAGAAAAATTGCCAATTGTAGCCTGAAACCACTGGCACGAATCGAAAGGGTAAAATTTACAGGCCGTTGCAAGATTACAGCCTCCTTGCGGGGTGAAATTGGAAGAATATGTTACGGGGAAAACATTATCGATCGGAGGGGTATCATATGGGGCGGTTCGGAAGTCTCCATTTGCGTTAACGCCGCCGTGTGCTCTCTTAGGAGCAAGTAGAAAAACAAAAGACCATAATTAGACCGCGGATCTTTCTGCAAAATAAATAAAGTTGTCCAATTGTAGGAAAACGAAAGTTAAATAATTCTAACGGCTTCACGGTTTTGTATTCGACCGTTTTATTATTCCCATAAATGCGTAAAGATCCGCAGTCTGATCATGATGCATTATAAACGCACGAGATCCGCAGTCTATGTATTTACTCTCGAATTGAAAATTCCGTCTCGAACCGCGACGGTAGCGTTCGCGAAAGAAGACACGGGACGTCGATGAGAGAACTCGTAGGCGCGCGTATGTGTACCATGAAAAGTACGAACACAGGAGTTAGGGCTGTCTCTCCGAGCATGTGGGACCCATTGCAGTCGCAGACGCGCTCGTAAAAACCGACGTGAAAAGTTTATGAGAACGCGTGTCCCGTTTGAACTTCGCGGTGGCCATTTTTTTTTTTTTTTTACGCTCCGCTCGGGAAACGTAGACCGGCCGGTGCTACGATTGATTCCACTAAATAAATTCTACCAAATATAGCAAACCAATAACCTCGCCTGAGCTACGAGAGGCCGGGAAACGATATGAAATTACGTAGATCGCATTCCGACCCAGGCTGTCTATTTCGAGCAATTGCTGTGGGGGTAAAGACCATAAACTAGCCGGCGAATTCATTTTTGACCTTCCACATGCTTACAAGCCTCTTAGATCCTTTTCTGTTAATTGTTATATAATCAACAAACTCGCAAAACTTTTGTAAATTAAGATTGGAAATGGTAAATAATCCTAATGAAGCGACAACAAAATCAGGAACAACTCTCGATGCAGTGTTTGCAAGACATTTAGACAAAATTGAATGAATAATATTTATATACCATATTTTAGATATCACAAGCCAATTGTTTCAATGATAGAATCATAGAAAATTATAGAAAAAATAATGAACGATCAAAATTTGCGACGCAAAGAAGGAGAGCGTATGGGAAATGCTATGTCTCTTTCTTTAAAATAATTTTGAAAATAAAATACTTGTAAGATTTAAAACGAACCGTTTAAATTTTTGCGCCACTCGACTTTCGACATCCCCACCACTTCCGTTACACATTTTCGGAAGAACACATCAAAGGAAGTTTCACTTCAAAAAGCTACGAATGATCTATAACCCTTAACACTCGGCGACTCCGAGGCACCACTGAAAATTGCTATGCCATTCTTAAAAATATTGTAAACATTATTATTTTTGTTCGTATTTAACCCTTTGCACTCGAGTGGCGAGCCAGAGTCGCCATTAAAACTTGCTCAACCATTATTCACAATATTGTTTACATTATTAAATATGGTGCTATCTAATCAATTACTAAACATTTATGTATTGTATGAGATATATCAATTTTTCATATCCACAAGATGAAAAAAAATCATATATAATGGAATTATTCTAGGTCGGAAGAAATGTTTAATTATCGAGTTAAAATAGCTCCGAGTGCAAAGGGTTAATAAACTACTAGACATTTACATATTACATGAGATGTCAGTGACATATACAAAAAATGAAAAAAAATTGTATACAAATATTCTCGAATGGAAAAATCTTTCGTTTTTTAGTGAAAATAGCTCCGAGTGCGAAGGGTTAAACAGACCATCGAAAAATTTACCAAATGTTCAGCCACGAATTTTAAATTTTGTAAATGCACAGAACAACCACCGGTAGATCATGCGTCGAAAACACAGCTTATAGCAAACGCGACGACTAAGCGTTTAATGCCATCGGCAGTACGAGCATCGCACGGTCGACGCGCACAGAAGTTTCGAGAAAAAGCGGGACGACTACGTCGGAGTCCCTGATTTTTTTGTAGACGCTACGCCGATACTAATTGGAGCAATTAAGCAAGAACCGGCGGGTTATTAATTATTCTACGCCTCGAAGTTTCCGTGCCGCACGTGTCGAAGTTACCTGAAAGTCTCGGGGAACGACAAGCTCTCCGGACGAACTTGTTTCCGCGGGGCTGAAAATGTTAATTACGAGGCGCGTTCGGCGTTATCGCGCGATTAGGATGCAGATGGATCATTTGAGACGCGAGTTCCGAGAACGGGAACGCGTTCTAGGTCAGCGACGAAGACGCGTTCTCGTCCGTAAACCGGCAGCAGGTGCTCGCAGGAGGCCGACAAATAGACGAAACGATCATCAGAGAAGGATCATTTTACTTAGATCGTGACCCTCCGCGATCTCGCACAGTTTTCGCGGATCTAATATACCCTCTTCATTAACCCTTGGCACTCGGCGACTCTGCGGCACCACTGAAAATTGTTATGCCGTTCTTAAAAATATTGTTCACATTATTATTTATGTTCGTATTTAACATTACCGAGCCAGTCAAAATGAGTGGTTTCCGGTTTTTGAAGTGAAACTTCTTTTGGCGGGGTGTAAGCCTATTCGCCTCACGAAAATCGCGACACGAAAATGTGTAACGGAAGTGGTGGGGATGTCGAAAGTCGAGTGGCGCGAAAATTTAAACGGTACGTTTTTTCTTTTACGATTCCGTGAAGTTACGGATGTAATTTCTTGAGAAATTTTGTTAGTATGCTTCTGTATTCACGTACATGTTACCATAAAAATCCTACGAAATCTAAAAAAAACTCAACTCTGTTATTATTATAAAAAAATATACATCACTCACGTTTAGGCCTCGATAGTTCTAGTGTTAATAAACTACTAGACATTTACATATTTCATGAGATATTATATCAGTTTCATATGAAAAAAAAAAAAATGGTGTAGAATGGAAATATTCTAGAACGGAAAAATCTTTCGTTTTTTAGTTAAAATTGCTCCGAGTGCAAAGGGTTAAGTATTGTACACCGTGTGCGAGACCACTTTCTCAATTTCCATTTATCGAAATTTCAACTTTAATCGTTGGACTGCCGATTTTATAATAAGAGAAAACTAAAAAAAGACACATCAATAATTATTAAATAAAAATTCTCAAAAATCACTTTGTTCCACCGTCGTTACACGAAGAGCCGCCCTTAACCTTTTGCGTTCCAATTTATTTTATGATTTCCGTGATTGATGAAAATTGATGAAAATTGATGAAAATTGATGAAAATTGATATCTATTATATGCCTATAATGTTCTCCAACAAAATCGATTTTTATTTAGTTTTAAAGGAAATTAGTGACGATGACTTCGTCACTAGTCTGACTCAATGTTGTATGGCAAGCGGTTATGAAATTCTCGAATCTGTCATTTTGACGTGTCCCGTTCTAGTTTAAAGGACCAGCGTGCCTTGCGTAATATTACGTCACGGGTGCGTTCGCGATCGCGCGGAGCCCGTTGCACTTTTGTTCGTCCCGGCGAGATCTCGATCATATTAATTCGATCCGCCATCATTTACGGTTTGCCGAGTTCATACTCGAAAACCGATCGGATTAACGGGTAAAGCTGAGGCCGGAGTCAAACAGAAAGGTCAGAGAACGTGACGCGGCCACGGGATTTGTTTGATATACCTGCGGCCGGCTCTCTAAAAAAAAAAAGCGGATCTTCGCGCAAAACATCTGTAGATCGAATCGTACTCGGCCCCTCGACGCATCGATTAAACCATTTTTCAACGGCCCCGGGGATTTTTAGTATACGCCAATTAATAAAGTGGCCAGTCACCCATGAGAGCTCGCATGGTCCCCATCGGGGGAGCCGGCGCGCGCCTTTTAGCCAGACTATTTTTTTTCATCTTTTCTCCACCCCCCGTCGTGTTCTTTTAACGCCAGCGCAAGTTTTCGAAGAGTCCCTTTTCAAAAACTCGTCGCGAAATACAGCGGGAGTAAAAAGTATTCGTACACCATTTAAAAACGAATAACTTTTTCAAAATTCGATCCAACAGCTTGAGTTTTTTTGCGACGTTAGAAGGATTAGTTTACTAGCTAATGTGTAAATAATTTTTTTTTTTAATTGCTATTGGCCACTGTAACTCAAATTTTTCCGTGAAATCTGTTATCCAATCAGCAGGGTACATAAGTTTCGTTTGAAATTTTTTCTCGCAAGAAACTGAGGTGAAATAAAAATTTAATTTCTTAATATATTTAATAGATCGGAAATAATGGCACCTTTAAATTCTTGTTTATGTTCAGGATGCTTCAAATTACACCTACTCATTTTTATTATAAATGTATTTAATCCGCAGTCTACTCACGATTAAATATTAAGATTGGATTAAGCGATGTTAGGCGAGTTTCCTAAAAAAAAATAGATCCGCAGTGGTCGGTTACTGGTCCCCGATTGTCGGCGATCTTTCACGAACTTTTCGAAGAAGCAATTTTCCACAATTTTCCGTGTCGCTTTTCCACTTCAATATGCGGCTGAGTAGAGATTGCGCCCTTGAAAGGTTAATTTCGAATTACGCTCTCGGATCGTGGCCCTGGATTATTCCAATTTACTGTTTCCCTTTTTATATGACGCAGCTTAAGAAAGAGAGGGAGGGGGGGGGGGGTGAGAAAGAGGGCAAGTAGAAATCGGAGAAGTGTTTCGCTTTTCTTCGTTCCTGCTTTCGCTTTTATTTTTTCCCTCCATTTTCTCCTTTTTTTTTTGCAAACTTACCCCGCTGCGCGACCTACTCACGCGCGCCTAATCGGGAACCCTTTCTTTTTATATAACGGGGAGACGTGTTCACGCCTAACCGATCGATCGTTGCCGCAATTAATTTATAATATCGACGCGTTCCGCGACCGATCATCGCAATTCCTTCGGAATATTGCGGCCGGACAGTCTTCGTCACACTAAGGGGGTGATCTCGTTTTTCATTTTTTGAAAAATCGACTCGTCCTTCGGTTTTTCATTAAGGACGAATGCCGTGAAATACAGAGTGGGAGTCAAAAGTATTCGTACACCTTTTAAAAACGAATAACTTTTTCAAAATTCGACCCAACAGCTTGAGTTTTTTTGTGACGTTAGAAGGATTAGTTTACTAGCTAATGTGTAAATAATTTTTTTTCCTTAATTGTTATTGGGCGCAATTGCGAAGGAAAAAGTAAAGGTCACGATTTTTAAATTTTTTATCTGGTCCTGTAGTAAAAATTTCAAACATGTATTTTGTAAATCTAAGTAAGTTATTGTGTACATGTACAAAGTTTCATTGAAATCGGTTGACGCATAAAAAAGCTACGGATCTTTGAATTTAGGGTTTGCGAATCATTGAAATCGCGGATTATTATAATTTTAGCTATTTTCAATCATTTATATTTCATAACAACCTTGATCGATTTCGATGAAACTTTGTACATGTTTATAACTTATTTTATACCTATCAAATGCACCTTATAAATTTTCACTACGGGCACAGATAAAAAATTTAAAAATCGTCACATTTACTTTTTCCTTCGCAACTGCGACCAATAACAATTAAAAGAAAAAATTATTCACACATTAGCTAGTAAACTAATCCTCCTAACGTCACAAAAACACTCCAGATGTTGGGTTGAATTTTGAAAAAGTTATTCGTTTTTAAAAGGTGTACGAGTACTTTTGACTCCCACTGTATATGCGAAAAAGGATCTGCTCGGATTCGTAAAATTGACGTACTAAAAGGCGTTTCAAGAATCCAATTGTAGTTGAATGTTTAAACGCTTTTCTCTTGGAACGATTTTTCTCGCAACGCTTTGCTACGGTAACTCAAATTCCAGTTGATCAATCGACTTGAAATTTTTCGAGAATCTTCAGCACACACCCTGTTGTGGATCGAACAAAAAATATTTTTCTTATTTTTCTATCGTGCTAAAGGCCGAAAAAATTGGTATTTTCACTTCAAAATGTAAATTTTGTAAATAATCAAGATTCTCAATTTCTTTCGGTTTAGACTATAACTCAGTTTTTTGTTTCTGATCGGTAGAAAAATCGGTATTTTACTTCAAAATGTAAATTTTGTAAATAATCATGACTCTTCATTTCTTTCGGTTTAGACCATAACTAATTTTTTTGTTTCTGATCAATAGAAAAATCGGTATTTTACTTCAAAATGTAAATTTTGTACATAACCAAGATTCTCCATTTCTTTCGGTTTAGACCATAACTCATTTTTGTGTTTCTGATCAGTAGAGAAATCGGTATTTTACTTCAAAATGTAAATTTTGTAAATAATCAATATTCTCCATTTCTTTCGGTTTAGATCTGATTTGTTTGTTTCTGATCAGTAGAAAAACCGGAATATATAACTCGTGCAATTTTTATTATTTTTACTTGACAAAAGTCACACAACTTTAATTGTCAGCAAATATTTGTGCAAAATTCCGATGCGAAAGGTTCAATAGTAATGTTCTGACAAAATACCTAAAATGTACGAACGGTTCGAGCACCAGAATAGAAATCCCTTAATTACTCGAGTCGCGCGTGTCGTTTCCTGTATTTGTCCTAGAATATTTTACAGCCAGGCGTTTCAGCTTTATCGGCACAGACCGGCTGCTCTTGTTCCTCGTCGACAGTCATCGATGTCTCACGCATTATCCCAGCCGGCTGTTGCTTGCACATTTTATTGCTTCCCTTTCGCCTCGCTATTTGTTATATTTGCATTGTTCTCAAGGCTCCCGTTGCTAATCGAAGCGCTTCACTATTATTGCTATTTATATATTTGTGCATCCGCGAGTTTGTAAAATGTAAGGAAACAACATTAATTACACTGCCCGATAATTGTTACCGTTTTTTGATGCAAAAATCGAGCAATTTTTCAGTAAAATTTTCCTACGTTTAACATACTTTTACACATTGTTAATTGGTGCAATATTTAAAATTACACTTAACAAAATTTATTATAACAATTTTCATTAAAATTAATTTATCTAAAAATTTTTCAAGAATTCTGAAAATTATCAAAAAAAAAAAACATTTTTTCCCGTAACCTCAATAGTCGTACAAATTTGGAAATCTGATCCTGCCATATTTCTCTTCCAAAGTTTTTCAATTATTCTTTTACTTTGTCCATACAATAACTTTCCCGGTAAACAAAAGTTGTTGTTTCTGGACAAATGATCCATAAAAATGGGAAGTCGCATAAATATTCGCTGGCAGGCATTACTATTATTATTCTATCTTATTATTTCGTGTCACGAGAGCGAAACAATAAAGCGATACCCAATTACGTAGCCGGTGCTAATTAAAATGTACAAAGGTAATCAAGAAAGGGGAAAGGGAAGCACGAGAGCCTAATAAATTAAATCAATCGGATGACAGGATCAGAAAAATGGGAAAAATGCTTGCGACGAATATTGTTTGACTCGCATTAACGCGGAAAACATGAGCACAATGATGCAAACACATTTGCATTACAGTAAGTAATATTGCAATGTGGCTGGCTGTGCGTGCAGCATTATTCATTGAATTGTTGCGCGGTTGATAACGGGGGCGGACTGAATATCAATACATATTAATTGAACACCTCGCAGACTTTGTTTGCTTTTCATACTACTCAATAATATTTAACACCATTTTCAAAAATGAATTTGTCCTTTAGCGTTCAATCTGCACGATCATAATAAAGTAAAAAGGAGACAAATGGGTTCGTGGATTTTTTTCCATTGGAAACGAACGAAACATAAAAAACTTTTTATGCATTTACGGGGAAAAAATGAGTAGGTACAATTTAAAACAGTCGAGAAAACAAGATAATTGAAGAATGTCGATATACAGGGTGTTCATTTGAAAATTTTCCAGACGAATATTACGAAAAATATTAAAGATATTAAAAAAGTGTAAAAGACGTGTCCAAGGATTTCGAGGGGGAAAGGGGGGGGGGGCAGTATCAGTTTTTTATTTGGGTGGCGTTTTCAAGGTCATTTGAAGGTCAACTTTGTTTTGAAATGGAAACCTATATTTTTTATTATAGGATCTCATTGTACGAAAATTATTGGTCTTTTTACGTACAATAAGATCCCATAATAAAAAATATAGGTTTCCATTTGAGAAAAACAAAGTTGACCTTCAAATGACCTTGAAAACGCCACCCAAATAAAAAACTGATACTGCCCCCTCCCCTTTCCCCTTGAAATCCTTGGACACGTGTTTTACACTTTTTTAATATCTTTCATATTTTTCGAGATACATATTCGGCTAGACAGTTTTCAAATGAACACCCTGTATATTAAGCTCTATAAAATTTTTAAGGAAAAAAAGATATTTCGCTATTGTGACTTAAAATTGAAGAAAATACTCATTTTAAATTTTAAATAAAGATCCGCAGTTTAGCACTCTTAACCCTTAGCACTCGAGTGGCGACTCAGATTCGTCACTAAAAATTGCTCTACCATTATTCACAATATTGTTTACATTGTTAAATATGGTGCTATCTAATCAATTACTAAACATTTAAGTATTGTACGAGGTATTATATCAATTTCATATCCATAAAATGAACAAAAATCATATAGAATTAAATTATTCTAGATCGGACGAAATGTTTAATTTTGGAGTTAAAATAGCTCCGAGTGCAAAGGGTTAACACTTTTCTAAACAAAATCGACTATAAATAATTGAGAATTTTTTGCAAGCGACAGGTATTTTCAAATAAAATATATAATCACTTTCTTTAAAAGGATATTATTTAGCAGAAAATTACCAAGTTTCAAATACAGTGTATTAAAAAAAGCCATTTATGTTAGATCGTCAAAAAATTGAATAACGGTGTCTAGTCAGAAAAGTTTCGGTAACGATCAACAAGTGCTATATTACCGCCGCGAGTCACGTTAATTATTCAGCGTACGCGACGCATAAACGGTGCAAAATTTGCTGATTTTCGATCTAGGAAGCGGACGAGATCTTCCTGGCGCATTACCCGAACAAAACGAGACTGGTGACAACATAGTCGGATTTAGTAGCAACTATTCCCCTATTTAGACGCCGGCGTATATCCGATGATCGCGGCGACTCGCGTCATTTCGGCCGGCCGGTTGATCCGCAAATTGGGAATTACACGGTGCATATTAAATAGCTGCGGACGCGGCCGAGGGATCGATCGCAATTAGACCGGCAATTGCTTTCGCGTTTCCCGGCCAGAAATAAAACGATCTTCGGAATCTGTCGTTCGGCCGAGATGCTTCTTAAACGGACGGCCAAGATGTGTGTTAAGGGGCCGGTCTCGTGCGACCGCTGCAAAACTTAACAATTTTCATCAACTTTTCTCAAACTGATGGTTCACCGTACGATATCATTTTTTTTTTTAATAATTTAGGTGATATACGTTATAGGTTATAAGTTAACCCTTTGCACTCGGAGCTATTTTAACTCAAATAATAAAAACGTGGTATGTAAAATGAAAGATTTTTTCCATTCAAGAATATTTCCATTCTATACAATTTTTTTTCATTTTTTGCATATGAAACTAATATAATATCTCATGTAATATGTAAATGTCTAGTAGTTTATTAAATACGAACAAAAATAATAATGTGAATAATATTTTTAAGAATAGCATAACAATTTTCAGTGGTGCCTCAGAGTCGCCATCCGAGTGCTAAGGGTTAAGTTTAGTAGCTCAATAAGTTCAGATTACAAGTTAGGTTTTTATAATTTAGATGACTAGCATGTGGATTTTATGCTGTTAAAAGAATTTCATAGCGTCAATATATTATCATCAACTTTTATTGCAATCGAATCTTTAACAATGTCAGTTTCTATGTCTATTAGTTTATTGGTAATAGGCTTTGCTTGGGTATGGTATCGAGCAGTGATAGGACTTTGTTTACCGCTGGCATCAATTTTATCTTATTGGAATATTATCATCAACTTATTAAAATTATTAGAGGAAGAAATAAATTTTCGTACCTTTGATGCAGACAATTTTCAATTTACCATTAAGATCCGCAAGTCACCGATGAGTATATATGCTAACATATTGTTGTTTCTGTTGCAGATAGTATACCCGAAGAGCGACGAGCAGCGGCAGAGGCTCAGCGACAGCGTCAAGAATATTTTTCTGTTTCGGGCCCTAGACGGCGTAAGTTTAAACATAGTACAACCCGACATAGTCCTCGCTGCGCGTCGGTGCTGCTCGTAATTGAAACGGGAATACGGATAGTCGGCGAGAGTTCGCGCCAACTCGTGGAAATGCCAATGAGTACGTGTAATCTGCTCAACTGGGATTCTGAATCTGAGGGAAGCTTATCCGAGGGAAACCAAGAACCGCGCTGATACAAATATAAACCTCTAATGATCGGCACCGGGGCCTCTACTCTCGCCTCTCTTCTCTTACAGTTACTTTCGAACGTGCACTGTGTTGCAACGCGCAACGACGCCAACCCCTGAAAGCTTCAATTTTCCCCGTAGAGCATGGATATTATTCGATTAGCCGATCAATTAACGAAGCAATTTGCTGCCACCCGGCCTCGTCCGAGGAGCCTGACGAACCGCCGGTTTATTCTTAAACCGTTCAAGATCGGCCGTTCTCGGGTTCGCACGCTATTTATACAATTTTCACCGTTTTAGAGCCACCGGTCCTCGCAAACATCTGATCGGAAATCACCGAGATCGCGGTTCTTTCGTTTTTAAGAGACTATTCTTATTTTCGAGTATTTCCGGTGAATTTTAGCAATTTTTTTCTGCAAAAATGATGAACCTTTCGCATTGCGATTTTGCACACACGTTCCGTAGGTATTTCGGGTGCATTCGTGATTTTTTTAAAGTGGAAACTATAATAATTGCACGGGTTATTTTTATAGAACATATTTTGTGGAGCTATTCTGACTTCCAGTGCTAAATTTTCCAAGTTTTGGGAATTTTTTCAGCTAAACTATTGAACCTTTTGCATTGGGATTTCGCACACACATTCATAGATATTTCGGGTGCATTCGTGATTTTTTAAAAGTGGAAACTATAATAATTGCACGGGTTATTTTTATAGAACATGTTTTGAGGAGGTATTCTGACTTCCAGTGCTAAATTTGCCGATTTTTGGGAATTTTTTCAGCTAAACTATTGAACCTTTTGCATTGGGATTTCGCACACACATTCATAGATATTTCGGGTGCATTCGTGATTTTTCAAAAGTGGAAACTATAATAATTGCGCGGGTTATTTTTATCGATCATGTTTTAAGGGGGTATTCTGACTTCCAGTGCTAAATTTGCCAACTTTTGGGAATTTTTTCAGCAAGACTATTGAACCTTTTGCATTGGGATTTTGCACACGTATTGACTGGCATTTGAAGTGCATGTGTGATTTTTTTTCGAAGTAAAAATAATAAAAATTACACGAGTTGCATATTTTGTTGTGGAATATGTTTCGAGGAACATTAAACCGTTACAAGATCGGGCGTTCGCGGGTTCGCACGCTATTTATACATATTTAATCTGAAATTCTGTTCCGCCGTTCCAGAATTCGCGCGATCGCAATTAGAAACGCAATCTAACCCTTTCGCCGGGAACGGGATAGATGTGGCCCAGTTTTTCAACCGACGGGGATACGACGTCTTCAATTTTAACAAACATGCGACTCGTCAGCGTACACACTTTGGACATTAGTAATCGGAAACTGATTCGGTGGAAACGGAAGTGTGCGATTTTGACCTCTTGTGTACTGTTTTTGATCGGTTTGTGATCGTTGCTTTTATGATAGATTCAGAAGATTTTCTTATCGGGTGGAAATAGTGAACTTTTCCTTCGATTCAGATCTACATATAATTAATGAACGAGAGTGGATTGCACGATCTACGGCTAAATGCGCAGTCTAATATCAGAACAATAGTCCTTCCACAAGAAAAGTGTCATCCAAGCTAATAAACTGCAACCAGAAGCTCTTCAATCTTCTCAGTTTCAAATTCTTCAACTTCTGACTCACAAGGGAACATATTCAGATGAGAATGGCCGATTTTGATGAAACCGATGTGTGAGCTATAGTTCTTCGAAAAATATTTGACACGTATTTTTTTTTATCGGCAACCGTCCACTTTGAAGGGGTGAAAACAGCCCTCCAAAGTTGGGAGTCAAAACCATATTTTTTGAGATATCTCGGAAACCAGAGGTCGAAAAAATTTGAATTTTTTTTTAAATTGTGTGTGTTTTCAATGGAAAATTGTAGTCGCGCAAGAGTTTTTTAACAAATTTTCACCCCAGACTTCGAGGGCTGTTTTCACCCCCACAGAGTGGATGGTTGCCGATAAAAGAGAAATACGTGTCAAATATTTTTCGAAGAACTATATCTCACATAAGTTTCATCAAAATAGCCGTGTATCAACTGAATATGTTCCCTTGTCAGTTCAAGTGATCTACGACTTACACGAAATAGTACACGTCTACCCGCAAAGCGTAAACGAAGTAAAAACGTGCTTCGAAAAATCGAGCCGCTCGAGAGCAGCTCCGAAGTTAATCGCGCGAGGCTCTTCAACGGGCAATTATCGATCTCAAAGGAAGAGTCTGAAGAACAATAGGATTGTTAGGCGTAAAATCGAGTGTCCACAGGGCGCCACGCGGTGCTCCTCGGAATACGTAATTCCCTCGGCCGTCGAAGTGTGTTAAGGATACTTCCTAAGAGTCGGAAAGCGCGCGCGCGCGCGCGCGTGTTTGTTGCTTATCGCGGAGTCCCGAGACAGGCTTTAAATTTCGCTAGAACCTCGCGACGGTCGTCAAGGCGTGCGTGTCCTTGTAGACGCTAGAAAAGAGCAGACAGAGAGCACCGCGGCGAATGGTATTCGCGGCACGCATACACACGCATACCATGAATTCTTTTCGCAGGAACAAATGGCCGACGTGCTGGACGCGATGTTCGAGAAAATCGTGCAGCCCGGGGAATTCATTATCCGGCAAGGAGACGACGGGGACAATTTCTACGTCATCGAGAGGTAAATCTTCCGGCTTCGTCTTCCTCCTCAGCCGGTTTTTCCTCGTATAAGGAATTCGGCGAACCGTGAGGCCGATTGCGTTGTCCAATAGGTTCACCAGTTCCGATAACCTGTAGGCCATTCTTGTACATTTTTATGTATCGAATATCCCTGTAAAAGTCCTTCTCCGTCGTCCTCGCGTTTCGAGAAATTTTATAGTCTTTGCCTACCTGCAAATAATTTATTATACAGTAAACGCTTGATTCTTGTCCGGAGCGTGGGCACGATTGTTGTCGGCTCGGGTATATCGGTGTGAACACCACGACATTGACTCGAGGAATCGATTTTACAAATCTCTTAATTTTCATTATTTGTTTATGGCACTTTCGCTACCTTATTTCTGGCATTTTTCTGAATAAAATCACACCAAACACGATATAGTTTCAATTGTATTTAGTGGTTTAATCGACGGTGAAAGTTTCGGTCGCAAGGAAGGACAGCGCATCGGAAAGAAAGAGACGCGGACAGTCACGCGAACTGTATTTCATTCCGTCCTTCTCTATGTTCGGCTCACTATTGATGTCTCGCTCGGCGCGGTCGGCGCGATATCTAGACGCAGTCATAAATCAAAAAGCACTTCTGGGCACGATTCTTGTCCATGAAAAACACGGCTGTTGGACAAGAATCAAGCGTTTACTGTAATATGTGATACGTACCTGGTAGCCTAATTAAAGGCTCCCCGAAAAGGTACAACTTGTCGAACAATTTTGAGAACATACCGAACGTTTTCCAGAGGCCAGTACGAGGTGTACGTGAAGGACCAGCATACTAGCCTCGAGAACAAGATCCACATGTACGAAAATGGCGGAGCTTTCGGCGAGCTTGCATTGCTGTACAAGATGCCGAGGGCAGCAACCATCAAGGCGATTACGAACGGCACGTTGTGGGCCATGGACAGGCAGACGTTCCGGCGTATCCTGCTAAAGTCCGCGTACAAGAAGCGCAAGATGTACGAGGACCTGATCAACAAGGTCCCGATGCTGAAATCGCTCGAGGCAAGTGACACAGAATGGGCCGGAAGGTATTATGTACTCAGTGTAATCGGGGGAAACACTGGTCTCGCGCGATGGGAAGCTAATCGTTCAACCGGGCCACTTCAACGGGTCCGAACGAGTTAGAGACAATTGGCGAAGGTGGGGTCACGACGATCCGGCTTCGAAAACGTCGGGTTCGACTGTAGCATATCAACCACCTGAAACTTTACCTAGCCGCCCTTTCGACCGTTAGGCAAGCCAGCCGTAGGGTCGTCGCAGAAATTGGCAATCGTTAGGACGAATTTAATGCTTATCGGTGACGAAAGTGGATTCGGTCAGAGGAGCGTGTCTTCGATTGGCTCTTTGTTGGATTCGTGCTGACTCCACCCTGCCAGTTACGTAACTAGGATTCACCCTTGCCTTTGAGGATTGAACGGCCGATGTTTGCTTTGACTTCATTATTTCGATTGGCCCGTGTGCTAAGCTAGCAGGATATATATTGCGCAGCGTTTGATAGATTGTGGACGAAGCAGTTGAAAGTAGCGGGAGTAACTAGGAAAATTACGCTATTTTGCTTTTTGTAATTGGTGTCGATAACGCTATACAGCATCTATTAGGCTCTATAGACGGCTCTTGTGGACTTTTATGCGGAGGGTGCGAACATGAAATCGATTTTCTCCGGCGTCCTTGGTTTCTGAGAAATCTAATCTTGAAAGGAGAGGATACACGACTTTTAGGCTGAGTTGGTGACTCTTTTAGATTTTTATGAACCGAATGCAACCCTAAAAATCGAGATCCTCTATCATCGTCAGATTCTGACGAATTGAATCTCGTTAGAAGATGGTACGTTGCATTTACAGAATGTTATAACGATGTTGTCGAAACAAATGACGCCAGCGAACGTGTTAAACCCAGAGTCTCCCCAGTTCTCTAATCACGTTAGAGCGAAACCGTGTTGCGGGGACGCCATTGTTACGAGGGCTGCCTAACTCGAGTAGACCCACAATGGAGTTTCAAATCACTGGCAGTTGAAGTGGTACGGAGCGAAATCGTGAAAATGTTTAGCTTCAATAATGGATTTTGGATGAACGACAAAAATGTTTAATGTATTAAATACCCCTAAGCTTCGGGATTAAGAGCTTGGAAGATTGAGGGATTGTTCAGTAAAGTTAGCTTCTCCGAGTGTACGAGACAGTGTAAAAGAATTTGACAATGGCAACGGAGATTTTACAGAAACTGCATGAATGTATAATGTATTAAGACCCTCTGAGCTTGAGGATTAAGGTTTGTCAATGATTGTCGGTTTTAAGATACGTATGAAGAATGTGTGATACATTAAGCGTCCCTAAGCCATGGAATTAAGAATAGCAATCGAACCCGAGCTTAGAAGATTTACAGAACCACTTACCGGCGTTAATGTAGAGTTTTGCGAATCTTTGATGTGATTATGGTATTAACAAAACCGTTTCGTTCACGCAGCGGTACGAGCGTATGAATCTGGCGGACGCGCTGGTACCGAAACAGTATTCTGACGGCGACAAGATAATCAAGCAGGGCGACACGGCCGACGGGATGTACTTCGTTGAAGACGGTATCGTGAGGATCACCATACTCGGCGACCATGGCCGAGAGATAGAGGTACGTTGGCGACGAACCTATTAGGTGTGCAAATAAATTCGCTACATTTTTCAACGATATTTAGTTTTTATTCATAAAAGAAGAACACAAGATTATCTTTCCAAGTATTCACCATCATTTTGTACTACTGTCTCCCATCTAGTTGGTAGATTATAGATGCTTTCCCGGAAAAAGAACGGCGGTTTCCTGAAGTCACCAATGCATTTCTTGACCTCTTCAATGGAATTTTAATGTTCCCTGGACAAATTGTGTTAAAGGGACCTGAACAGATGATAGTCTGTTGGGAGCATGCCGCATGAGTTTCCATCCTAATGCATAGAGAGTGTCCCTCGACCTTTGTGGAAAATGTGACCGAGCATTGTCGTATTGCAGGATGCCTACTCCTTTGGCCGGTGAAAGGTCGTTTTCTCTCCAATTCGTCGTATACATTCATTAATTGTTAGTTGTCTGGGTTAGGTCTGGCGGGAAACTAGTATAATTTAAACTAAATTTAATGAAACGGCACCGAACTTATTTGCACACCTAATGTATCGGCTATATCTTATACGATTTTTCTGCATCATGTGTGTTGAGACGCAGGCCGGGACACGATCGGTGACCCAGATACCTCGAAACGGCGAGGCTGCGGTGGCTGGTATCGTGTGGCTGGCTAGCAGAACCACCACGCTAATTACACTGTCAATTGTATAGATGTCATTTGGTATTCTATTTGCCGGCACAGATTAATAGAGTTCCCGCTGGTGGGTACTTAGGCGAGCTGGCGCTCGTAACACATAAACCTCGCGCTGCTACGGCCTACGCTGTAGGCGACGTAAAGCTGGCCTGTAAGTTCACTTTCAATACGTTTCTAGAACGGTCGCGTCCGATTGTTACAGTAGTGCACACCTAAGAGTCCGCTCTTTTGCACACTTAAAGTGTCGTCGAATTTTTCCTTCGAATCCGGATGGGAAATTTTTGTAGACATCGCCAGATTTTTAATAATTCTATTTTTTAACATTTTGTGGCATAGCTCTCGTTCGTGCAGCGGACACCTCGATTGTGCACTACTGTACCGCCGGTTTGACAGTGCGATGGCTAACGAATGACCGCGAGAGAGAGTGCATGATAGCGTGCGTGAGATGCGTGGCTCGAGGCGCGTGTGTTGTTTAAAAGCCGCACGAATTTTTCCAGTTTTGGACGTTGAAGCTTTCGAACGCTTACTTGGCCCTTGCATGGAACTCATGAAGCGTAATATCGACGATTACGAGGATCAGCTAGTAAAAATCTTTGGCAGCAAAGCCAACGTGACCGATATCCGATGAACTGTCCGGCAGCCGGTGATTACCGTCGCACTGCTGTACCAAAACGCAGCTCCCGGCCAACGGAAAACGACTTTGGTACAGTAATGTCGGACGAGCACAAACAAAAACAAGCAAGCAAGGAAACAAAAACAAAAAAAAAAGAAACTCGTACCACACCCACTTAAAAAAAAAAAAAATGAATCTCATCCGCGTGTTTCAAGTAATCATCTCAAACAAAAAGTCGACTTTCGTAACGACTGTTCACTTAGACGTGTACCAGTATAAGGATCGTCGTTTAATAGTTACCAAGTTTGTACCTATAACACACACAAACAAATACAAACGCAAATACACACACACAGACACACACTAAACGAACACCTGTACACACAATGGAAACAGTACAAAAACACACGAAAAACAAACGGAATCGCGCACAAACGCGAAACATACGCAAGCACTCATAGTTGAACTTCAACATACATAAACATACAAACGTATACATACACGAACATACAGCAGGGAACGATACGAAGGCTAACCGATCACGTACTCGGTTTTCTTCCGAAACGATTCGCGTCACACGGTACCGATGGAACACGACACATACTCTCTCTCTCTTTCTCTCTCATCTCTCTTTCTCTCTCTCTCTCTCCCTCTCTCATCTCACTTACTCACTCACTCTCTCTCTCTCTATCTCTAAAGACTGCATCGGATCAACAAGTATTACCCTATCTTGTCGTGTGCTCGATCGTTCGATGCGCGTGCAACATCCGAGCATAGCCCGCGAACGAGATTGTTGTCCATTCGTTTGTTCTATGGGCTTTTTGAGGGTGCGGGGGGTGGGAGGGTGGGAGCGGGGATTAATTAATCCGGAAACAATGATCAACAGATGTACAATTTCATTGCCATTCTATTCGTTCTTTGTACCTAGAGAGACACGTTTCAGGACGACGATCAGCAAAACCCGCTATCAATTAAATTATTTCGAGACCACTCGGAAATTTTCCCTTTCTCGGAGGGGTAACCGAGGCGGCGACCGATACTGTCGATCACAGTATCCGTTATGTTTTTTCTTCGCATCGTAGAAGAACAGTTTTTATTGATATATAATATATTATTACATATATATTATAGCTTATTGTGGAAATATTAGCTTAATTGTACGGGAGAGATGTATACGCACGTTTTCGAACGTTCGCCCGGTACGCATTCGGTCGTGCGCGGTCTGTTTCCACGACGATACGTTGCGTATCATAGACGACGACGATGATGATGCTGCGGTTAGGCGAATTCAATGGTGCATTAGGAGCAGAGAGCACGACAGGCAAGCTAGAGCAATTACTAGCGTATCTATGTTAATAACTTTTAAAACAGAAGAAGAGAACCGTAACTATTTTCTACGATGAACGTGGCATTTAAGTTAGAATTTTCGAGGAAAAAAAAAGAGATAAACAAATAAAACACGGATAACAATAATTAACCGAGAGGACAACCAAAACAAAAAAAAAAAAGAGAAAAATATATAGAATCACGGGTGGGGGGAGGGAGGGTGGAAGGGGGGATATTATGTTCGAAATAACGTTCACGCGTTTCGGTCTGTATGCCCACAGTAGAAAACCACCGATCATCTCTGTAATTATATTTAAACGCAGGACGATTCTCCTAATAACTACTCCCATGTTCCTAAGTTAACGAAGTTGCTCTTTGCTAAGTTAACGCGAAAGTATTAAAACGAGAAATATATATATATATCGTACGTGTATCAGCAACAAATTACGTATGTATACGTATTATTATACATAATATGTATACAATATTTCCGTAGCGCACAATTACGGCAAACCGTTTTTTGTTTAACCGATTTGTTTATAGACGCGCACAACATGCTGGCTGCGCCGAACCGTTACAGACTTTTATTGTTTCTCTTCGATGGTTATTAGTTTTTATCGCCTACCGATCGTTTGTTACGGAGTGACATATGTATAGTGGAGGAAAAAAGAAACGCTTGATGTGCGGCGCACATCGCTACACTTATCCATATACACGCATACATACATACAAAAAATACATACATACAAACATACGTACGTATATACATGTATAGTACGTATACATATACATGCATACATATATATGTATATTTTCGATCGACGGATCAGTACTCTGTCACCACAGTTTGGTATACCGATCGTTTCGAACTATAGTATCGTTGACTACACCATTTTCATAGCTATTCGCTGAGTTACGGTACCATCGTGAAAACAAAAAATAAAAAAATAAATAGGAAAACAATTCATAAGCAGCTACTTCTCGCTACGCAGACTCGATCCCAACTGCCATACTTTCTCGCCAGATGATTAGTGTCTTTCTGATGTTCGTGTCTTCGATCTCTTCGCCTCTGTGAATCTCTGTACTACGACTGGACTGCGGATTCGATGCATTTACGACTTGAATTTTATGCAATGAGTTGAGCAAGTACCATTCAATGGACCGATTAAAAGAATTTAAAAACATCAAATGTGTGCTATTATAAAATATCAATTTTTATTTTGCATACGGATCCGCAGTCTTAACTATGACCCTTTCGTTCCTTGAAAATTTTGAAAAACGTACCGATTGCTTAAAGCATTCTGCTAATCGTGTAGCAATTATTTACTACATTTTATAATTGTTATACTCTGTTCGAAAGATTATAGTTACCTTCCGGTATCTACAGTTGCAGATTTGTATTGTTTGTCCATTGAAAATGCGTGTCTTGCACGGTGAAATCGAAAGAGAATGATATCCTGGTGCCATGACTGGGTTCCCAGTTGTCGGACGGGATAGCTAAGATAAATAAATGATTCTGTTTTATTGGCGAAATCAAGCAGAGTCGTTAACGAATGCGTGGGGGTAGCTAACGCCGTCTGTAGGATGCAATCACGCTCTCTGTGTATTTGGTAACTATAGTCTTCTGACTGGACGTCAGATGACTGTAATGACCTTTAAAGTGCAATGAGAAATTACGCCGAGTGACTGGGATCGCGCGACTGCGGATTTTCCGCATTCGCAACAAACATGCGTAGGCGAACTACGGACCGCTGAGAACATCAGAAGATATTAAATTTAATTAGTCTGAAATAATTAATTAAAAGAAGAGATTCGCCTCGAACATATTCTATATTTAATTATAAGATATAGCAATCACTTCAGAACGGTTACCTTTATTTAATAATCCGACTAGATCGAAAGTAATATATATCTATCGACGAAGTTGAAAATCTTTGAACCTTCGGCACTGTGTCGAATTGCGGCTACTCAGTTTCGTTTATAAATGCATAAAATCCGCAGTCTTAAGTTCCATGTTGCGCGACCATTAGAATTCAGCAAAGCTCAGGACGTTGGACGACTATAGTCACCTGCGGGACGCCATATGTATAGTGAGCTATAGCGATCTATAGAACGAAAGGGTCAGAATCGATGTCCTGCGAGAAAGGATGGCTGGACGATCGTGTCTCCGGCACGTTAATGTGTGTCTTATCGGTGACTCCTGGTAACAGACTCGACCAAAAAAGAACCTATCGAACCTATTTTTGTTACACGTGTATCACGGTACACGTTATACACGCGCGATATTACCGCGTCTTTAGCATCGTGATAAATGCGACGAGGAAGGAGGCGGTGGGACGGATATAATCGAAAAAAAAAAATGGAAAAAAAAATAATGGATAGAGAATTCGAAAACGTTGCGCGACAAACTGTGAGCGCGCAATGCTAGTCAACTGAAACTCTTCGACGGCCGCCCCAGGGAAACCGTCGTTTCCCTTGTTTCGTGGCACCGAACCGTAATTTTTATTACTACGAGAAACTTATGTATTCACCGTGCGACTGAACCACTCAATTATTATACAACCGTAAGCTTTCTAAATAATATCACAATCACGGGGGAAGGAGGAGGAGACTAGTGCGTGTGGTTTACGGGAAAACGGGACGCGAGGCGAGCGAGGAGAACACTGTCGTGGATTATGTTCATAAATTACCAGGCGAAAAATTATTAATTATCGAAGAAATACAAACACGAATGGGTCAGGGTAAACCCCGAGAGCTTTACAGAATTATAGTTGTTGTTTTACTATGTTCTATGAATTATTGATGATCCGCAGACATTCTATCCGATCCGTTTGCCATAATCGAACAAGCTTTCGAGTCACCTAAATCGCCGACGGCGTTCGTCTCGCTCGTCGATCGAAGGGGCGCCAACGATTCGTGGTATTGATCAACGAAGGTTGCGTTGTCGATCATTTTCCGAGGCCACCGTCATCGCCGCGTAACGAATCCATTCTCGCTGATTTTCTTCTTCAAACTCGGACGAACTCGCGGACAGTCTCGCAGCGTGGAATTGTTCAGTCAGAATTCCAACGACCGTGCCATGTTTCATTTTACTTTTTATTTTTTCTCTCTCTCTCTCTCTCTCTCTTCTCCTCTCTATCTTTCTATATAATTTTCACATTGAACGTTTACGAATTCTGCGAAGCTATAGCCGCGGTTTCTTAGTCTTCCACCGTGTCTCCAGGCTGTGATATTATTTTCGGCAGAGCGTTTCATTCCTTTCATGCACGCGCGCGCATAGAGACGCGTGTTGTCTCTCATCACGAGCAGCTTCCAAACGGAGAAAATAAACGCAGTAAAACGTGAAGAGGAGAATGATTATCGTGGAATTGAGGTGTATACCCCGGAGGCGCTTCCGATTCGATCATGAACGTCTCTTGATTAAAAGGGAAGGAGAACAGGAAATCGGGCTATCAGGAGAGAGATAGATACGCGACGTATCTGTACAGTCTATCATATAAATAAATATATGTATATGTATATACATATACATATACACACAGAGTGTCTCTGGTTTTAATGGCCGAACGTTGTTTGAATCTTCTGTGCGTTTAAATGAGAATGGCAAACACGCAAGGAAACAGAAACATTGCTGATCTGTCTCTGTATTAGATCGCACAATACATTTACTGATGTGAAACAAAATCGAAGTCTCTCACGAAATTAGTTTATTACGAAATTCTGTGTTCGGTGGCTATCTAGCTGTTATATGCCTCTATCTGTTATGGACAATTTGCCAAGAGCAAGATCTTGTATTGAATGATAATGAGATGATTCAGATCTGAGACGAACCAGTGATTTATCCTCGCATGAACAAACGAAAGATAAATATCGCTGACACCTGTATTACCTTTATATTGTATATTTTCGTCAGAACATTTTAAGAGATCTTTTGTTTTTAGAAGACCTGTTATAGAGCTGACATTATGAAAATAATTCGTTCTCACTTAGGCCCATACAACGTTCATATCAATCGGCCAGTTAAATCCCGCGGCAGGCTGTCCACAAAATAGAAAACTATTCTCGCACACCGAATTGAAAAGATATATTTAGACGGAGTACTTATTTGTGAGCCAACAACATTCGATAAATTAAGTGTAAACGCTTAAGTAGATTTGACCCAGTTCAAGTTGTACTGTATGTGTCTCTAACCAAGTGTGCGGTTCCTCCTACATGTGTTGCGTGTCGCCCATTCGTCTGTGTACGCGTGCGCGTGTGTGTGTGTGTGAGTGCGCGCGCGCGTGTTTCTGTATGCATGTGTGCGTGCGCAAGCATCCCCGGTGCGATTGTGCGTGTGTGTCTCGTTATTGCGAATGCGTGCCTGCGTGTGTGTGTGTGTGTGTGTGAGCGCGCGCGCGCGCGTATGTACACGTATTTAGTCGGCTGTTGTTGTGCGTGTGTGTGTGTACGAGTGTGACGACCGAGCCACAGTAATTTATTACTTGATTTGCATGTGCGCGGTCGTCGGCGAATTTTCGTCCTAGTACGGTTCGTACCGATTCGCGTCATCGTCATTGAAAGTAATCAGCGGTGAAATCAAGCCGAACCGTTCCGTTTCCCCAAGCGGAAAATGAATTTCACGTAATCGTGGCCACACACACACAAGAGAGAGAGACTCAAATCGGGACGTACGTCAAACTACGCGTGTGCTGGTTTCGATGTGTCGCGCAGACGGGTTCCTGAAGCCTCGGAGGACTTCCGGTTACGTGTTCCCGCGATCCTGTTTCCGTCGAGTCCAGAATTTTACGATACGGTGTCCGAATGTTCTTCTTCGAAAGTTTCGACCCAGCATATTTTATTAGCGAATACGGACAAATTTGTTAGACCCTTATAGGCTTTATTATTTAACTTAGTATTTCTTCCTGTGTGTTAGTATTATAAATAATGCTGGTTTCTTGTTAAACGCCGCGTCCGAACAAATTCTCCATTGAAAATGTTTGCTATTACGAATGCAGAATTGGCATCTACGCAAATAGAGTTTGCAGATGTCCGCAATATGTCTTCGTGCAGCGCGAACGACACTATGTATTTCGATCGACCAACAGTCTGAAAATATTTTTGTTCGAACAGCCTACAGTTTACAAAATATATTTTTCCTTATTTATAGAGTATCTTGGTAGAATTTGGCCGGAAATATAGAACACCCCGTATTTCTGGCTCCCGCGTGAACTGCACCGGGGTCAGCCTGACGAGTTGCACCGTTGATCGCGTGCTTCGAAAGCATTGGCCACCACTGGTTCGCTGCCATTCCGTGCAAATCATTCGAGGCAGTTTCCAATCCGGAGGCCTCAACCGATCGTTGATCGATGGTTGGCCTCGGATCCCACGAGAGACCCGTACACTACCGTCCATAAGTGCTCCGCAGAGATGACAAGTTGGCTCAGCCTTCCTTCCGTCGTCACGCAATCCGATTTGGCACCGTTTAGGCCAATAACGGAGGTACTCGTGTCAGGAGGCGGGGCTAGTGGCCCGCGAGACGTGGAGGGGGTACTAGAAACCAATCGGAGGCTGTTGGACTTTCCATCGAACCTACCGGGTGCTGCGATTGCTTGATAAGCAGTGAACTTTGGGGCTTTAAGTAGCTGTTTACTAAGTTTTCGATGAAGGATTAATCTTATTCACAAAAAAGTAACGATTAGACCTGCAGGTCTTTAGGCAACATAAAAATAGTCTGCATCAATTTCAAGAGACTGTAGTCGTCTAAACGTTTCCTTCTTTCTTTAATAATCTTAACAAATCGAAAAATGATCTTAAACACTTTGAATTAAAAAAAAGGAATAGTTTATATTACTTTGAAAGACTTGTTGAATCACAATGAAAAATATTATTGCTACTAAGAAATTCGTGAATCACAAAACTAACTGCAGCAGATACTAACGGGTCGTAGACCCCAATGAAACAATACCAACAAAAGAGTTATTGTTATACAACACGCGGCAATTCAGAATACAGTAACACCGGCACCGTCCGGTTACATACCATCTGTCGCTACTTATGGACGCCAGTGTACGTTCATTTGGCAACCGTCGCGCGTTCCGGTAGGCAGCTGCAAGAACAGAAAGATGCGGCCGTATGATAACGCCGGGAATCGTAATGATGCGGTCGCGCCACCCTGAGACGAGCTGTCTATGGGACGCGTGCATAATTCATCGCTGCAACTCGTCTCGTTTCCTTGTACGCCGTTTCCGGTCTTCGCGTGCACCAATATCGACGTCCGTTTTCACGGAACGTCTAGCGCGCAGCCCACGCGCCGTTACGATTGATCATGCGACTTTGTCTTGCGAGATTGTTCGATTAATTGCAACTTGTGCGCCGCCGTTACCGGATATCCATAGAATTACAGTAATTGCCAGGAAACGAACGCAGTCGGTTCGATTGCTTTGCACACCACGTCTTTCCTTCTTTTTCGTTGCTTTCATCCGTGTTTCCGAGAATGATAAATACTATCAATAGCAATTAATCTGCGGATGTTGGGTTCGTTGAAAGATACAAGTCTTTCAACAAAGCTTTTCATTCGTGTTTCCGAGAATGAGCAATATTATCCACGGAAATGTACTGTGGCTGTTGGAATATTTTAAATTCTAAGAAACTGGAGTTAGATACAGATCTGGTGTTGGTCCACGAGAAACGGAATTAAGAAAATTCCCAAGGACAGTGTCCCGAGAACAGCAATGAAATTGAAGGATAGGCCCATAAAGAGTGAGGACGCGTTACTGATCGCGGCTGCAGTTGCGTTTCAGCCATCAGCGTGCAATAAATGGTGCATTCTGTCGTGAATAATCAAACTATCCAACAATCGGCAAAATAAAAAACTGTCATTTAAACGCCGGAGTTAACACTAGGTTCGCCGGACTCGTTAAACAACAACGGGTTCTAATAATTTTTAATTTACGACAAATTTTTCGGGTACATAAAAAAAATGGCAACACTTATCGAGATTCGAAATACAGAAATGTGTTCCATAAATGAATGTTTATAATTTCAATAATCGTACAATATAAAACCGGTGCATTTGACCGTGGTAGGTTTATTGTTAATGTAAAATAGTCGCTTTCAGTGCTCCGCAAGCCTAGTGTTGACGATCCGATCGGTCCGATGCGACGCAACAGGAATTCGTCTGCGATTCGGAAGAGTAAAAAACCTGGACCAGAACAATTGTAACAGGTGCTCCATTTCGTACTGTCCTCGACCCGTAGAACCTGTCCGTATCCGGAAGTGTACGCCGAGTGGAGAGTCTAATCTTGCTCGTCTAATGGATGTTTAGAGGATACACACACTCCTGTGCAGGGGGGCGGAGCGTTCGTCCACCGTGCCGTTTGCTTTCTCGACCAATGTCCGATTTTCACCTACCGATATCTTTATTAGAAAACCAAGAGAGAGACTGTGGTACGCGCGCGCTCCGTTCCCCCACGCCAATTAGATAATTCGTGGCAAGTCCGAGAAGAAGAAAGCGGAGGAGACCGCCATCACGAGATCGACGTCCTTGTGCTCCGTGAGAAGACAAGGAGACGAAGAGGAACACGGGGAAGACTGGCTTTAGATACGTAGCTTTCGTTTAAGAGACACCATTGTTCGTCCTTCGGCGACGTGGATTGTTAGATGTCCCGGCGATATGTAACTTTGTAAGCGAGTGTGCGTGCGGGAGAAACTGTTGTGTACCGGTCGACGGTCGTCGCTCGAATGGAATTCGAAGATTTTTAATCGATGTTCGGATTGAGTCGAGGACGGTCGCCGAACGAAACAAAGCAATTACGCTATCGTAATACTATCAGGGTATCGAGGTTGATGGACGCGGTCGCGTTCCCGACAGCCTTCGCGCTTTGTCCAAGCCTATTAACACGCTATTATTAATATGAATTCGCTTCCAGCAAGTTTTCGTTGCTCAGCTTCGTTGTTAAAATATTTTCATAATAAATGCCAACGTTCCTCCTTCATGAAATGTTGAAACAGTTTAGCAGAAGATCCCAGAATATGCACGCTACGACTACTTTCAATGCATAAGTGTATACAATTAATTTGCCCACCTTTCGGTAAATTGCAAGATTGTGAACGTGTCACACATGCGCGTGTAACAATGGTAGCGAACGTGTTAAAGCGAACGTGTTAGAGCTTCGGCGGGGCTTTGGAGGGCTTTCGAGTATTCGGAAACACCTTGAAGAGGCTCTCGCGAGCGCGATCCCGTTCTTTCTATAGTGGATCATTCGTGTGTTCTGTGTGTTCTGCGAGAGGAATTGCGAGTTAGCGGTGGCCGCAGGCTGTTTCGCGTTGCACGATCGACTCGGTGACCTAGTGCAATTTTCCTAACAGAATTGGTAACGGGAACCCGTCTTTCCTCCGTACGGTCGCGCGACCTAAGGGAGAGCGAGGCGTTGGAGAGCAGTGGAGGCTGTTCCGGCTCGACTCATTGGCCGACAATCTCGTTACGGAGGTGGGGGTAGTATCGCACGCAAAGTGGCGTACTTTATGATCAATTTCAAGGGATTGTGTACCGTTTAATGGGAGGATTATGGTTGTCGATTCGGATCGTGCGACGACGAGGCGGGCCGCGGATTTTCGATATCAAATCATTCAGTGTTGTAACCGTAACGACTTCTGCGTGTCTACCGGCCAAAACGGCCGTACATTCGCGATCGCATAACAATAACTTCGACCGGGATCGTCGCGGTTTTTTTTTTTTTTTTGTTTTCTGTCCCTGTTCCGATCCGCGACGGTCTCGCAAATAAAAGCCGCATCAATTTCGCACGTACGAGCGAGCTGGTGATATCGCTCCCCGGTGCGCGGTCCACAAGAGATGTATGTACGTTTTAAGCTGGTTAGATTTTATACATGTATACGCTTGTAAGAATGTCCTCTCTTCATCTCTCTCTCTCTCTCTCTCTCTTTCACACACATACATACTGATTCACTCACTCTCACTCTTTCTCTCTCTCTCTCTCTCTCTCTCTCTCTCGAGTTACAAAAGAAAAAACAAAAAAACACGTGTTATAAACTATAAGAAAAATGGAGCAAAGAAGAAACCGCGAAACAAGCAAAGAAACGACAAAAAAAAGGAAGATAATGAAGATAGTAATTATTCTAACGTACTTAACGTTTTTTCCGTTTCACGATGTGTTGTAGCGTAAAAAAAAAAAAAAACAAAACGTGCACATACGTATATATACATATAGATATATTATATATACACAGAATTATATATTAGATATGTCGATATACATATATATGTCGAGACTCGTTTCCAGCTGGTCTGATCGGGTATTACTTTAATAATTATAAATTGCGTTAACCTGGCAGCGATGCGATTGCGAGATGATAAAACAGATTATAAAAAAAAAAAAATTAACGCGAGAGAGTGGCGCGTGTGCAATCACGATATAGTTTATTGTATAGCGTACACTGTCATGTCGACGACAGTTTAGTGAATCCGTAGTCCGTTTGACAGTGGAGGAGGTATAACGACCGTGAAAACACAGAGAGAAAAAACAAAGAAAGAGGAAACGTAATAGCGGTTGATGCTTTTTCGTTGGTCGATTAATTGGCACGATTATGCAAGCGGTCACGCGAGAGAACGGAAAACGGGATGAATGAGCATCGGGAATTCTTCGATTGGACCATTCTCTGGAACGCGAGCGCGAGAATCGGGAATTCAATTGTTCTATTTTAGCGAGTTGCTTTCCGTTTTTCTATACCACGAATTTATGAGGCTTCAATCGGGCCGTGTCTCGGGCCGCCATATCAGATAGACGCTGAAAATGAAAAAAAAAACAAAAAAAACGGTATTGTTGCTTAAATTGTTCTTAGTTTATAACAGAAAAAAAGAGTACACGGCCCCGTTGCTACCGATTCCTATGTGTCTACCTTACAGACTGCTGATTTTATGCATTTATGATGAAAACGTTGAATAACACTAACGCACTGACGGCTGCTTATTTAACGCGAACGATACGTCGTTGTCCTCTTCGCACAGTTGTCCATGGAAAACATGATCCTATATGATTTCATCATAATAAAATATATATTATGATGCCGGCTGATAAGCACTGTGAGTGTGTCGTCTTCTTCGAACCCTTGAACAAAAAGAGGAACCAATAATCTTTCGATCGATTACAATTTTGATATTCGGTTCACGAAACATCGGCAGTCTAGAGTTACACATATATTAATTAGACTAATTGGCTGAGTCAAGTGGTGCAGCGGAGAACTGCAACCGGGGATACTAATTCATTCACGTTTCCGTGGCGAGTCGATGAACGTCTTCTCCTTGGTTCCCGTTTGAACATGTTGCCACGTGCAAGTTTTGTGTCGATGTGCAAAAAACACACAAAAAAAAAGGACGAAATTTCGGCGAAGAACCACGCGGTGTGCTTGACCCGTGCTCGATTAGACGACGATACGTATATATAGCTACAAAGCTTCTTATACAGCATCACTGCCGGATTAAGTAGCGGCGTTTACTATTCCTTTTTTTCTTTTTCCGACGAGCCTCACATTGATTTGACGATTCACCCAGTTTCGACGCAGAGATACCGTGCGAGTACCGTACTTTTAGTTGATCCTACAAATTCGTTGACTATATGTTCACGAAACAGTCACTACTCTGACATCTTGCTCTCGTATACTTACTCAAATATGGTGTCCATACGATGGTGCGTGCAAACATTATATATATACATATAAATATATATAAATATTTGGCGGACCCGCGATTTTATTCGCCGCCTAACATTGCGATGAAAACGTTTACTTGTCTGTTTATTTGCCCGAGGCGAGTTCGTATTCGAGAAGCGGGAAACATTAGACGTACAGTGTACTATGAATAGATAGCATAATGAAAATTAATATATAATAAATGAATGGACCTGTACACCCATCACGTGTTACTCCGTACGCAAGCTCCTAAATAGCTTCTCCGTCTCGATCCTTGGCAAGACTGGCCACCGCTTCCCGAGTCAATCTTAGGAATCGCTTTCGTTTCTCGGATTCTTTTAACGAAGCTGTTGTTTTTGTAAATGATGTTTCATTAAATACAATGTCAATCAGTTTATTCTTATCTTTAACAGTTACATTATCGAATTTATTTACAGTAACAAGATACGAAATTGGAAAATGCTAGACCTTGATCGATCACTCCCGCCTTTTCTATTTCTTAGTCTAGTTGCCTTTAGCTAAACGTAAAAACAATAGAGCCTTTAACAGGGACCAATTAATTTGTTCTCGTTCTTCGACTTCCGCCTTCGTATACTTGTCCAGAAGGTCCGTGTTCACGGATGCGTAGAGATTATCGGTTTTCGGTATTTTACTATTCAACAGCGTTTTCATAACATAATCTGTTGATATTATTTCATTTCCGACGAACAGATTGTACCAATGCGCTGTCGAGTGAGTATTCAACACGTATATTTTGTTCGTCGACTTCGATGACGGCGATACTGAAAGTGACGATAGCCCTAGAATGGTAAATATGGTATATAATTAATATGCATATAACCGGCAGTCTAATAATTAATGTTCTACTACTGGCATAAAAGCAATCTTATTAACGGAGCATAAACGTACTGTCTTTGACCATGACGCAAGACATTATCGAAGCAGCCAATTGTTGTTGGGTAAGTAATTTCTGGATGCTTTTGTTTCCCTTGTGCGGAATTTGAACATCTTCCATTACGTATGTATCAGCTTCAGGTAACGTTTGAATTATACTCGGTACCTACTACGAAATAAGGAATTAAATAATCATGCTCGCCTGTGTTTTTAGATAGCGATTGACAAAATACTCACTAAATTAATTAAATCGAACGAACGACTCTTCAATTTTTCACCACTCCAAACGTACCAGTTCCAATCCAACACATTAAAATCACAGTCTACGAACGCCCAACTTAATACAGTAGGACCAACGTGAACTGCTAGCGTTGTTTTTACCATCTGAAGCAATTAATGAAATTACAAAACTGCAGAACAATTGTAATCCTAATTATCGTATAGTCGGGAACTTGTTCAATTTAGATCAGAATATCCTTCGCGATTACACTGTATTAGTAAATTCAGTAAGAATTAATATCAAGAATCAAGAATTGATTAATGACAAAAAGAAATTTAAATCCATCTCCATATAATATGAACTTTGAATATCAATAGTGAATATACTTCGTACCAGGTTCTTTATCTTAGGTGTTACTCTAACTTTGCGTCGCTCTGACTTCTGTTTCTTTGGAACTGCTGTGGTAGGTGAACTTGTTGTATCAACTTCAGTCTTATTTGTTACTAACAACTCCTCTGCAGGTCTGACAGATTCATTTTTAGTGAAATGGGATATTATTGTTTTAATTTGTGATTCTTTGAAATACCTGTACAATAAGGAAATCAATTATCATATACATGCTTCTTGAAAGAAAGAAGAGATTAATACCAATTATACTCACTTCTTCAAATCTATTTTATTAGTTTCATTTGCTGCTATTAACAACTCATTTTCCTTTTTACAAAGGTCGCCTTTTTCATCGATGCTTTTCATCGTTGTTTCTGCTAATAATTCGGAGTATGTACACGATGGTTGAATCCACGGGAACTATAACAACAAATACATTACTAAATATTATGTTGTTGTGTGTTGTCATTGTAAAATGAAAAGATCAATCATACCTTTTGCAGTTTAGCTCTGCCGAACGAGGTGCAGCACGTTTTTAACATTTTTCCTTCAGGATGTTTTTACCGTTTTTATTAATAACGAGTCGTTGTGTATTTAAGTCCGCAACGTGCCAATCACACAAACTTCGTCATTTTATAGTAAACACAATAATACAATGGAAGAACTTAAAATAAAAAATTGGTAAACTTTTTCTGTCGCAACTTACAATCAAGTCCATGTTATTTACATACACCGATTATTTAACATGTTGCAACAGCACTAACCTAAACTTGCACTCTACTGTGCATGATGTGCATTCCTATATTCCTATGGGCAATGAGTATTCTGCTACCAGAGAGTAATGAGAGTGCTCACGCCCGGGGTTTGGCCGTGCCCATTATAGTGCTGCCCCCTACTCTAGTGTTTAGCCTGGATCAGCTCCTATCTCCACACTCAGTCCGGACAAGAACCATTCTCCACACTCAGTTCGGACAAGAACCATTCTCCACGAGTGATGCCCGTTTGGACTCCGATCGATTGGACACGTCCCGATTGGACGGTCCCGATTGGACGCGTTCCTTTTCGACTCCGTGCCGATTGGACTCGTGCCGTTTGGACGCCGTGCCGATTGCACGCCGTGGCGGCTGAATTCATGACGATTGGACGATTGGGCGATTAACAACGCCCGATTAACAACAACTTCAGTTATCTAGCCAAACCTAACCCAGACTAATGTTATTTCCACTCGCTCTTAAAATAAACTTTCCGGAGCAAGACTTCGGAATCACCCCCCTCCGAAGCTTTACATAATTATTTTTCATTAATAGATTTTTAATCATAATTTAATGGTTAACAACGCCCGATTAACAACAACTTCAGTTATCTAGCCAAACCTAACCCAGACTAATGTCATTTCCACTCGCTCTTAAAATAAACTTTCCGGAGTAAGACTTCGGAATCACCCCCCTCCGAAGCTTTACATAATTATTTTTCATTAATAGATTTTTAATCATAATTTAATGGTTAACAACGCCCGATTAACAACAACTTCAGTTATCTAGCCAAACCTAACCCAGAATAATGCCATTTCCGCTCGCTCTTAAAATAAACTTTCCAGAGTAAGACTTAGGAATCACCCCCCTCCGAAGCTGTACATCATTATTTTTCATTAATAGATTCTTAATCATAATTTAAAATTTAATAGATTCCAAATCATATTTAATCATATATTTCACAATACAATATCACCATATGTAGACTTCAAAAAGCAATGATTATAAAATTTACGGCGTCCAATCGGCACGGTGTCCAAATGGCACGAGTCTCAAGAAACACATAAAAATTAAAATTCAGATCCAAATTTAATAGGTTCCCATATATTTCACAATACAATATCACCGTATGTAGACTTCGAAAAGCAATGATTATAAAATTTACGGCGTCCAAACGTCATGAATACAGCCGCCAGGGCGTCCAATCGGCACGGCGTCCAAACGGCACGAGTCCAATCGGCACGGAGTCGAAAAGGAACGCGTCCAATCGGGACGTGTCCAATCGGTTGGACCCCAAGTGGGACACCCCCGCCTAAAACAGAACCGGTTTCGCCTTCAGCCTGGGACTGAACCGGTATCGTCTTTGGCCTGGACACAGATTTCAGTTGAAGGTGGGCCAAGGGTAATCAACAAAAGCATTGTAAAACCCTGTGGTCACCCCATGGTCAAGTGGTCAAGTGGTCAATGGTCAAATGTTCAAGTGGTCAAGTGTCCAAGTGGTCAAGTGGTCAAGTGGTCAAGTGGTCAAGTGGTCCATGGTCAAGTGGTCAGTGATCAAGTGGTCAAGTGGTCAGTGGTCAAGTGGTCAAGTGTTCAAGTTGTCAAGTGGTCAGTGGTCAAGTGGTCAAGTGGTCAGTGGTCAAGTGGTCAAGTGGTCAAGTGGTCAAGTGGTCAGTGGTCAAGTGGTCAAGTGGTCAAGTGGTCAGTGGTCAAGTGGTCAGTGGTCAAGTGGACAAGTGGTCAAGTGGTCAAGTGGTCAATGGTCAAGTGGTCAAGTGGTCAAGTGGTCAAGTGGTCCATGGTCAAGTGGTCAGTGATCAAGTGGTCAAGTGGTCAAGTGGTCAGTGGTCAAGTGGTCAAGTGGTCAAGTGGTCAAGTGGTCAATGGTCAAGTGGTGAAGTGGTCAAGTGGTCAAGTGGTCCATGGTCAAGTGGTCAAGTGGTCAAGTGGTCAGTGGTCAAGTGGTCAGTGGTCAAGTGGTCAAGTGGTCAAGTGGTCAAGTGGTCAATGGTCAAGTGGTCAAGTGGTCAAGTGGTCCATGGTCAAGTGGTCAGTGATCAAGTGGTCAAGTGGTCAAGTGGTCAAGTGGTCAAGTGGTCAATGGTCAAGTGGTCAGGGGTCAAGTGGTCAAGTGTTCAAGTTGTCAAGTGGTCAAGTGGTCAAGTGGTCAAGTGGTCAAGTGGTCAGTGGTCAAGTGGTCAATGGTCAAGTGGTCAAGTGGTCAAGTGGTCAAGTGGTCAGTGGTCAAGTGGTCAAGTGGTCAGTGGTCAAGTGGTCAAGTGGTCAAGTGGTCAAGTGGTCAAGTGGTCAAGTGGTCAATGGTCAAGTGGTCAAGTGGTCAAGTGGTCCATGGTCAAGTGGTCAGTGATCAAGTGGTCAAGTGGTCAAGTGGTCAAGTGGTCAAGTGGTCAGTGGTCAAGTGGTCAAGTGGACAAGTGGGCAAGTGGGAAGGGGTCAAGTGGTCAAGTGGTCAACTGGTCAAGTGGTCAAGTGGTCAATGGTCAAGTGGTCAAGTGGTCAAGTGGTCAAGTGGTCAAGTGGTCAAGTGGTCAGTGGTCAAGTGGTCAGTGGTCAGTGGTCAAGTGGTCAAGAGGTCAAGTGGTCAAGTGGTCAAGTGGTCAATGGTCAAGTGGTCAAGTGGTCAAGTGGTCAAGTGGTCAAGTGGTCAAGTGGTCAGTGGTCAAGTGGTCAAGTGGTCAAGGGGTCAGTGGTCAAGTGGTCAAGTGGTCAATGGTCAAGTGGTCAAGTGGTCAAGTGGTCCATGGTCAAGTGGTCAGTGATCAAGTGGTCAAGTGGTCAAGTGGTCAAGTTGTCAAGTGGTCAGTGGTCAAGTGGTCAAGTGGTCAAGTGGACAAGTGGGCAAGTGGTCAAGTGGTCAAGTGGTCAAGTGGTCAAGTGGTCAAGTGGTCAATGGTCAAGTGGTCAAGTGGTCAAGTGGGCAAGTGGTCAAGTGGTCAAGTGGTCAAGTGGTCAATGGTCAAGTGGTCAAGTGGTCAAGTGGTCAATGGTCAAGTGGGCAAGTGGTCAAGTGGTCAAGTGGTCAGTGGTCAAGTGGTAAGTGGTCAAGTGGTCAAGTGGTCAAGTGGTCAATGGTCAAGTGGTCAATGGTCAAGTGGTCAAGTGGTCAAGTGGTCAGGTGGTCAAGTGGTCAATGGTCAAGTGGTCAAGTGGTCAAGTGGTCCATGGTCAAGTGGTCAAGTGGTCAAGTGGTCAGTGGTCAAGTGGTCAGTGGTCAGTGGTCAAGTGGTCAAGTGGTCAAGTGGTCAAGTGGTCAAGTGGTCAAGTGGTCCATGGTCAAGTGGTCAAGTGGTCAAGTGGTCAAGTGGTCAAGTGGTCAAGTGGTCAATGGTCAAGTGGTCAAGTGGTCAAGTGGTCAAGTGGTCAAGTGGTCAAGTGGTCAGTGGTCAAGTGGTCAAGTGGTCAATGGTCAAGTGGTCAAGTGGTCAAGTGGTCCTTGGTCAAGTGGTCAGTGATCAAGTGGTCAAGTGGTCAAGTGGTCAAGTTGTCAAGTGGTCAAGTTGTCAAGTGGTCAGTGGTCAAGTGGTCAAGTGGTCAAGTGGACAAGTGGGCAAGTGGTCAAGTGGTCAAGTGGTCAAGTGGTCAATGGTCAAGTGGTCAAGTGGTCAAGTGGGCAAGTGGTCAAGTGGTCAAGTGGTCAAGTGGTCAAGTGGTCAATGGTCAATGGTCAAGTGGTCAAGTGGTCAAGTGGTCAATGGTCAAGTGGTCAAGTGGTCAAGTGGTCAGTGGTCAAGTGGTAAGTGGTCAAGTGGTCAAGTGGTCAAGTGGTCAATGGTCAAGTGGTCAATGGTCAAGTGGTCAAGTGGTCAGGTGGTCAGTGGTCAAGTGTTCAAGTGGTCAAGTGGTAAGTGGTCAAGTGGTCAAGTGGTCAAGTGGTCAATGGTCAAGTGGTCAATGGTCAAGTGGTCAAGTGGTCAAGGGGTCAAGTGGTCAAGTGGTCAAGTGGTCAAGTGGTCAATGGTCAAGTGATCAAGTGGTCAAGTGGTCAAGTGGTCCATAGTCAAGTGGTGAGTGATCAAGTGGTCAGTGGTCAGTAGTGATGGGCACGGTAGGGGTCCCTGATTTGCCTGCTTCTCCCACCAACCTCGTCGGCTCTGGAGGAACCTATAAGGGGGGAAACGAAGGCACTGGAATCACCTGTTCCGAGCAGGGTGGAGCAGAGCTTGAGATCGTGAAGTGAAACTATTTTTTTATGACTGCGTTACCGCCCCGGAAGTACAAAGGGACAGTGCCGACCGTAGAAAAGGTCAGCGCATATAACCACGACGAAGCCAAAGAGGGGGTGTCCCACTTGGACTCCGACCGATTGGACACGTCCCGATTGGACTGTCCCGATTGGACGCGTTCCTTTTGGACGCCGTGCCGATTGGACGCCGTGGCGGTTGGATTCATGACGTTTGGACGCCGTAAATTTTATAATCATTGCTTTTCGAATTCTACATATGGTGATATTGTATTGTGAAATATATGATTAAATATGATTTGGAATCTATTAAATTTTAAATTATGATTAAGAATCTATTAATGAAAAATAATGATGTACAGCTTCGGAGGGGGGTGATTCCTAAGTCTTACTCCGGAAAGTTTATTTTAAGGGCGGGTGGAAATGACATTAGTCTGGGTTAGGTTTGGCTAGATAACTGAAGTTGTTGTTAATCGGACGTTGTTAACCATTAAATTATGATTAAGAATCTATTAATGAAAAATAATTATGTAAAGCTTCGGAGGGGGGTGATTCCGAAGTCTTACTCCGGAAAGTTTATTTTAAGAGCGAGCGGAAATAACATTAGTCTGGGTTAGGTTTGGCTAGATAACTGAAGTTGTTGTTAATCGGGCGTTGTTAACCATATATTTCACAATACAATATCATCATATGTAGACTTCGAAAAGCAATGATTATAAAATTTTCGGCGTCCAAACGTCATGAATTCAGCCGCCACGGCGTCCAATCGGCACCGTCCAATCGGTCGGAGTCCAAACGGGCATCACTCGCCAAAGTCGAAACACTAAGTCGAAACCGGTTCTGTTACAGGCTATGTCGAAACAGGTTCTGTTACAGGCTAAGTCGAAATAGGTTCTGTTCTTGGCTAAGTCGAAACGAAACGAAAAGTGGCACGGCCAAAACCCGAGCGTGAGCACTCTCATCTACTCTCTGCTGCTACGGGTCACGGGTTACTTTCAGGTGATTTAATTCAACCATTTTACCACTAGATGCTCTGTGTTCCTATCAGACTGTATCCTTAGACCATATATACTTATAGACCCGGCATAGGTATAGTATGTGCATACGATGCGCTCGACTCACCTATACCTGAAACGCGGGTACACCGCGTCCTTTCCCAGCATATTGTGACGATTACAGGAAAGATGCCATATTTTTAAAAATCTTATTTTGAAGAGGAAACTTCAAGGAATATAATCATATTTTTTTCAAAATTTTCATAACTGGCCAAATTTGGAAAAAACATAAAAAAAGAAAAAATTATTTTATAATAGCCCAATCCTTCCCGAATAAAACAAAAAAAAGTATAGCTCAATCGGACAAACAGTTCCTGAGATAACAATGCGTAAGTGAGGCCTATTTTCCCCAAAATGGGCAAAAATCGCAAACTTTGAAGGTCTGCCATTTCTAAAAAAATTCGAAATCGGCAAAATGATGACTTAAACCCCCCCTAATTTCATATAGACTACAACATATTTCAATTAGAACAAAATCGAAGATGGTGACCGCAAAAAGTGATCGATTCGGCATGGAATGACCCGTATAAGATTTTAATTCAAATAAACCTCTATTAATGGTGATGACAGCGCCGCGGTGATCGATTTAGGAACTAAACAAAGGCCTCCGTACAGCGCCATTTGATGCAGCGGCAAAACGCTCAAACTGTTAGCCAAATTTAACGAATACCCACTGTCGGTAAATTTGGCTACCAGTTTGAGCGTTTTGCCGCTGCATCAATTGGCGCTGTACGGAGGCCTTTGTTTAGTTCCTAAATCGACCACCGCGGCGCTGTCATCACCATTAATAGCAGTTTATTTGAATTAAAATCTTATACTGAATGAAAGAGAAGCTGGGTTGGGTAATAAGTAATAATTGCTCCAGTGCTAAAATGTTCCTGCGAGATTTATTAAAATGTTTTGCTAATTATTTACATGTATACTATTTCGTATTATACATATGCACATACAGAGAGGTACATATAATGCAATATGTTTATGGACCAAAAATGGTTCAAAGCGTCTTGTTAAATTTGAACAGAGAGGAAATTTCCTCTCTGATTCGAAAAACGTTACGCTTCTCTAGACCTCGTAATACTACAATAATTATAAAGTATTATGATACCGAATGGATAAATGAGTTGGCAATAAACAATTCGAGACCAACAACGTTAATTTTAAGTTACTACTTGCTGATTTTAACCGTTTTCTCGATTGGTTTATCACTTTTGTGGCAAGATGGCGCCGTTGTTTACTTTTCCCGCCATCCCGCCCAATTCTTTATTCGTTAAATTTTCGTTCCTGTCAGTATTTTATCGCCAAAAGTGTTAGCTTACTTCGACGAAAATGCGAAGCAATTCGGTGGGTCGTAGGTCATCTACGAATCCGGTGAGAATATCCACATTTGACAGAGATGAAAAAGGTATGACGCGGAGCGACACAAGGAGGACGCAAACATCGAAATTGAAGAATACTACCAGTACCTCCACTGAAAGTTCTCTTATACCCAGGGCTCGACAAAAATCATGCGACAGAGCGAGCACCAGGGGTTCGGTTCTGAAATCGGCAGGTAAATATTTATTATCCATTTCGTTACATTTGATTAACCCCATATTATTTTCTCCATAGCGACAGTAAAGGTTCGATCTAATTGTAAAGAAAACCCTCGGTTCTTTTGTGACCTCGCATAATATTGTTTTTTTAGGTAAAACATCACTGTGTTATGGACCAGCAGCTCCAACAACACCGAGCGCGCACAATGGAAAACATTCTGCACTCCTCATGTCTGGGCACTCTAATAAAGTTCACCATGCTCTTCCAACTGGATCCAGATCCGTATCTGCTGATCGTATCAGCAGCCTAGGAGGCAAAAGTGCCAAGAAAGACCAGAGACCTTTAACAGACAAAGTTTATCAGGCTTACATGCTCAATAAAATAGATACTTATTTCACTGCGAATCAGCTTACTGGTATGCTTAATGGCAATGGTAGTATAAAGCCTATTACTCAGAAAATGTTCATAGAAATTACTACGTACCTGATTAAAATGCTGGACATGAAATCGATTTTATCGATCAACAATTACGTGGAGGAGTTGCCAAAGCTTGCTAAGAAGCTTCATTATCCTGGTGTTATAACTAAATCTTGGTTGAAGACTGCTAACGCCATGCACTCCTGGCCAAATGTTTTGCGCTGGATCTGCTGGTTGGTGGAAATTTGCGAAGTTAGGGAAATCGCTTCGGAAAATTATGATTTAGATAATTTGCCTTTTGTGGGAGATGAAAGGGAGGCTAATATGAATAAGTATAATTTTGTCTCTATGATCGAATTCTATAATGCTTGGAACGATTTAAAACTCGACGAGGAAGAGGCAATGGTTGGAAAATACTTAGAAAATCTTGGTCACCAGCATGGAGTCAATGACAAAGACATGAGTACTGTTCAGTTTGACATAGACGAGAACGAGGAGAAATTACAGGCAGTAGAAGAAAGGACTCAGAAGATCGACGAAGATATAAATCACTTACAGAAGATCCTAGCAGACTTACAAAGGGACGAAGAGAATCAGCAAAGCGATATCAATGCGAAGGAGGACTATATAAAAACGACTCTTTCTGACACACAACAAATAAATTCCGACTGCAAGATTCTGACCGAACGCATTGATTTGCAAAACAAATGCCATGAAAATTTACTTTCTCAAATTAAGCAGCAGCCAATGTCCAAAGCAGAGAAAGAAAATATAATGGAGAAGTGTAAAAAGATTCAGGGTTACATGCAACAGTTGGATGAGCTTTTACAAGATATACAGAAAGATATCTTTACAATGGACATTGCATTAGCATCGATCAATAACAATTTAACGAAGGTGATCTTAACATATAATAAGGAAATCGTGATGAACTTTAACAAAGATACGGGCGTCGACTTGGAGGAATTAAAAATGCCAGAAACGGGTATCTTACATCCTCAGATTATGGATGTACTGCATGCTAAAGCTGCCTTGATGGACGATTTCATAGAATTGATTAAGAAACAGATTGTCGAGAAAGAACGTTTCATAGAATTGAGTTCCAACGAGATGGAAGATCTTCAAGAGAGAATGAAGATCTTGAAAGATGAGAGCAGCGATGTTGCCAATGCACTTAAGGAGAAGAAGGATCTCATTAATAAGATGAAAACAGACTTCAAGATCGAAGAGGCAAAATTAAAGGAACATATAAAAGCGTTACAAAATGATATTAAGGAGATACAAAATTCCTTTCCAGATAGGACAAAGATTTTAGAGGATCTGGAAGAAGCGGCACAGAAATTAGATGCAGTACGCAGGAGCAAGATATACATGGAGGAATCCGCGAAACTATTTTTTGATCAGTTTTTCAGAATCTTGGGAGAGCACAGAAACAATGTTTGTAAGATAGTGGCAAAACTCAATAAACAACATAGTATATGTAATTAAATACCATAATGGCAATACACATTGTATGATTTAAACAAAAATCAGAATTCTATATAAAAATGTATAATAATTTATAATTATATAGGCTAGAGGTTTATCTGTACATATTTACTTCATATACTCAAATAATGAAGAATAAAAGTGGAACATTTGTATTTTTGTAAGATTAACGACTTTAATATTTTATAATTTATAAATAAAATTTTAAAACGAAGTTCTATATTTGTATTGATTATTTTTCTGCGTCACGTTTATAAAGAATTTATTTGGAAAGACGCCGTGCGATTGTTTGAATCGTAACGTGGAAGTAGCAGTAGGAAGTTCCTAAGCGCGCGTTTATACGATTTCAATTGATTGCACGCGCGATTATTTGATAAGTTGAAAATAAAAATTCCAAATTTAGCATTGAATTTACACTGAAAGCTACGAAATTAAACGTTGCACTCTGTATGAGTACGTGTTCGTTTATTCTATTCGCGAACTAACAATTTATCACGGAATACCTAGGCAAAATGATGATTCTAAATTATTTAACACGTACAATAGAATATATAATATAAGCGCCAGAGTAAATATGCTGGCAAACACCATAGCACATTACGGTGAGTTTTCTGGTACATGATGGACGTGAGTTCAACCGAGTGTTAGGTTAGATGGATTGTAACGGTCGAAAATTCGTCGATTTTCGGACTGTTTACAGCTACATAAAAATATTTTCTTTAATGTTTCAGCATAATGAGCAATAAAGGAAACGCTTCATGTAAAACTGTCGCCACTAGATCCGACAAAAATATCGTTGAGAGCAAGCAACCTTCGGTAACGCATACTTTCGTAGTACTATCGTATGTAAAAGTGAATATTCTGTAAATATTAATTATGTTCTCGTATTTGTAGCCCACCGCCGAAGCGCCTTCAGAAGGTCTGGTTCTGTATGATAATTGTAATACCTTGATTGAAGTCACTGTGAAAACAAAAGGGCGTAAACGTACATCTACAATGGTCAGCAGCAATCCAATTAGTCACAAGGGTATAGAAGAAAAAAGGAAACCTGGCAGTAGCTGTGATTCTCATTCGAACTGGGGTAGGGTTCTAAGGGAGCAGAATCGAGCAACCATGAAACAAACCCTGCAACATGTTGCAGTAAAAGCACCTGCTACAAGACCAACAAAGACCAGATCCGATGCTAAAGACACCAAAAAGCTATCTTTAAATAATCAAAGGAACGATGTGAGTGTTCACACTGTTTCTTTCGTGTAAATTACAAAAGAAACCATTGGATGATTAATTTATCTGTTTCACCCAGCCGAAACATCTGGACGAGATTCCTATTAAACAAACACTCTCGCAAAAGAAACTGGAAGAGCAGACGAAAGGCACACCGCGCACTTCACATCCGTCGACTACATCATTACCAAGCTCTGCCAAATCTGTTTTGGTTATTGATAGAAGAGTACAATGCAGCGGAATATTCGATTCTATCGATAGATACGGAGCGTTCAATCCAGTTCGCACCTTAGGGTTTTTAATGAAAGAATTAGAGGACTTGGTAAAAGACGACAAAGCCAGTAAGATTTTAACTGATATGGAGCAAGTGTTGCTTAGGCTATCTGCAGACTCTGGGAAGTCGTTTACCATGGTGTGTTTATGGAAGTTCACTGAAAAATTATACCCGCCTACTGTATATTTAAAAAAATATTAACTTGTAGGATACAGGAGCTATGGCGCTCCGTTCGAAATTGGAAGCAACCACACTTCAGTTGGAAGATACAACCAGAGAAATGAATGCCATGTGTGAAACGTGGCGAGAAGAGCGTGACTCTTTAAAACGGTATATTCGAGAAATGTCTACAGTGTCAAATCGTAATATCGTTGAACGTAAAATTTGATAAATATCTTATTTTAAATAGGCAAGTTGTGAATCAAATTACACTGTTAAATGAAGCTCGGGAAATGCAGTTAAATGCAGAAACGACTATAAAAGCATTGAAGAATGACTTGGAGGAGGCGATAAAGATAACGCAGTCTAGGGAAAAGACAGTAACAGAATTAAAAGAGGGGATGAAGAACCAGGAATTTTCACAAAAGGTTATAACTGATTTGAGAGCGAGCTTTGCCGAGCAGTCGGAGCTCGCGAGGCACAGGCACTTGGAGGTGCAATATTTGACTCTTGAAAAGGACAAGCTGTCGGTGTTGTGTTCGCACAAGGATTCACTGCTAATCGAACTTAGGAATTCGATTAAGTTAGTTGAACTTCATCAGCTACATGCTACAATGTACAGCTTCAAGTGAAAAATAATCTTTAAACATTTCTAGGGAATTGCAAAGTCAAATTGCGGATAAGTTGAGCAGCTTAAACATATACGTTCAAGAAGAGAGCATCAATTCTCAAATTTCATTGTTACATAGGGGTCACGCGTGTTCGTCGCCAACTTCTTCGTCTTCCCAAGAGTCGAACATGCCTACTTCTTGGCACGACGTTTCTGACGTGTCTTTGTCCACCATAGGCCACGAACCACCCAAAAATTTGGATCACCGGAGATTTATGCGAAAATCCGACAAGGTCACAGCTGCTTCGGAGAGTGATATTGGAAATTTGGAACAGACGCGGATGAAGGCCAACAAGGACTATCCGGCTAAAGACTCTACTAATTTGGAGTTCGTTAGCTTACCTTGCGGGGAATCCTCGCTCACGTTGTTGCCCTCTTATAAGGATTTTGGATGTACGGAAAATAGTCAGTCAAGCTACTCTATGAGAAAAGAGATAAAACTGAAGGTGGCCTTCAGTTTTTTAAAAGTGAATACCCAAGGTATTCTCCCGGATTTCGATAGGGTATCAAAGTGTAAATATTTTTTTCAGCTAACAAGGGAAAAGAGGACTCGACATTGGTTCAGAGAAGGAGCGAGAACTTGCGCAGTTTGAAGAATTTAAGCTCGCCTCCGGAGAAGCTTTCCGAGACGAAATCACGAGCAGAAGATATGCCGAAAGCTCAGAAATCTTTGGAACTGCAGAGAAAGCAAACTTTCGGGAAGAAGTCCAGCTTGATCGACGATTGCAGTCAATTGAAAAGTAATTTAGCTAATAATCTAACAGGTTCTAGTAAGTCGGAGGTATTTAATAACATACTCCATGACATCAGAATGCAAAGTAGGATGCCGGTGAAAATTCCAAGTCCTCCAAGAAATTATCCCCATCCTGATTGGAGCGATAGCACCTTGCCAAGTATCAGTACTGCGTCCGAATTGAATGTGATACCGTCAAACGACACGTAAACGCGCTTTCCAATATTTCGTTGCAGGACAATGTTGCGACGTGGTAATCGTCCTCATTAAATTATTATTTATTCACAGAAACGCATTTGTCGGGAAACATAAAAATCGAGTTATATTTTCTGATCTCAATGATTTAACAATATAATTTTAAGTAATAATATACAGAAGATATATATATACAATGGCTCACGAAAGTGTTCGAACGCCCTTTAAAACAGTATAACTTTTTAAAAATCGGACCAAATGACCTGACTGTTTTTGAGTATAAATTGTATCAATTTTTTTTGTTTGGCTTAAAATGTATTTCCCTATTTAATATATCTGCCGTTTGATTTTTATTTTGTAAATGTGAGTAAAGTTTGTACACAAGAATATATAATTTTAAAAAATATCGTTTATAAATGTACGGTGTGTGTAATTGTTGACAACGGAATGGACCTGTTAAACATTAACATTAACATTAACGTGAACTTGTAATGCGACGCACGTTAATACCAAAGTACATACACGGAAATGTATTGTATATAATATGTAAATCTATATATCGGTGGATTTTTATTGGCATAAATCAGGAAATCTCAACCAGAGTGTGCGAATGAAAGAATCGACAATTTAGCGAAATAAAGGTGGAATACGTTTGATGTGTGTCCTTTTTTTTAATAAACAATATACATACTCATTGATTCGGCTACCTTCACATTAAGAAATAGCAAGGATACAATATAAATATGACATGAAAAACCAGGTGTATATATATATATTTTTTATCACATATGTATATATACAAGTAAAGTATAATACTTATATTTTGTAAGTCTTAATAGGATTAAAAGGGAACATTTTAGTACACGTAAAACATTCATCAATTTTGCATAAAGACGTCTTGAAATACATATACATGTTTCCCAGTAAGCGTGTACGATCATGTACTCTTATTCTTTTTCTCTCCCCGCGCAAAAATTCGATCCTTCATGATTATTTTATTTTTCTGTTTCCAGCGACCGAGAAACTGTTCATTCGCTAACAACTATCGTAATACGAACACAGTCCTAGCATTCGATGCGCGATTAAAATAAGTAGTGTCAACTTCGAGACGAAAAAGACTGTCTTCGCATTGAAATGACTTCGATGAAAATTGCGATAAAACTTGAAGTATTAAAAACCCTTTATTTAAATTACGCGTCCTATTTAACGGGGGAACCTTCCTCGACCGATATCGAACGTGTTTTCCGTTTGTTCTCGACGCGATCGCGTGGGTGTACAGCCGTGAAAAATATGAATTTCGACCCGTAGAATTTTGATTTTCGCGCCATTGCCCGCGTTCGTGCGCCACGTGACCGTAAAATCCGTGAAATCTTTGAGAGAAACGATTGCGCCCTCGAAGAAAATTCCCCCGATAATATATTCTCGCGCGATATATCGAAAGATTAAAGTTCCCTTGATCGGAGATACGTATACTTTCACGTACAGGTCGGTACGGTTTTCCTTACGACATAACTCGTGGCTGTCTTAAAAACATAAACTATCATTTGATTTCTTAATGCTCGTCGATGGTCTCCTTAATTAATTTTAGAAAACGTTCTTCCATTTCCTCTTTTTTCCCCATTTTTTCACGGAATCATAATACAAAAAGTCTTTGGTTACTCTCTACGAACAATTTAGAATTCGAAGATCGATATACAGGGTGGCCCAAAAATGTTGTGCTTTCTTGAAAGGGGTGACACTTGAGATCATTCGAAGTAACTTTTTCCTTTTGCGAAAACGTTCTCCGCAGTATCGAAGGAAAAACTTACTTTAAATTACCTCGGGAATCACCCCTTTCGAGGAAGTACAATATTTTCGGGACACCCTGTATAGCAACGGCAATTGTCGAATGGAGTAGCGAGCGCGAGCGCGCGTGCGCAGAAAATCAGATAGATCGATACCTATCGAATGTTTCGAGTTAAGACGGAAGTTGTACAAAGGGGTAAAGAACGTAAGTTTTGTAGTGCTGCCGTGGCTCGAACATTTTTTTTTCTTCGTCGACGTACATAAATACTCGCGTTCGTATATATCTCATTATTTGTCGTATGAAATTACCACTGTCTCGGCAATAATCTACGATACACCGTGGATCACAAAATTCTTTCGTTAATTTACGTATCGTTATCGTAATGGCTCTGAGGTATTACGTACATTCATGGTTTTAAGAAACTCGGCAACTATTCGTACGCCATTCGAATCCGTCCCCGGGGGATAATAATAATCATCATCATCATCATCGAAACTTACCCGACAGGTAGAAACGGAAATTTCTTTCTTTTTTTATTCGGTGTAATTCACGGTCCATGATCCCCGTAACGGATCTTGGATTTCGATGACCAACATCCACCGCCAATTAACCAACCGCCATTTTTTTTTTTTCAAATCTAGATCCCGAACTGCGATTGGCGTTTCTCTAATTGGCCGCCGATGCTGTTACACGGAAGGTTGTCATACGTGCTGTTCGAGTTCTGAACACCAACATAAAGATATGCGAACTGTGTTATTTCCAAACGTATTTCCAAATCGGCACCCTCGAACGGCGAACTTTTTAAACTATCATTCCTATACTTGGATCCTCTTGCATCCTCTTTTATTTATTATTTTCTGGACGTATTTTTATATTCGCAGGGACAGATTAATCTTCCCATCAAATACAATATTCAAGTCAGTCGTTGTAAACAGAACAATTTACAATTTGGAAATCGGATCCAGGTAATGGAGCATAGTAAAGTGCGTCATTTAAAAATGCGTGCTGCTTTATAATAATAAGCATATCCAATTTATCTTGCATATTTTTATCGTAAAATGTCCGTAAGTATAATTTATTAATCCTCCTTTAAATTAGATGTATAATTGAAATAATTGTAATGAAATTTTTTTTTATGTGAAACCAGCAAGCTAGTTCAAGTGCCAACATCGTACAGGCTATTGTGTACTTTTGCCCGCGCGATTTGAATATTGAAAAATGTCGTCGAACGGACGGCAATAAATTGCGCGATTGTTTTTCGCGAATGCGGAGTGACGAAGGGGCAGGTAGAACGGGTGTTTCGCCATTATTTACGAGTGCCGACAGGAACCAACCATGTAAGTGAAGGGCACAATAAATAACGTTCTGAAAACGGTTCGAATTTTGACTGTTCGAGACAGCACGTTGGAAAACCTTCCTGCGTGTTTGTTTTTTTTTTTTTTACGTCTATGAGTATACTCGTGTGTCGCGCGTGTGTGATGTGTATATTTATATACAGCTATCTTAAATACATATGTACAATGTTTCCTTACGAAGTAAACGGATCAGTATTCGAGACTCGTATTCTTCTTTTTTCTTTCTGTTTTTTTTTCTTTGGTACCGATCGGTGTTTCACGCTTTCTTTTTCTTTTTTTTTTTGATTCTCTTCAATGAATTCGATCACGCGAAAGAAATAATCGTACGACAGACGGGAGCACAGTGACACATTATAGCATCCGGACAGACTTGTGAGTCGCGATACACTTCGCTTTTGACTATTTCTCCGCCATTTTGGCCGTTTGAAATCGTTTGATTTTGTTCTAGGGGCGTGCGGGTACCGGAGCCCTTGGGTCGGCGATCCCGAGAACTTCAAATGTAAAAATTAGATTGGATGGTCATGAAAAAGCGTCATATACTCGTCTGATTACAAATTTTTCGGATCCTCGAACTCCACCCGACTATAATTTCAGTCACCTGAACTTTATAAACCTTCGGGATCCCGACCCATCCCGAACTCGATATGTCAGAGGTACCCATGCACCCCTAATTTTTTCGTTTTTCTCCATTCCCTCGCTCTCTCTTTCTCTCTCTCTCTCTCTTTCTCTCTCTGTTTTTTTGCGTTTTTGTCCACATATCAGCGACTCGCGAAACGAATGACAGCGAAAAATTATGATACCTATCACCAGCGAACTGTCGTGTCGTTATCATTAATACAACTGCGTGTGGTTTTGATTGATCGGAATCGGAAGTAGAAATATTGTGTAATCGGTAAAATCGGTGGTTTTGTTGGTGAGTCGATTGAAAAATGAATCCCTAGCCGACATTTTGTTCTCTCTCTTTCTCTCTTTAAATATCCTACTTAGATAGTTCTCAAACTATTTACGAGATACGCTCGAGTATAGCTCAGATATCGGAAGTGATAGTGGGCTGTTGTTGTAAAAATAAAAATTTAACATTTGTCTTCATTCTTGAGGTTGCGTATGGAAGGACATTGTTGTTTATTGTTTATTGTACGTTATTATACTGCTTCTGTTTCGGTGTAAAAATATAAAGCATTTCGATTACAGACTTCGTATGTACGGGCGTCGCCATTGTTACCGAGTAATCGGCAGTTAGTTACGATAATCTCTCTCTCTCTCTCTGTCTCTCTCTGTGTTTCTCTCGATAGCTTCCTCGACGTAGGGCTGCACGAATGATAAATTGTCTGTGTATGGGAGATTAGGAGAAAACCATAACGGAAAGCGAGACGTTCGATGTCTGTTAACCGGGATGGACGAGTTTACTCGTCCGAGTAATCTGCGTCGCCTCGCGGCGATTTGTTCCATTTATTTATCTAATTAATCTTGTAGTCAACTGTAACATATAATATCTGTAATAGTATAAACTATATATTGTATCTGCGCTCACCGGCAGCGTAATATTCATCGGATTGATTTTATTCGTCAATAATTACGTCTATACAGGCGCTTATGGTCGAATAATCGCCCGGTTAACAGGCTCAACGATACATCGCATCGAAAACGCATTCATGCGATACATTTCACGATCAACCTTTAATCCGAAGTTTCACCGAATAGAACCGTTCTCTCTGTCCTGCTAACAAAGCTCCTCCACCATGGGGAATCCCCATAAAGGTAGCATTCTCCGGAAGAAGCAATAGCTTATTGTAAATCGAGAAAATGTAGTGCGATCCTCGTGTAGATCGATGTGGTTACTATTTTGGCAGCTGGTAATTCCAAAATCCTCATAGACACTGTTAATTAGGGATTGGGAGGGATTGACTTCTAACTCCAAGAAAAATTATGGTCGGTTCTAATAAAACCTATTGTTTCAGAGTCTTGAATGGAAATGCTTAAAAATTATTCGTGTTGAAAGGAATAAACGATGAACTACAGCAAGATCATAAGCACGTATGTATTCAACGAATATAAAGAAATGAGAAAAATTATTTTATGCTGTGAATTGTAATAATCTTAATAGAATTACGAAGAAGATCGAATAATTTCTGCTGGAGACCATTTTCTTATCGACGTATCTTTTGCTGGATTATTTAAAAACTGTAATTTGACTAAAATCAAAATTCGAGTGTCTTATTATTTCAGATTGGTTGGAATATAAAAATTTTAAAACACGTTTTAAGACACTCGAATTATCTCGTACCGCAAAGTCCGATATAGCCATTCGAAAATTTAGACAATGCTAAAGTTGTTATAAAAAGGGGCCTAATTTCGCATCACCAGCTGCAAAGACAGCAGAAATCCTTCGTTACAATCTGCCAGGGAAGATCCACTCAGCTGGAAACACTGGGAGCCATTACACCCGATTAATCCACTTATTCTACCAATCGGAAATTAGGGGCGTGATCATTAGCGATCACTGGTTAAATCTCCTGTATCCCCAATTTGTGAAACCGAGTAGTCTCGAAGCAGCACCATGGGGGGAGACTGTAGCAGATAGAAACCTTCTTGAATCCCCGATTAAACGAGCCGATGGTGCTGCTTCTGATATCGATCCATTTACCATATTTCCGACTATATATGTACCATATCACTGGTACTATTATATTCATCTACGGTGTAGATTCTACACCCATTGTGATAATCGTCTTGCTAAAACCCTGCCGTCCAAAGCTCGGATAACCGTGGTTCTACGGTCTTGTAATCTCATACTTCGGTTTAAAGGTTCTGGGGGTCTAACGGTTAACCCTTTCGCTGGGAAAAAGCCCTTTTCGGCTGTTTGCCACTGGAGTGGACCATTACGGAGTTGGGTCAATTATTGTTATACGCACTGTTGCACAGAAAATGTCTCTAAATGAATTTATAGTGCGGCTTCTGTTAACGAAGTCTTTCAATAGTGAGTTTCAGCATTGATATTGCTTCCGGCGATATTTGTTCAACAAACCATATCCCACTTGTCCTTTGTTAGTAAATTAGAAATCGACACAAACAGCTTCTATCCAAAACTATTGCATTAAATATCATCGTTAATTTGAAAGTATCACAACAGATAAATTCTTCTTCCGTAGACGCTGCTGAAAATTCGCAAAAATGATTCATGGCAGGACACACCGAAGATGTAGACCAGGGTAAATAATCTCGACGAATTTTTCAAGCATGAGAAATGGCCCACGCCTCTCGAGAGTCCCAAGATTAATGTCTCGGACACGTCGTTAGCACGCTTCTCCTCGGCAAAAGGGTTAAACGCATCTTCCGACCGGCGAATTAGGCGCACGCGACTCGCGAAATGCGGGGTTGAAATCGCGATAGCGTTGCGCATCACGCGAAATTGCTAGAGGGTGGTTCACATGTTTGTGAAAAGCGTGTCGTATGTGGCTTGTCCGTGTGCGTGCGTGTGTGTATTTGTGTGTATATAGGGGGTGCAACCCAACTTCAAGAAACAGTCTCTGGCTCTCTCGTTCAACTAACAATGGCCCAGGCTATGGAGTTAATAATTGCTTTTACGTGGCAATGATAACAATATGCGTGTATAACAAATGTACTTAGTAAACGGTTTCACTTGTGCTATTTACTGCTCCCCGGCAATAAAAATCAGATATCATTGTTCAACTGCTGGCTCGTATAACAAGGGCTGAGGGTAGAGTTGTTTGGCTGATTTCTGCGAGTTTTAAACACTATACACTTCCTGCCTGCGCGGCCAGAAAACATTTTGTTGGTGGCCCGCGAACAGCACGGACCCAGTCGTCCGTCAGATTCAACTATGTCGGTGGCCTTCAAATTTTCTTCAACACCACTCGAACCCTTCAGACTATCAGCTTCTTTGCGAAACCTCCCTTATGCTCAGGAAAAATTGGCAACATAATAATTTGAATAGATCTCAATCTTCTTCAGATTATTTTCAAATAATAGTATTCTTCAATTCGTTTAACCTTCTTTACTATCTTAATATTTTACAGAAGTATGTCTCACAGACAGGAATAAATCAACCGAGAAAAGGAGCACGACGAGGGTCAGAAAAACAAAATTCACGTTTCGACTCTCTACAAATTCTTTTGGATTATGGTTTCGAATTTCCGAAGAGATCGCAGAGAGCTTCAGGGTTCGTCGGAGCGCATTTTGAAGACCACTGAACTATATTCACCTAAATCGCGAGGCGAGGGGATCGAGTCGATCCCCGCGAGCACTCGCTGTTTATTTTATTTATTTATTTATCTCCATTCGCCTACCGTAAAATTAATGAACCTGTGGTCCTGGTATGTACACACTAGTGATTCCCATTTTTTTCAGCTCGTTTTTCCAGCTTTTTCGGTTTTCTTCGTCGTCTTCCGCCGTTTTTGCGTATACCAAGAGAGATGTCCACGCGACGGAGTATCGTGATCATACGTCGGTAGGCACGGCCTTTCCTCAGCCTCGGAGATTTCGATTTTCTCCAAATACAAAATTTCCTGGTCTCGGTACGTTTCCGTTTAACTGGAAAAATTGTTTCGGTATCGTTATCAAATTGATCTTCCATGTTTCTCTTAATCAATATTTTCCCGTTGCTTTCTATTTTCTCTGATTTCAGCACGCATCCCGAACAAATTTGTTCATTTTTTCCGAGAATGAGACAATGAAAAAACGCATTTTCGTTGCCGACGGTCGACGGATCCCGATACTCGGTCGCGGTGGCGTGTGATTACAGAAATATTTTGTTCGTGCATCCTAGAAATCGATTAACCGTAAATCGAAACACGGTGTGAAGACGGGGATGTGATGTCCCTGAAAAAATTCTATTTCGTAGAATTTTCGTGGACGAGAACCTTGGGAAAGAAAGTGGACAAAAAGCTCGCGTAAGTCTCGGAATGGACGGCCAAACGAAAATTAGCAGTGCTCCTGCGCGCACGAGCGTTAAACAATGGCGTTTATCTAATCAGAAATATTCCTCTATAGTCCGACAATAAAATTCGTCGCTAATCTTCGTTCCAGCGATCCATCCTTAACGATAATCAGTCGATGTGTATATTTAAAGCGCGCTCGCTCGATTCTTTCACTCTTTCTCATTCTCTCTCTTCTCTCACGCTCTCGCTCTCGCTCTCTCTCTCTCTCTCTCTCTTACTCTCTCTCTCTCTCTCTATTCGCATTTTTTCCTCATCTCCTTACCATACTAGTATTACAATAACATTTTGATTAAATGACGCGTGTCGCAACGCGCGCAATCTCACGAGGGAAACCGTCTTAATTATCGAAAAAAGATGATGAACAGTGCGCTGCGAGGGAAACCCGATCGATCCATCGAGAGCCATCGATCCGAGGCCGGAAACGGAAACGGGCCTTCCTTTTGGAAAATCGATCATTCCTCATCCCACCCTCGCCCTCTCCCCCGGTAATTAACGCTTCGATCTCGCGTACGCTGTGGGTTCGGTGAAACTAGTCTCAAGTTTTTGTTCTTAGAAAATTCTCTATTTTACCGCTCGCCCCTTCTGTACACACGGGATGATTAATTAGCGGGTTTCTTTCTTTTTTCGAACGTGGCCTCGATCCGCGACCTGGAAGCGGCGAAACAGCTCCGGCGAGCTTCGATCATTCGAATGATCTCCGACATTTTTATGCGTTAGGTTTCCGCGAAAGTTATAGTCTCTATCGGTCCCAATGAATTGAGGATTCTGTGCATTTACAGCAAGAACGAGTAAGTTGAACATAGATCATTAGAAGAATATAAGAATGCGGTCATGTTATTTTCAAATAATTATAATTATAAGCAGAAGAAAAACTAGGCTGGATGAAATATAAAACGCAATAAAAAATTCGAAAAATCTAAGAATATTGTTACGATGTTCCCAATGTACAAAAAACTTCCGTGTGTTTTACGAGTAAATACACACAGTTTCATTCCGATCTTCACAAACGATCTTCCGTGATCGAATGAATGCTCTAACAACATCGATGAAGTTTTGGACACATGGAAACAGCTTCGAGTGCAACATGGTTAACAGAGTCAGATCGATAACGAGCCAAAGATCGGAGCTGTTTCATCGTGGTTCGGAGAGAGAGAAAAAAAAACAGACAAAATGAAAGAAAGATCCTCCCTTAATCATCCTGTAGAAGCGAAACCGTCCCGGTGTCCCCAGGCAAGGCCTGATTATCGTTGCCCCGACGACGTCGACGTCGAATAATAATGATTATGCGAAATGATTACCTGAAATGCGGCGCGGCAGCAACATGGTCAGCCCCCCCACACCCTCTGATACTCACTCTCTTTCTCTCTCTCTCTCTCTCTCTCTCTCTCTCTCTCTCTCTTTCTTTCTCTCTTTCTCTCTCGTGTATGTATATATAATTCAACGTATCAAAAATATTCCGCGGATCTTTGAAAAGCAGGCTACGTAATTAGTTACGCAGCGGCTAGCCGAAGCAACGGTTATTCTAATTAAAAATGTGGAAGCGTGGCGGCTCGGCGGGAGGCCGGTTTCCGTCTCGCCTCGGAAACGAGGAAAACCCGGAGAGAGAACGAAAAAGAAAAATTAATTCTTCGTTGCCCCCCTCTCCCCCCGCCCCCTCTTCCCCTGCATCCTGTGTGTTTCTCTATGCACCTCTCCTCCATCTCCCCCCCGTTTCAATTCGCGAGGATCCTCGGGTTTCCCGCGCGAAATTGTCTTATCGATACTTGTCGGAACGAGCTTTGAAACAGTCATTAAAATCGTACGTAGAATTATTCGTATGCATTCAATCTTTCTCTCTTGCACGTTGCGCTCATTCGCTCTCTTACTCTCTCGTACACACTATGTTTTCTTCTCTATAAGTCACACTGAATTACGTATTCTTCGGTAGAGCGTGGAAGATGCTTGCAAAGTTCGGAGCACCCGTGATACATCGCGTGATTCTTGCCGCAGTGCTGCACGAAATAATAATAATAATTTGTCTCTATTATATTTCGCGCGTTTAAAGATGGGAAATGCACCGCCTGTATTTTTTTCTTACAGGGCACATTTTCCAGCTTTAAATATACGGAAAATACAGGGTCTTCCAAAAATGTACTTCCGTGAACAGGATGATTCACGAGGTCATTTAAAGTAACTTTCGTCTTTGCGAAAATATTCACCGCGGGTTTGTCAAGGAGTTATTAACGACAAAACACGGACGAATCAGAGCGCGGCTACTGCCAATGCCAACGCCACGCTCTGCGGGACCTGTGCTCTAATTGGTCCGCGGAGAACATTCCGCGGAGATCAAGTTACTTCAAATCACCTCGGCAATCGACTGAAAGAAGTACATTTTTAGGACACCTTGTATAAATACGTAAATTGTCTTATTATTTTGTCCAGCACTATACGTAGTACAACTGGTTGGTAATGGAAACCTGAACGGAACAATTTCGATCGTTTCTGTCATTTCTGTCATCGTTTCCCTCCCTCCCATCCCCGAATCGCTGTCGACGACCCTTAATAATACGTATATTTGATTTAGTGTCTTTTGTCTAATCACCCAAAAACCCCCTTCGTATCGTTCCCACATTGACATCGTTTCGCCTTATAAAAATTGGACCTGGTTTTTTTTGTTTCTCTCTCTCTCTCTCTCTTTCTCTCTCACTATTTTTATATAACGTTTCTCTCTCTTTCTCTTTTTTTTCCTTATTTTTTACCCGAAATCTCATCCCCCGAAGTTTCTAACGTGGTTTTAATCGACCAATTAAATTTATTGACGCTTTTACCGCACCGATCACAATTTGTTTTCTATCACTAGACGATCAACAAAAATCGACGCTCCAAGAAACGAACACCGACCGCGCCACCGAGACAAATCAATGGCCCTTCAACCCTTTAACCCTTCAACCCGATAGGACGGGGACTAATCTGAGCATCGCGAGAGAAATTAAAAGGTTTCCGGCCGAGTCTGGCTCGATGTAGACGAAATTGCCGATACGCGATTAGGTCGGCTCGCTGTTTGTCCGATGGTGTAATGCTTCCGTCGCCTAAGTCTTTTTTATTCATTTACAGCGGCCACCGAAATGCTTCGTTTACATCGAACAAAACTGCTAGACAAACTTCAATAATTTAGTAAAACCATTCGGTTGCCATGCGAACAAGTTCTGCTCCGCAGTGTTGGGCAAAAACTTAATCAACGATTGACGACTAAATTTCTACTTCAATCGTTAATCGCAATTAACAATTAATCTCCTAGTTTAGTCGTTAATTGCGGTTAACGATTTTTCTACTTTAATCGTTAGTTGCGATTAACGATTATTAATCGTCAATCGGATAATTGATTAATGATTATTGCTGAAATTTCGAAATGAAATACGTAATCAGAACTGTATGAATACTGAAAAAAATGTAAACTCGATTTTTCGATTCCTTTTTTTAATCAACGATTGACGATTAAATCAATCAATTGAATCGATTAACTTCATCAATCGATTGAATCAATCGCCGATTTTTCGACGATTTCTTTTTTTAATCGTATACATTAATCAATCAATCATGATTAAAATTTTAATCGATTAATGCCCAACTCTGCTGCTCCGATATATTTCTGTTTATTAGTTTAATCAGTGAATTCTCGAAAACCATAAAAAAGCTACTTGTCCAGCACCACCTTTTTTTCTCACCCAATGGAATATTAAAAATACCATTGTCGACAAACAGCGATGTGATAAAAAACAAAAGGAATACGTATACAGGACGATTTCACCAAAAAGATAGAACAGAATGTCCAAATAAAACGTCCCAATTACTGGTCCCACAATTGATTGAAAAATGGCACCACTGTGCGGGACAACTTAACAATGTCCCCCGACTTGATTAACAAGGAACGTATAGCAAATTCCCATTAGATTAATGACACAATTTACCCCGAAAGAAGGGGTAGTTCCATCCTATCGGTGACCATTTCGCTCCATAGAACGTACATATGCGTTCTCGATTAGCAAATATCCATTCGCATAGAACGTATCGCACCCCGGCAAGCACAGTGACACAACTAAAAAAAATAACCATTTTGAAGTTGGAACAGCGATCGATGCGTTTAGTTGGCCTCTACGTGCTAGAAAACGTGCAGTTTTCTTTTTTTTTGGAGCTAGTTCATATTTGTAGTGGCGAGAACAGGGTCACTTTAGAGTCGACGGAGACATCCATAATATCATTTTCTAGAGCCTAATCGAATTTACTTCCAAAAATATTTTTCTAGAAGATTAAAGAAATTTTTTTATTTCCTTACAATCGGTATTGCGAGAATACTGCATGTTTTAGTTATGTCGCTATTCTTGCCGGGGCGCGATATGTAAACGTTTGTTATAATTCTGCCATGGGCATATTATCAATGCAAATGGTTTTTCTGATGAAAACAATTCTAAATCCGTCCTGGACTAGCAAACATTTGTTTAAAGAACGTGCAAGTACGTGCAATAATTTTCGCGCTCGGGCGAATCAATTTTGACAACGACCGAAGTCGTCCAGGGAAGTTTAAATCGTTCTATCAACAAACAATTAATTTTCGACCGAATTTTTCCACCGACGAGCCGCTGTTGCTCGCAACAGTGAACCGGAGCGAAACGGTTAAGGGTGAAAAGTTGCCGAAGGAGTCGAGTTTGTCTGGCTCACGGACGCGAAAACAATTTACCGCTAATTAACAATCAGTTCCGTGGCGTTGACAGCCCGTTTTTCACGCGAGAGAGCCCTTCTCTCTTTCTCTCTCTCTCTCTCCCTCTCCCCTTCTCTGTTCCTCTCGACGAAGAATCAACGAGGAACGAACCAGTCGACGGATCGTTGTCCATATAAAAATTCCCAACGAGGAACGGGCGCCGGTATAAAACGGGCTTCATTAGGGTCCTATTAATTTACAATACGCGTTCGCATTTTCCACCCTTCTCGCGAGCATTCCGCGGTTTTTTCGATGGCCACGCTCCCGCGCAATAATTATCCTGCCCGGTTTAATTGTTCGTTCATTCCCATGTCGGACCATGTCGAAACCGAAGACGTGCAGGTCGCCCGAGAGTCGGAAACCTCTCGGGCTTCGAAAACCGACGGAGATTTAATTATCCGTCGATTACTGATAGTCGCGCGTGCGGTTTTATCCCGACAAAAAATTTGAAAAAACAAATTAAAAGAGAAGTTCGAACCAGACGCGGCGCGCAGTTTGCCGCTCGAACGCCGGCGAAATTGGACTCGTTAAACTTTGAATCGCCGGTGTTTAAGTACACACAATTTTGGTACTAACAGTTCTCACCTGTTGCTTCCTCTTATTCGGTCCCTTCAGACCAGAATTAACTCTCTAAGTAGGGAAATTCATCGCCTCTGTTCGAAACTACCGGCGAGGCGACCTTCGGTCGAACAAAGACCGATTTGCCAAGGAGATAATCTGCGAGCGAAGCGACGCTGTCGCAAAATCGGGTGCAAAAGACGCGAAAACGCGCTAATAAATCTGCGATGTCATTGTTGTGTTTGTCGGATTAATGTATCCGATTATATATGTCCGACAATGTGTAAATCAAATTTTTTTGTATTCAACGGGTGATCGAATTGTTTGAGTTCCGGTTTCTAGAGCAGCAGCGTTTAGAGCAAACATTGCTAACAATAAAACTGCAACGGGTTAGAAATTAAATCACAACTTCTCAATACAACAAGCTAACAACACAATGTTAACATAGATCGTTTTGTTTTTTAGAGCAGTAGCATTTAGAGCACAAATTGATAGCAATCTTAAGAATGAAACTATAATTTTTCAGTAGCACAATATTAAAACGCAATGTTAACAAAGACGATTCTGTCCTCTAGAGCAGCAGCGTTTAGAGCAAAAATTGCTAACAATAAAACTGCAACGGGTTAGAAATTAAATCACAACTTCTCAGTGCAACAAGCTAACAACACAATGTTAACAGAGATCGTTTTTTTTTCTAGAGCAGCAGCGTTCAGAGCAAAAATTGTTCAGATTGCAAGATGTCAATTATCAAACCTCAACGTGCCAGTACAACAAGATCAAAACGCTACCTCGGACGATTCTGGTTTCTAGAGCAGCAAGATTTGGACGAATGCTCTAAACTGCTATCAATAACTGCGAAGGATTAGGAATTCAACCACAATTTGTCAGTGGCAGACCATCCAAACACAATGTTAACCCAGACGATTCTAGAGCAGTAGCGTTTAGAGCAAACGACTGTCAGTTTAAGGATCATTTTCACGTCGATCCTCGAAGTAAGTAGTCTGATCGATTGTGTGCGAACTAACGGTCAGTTTTCTCGTCTTCCCGTAAGTTCGCATGGCGAGCGGCGTCGTTTAGATACCGTGGGCTCGAAAACCGTGGTCCGTGATCCCGAGGCACGAAGCTACCGCCTTTGCCGTGCACAAAAACGCCTGGCTGCCGATTCGAAGGTCGGCAGGCGTTTCATTGGCAGGTAGAGAGTTGGCAGAGACCTGTACCTGTGCGCAGAAGACGCAGAAGCACAACAGCGTCGCATAAACAAGATTTGATAGATTCTGAGACTCGCAAATTCTCTCTCGGGACTCCGAAAACAAAACCGATCTGCGACAGTTGGCTAATCAGCAGCGATTCGCGTCAGTTCGGCTAATAATCCGGCTCCAAGGACATTATAGTCCGCAAGGATTGTCGCCGCGTGACGCGCACAATTCGCCGCGTCGCGTCGCGTCGTGGTCCCCGCTTCTCGATTCGGGCCCCTTGTCTGGGCCCCTTTCCCCTTCTTCTGGGCCCCACCAGGCGAGAAATATCGACTCGTTCGACACGACGAGATGCGGTTTTCGAATGCGTCGCACAATGCTCCGGGAATCGCAAAAAGATCGTGAATTTCGTGTCTCTGTTCAGCACTTGCATCGGGACTATCGGGACGCATCCTCCACAATCGAATGGCAACGTTTACCACTTGTGCTACTATTTATTTTGTGGTTAAAGCGATTAGAGAAATTCTTCATAATTCAGAATTTCATAGGAAACAATAGAAAGTTTGTATTTATTGTATGCCTCCAAACCCTGTAGAATCGGTCTCATAACTGATGGCACACACTTTAAATCAGAATAATTTGTTTATAAATAATTCAAACGACTTCAGTTTTTTTGCCAAGCTCAGATGGACCAATCCACTAGATGACGTGTAGTTCGAATCACGAAAAAAATTAGTAAAAATTGCAAGTGACAACTTTTTCATTTGATGATGTGTTGAAAAATTAAAAAATCATCTAATTACGAACATAAGTGTTTCGGGCCGCACATAAAGGCTTGGCAGGTTGATTATTACTGGACTAGATCATATCGGAGCTAATAAACGGGTAAAAATGAGGTAGAATAATTAGATCGCCAGTTCAGGAGCAAACTTGAGCCAATAATCAAACTCGGTTAAAGAAGTTTCGCCATTGAATTAGTGGATCGAACGCCGGCGAACGCTGTAGAACAGAAAGAATTGCTGACGGCTTCGGGGACACGCGAAAACCGTTTAGAAGGTATGAAGGCGACAGGAGCCTGGGTCTCCTCCAGGATGATCTACTTCTCCGCACGTTCAAGGTCAACGGCTCGAAAAAAAAGAGAAAAGAAAACGTGAGCTATTCACGAAGTCTGCGAATAGTCGACGACGACGACGACGACGACCTCTCATCGACGACCCTGATCGATCAAGTCCACAGAACTTTCATCCTCTTTGTAAAAATCATTCGGTAGATCCGATGAAAACGTTAAACAGCCCATTAGGAGGTCGATGGTAGTTAATCAGTGGCCAGTGATAGCGTTTTCGAGGCGTAATCGGCGGGCAACGTCGAGCGTGGTTAACGAAATTGCATGAATAATTCAATCGTAATCGTCCGAACTACCGTTCCCGGCGATAAGGGGTTGGTTCTTGCGATTCGTGTGCAACGAGGGTGTAAACAGGGGGCTAGGGGATGGTTGGGGAGAGGCAGAGGACACAGTTCTTGCGATGGAACTTGTTACCATTCTCCTCTCTCTCTCTCTCTCTCTCTCTCCTTTCTCTCTTCTCTCTATCACGGTCGATGGGAGCAACCGCAGCACAGCACAAAGAACCTTCGCATAATATTCGCCAGTCTCGCTTGTCGTCGGATTAAATCTATCGAGGTTCATATCAGCCATTCCGTGGCCCGAACAACCCCCTAACCACCCCCAACCTCCACAGCAACAGGTTAAATGGTGCTCGAAAATGAATCTGGAAACGTAGAATTACCATTCGCACGGCGACCGTTGACTGACGATAAGCTAGCCTGCGTATTCCTTCATTCATGATTTCAAGTTACGTTCGAGTTTGCGTCATGCTAGCTTAAAATATTTATTTTTTTTACTTTCAGAGTTTCGGAGATCAGCAACAACGAAGAGCGACGACGGCCAAATTTCGCCTCTTCGGCACCCTAATCGCCAGAGTATCCGAAAACCAACTTTCAGCTACCACTACTCCCGGGCATGGCAGCGGCCTTCGGACCGTAACATCTTGGTGTACAAGCTTTCGCCGTCGTTCCGACGACAGGATCGCGACGGTAACGGATCCGTTAGTGCTGTTGACGGTGAAACTTGTGTTCTGGTCGGTGAAACCTGGCGCCGGTGATTCCGACGTAACCCTTTATCCGATGTCGCCCCACATCGTCGAAGTTCGAGGTCCAGGACGACGTTGCTTAGAGCACTTTCTAATTGAGCAACGCTTAGAAAGCTTATGCGGACGATCCTGTACGTGTGTGTACACCACGTATGCATAACGCGATCTCCGCTATGATCAACCGAGAAAGGGAGACGGTGTGCGTACGTGTGTCCCCGGTAATGGGCCGGCTTAACCCGTTTGAATTCGGTGCCTTGTTAATTTATGCAATTGGAACGATCGCGTTTCCAAACAAACTTATCCGGCCGGCCGAAGATCGAATTAAGGCTAACTTCGTTCGGGCGTCGGTCGGTTTAGCGCTTGGCCACTTTCGAAACGCAAATCCGACGAGGACGAGGGGGCTCGCGGGACGAAACGGGCGAACGGGATGGTATGGGATGGTATGGGATCGTGTGGGATACGGGCTCGAATGGGAGAGAGGACCGTGAGGGGCGTTTGCGAACCAGGGAGAAGTTTAGCGCGACGCGAGAGACCTGCGAATATTCTCTGGGCCGCAACAGCGGCCGATAACTCTGCAAAAATTAATGCGGTTCGATAAAAGAAAACACGTTTCGATTTTACAGTGAATCGAGAAACTTGTAAACAAATGGATTTCGTTCGAAGACTTGAGTCCAACTTGCGTATAAGACACGGGAGAAATTCATTCTGTGGACGTCCAACAAATTTGATGGGTAATAAAATGGAAAATCGGAGCACCGTGTAACGATCTTTGAAAATTACGATTTTTTTCATCAAACATTGAAGGGAAAGCTTGCTGTCGTTTGAAAATGATCTACCGGAGATGGTCTCTTTGCTTTTGCAATATTCTACAGTATTCAGGAAGCTGGGGAAAACTAATTAAGGATCCTGAAAGTGGAGGCTTCGCGGGAGTGATTTTTCAGTGATGTCACAAAGTTACAGCAGTTTGAATATCATGATTTAGAGAACTACCCCGGTGAAGCTAACCGTATGTAGTTTAAATAATAAATGATTAGATCTTTATGCAAAATAGTCTGCATCGATTGAAAGAAGCAGTAGCCGAATCGCATACCACATCGTGGTATGGTGTGTCTACGCGGCCGATCGGGTTGGATTTGGTGGTCGTTTGTTTGTTTAGACGTTCGTCCGTTATGCGTTGCATAATCCTGGGGCTGCCCTCGGTCGAGCAACAACAAGAAAGTTAAAGAACGAAACGAAACGAAAGGAAAGGAAACGAAAGGAAACGAAACGAAAGGAAAGGAAAGTAAAGGGAAAGAAAGGAAGGAAGAACGCGCGCGCAGGGGTACGACGGGGGCGAGGGACAAGAAAGAAAAACAAAGTTCGAGCAGGAAGTGGCTCGCGTAAAAAGAAAAGCCCCCGGTAGCTCGTCCGTGGCGAGCTGCTCCGTGGAGTGGAGTAGTAGGCCAAGTGGAAGTTCCTCTCCGAGTTGCTCCTCTCTTCCGTGAGAGAAGGATGCCCACCTTTTATTTCGTTCGAGGGAGTAACTGTCAGCCGGTATTTCGCGTCGAGGCAAAATAAAGTATAAAGGGTGTTCGGTGCGTCGTATATACCCTCCCTCTATGGACCGACTCTTCTGGCTCCCCGGTCTCTCTCTCTCTCTCTCTCTCGGTCTCGACGGAGATTCTTCTCCTTCTTCTTCTTCCTCACCATCGCTCGGAACATCTTTCTCCAAGGTGTACCCTCTCCCTACATCGTTCTCTCTCGTTCCTCTCGTTTCAACGGTCCTCGTCTACCATCATCCTTCTCTTCTTCAGATTCGTCTCTCTCTCTCTCTCTCTCGCTTTTTCTCTAGTCTGCGTCTCCTTTCGTGGCCAGTTCGCTCTCCCTCTCGTACTCTCTCCTTCTCCCACGGATACACGCTCTCCCGCTCCTTTAGCCTTGCAGACGCTTCTGGCAGACGAGGCGCGTTTTGTTCTCAACTTCCTTAATTTCACCTTCCGGGGACCGTCGATGTTCGGCTGGTTTTTTCCTGGCGATCTCCGATGACTACCAGGATCATCTCCGTCATCGAGAGGCGCTCTAGATGACGATGAGCGAGGATTGCGAGAGCTCTTGGCACCGGGAGCGCGATGGGTTTGCCCTCGGGAGCAACTGACTCCGGAACTTTAACGGAGAGGATGAATGTCAAAATAGTGGGCGTGGTTTCTTTGATTTCGGTGGAGCTGGTGTTGTGTCCTGTGTACCGTAGAGCTGCGAACCAACAAAATCTGGTTCCAAAAAAACAAATATCTTTGGTTCGATTTTATCAGGATTCAAGAGATAACTATACGGGTCAATTTAATTCAGATACGAGTGAGGAGTACTATATGCCCTGGGAGCACACTGGATTTTCGTTAGGAGCAAAAATTCCAACGCGGAGGATGGAACTGTTCGTAGTAGGCGTGGCTTCATTGCTCTTAGTTTGCTCTAGCCAGCAACGTCCCGAATAATGTGAGAGGCAAACTGCCATATAAACTTTCGATCTTGATACAAAAGGCTGCACCGTTCTCTTTATGTGGAAAGTCCAAAGTGGGCGTGGCTTCGTAGCTCTCGAATTCAATTTAGCTAGCCCCGTGAAACATTCAGAATAATGTGAAAGAAAGAATGCCATATAGACTCTATCGTGAGACAAAATACTATATGATTCTCCCTGCGTACAAAACTCTAAATGGGCGTGATTTCTTAGCTCTCGAGTTTATCCTATCTCGCTCGAGGGAGCAACGTTGCAAATAACATGAGAGAAACACTGCCATGCTCGATCTTGTCTCGACTCCGTACGCTTCTGGTCGAAAGTGGGCGTGGCCTCTTAGCTCCCGATTTCAATATCTCGGAGCCAGTTGAACTGCCCTGGAGAGCAACCCTCGGAAACAAGTTGCACCCGTTTCGGCCAAATGGTCGTCCGCGTGTTGCGCATCCAGTTTTTAAGCGGGCTGATTACAGTGATCATCTCGGAGGTACAGCTCTATTCCTCGTCAGGGATGATCGTCGATCACCGTAGTCGCTGAGGCATGCATTCGTACTCGCATGGTTGCGATGGTCAAACGAACGAATCCAGGGCAGAGCGGGCTGCTATCGACGCGGTCTAATAACCGGCTGCGTTCGATCGGTTGGATCGGTTGGATCACGGTGGATCGCGATCGTATCTGTCCGCCGACAGGAGCGGTAGTCGCGAGCCGCGTCTCCGTCGATAATCACGCGAAATGACAGGGATCTCGGGGGCCGGGTTGCGAAAGCGAACGCGAATGCGAATGCGAAAAAGCGTTTCTCCGACGGGCGGACCGCGGGCCGGGTTCGACCCAGTTGCGGGCCGCGTGTAATTTTAAACCGTCCGCCACCCGAAAAAGGAGTTACCCGCCTCCCGGCTCCGTCATTACGCCAATTACCCGCGACCGGCCCGATCAATCGTCGCGGGAACGCGTTGCTCGCGCGAGCCCGAACTTCTTTCTTTCTTTCTTTCTTTCGGAGCTGGTGTTGCCCTCGCTCGATTCTCGCCGTGTTTACGTTCCCTCCAGCCGGGAGATTATGAATTATTTTTGCGTCGGAGAGGCGACGCCGGTTCCTTTCTCGTTGCCGGTCCCTCGCCTCGTTCAAGGAGACTCGGGTAACCCGATTAGCACCTCCGCCGCCTCCCGATGCACCGGTAGATGCAATCAGCGCATCGGAATGTTTTTTTCGAGGTGGATGCTGTGCTCCCACCCGGCCATCCTCTCTCTCTCTCTCTCTCTCTCTCTTTGCTTCTTCTCTCCTCTCCTCTCCTCTCGGTTCCCTTCGTCCACGGTCTGTTCCCCGTGTCGAAAAGGAATTTCGCGTCACGTGACCACGACACGAGAGAAACCAGTACGTAGACACACCGCGCGAGAGAAGAGAGGCTTCTCGTTACTCCTGAGCCAAGCTCGTAAGAGCCGTCGCGACGATCGTCGTGGCAAGTTCATGAACCTTGAACTCTCCTTTAGCCCGGCGACTCGTTTCGAGAGGCCCGCGTGACTGCCGATCCGAGCCGGGGATGATTAGCTTTCGGCCAGAGGCTTCTCCGATGCCTGCTGCCTGCCTTCGCTCTTGCCGCTTTTTAAAAACCTCTCGTGCCTATCGATCGCGTACAACGCTAAACTGTGGCTGAATATCTGCTGTGGCTACTTCGTTGGGCTGTATGTATCGACGACTGGCCTGATCTTTGACGAATAGAGTGTCTTTTTGGCATTTGCCATCGGTGGACCTTTACGGTGGACAGAGGTTGTTTAAGATCATCTAGGACAATCAAGGTCCTGAGGGAACCTTCAAAAATCCGATTCCCGCAAGGCTGAGCCACGAAGTTGTCTACGAATATACCTGGGACCATCTATGGATTCACAATTGAAGCTCCAAAAACTGAGGTATCTTAAGATACCAGCGGCTTCCCGAGAGAACCAGGTCTTCAAAAATTCGATTCCCGCAGGATCGAACCACGAGGTCGACTATGATCATCTAGGCTCATCGAAGGATTCGCAATCGAAGTCCTCAAACTCGGGAATCTTTAAGATACTAAACCCTACGAGAATCAGGCTTGCAAAGGTCTTCCCCTGGCAAGATTAAACCCCGACTGAACCTACTCTCCTCCGCACCAACGAAAGCCCACAATGCTCAAGGCACCACCAGTTCCCAATGCTCTCAAGCCGAAAAACTCCCGCGAGTTTCAATCTGAAATCCAGCCAGTGTATCATCAAATCCCCCAAATCATTCCCTCCAACACCAAACACGCGAGACCCCATCTTCACCAGTCCGAACCGCTCGTAGACGGATGACTCACGGGACTTGGAAAACAGAGATCACCGGTGCTTGATCGATCCCCGCCGGCTCTCCGTCCGTAGTCGACAGACAGACAGACAGACAGACAGACAGAGAAAGGGAGAGAGACGTGACCGCGAAAACACGAATAGCATAGGAATGTCACGAAAACAATGTCGGCCACCTGACCCTACCATCGGGCTGCCAACACACACAGATCGGTGTGTCCCGTCGTTGTCGTCGTCGTCGTCGTTGTCGTCGTCGTCGGTCCAACTGTCTTCCTTTCTCTCCTTCTCTCTCTGTTACTCTCGCGCGTCGATTACAAGTTTCCTCGAGCGTCACGGAGCCGGGGCAGACCCCCGACGAGACTGCGAGATTGAGAAACGCTGTCGAAGAACGAGACGGGCCGACTCAAGGCCGCGCCGTGGTCCCACTCCTCCCCCGCCAGCCGGAGAGTCCGAGTCAAGGGCGTTTCCCCCACCACCTGCCGAGTTATGAGTCGGGGAGACTCTCTCCCTCTCCTTCTCTCCCCACTCTCTATGTCTCTCTGTTTCTCTCTCGGTCCCACCGTCCTTGTCCCCCCCGGGGGCCAGGAGTCCCCCCTGGCCCCCGTCCCAGCCAGACCAGCCAGCCGAAGTCTTTCTCTCCAGGCTGTGATCCCCGGCCGTCTCTTATTATCGGCTCCTCTCGTTTATCCTGAGCAATTTTTTTCGCGAATCGTTTCGCGGCCTCATCTTCCTACCCAGTTCGCAAACAGGGTCGCGAAAGCTTTCCTCGTTTTGGGGGATCGTTTTTCGCGAGTCGTAGTCCTCCTCGTCCCACCTGGACCCATCCGTATATTTATCAGCCGGTTCTCTCCTCGTTACTCTTTCTCGGAAGAGCCTCCTGGTTCGGGACGTTCCCCACACATATCCCCCGGACCCCCTCGTCGCACACCGGGCCCCATCTTGCTTTGGTTTTCAGCTCGGTTCAGGTTCTCTTCCTTCCTCTTGTCCGGTCTTTGCTGATCGCAAGTTTTTCGGCGGATCGAGAAGAAGAAGTTGCCTTCGGGACCTTTTTCTGCGTTTCTTGGGCGTCGGGACGCCGACCAGGGTTCAGCGGGGTCGCGTGACTCAGGTTTGCCCGTGTCCCGGCGTCGGCTTTCCGGTTGAACTCGGAACGCCGTGGAATAGCCGCCTTTTCTACAGAGATGCTCGATTTTTTCAAACTTCTTTGGATGAAACTCGAAGATTTCAGTGTTGGAAGCTTGTATGTAGGATTGTGTCGTTAGTGTAGGGAGGATGGATGAAACACTCCAGGGACCATAGTCGAAGCCTTGTTCAATATTGCTGATGGTGCTACTGGAGATCTGGGGCTCAATTGCTATACGGCGAAGGGCATATTTGGCCTTTCTCTGAACAGTCCTCAGCTTAGACTGACGATTAACTGCTACGTAGACCATGCATCTGTGACGCAATTTGTTTACCAAAAATCACTTTATCTACCGGAACCCTATCAAATAGGATTTTCAATTGTTTCAAATGTTTGAATCAAATCAGAATTTATTTCTTCCTTTAATACCCTGAATAAGTTGCTGGCTATACATTATATCGATACCCTAAAATCCCTATTATCTGTACGTTGCATATTTTACCTAATCATTGTTGCCACAAACGCATAAAATCCGGAGTCTAATGATCCTGTGGTTGGTTTCAGGCGGTCCGATGGTGAATTCTTACGAGATCGAAGGATCGTTCTATCGTCCGTCGATCACCGAGACGACCTCGAAGAAAAACGTAGCTCGGTTGGCTCAATCAATCCGCTTTTCGAGCGGGCCCGATCGCCGATATCGTCGGGCCGGCAGGGTCTGCTCTCCCGGTCCGCTGGATTCTTCTCGTCCCCGGGCAACATTCTTCATCTCGACGGAGTCCCAACGGGTTTTCGGGCATGCATGATGATCCATCATTCTTCGCGCCGTTCCAATGCCCCGCGTCGTCCCGTTCTTGTCCTTCGGGCCTTAAGTTTTGCGCCGAGCCGTGCCGAGGCTCTGAGAGCCAAGCTCTCTCAGAGTTGAGAGCTGTGCTCTCGGGGGCCCGTGCAGCGAGTCCCAGCGGAGCTAGCTCTCTTCGCTGGGCCTTTTCGAGGCCTCCCGATATGAACCCCCCGTTTCTCGTTAACCTCTCGCTGCACGCTATTATAAAGGTACATGCCCCTTTTTTTCCAACCGGGATATTATTTTATGCCGCTTGGTACCATTAACCCGTTAACCGGACGAGACCAGCTCACTCTTCGTGGGCCCTCGCATCTTTCGGCTACTTGTCTTTTTTTTTTGCTTACACGATAGTAAATTAGATTAGTCTGTGTATGCACACTTTGGTGGAGATTGTAACCATTGCTGGTGCTGCTGGTTGTCGATGAGGTTTCATGTTCTGTTTTCATACTGAAAGATTATTTTATGGTAGCTCGACACCATTGATTTGAGTTCACTTTTTACGGTTGTCTTTTTATTTAGATACTAGAGAATGCTTTTAATAAATAAGTACGTATACCGTTGTATTATGTACAACTGTGAGGTTACATTAAATTCTTGCTGCACGTTGTTAAAAAGATTCGCGAGTAGGTTCGTAAATCGATGGACCATTTTATAGTAGCTTGGTACCACTGATACGTTAACGAGAAGATAACTCGTACCCCCTTTTTATTCATCTTCATTTTTAACTCTTTATATTTTCTTGCTTATCCGCTAGAGAAGTTTTGATATAATCTAATGCTTTCAAAATGTGTTCGGTTGCTTAAATTTTATTATTTACGTATACTTTGAAGTAAATTGCATTATATTGTTGCTGCAGACTGTTGATAAGGTGTCGCGTGTCTTTCTTTAAACCAGCCGATCATCTTATGGTCGCTTGGTATCATTAATCTGTTAACTGGAAGACAAGTTCTCTCATTCTTTGTGTATGTCGTATATGACGTTGCAGTTTCTGAACTTACGTACGTGTATGGTACAACTTACGTGTAACAGTATAAACTAGTACGTACACTATGTGTTCATTCGTACCGTATTTCCACTGTTAAACAGAAAGCCCCGATTTTCAAGGTAACGGGTCTCGTATACGTTTCCTCGAACAAACGCATCATCGGTTCCCAGAACTCCTATCTCTCCGAATCCCTCGAAAGTCCCAAAATCCGTCGAGTTCCGTTGACGGGATCGAACATCACGGAATCGGTAATAATCGAGATTCGGATCAGCAGCGTATAACGAACGCGGCTGTTAATCGTCGCGAGCGTAGCAATGAAATCCGAGCGAAAGATCGGTAAAGGCCCCGGCAATTACCGGCGATACGAGCATTTTTCTTCTGTTCTACCGCCAGAGCGAAACTCCTCGAGAGCTCGGCCACTCGTCTCTCCCTCTCTCTTTCTCTCTCCTTCGCTGTTCCCGACCCGTAAATTTCGGTGCACTCGTTCTTGCATCACCTCGGCGGCCACACCGGGCCCCGGAGCCCCGGGACTCCATTCAAGGACACAATATTCAGAAACCGAAAGTGCGATCACGCGAAAATCTAACGTCTCGCCGAACCGGTCTAACCGGATTCGGTGTGCGGCGCTGGTTAAGACGGCACACGGCGGTATCGGTGAGCCGCGTAAACTCGTTCCTCGTCATTTTTGGCAATAACAACATTAACGCGACTGCATCCACGACCCTGCGTAGCTGCGGCCGCGGGCCTAAGCTCTCGGCGTGGCTCATTGTTCCACCGAAACACCGCTTTCGTCTCTCGTTCCGTCTCGTCGCCCGTTTCATCTCGTTATCGTCGCGATTCCATGACGTCACGATCGTCAGAGGTCACGGGTCGACTATCTCCTCGATCGTCATCGACCATTATCTTCCGCAGACTTCGCTCTTGCAACCGACCTGGCTCTCCTCTTATTCTTCTCTTCCGATGATACCGATACACATGAAATGTACTTAAGTGTAGTAATTGTCCAATTGTCATTAACAATGCTTATATCTCCATTTGTTCAGATTCTGCGTGATTTCAATTACAAGCCACGCTCGAACGATCAAATCGATTCGACCGACGTTCAATAAAAGCATCTCGATAACTGCGCTGACCGTAAACAAAAGTCCGAAGCCAATCATTTCGTTCCAAGCGACAATCGCTGTGGAAAAGCAACAATATTATTCTGCTCTTTTTGCCGAGCGGATTTTCTACTAATTATTGTGCGTCCGATGAATGCGAAAATTCTCGACGATTCTCATTATTAACGGCACGCGTTATCGTTCGGAGTAAGCGAGGCCAGATTTAATTAATCGCGAGCATCCTATCTGCGCGATAAGACTAATTATACAATTCGAGTCCGATGACGATTGAGTGGACCTCTGACGGCGTTTCGGGATTTATTTTTTTTCTTTTCTCTCGATCGTTCGATCATCGGTTTTTTGCGATCCACCACCAGGTGTTCCACTGTTAAAATCGAGGACAAGCTCTCAGTTGTTGGGAACGTGTTCTGGGGACGATCTGAGGATCTAGGGATATATCAGATTGGGTCTAAGACACTGAAAAATAGAGAACAAGTTGTGACTTGTTGATAAAAGTTTCAGACAATCTATGGATCTAGGGACATAATGGGTTGGATCTGAGACTGTGCAAAACTGAGAACAAGTTGAAAATTTCTAATAATCTGTTTTTAAGACAATCTGGGGATATATCAGATTGGGCCTAAGACACTGGAAAATAGAGAACAAGTTGTACCTTGTTGATAAAAGTTTCTGAATACGATCTAGGGATCTAGGACCATAATGGGTTGGATCTGATACTGTGCAAAACTGAGAACAAGTTGAAAATTTCTGATAATCTGTTTTGAAGACAATCTGGAGATCTAGGGATATATTAGATTGGGTCTAATACTGTGAAAAATAGAGAACAAGTTGTACCTTGTTGATAAAACTTTCTGAAGACGATCTAGGTATCTAGAATGGATCTGGGACTGTACAAAACTGAGAACATGTTGTAAATTGTTGATAACATAGATCTGTAAAGAATGGAAAACAAGTGGTAAACTATTGATAGCAGATTCTAGGGGTGATCTAGGGAGTCGGGGAGATTTCGGGTCGTGTCCTGGTCACCGGCGGGAATCGCAGCCGGTTTCAATTTCCCTTTCCGACGCGAGAGCGAGAGCCGTTCGTTCGCGGCGCAGACTTCACGCAGACGGGCTTCGGCTTTTGTAGCCGCGGCGGCGGTCGTGAAGTTGGAAAGTCAAGTGCAGTCGCATAGCTCCTCGCAGACGGCAGAGTTTCTCAAACTCGTTATGCCGCCACGGAATCGCTCGAACTTTTCGATCGATCGACAGAGACGGCCCAGCGTGACCCGGCCCGGCCCGGCCCGCGCCGTGCCGTGCGCGCTCCTCGTGTTCCTGTTCCTGTTCGTCGGCGCTGTTCACGATGGGCATTTGTCGATTAAACTTTACTGCTCGTAGACGGAACCGATTGCCCTACTCGACGGTAATCGGGGAATTTTATGGGCAACGCTTCCGATGTCTTAAAACTTGAAAAATATTACGTTCCCGATAGCCGAAAGTCCGGAAACTGATCATCGTTCATTGATCGTACAAAAGTTTTGTCCCTTAGAAACAAATCACTGTGCTCTTAATGCAGCCATAAACGATCCCCCGGCCCTTCATCTTCGAAAAAACAGTTTGTATGAACTGAGAAGAAATGATATCAGAGATAAATTGTTAGGAACCTAGATGAAGCTCACAACAACTCATTCCTAACAAGAAACAAATGCCATCTTGGATGATTTGATTTCTCAAAAAAATCTTATTTCTCACAGACTGTATCCCTATATTGCAACGCCATAAACGATCCTTCTCATCTCCTCATCTAAAGTACAGACTGTAGCAAACGATATCTTCTAGAAAACAAAGTCAGAAATAAATTGAGACCCTAGACGATGCCCAAAAACACGAAACATTATCGAAACTAATTTTGTGAATTTTTTCAGATGGAAGAATGTACGAAGCAAAATTCAGTGCACAGATGGACAGTTTGCCCATTGTTCCTGCGGAAACGGGAGAACTCGAGGAAAGCAAATGGCTTCCGTCAGGCCGGTCAAGATTTTAATGTACGATTCCATCTGACGGATCTGCATCGTCTCCTCTACGGCTCTTGTATATTATACAAAATGCTCGTGTACTCGAGAGAGCGTGTGCCGCAAGATAATCCAAATCGAGACCGCGAAACCAGCGTTCTGACAACCGACCGTGCGTCCTGACGAGCAGAACTGGTTGTACTCGTCCGTGGACCCGCCACACGATATTCCGCTGGATATTTACGACGCTCGAAATGTTCCTCGTCGAGGAATCGAAGCGCATCGGAACCTGCCTCGATCGTTTCTCCTCTAATAACCATTATTTCAATCCTTAAACGGTTGCGACCGGGATCTGTTTCACCCAGACCTTCTCGAGACGGTATTTGCTCGCAATTTTCTACGATGCTCAATCAGATCGTCGTTATATTTTATAGTGTGAACCTTTGCATTATTTCCCACGATCGTTAGTTAATTACGCTCGGGGAAATATAGGGTTTGCTGTGTTTTTTTTCGAACCAGATCGTGTCAAAGAGTCGATAGACAAGTTGAAAGTATTAGCTGTGGAAATTAATTATTGAACAAAATTGGAATGCGCGACGTTGATCTTTATAATGTTTAACGAAGCATTGTGACGATTTTTGTCTGCATTAATTTTCTTTCAAATATTTCTGTATGTACGATGTGTCCAATCGGATATAATGAAAAGACCAAAGCGTGCGGAAACGGTATCTTGAAGAACCCGCTGAAGAAAATCGCCGAACAAAGGTTCAAATAGACCCGATTGTGCAGTTGTCGGAAGGGTTGAAGTGGAAAAGTCCGAGTTGGTAGGTCGAAGGACCGGCGCCCGGATCGATCGGACAACTTCAGCCGGGTGGCAAATAAATCCGCGTTAAACGAAAATAATGAAAACAAGACGGGAAATAGGACAAAGGTCGAAGGAACATCGTAAGAAGCAAATGAGGTGTCCAGGAGTGTCTGCCGAGATTCCCGTCGTCGTCTCTCCACGGTTTGTTTCTGCGGGCCGAGTTTTATAATTAAATTCCAAGGGATTGTGTGCTCTCCCGAAGCTAATAAGAAATATTATAACGCGGAACGCGAGGAAAAGGTATCTCCGGATTTCGAAAGAAGCTTCCGCCGATATCAGTGAGCGTTTCACAGTCGAGACGGGGCTTAAAGAACGACGAAGAAAAAAAAAGAAAAGAAAATAAAAAGCGAAGAAGAGGAACAATCAATTGGAACTCAATTGGCAAACCTTCTCGTCCCGATCCGGGAAACAGCGAGTCAACCGAGGCTAGAACAAAAAGGGAGAAAAGAACGGAAACGTCTGAAAACAATAAAATAAGAACGTCTTTCTCTATCTTTCTCACGACGCCGAGCGTCGCAGCTTTTATTTGCATGTTTTATCGTATAAAAAGAAAATGAAGGAAAAGAGAAAATGGTGAAAATGAGAAGCAGAACACGCTCTCGGGCCGGGTCGGGCCTGAGTCGGTTGATGCGGCTTCGATTAATTACGATCTACGCGGCTCGGCTTTCATTGTATAAAAGGAAAAACAAGGGGAAGAGGAAATGGTGAAAATGTGGAACAGAACACGCTCTCGGGCCGGGTCGGGCCTGTCGGGCTTGCGAACGCTTGTCGCGGCTACGATTAATTACGATCTACGCGTTCGATACATCGTCGAGATGCTCGGCGGCGGATTAGAGAAGGGTACGGAATCGAAGCTGGACAAACAGGGGGTTATGGGGGCTACGGGGCCAAGGGGGATCGAAACGGAGCAGGAATTCTGATGGTATCTTTGGGCAGAGCCCGAAACCCGAGCCCGTGAAGCCCGAATCCGGCCCGTGTGCTACCGAGTCTCGCAATGTTGGGTTTGGATAATTGGATAAGTTGCGGTTGTTTAAAATAATTTTCAAAATTCGGTCATTTTATACCCAACAATCCGATACCGAATTCGCTTGATCCCCGCTCTTCAATTGCAATTAGGATGCTTTTATCGTAAAACGCGCGTATAATTGAACAGCAACGAGAACTGGACCTGGTCTGAACCGAAAAAATAGCATAAAAGAAAAATCAGCGGGGAATATCTTCAAACAATAAACAAACAATTGTTAAATAAATTTTTCTAACGATGGTTGGGTACCGCTTCGGTGAAAATCTTAAAATTAAAAGTCGAAAGAATCGAAATGAGGAGAGTGCATAAGAAAAATAAGATTTTATTCAAAATTTATTGCAATCTTGCGAGTTGTTTCTTCTTTTTTTTTTACGTCTTTTCGTGTTCGTTTTTCTTAAATGCTTTCGTTACGTGTGTGTGTATGTATGTATGTATGTATAAATTTATATATATATATATATATTTTTTGTTTTTCGCTGTTGGTCACAGTACATCGAAGGCTGATTAAAGAGTCGAATTCATATACGGGCTGGTAATCGAAACAGAGAAAAGGAACAAAATCAAAAGAAAAGAAACAGAAAACAGACAAAAATCCGGGGATGACGAGGAAGAGGGGATGGTGGGCGGATGGGTTTTGGCGATTAGGTGAAAAACGGCGAGCTGCGAAGCTTTTCGCGGGTAGTACAAAAGCGAGAGAAAAAGGTCGCTCGCGATTCAATAAAAGGAGTAAAAAACACAAAGAGGTCAGTCTTGGCTCAGTGATTCGCTGCTCTCGTGTATTGTATTTCTAATATCGTAAAAAAAAAAACAAAAAAAGATCGCCGTTCAACTCGTTTCTGTTTTTTTGTTGTTGTTGTTCGTTCTCACGCTAATCGTCCTTTCGCTCTTATCCTTCTACAATTACGATCGTGCGAGAGTTCGTGTGTGTGTATACATACATATGTAAATCATAAAATAAAAAAAGATGAAGGAGAATCTATGTATATATATATAATATTACATATATATATAAATTAAAAAAAAAAAAAGAACGCGAACTACGCGTGCGTTGAAACGCCTAAGTACACGCGAAATCGAATTTCGCGGGGTTCGAGGGGCACAAACAAGATGGCGGAAGGGGGGCTGAAAAACGCACACGGACAAAGGGGGATGAGCGAAAAAAATGGAAATAAAACAAAGCGAGACGTCGTTCGTCTCGTCTAGAGGGCGAACACGCGAGACGAATAACGGTGGACGAGGAAGAACACTACTTCCGGTTCCGGTATAGCGTTCGCTCGCTCGCTCGCATGTTCGCCCCCTGGAGATTCGCATTGGTTTTCAACGCACCGCGGCACGATCCTAAGTGTACGCGCATCCGTAATGTATTGCACCTGCATCAGCGTTCGCGAAACATTTTTCCCCTTCTCTCTCTCTTTCTCTCTCTTTTAAAGCTAAATTTTGAAAGCGAGGTCTCTCTCGCGGGGTGGGAGTGTCTAATGCAAGCGTGGGCGTGGCTAGTGGCCCCTGGGAGCGCTCCGGGAGCAATGCTTCGGTTTAATTGATTTCTGAAGAATAGAAGACTAATTTAACTGACGATTAGCAACCAGAGCCAAATAAGGGGCGTGTTGTCGCGGCTCCCTGTTGCCCCAGAGGGCAGCCTCCGCCAACGCCTGCATTCTATGCTCCCCGAACGAGAAACCAGCCGGTGGATCGTCGTATAAATTAACAATAAAACGAAAGAACAGCGTCGCGAACGGTTTCTCGTCCTCTAGTAACAAACAAAACATGGGGGAAAGGGGTCGGAGAACGCGAACATGAAACAGAAGAACGTAACTAGAGAGTAATCAAGGGGCAAAAATTCCAGAAAGAGACAGATCAATCCGGGTCGCGTCATCCAGTCGCGAGGCTTGTCAAGCCCTGAGTCTTGTTTGGGGGGAGAAGAAGAGAGAACGAAACTAATAAAACAAGGGTAGGGGGGGGGGAACAATAATTTACATAAAATCGTTAGGACAATATAATAAAAACCTTAAACCTAATCTATGATTGAGCATTCGGTGGACGACACGGATGACGCGGCCCGCGCCGCGACTCTCTACGTCTGAAAGCACACAACCGAGTAGATTCCATGATAGGGGAAACGTGATAAAAATTACAAAATTACAAAATTACAAAAAAATAATAATAATAATAATAATAATAATAATAATAATAGAACAAACTTGGAGAAACACAAGGTCGCCTCGCAAAAACGGGTGTTCCTCCTCGTTCCGTTTACGTATACAAACGCACAAGGTGGGCGAGTTCCGTCATCGCCGTGAAACATTGCGATCGATCGATCGATCGATCGACCGACCGATCCTATCGATCAATCGAGCACACACACACACACACCGGGGGGACACGTCCGCTTTCCCTCTCGATCGAGCGGTGCAACAAGCGATAAATAGAAAAAAAAGAAGGATCGAGGAAAGAGAAAAAAATATATATATAATAGAATAATATATATATATATATATATATGTAATAAATGCATCGGTAGTTCGTTGAACAAGAAAGAACAGTCGGTTTAACAAGTTGGCCAACAGTGAGGCCGGACGACGTCGGACAATCGCGAAATAGTTATTCGATCGACGCTCCTGAACGCACGGTGGTGTCCGTCTCCTCTTTTTCTCTATTATTTGTTCTGTCTTCCTTTCTTTCTTTCTTTCTGTCTTCGTTTTTTTTTTTTTTTTGTAACCATGTCTTCTTCACCCTCCCGCCGCTATACGCGTCCTCGATCGTCGATCGCGAGAACCCCATTCGTCTCGATCCCGATAAATCGACCCGAGAAGGTTGAACGACCGTCGACCACGGGCCGCGAGACGATCCACGCGTCAGCTTAAATGTTAATCGTTAATCTCTCTCCCTCTCTCGCTCTATTTTTCTCGCGCGCTGTACACTATTACGATAGAAAAGTCGCTTCTTATAAATAAAACGTATGACAACATCGTATACTTCCGACGCGGATCAGCCGGATCGTCCCGCGACTCCATCGTGATCTATGCGATCTTTCACCCTCCTCATTTGATATATTCTCGTTTTTGAACCCTCGTACGATCCTCGGGCAAACATTCATCCATTTTTCACTTTAGCGAATATGCAACGCAATGACACGAAGTAAAAACAATGCTGTTCGCATGAAAATTGTTGTTACGACTAAAATATATTCTTAATTTTCAGACATTTTAGAATATTTTCACTCGTGGATGAAATAAAAAAAAATTGTGATCAGTGTGATAAACAGACTGCAGATCTTTATGCAAAACAAAAATGTCCTGCGTTTTTTTCGCAGAAATGATTGAAATATTTTCTCAGGCTATTTTATGCAACTCGATAAAACGTTAAAAAATTTTTGGCGATCATAATTTAATGAAACATAATTTGTTCTTTTAAATTGTAAGACAAAAATGGGTGAACTATTGTTTCACGCTCTTTTATGCAACTCGATAGAACGTTAAAAAATTTGTGGCGATATTGATTTAATAAAACATAATTTGTTCTTTTAAATTGTAGGACAAAAATGGGTGAAATATTGTCTCAGGCTCTTTTATGCAACTCGATAAAACGTTAAAAAATTTGGCGATCTTGATTTAATGAAATATAATTTGTTCTTTTATATCGTGGGACAAAAATGGGTGAAATATTGTTTCAGGCTCTTTTATGCATCTCGATAAAACGTTAAAAAAATTTTGGCGATCATGATTTAATGAAACATAATTTTAAATTGTAAGACAAAAATGGGTGAAATATGGTCTCAGGCTCTTTCATGCAACTGTTTCTGAGGAGCGTATGAGCGATTGATTAATAATTAGATACTAGTTTTCAAAATGTGAGAATACGAATGACACATAGCTGATGCAGTGCAAGTGTCGGTGAAAAATGGATGAATATCGAATCGATGATCATTTTCGTGGAGCGCGCGAGGGTTGATTTCTGAAATGGGCCTTTGGCGGCGCGTCCGACAGCGTTTCGCATGTTCCATAGAGGCCTCCGCATAATTTTCGCCAGCGAATTGATGATATCACAGTACGCCCGGCGGTTTTTCCCGTTTTTTGTGCGTGCGTCCCGTCGATCGAAATGGCACCACAGAAGGCTCTGACGTCGTCCGACCACCCGAAACCAGTTCTCGCGGCAGTTCGCAACGAGTTCTCTACACACACGGAACACAAACAGTAAAAAATATATATGTGTGTATATATAAAACGCGAGTCCTTCTCGTAGTTCGGGCGGAGATCAGCTGGCCAATCGTCGCCGCCTTTTTCGCGAATCGTTCGCCAAATCTAGTCAATATACATATACACGATCGTTTGAAAAAGTACAATCGATGCACCGTTTAAAAAATTGAAACTTTTTTAAAAGTAGATCGGATGAACCTCTTCGAGAACATAGAAGAATTAGTTTACTGCATGTGAAGAAAGTTTTATGAAAATTGTAGTTGACAAGAGGTAGGAACAAAATAGTGAATATCGATTTTGCAGCTCTTTTGCGGGAGCCTGTAATGAATAACACGCTTTGTGGTAGGTTGCACCGGAAGTTCGTTGTCGACTAATGTGCGCAATGTGAATTCAGAATTTAAATTAGCGCATGATGCATAAATGCTTAGAAAATAAGCAGAAACAAAAAGTTGCTTAACACGGGTTTTCTTTTTACTTTTACACGAACTTTTGGGAACACCTAATGCAAAGCGTGTTTATGCATCGTCTAATGAACTAGCCCCTCTGACATCCCGAACAAATTCAAATCGTTCGAACTAATTTTGAAAAAGTTATTCCGTTTCGAAGTGTGCACAAAGACTTTTTTCGACCGACCGTGTATAAAGGTATGTGTGTCCGATGTGTGTATGTAAATATACATATAAAAAGAAACGGTTAAACAAGTCCTAGAAACCAAATCCGACATTCGCTCTCGGGGGTTGGTCGTTCGCAACTATAAATACAGCCTATCATAATCCATAGTATGCGTACGTATATATCACACGGCCGATTTCGTGACTGCGAGATTAAGAGTATAACAAGCATATAAGCACTAGTAGTCGATTAACGTTAAAAATAGAGTAAACAATTACAAAAAAAAAAAAAAATATTAATGAAAGAACCGTAGTAGTCTGTTCAAACAAGAGAGGAGACAAAAAAAAAACGGCTCCAAACAATGTCGGACATGCTGAAGCAGCGCGTGTACGTGTGTCTGTGTATGTGTGCACGTGAAAGAGTACCATTTCAATAAAAAAAGAAAAAGGAAACATACAACAATAGATAAGAAACTCTATAAAAAAAAAAAAAAGTAGGAAGAATTAACCATCGTATGCGAAAATCTCTTTCTCTCTCTGTCTCTTTCACGGAGAAACTTAAAAATAATAGATATAATAACTATAATAATAATAATAATAATAATAACTATAATATAATATAATATATAAGATAATATATCGTTTGCGACGAGCTCGAACAATAAACAAGATCCGTATCTACAGGTTCTTTACAACAAAACTCGATTGTTCCCTTTCTTCTCGCTTTCCCGTCGAACGAAAAGCGAAAACACGATGGTGGTTCCAACAATCGGCAACAATAAAAATTCCGCGACTTGCTTGACAAAGGAGAAACTAGTCGGTTCCAATTACGCGTTTGATCTCCTACAGAAAATCGTTTCGGCCCGATACGTTGTAAAAATTAACTTTCGAGTCCGGGGGGGGGGGGGGAATAATTGCGTCGCCCGGGGGCGCTCGAGGAGCGTTTCAGTTTCGAATTGGATTGCGGACGGTTCTGAAAGACCGAGGACAGTGCTCGCCGCGTAAACAGCCAGTCTGCAATTTTACCGATGCGACATTTCGCAAACGGGAGCCCACAGAATCCGCGGGCTCACTGTTGAACTCCGATTATCCGAACCTCCGGTGCCTGAACAGTCTACTATCCTATCTTGCTTAAACAATAGTGTTGATGGAAATTTAAATAAACTTTACTTTAAAGTAATATTGGTTATACAGTCCCCAAGGACATTTGAAGTAACTTTTTCCTTTGCGAAAATGTTCTCCGCGGCTTCGTTAAGGAGTTATTAACGAAAAACACGGACCAATCGGAGCACGGCTACTGCGGACGGATTTCGGCCCGGCCAATCAATGCCACGCTCAGCGGGGCCTGCGCTCTAATTGGTCCGCGTTTTTCGCGGATATCTCCTTAACTAAGCCATGGAGAACATTTTCGCAAAGGAAAAAGTTACTTCAAATGACCTCGGGCATCACTCCTTAAGATGATTAAAATAAAAAATACATTTTCGTTTAACTACGGTTTCTTACGATCTGGAAAATTATGTATAGAATCCGCAGTTTAGTAACGAACCTGTATAGTATTTCTTAGTCGTCTCGCAACATTTGCATTCCAAAATCGGACATTTTCGGATAATCGTTCTTCGGAAATTTTTCCACGCGTCCATCGCGCACGATTTTCCCCACCGAGTCTAATTTTTCCGGGTCGCGCGAAAAATGGAAATTCTCCAGCGATTCGCGGTTCCGTATCCTCGCGAATTCGAGCGGAACGCGTCGGCAGATTCCTATTATGCTCGCCAATACCCGCGGACGAACAATGAGTCGCCTGGTAAGAAACGCCGGGCACGATCAAAGAAAAAAAGGAGCTTTGTTTCGGCCGTGCCGAAATTAAAAATTCCACGCGTACCTGCTCAGGTGCGCGTCGCCGAGCCGGACCGTGGGAAACTGGATCTTTTCGCGACGAAAGTCCCGCGAAACTCTACGCGAATCGTATACGGTGCTCGAACTATTGCCGATTAGGGGATCAGGGAGGGCTCGTTTCGCGGGGCCAAGCGCGAATTTTGATTGTCTCTGGAACGATTTGTTGGTCGACGGGTAATCGATCGTCGTTTCCACGACGGTTAGGCTGGTTAGGGACCTGCTGATTATCATTTTTGCAATGCGCGTTCCTCGATGGATGCGCGAAAATTGAAACGTGGCGTCAAGTATTGTAACCGGATGCTTAATTAGTAAATAGTGTTAATGATAGAAATATTATCTTGATCATTAAGTAATGCTCGAGTATCGACGAGATTAGAGGAGATCAGTAACTGAAGAAACAATAACGATAAGTTTCTTAATCATTCGAGTGCCTTGCACCTTTGTCAATTGAGCATTTTCACCAGCACTTTTCACCAGGATACTTTTCTCCTTTAGCGTCGCGTTCCATCCCCGCCACACCGTAAACAACACAAAACAGCGTCCACTGCTCGATAACATTCAACAGAAAATATCATCCACTTGATAACATCCCCCTGTAAATTAACATTCCCCTTGATCACATTCCCCTCAAATAACGCGACGTTATAGAGGGGAAATTATACGAACGACGATTTTGTTCCAGAATTTAATCAGAAATCGTCGGAATAAGATGATACAGTGTATTTTAACCCAGACGTCTCCGACCAGCGAGACGTTCCGGAGCAGTGGAGGCCATTCGTTCTCGCTGCGATTGGCTAACGACTCGTCCCCACCTCGCCTATATCCCTATGTGGTGGGGATAACGACGCGACGTTACAGAGGCAAAGTGACATTAAACGACGATACCGGTAGTCAACAGCCGTAGAACGTGAAAACAGCTATTTTCGCGCGGCAAAGAAAGAAGAAAAGGAACATAAAAAATATAAAACGTCGACGAACGAATATCGGGCGACGATCACATCGTCGTTTTTCGGCCGTTCTCGCGGTTTCCGGCGCACCTGCACGTCTTCCACCTTGTTCCCCGCCCTCTTTTCTCCCTTATATTGATTTTTTTTTCGTTCGCGGCGTGGTCCCGCGAACGCGATATAAGTAAAATCTCTGATTAATTAAATAATGAGTCGATTAACGTGACGCCTGACGACACGATCACCCCGGTTTTACCCCCCCACCCCACCCCACCCCTTACCCTCTCGATCAACGTGTTTCTCCCCCTCCCGCCCCTGCTCCCTTCGGTTACGTCGTTATTTTTTATCGTTTCTTCTTTTTCTATCCCCCGATATCTGTCAGCCCTCTTCCTCGCTCGCCTCCCAAAATCGTCTCCCCGCGCGCATTTTCCCTTTCGTACTGTATCAGAGTATCGATAATTGCAGTTCTGAATATAATTATTAATTAATATACCTTCCTAAAATACGGTCAAATCACTGCCGCGAGCAGCAATTCCGAGGCACTACGAACAGGCCACAGAGAATATGGCCGCACAATTATTTCATCTTCAGATCATCTCTGTGTGTCTAATCATACGATAAAAGACTAACTGTAGAACGCCTAATATACGTATAATCGTAATTATCAATATGTATACATATATATAATAATTGTTGGTATATATATATACATATACATATATTTTATGCATCTCGTCTATAGGTATAGATCATCAATAATATTATATATATATACATAACATATACGTATATATACATTATACGTATTCTATATACATATACGTGTAATGTATATATACGCACATATACATACATATATTTATAATGTACAATAATTAGAGAGATCACACGTCTTAATATAGAAATTTAAAAGACTATTCTCTAGTACGTTGAAATTTCTCGTATCATTTCCTCCTCGTTCCTCGTCTCGTTTAAGTATTGCCACGAAATATATAATCCTCCTCCACCCCTCCCTTCCCCCCTCCTAATCCTTCGTTCGCGATGATAATGTTAATTATAATTATTACTCTCGTTATTATTTAAGTTCCGAACGAGATCGGACTTCGAAAAACGAGGCTCATCCGATAAAGTCTTCGTATCTCCTCCCGGCGCTGCGGTCGTGTTTCTCCACACCGTCTCGTTCGCGCGCGTCTCCCCAACCCCCCTTTGCGTCGCGCGCAACCATCCCCCCCTCCCCCTATATAACCCCGTCCGTTCCTCTCAGTTCCATTGAGCTACTATCTATCGACTATAACCCTACGTGTTTAAACCGCTATACTCTCTATACGGTGTCTCAGCCTTCTTCCACGTTCCCTCCTCCGTTTTTCTTTTTTTCTCATCCTCGTGCGCGTCGTTCGCTTGTTTTATCCTCCCTTCTCTCTCACTCCCCCCCACTCTCTCTCTCTTTCTCTCTCTCTCTCGCTCTCTCTCTTTCTTTCTCGTCTACTCGCTTACACCTTATTTATATATATAGCATTTACGTATCAGCACCAATCTGATTTTAAAACCGATTCAAAATATCATCATTATAGTTAATAGAATAATATATATATAACCTGTCGTATAAATATACATTCAAATATTACTATAGTATACAAGAGTCGTAACCCCTCTTCCCTCCGTATCGGCGTCGTCGTCGACTTGTCGTACAGAAAAGCTATGGCTCAGCACGCTGGCGGCCCTCGGCCTCGTAAATCCCCTACCTAATCTCTCCTCTCTCTCTCCTCTCTCCTCTCCACATCGTCCTCCTACCCACTTCTTTTTCCCTTCATTTCTCTACCCCCGTACCGTCCCACTCGCCTCTCCCCTTTTTTCTCGTCTCTTCGTCCTCTCTCTCTCTCTCTCTCTCTCTCTCTCTCTCTACGCTACTTCTTCTCTCTCCTCTTATTTTTCTCCACTCTCTTTTCTCTCCCTCTATCTTGTATCCTTCAGCGATCCTGCCCACTCGCGACTCTTCCCTCTCTATCTTCCAAACCCTGTACACTCGTTTCTTTCACACGCGCTCAAACACACTCACGATCAAACATACACTCCGACACACACACACACACACACACTGTCTCTCTCTTTCTCTCTTTCTCTCTTTCTCTCTCTCTCTCTCTCTCTCTCTCTCTCTCTCTCTCTCTCTCTCTCTCTTCCTTTCTCTCGGACATACTCTTTCGGGCCGTTCTTTTCCACGGCGTCTCCGCTTTTTTGTTTCATTTGTTTGTTTGTTTGTCCGCCGGAGCGAACGGCTTTACATATTTACAGGCATTCTTCTCGTGGTCGTGTGTTCACCTCCCATCTCGAGGTATCTCTCTACGATCGTCTTCTTCTTCTTCTTCTTCTTCTTCTCCTTCTTCGACTCACCTCTATCGTCTTCCAGTTTCAGTTTCTTTGAACATAGGCAAGTTAAATATCGTATCACAATCGTTTTGCCTCGCTCTTTTCCTACGTCTCGGACTTCTTCTCGTCCGTTCTCTGCTCTCATGATCGAACCCCCTTTCAACCCGTGCGAACTAGTCCCGAACGGGCTCGGACCGGTACGAACATTCAACGACACCCTCGGACGGCCTGCCTGCCCGGAACCACCGAAACTTTCTTTCTCTCTTTCATTCTTTCATTCTCTTTCACTCACTTTCTCTCTCTCGAACTGCAGCAGACTCGTTTAACAACGCGATCGAAAAAATTGTTTTATGCAAAATAAAAATGTTCCACGTTGGTTGTAAGGAACAGACGGCAAATGAGAATGTATTTATTTTTTTAATGATTTTAATAAGTCGCAAATAATTGTCATCTTGTAATGTCTGCACAGAGTCGTCAAAACTACGTCTCCCCACTCTACCTTCCCCTTCTACGACGCTACTCCAGTCACGTGACGCGTTTCGTCTCTGTCGTGCACGTGTTACAATGTCACGTGACGCGTTTCGTCTCTGTCGTGCATGTGTCACAATGTCACGTGACTAATCCGATACTGGAGGGTAACATTTTCCCCTCGATTCGAGTCAATTCTGTCATAAATGCATGAAATCTTCAGTCTAGTTGTAAGAATGCACCGTCCATGGGTCAAAGTACACTATCTAAGTAAATTCAATGTTCTCGCTTTCGCGAGGCAACGAAGATTTTTAGTGTTCGATAAGATCACTGTTAAAATAATTGTTCGATCGCGTTGCAGTCTGCTCGCTTGTTCCACGGAAATAAACGCGAGAAGGTACGGGCGCCGCACCTCTTGTTGTAATCTATTGTTATTGTATATATAAAAAATAGGTGTATGGGAGAATAGACGAGACTCTTCGTTGGTTGATACGCACCTGTCCGGCGCCGGTCCACAGCTCGACGGCCAACCCCGTCGGCCACGGTCAAGGACACACACCCCTGGCCTGACCTCGTTCATGCGCCCACCTCGCTGGATCATGTTCTCGTTAATCGTTTCTATTGCGAGTACTGTCTGGACGAAAATTCCGTCGGTCCCTCGATCCGAGTGATTTCTCCGCGAACTAGTTTTGCTTCGCTATTATTCGCCTAAACCTGCAGGCTACACGGTCTACGGTTCTTTTAGGGGATGTTCGTGTAAGATCTTTATGTAACGATTAGCAATTTTTAATTTGCAATTGCACGGCGAAAGTTCGTCGATTCTAGAAATTCGTTTTAGAAACTCTAGGGTCGATTGTAATTTAATCGAGAAATCATCCTTTTTGTTTCCAGAGAAATCATCCCTTACAGTGTTCGCTACCTCGTTGGAAGAGAAGATTGTTCTTTGGATTGCTTCTCGAGCCTTTTCAAGGGAATGAAGGTTGCATGAATTGTGATTATTATTATCTATCTTTATCGTTAGACGAATCTCTGAAAATGAATTTTGATTTCTATTCGTTCTAAATCCAATGTATCAATAACTCGAGTGCACATTTTAATCCATTCGTAGGTTGTCAAAGTCTCTACAATTAAAAGAAAAATTACTTCGTTACAGAGACATCGTTCAAAGAATCTCGAAAATTTCCCAACAGAAAGGATGTTTCCCCCGAAACCCACGAAAGCAACGACGTTACATAAAAATCGGTATACAAACTCACCAAACATCCTCTCCCACCTTGAACTCCTAAAACCTGATAGACTCATCGACCTCGTTCCCTCGGATCGACCGACCAACCTCGTCCACCTTATAATAACATATCAACTGTGACATAACACGGAGAGTATTAACCATCAGGTAACAACATCAATCTAAAACAGTGTGTATCTCTCTACGAGCGTGACCCAGCGATCAACCCTCACCGCGCATGAACAAGATCACGAGGGGTCCTCTAAAATCGGTATCGACCGTTCAACCGAACTCGAACGTGCCCTGTCGAGTCAAACATCTTCTGGTCAATTATTGCACGGGGTTCGAGGCTGAAGAAAAGAACGAGACAGAGGTTCCCAAGTAGAAGACGTAGAAGAAGAAGAAGAAGACGTAGACGAAGAGGAAGACGAAGACAAGTCCGAAGAGGACACCTAGCGATGGCCGTCGAGCATGATCGGCGCCGATGGAGGATTCTCGCAGGGTTCGAACTGGGGAACGAAAACACTGTGGACCCTATCATCGAATGTTGGGCAACTGTCACGGGTAGTGTTGCTGGATGGGCTGATGTGTGGCGGCGCATCGGTGGGCGGCAGCGGCGGCTATGGTGGCCGGCGTGGCCGGCGGACCGGCGTCTGGTTGCAGCGGGTGACCGAAGCATCGCTGAAACCTCAGCGGTATTCCTGCTTGCTAGTAGGCGGCAGGATGGACGGTTAGTCACTGGGGCGGCAGACCGGTCGGCGGTTTGAACTCGCCGGCGACGGACACTCCGTTCGTCTGGCCGGGGAACTGCGCGGTCGAGACCGGCGGTTGGTGGTTGAAGGCCGGCGCGTAGCATTGCGGGAAATAGAGCTCGGGCTTGACGACGGTGGGCGTCAATCCGCGAGGGACCGGCACAGGTCCGAGGCCGGCAGGAGTGCCCGGCGGTTTGGTGTCGCTGCTGGAGTTCCGGCGCACCTTGGCCGCGTGCGGGTTCATGTGGTTGTCGATGTGCTTCTTGACCTCGGGCTCGGTGGCGAACCTGCGCCTGCAGTTCGGCATCGGGCAGCAGAACGGCCGGTCGCCCTGGTGGGTGCGCGTGTGCTGGTCCAGGATCGCCTTCTGCCGGAAGTCCTTGCCGCACTGCTGGCACTTGTACGGCTTCTCGCCGGTGTGGATGCGCAGATGCTGGTTCAGGATCGTGCGCTGCCGGAAGTTACGGCCGCAGTAGACGCAGCCGTACGGCTTCTCGTTCGTGTGGATACGGAGGTGTTGGGTCAGGTGGGACTGCTGTCGGAACCTCTTGCCGCATTCCGGGCAAGGGTACGGCCTCGACTCGATGTGGATGCACCCGTGCTGCAGCAACGTGGACTTCTGCTTGAACTCCTTCTGGCAGATCGGGCAACGCACGTACAACGGCATACCCGCCGAACGGCCGTGCTGTATCACGTCCGGAAGACAGCTCTTGCTGCCCCCTTGTTGCTTGATGTACTGCAGGGCGCCGAAGCTACCCGTCCCACCCGCACCGAACACCGCGTGGTTACCGCCCTTCGGGTCCTTGAAGTACGCCGGGTACTGGATCGAGTTCGCGTCCGGCGCCGGGCTGAACGCGCCCGATTGCGTGTCCGTGTCACCGAACGTCGAGGCCACCTCCTCTTTCCCCTCTTCCGGTGGGAACGGCACGTCCTGCGGCCACAGGGTCGGCGTCATACCGTTCTTGAAGATCAGGTGCGGGCTCACGTCTGAAACAGAGAAACCCACGCACACGGTTCATCCTCTCGGCTGATGGGATCACAGAGACGAGTTTTGGAGGAGACACTTTGATTTCTTTTTGTTAGTCGCCCGGGAGACTTCGCGGACTAGAGATTGCGGTCGCGGGGGGTGGCTGACGCGAAGAGGCCGGGCTGTGGATCACCATTTTGAAAAAAAATTGGATTCTTCTGTTCATCCGGTTTTTAGCATGTTGTCGAGGTGCTCTTTGTGTTTGGAAAATGTGAGACCGAAGATTGCCTCTGATAGATCTTTAAGAAAACATCGACGCGCGATCTAGTTCTCCAAGGAGAATATTTTCAACTTTTTAACCCACGGATGGGTCCATTTTGACCCAGAATTAATCCCCAGTGTGACTCCCAACTGAAATCACAACTGTCCTCAAATTATCCAGTATTTCATCTGAACCCCGAAGATCGCCGAAGATCTCGAAGAGCACCTTGAAGAGCATCTTGAAAATATCGTCGCGCAATCATCATTCTAAAAAAGCGTTCCGCAGCACGGATCTCTGTCAGCCGTTGTGCCCGAAGTTATCCGCGTTCGTTTGCCGGTCCAGACCGGATGTTAATCAAGCGGGAGAGCACGCGACAGACGGAGCGAATCGCGATCGCTAACGAGGTTTTTACGCGCGGCTTGGTTCATCATCACCGAGAGATCCACCTCCTCCACCTTCGCGAAAGGACGCGTTTAATGGGAAGACTACGGAGGAGTTAGGCGACGTTAGCAGCGACAGCCAGAATAGAGATTGTATATTAATATCGTGATGAGGTCCCGTATGCGACGAAGAGCGGACTGCTGGACTGTTGGATCGTGGAGAACAATGGGAAACATAGGCGATGATGTTGCAGAGCAGGGCTATCTTTTTTTTTCGATCCTAGTCAATTGGACCCCATTAATTGAGGTCCTCAGGAATTTAGGTCTTCATCGATTTTGCGGACGAGAGAGAGAAAGACAGAGCTACTACATTATGTTTGCCCTTCTCTACGAAGGTCAACAACCGAGATTTTTACAAGGAACGAGGTATCCAATCATTTGCAATTTGAAGGTTGAAGGGAATTGAATGTGACCTAATCACAATTTGAACAGCCCTGTTGCAGAGGATACTGGATTCTGATGGATCCTGAAGGATCGAGGGTAGACGAAGAGGGAGGCTCCTCTATCTCACAGCTCACCAGCACTCTCGCGTCCAGCTCAACCGTTCTGATGCTTCGGTTGGCCTTGGCTCGTTGCTCTCTCGAACTACTGTTCGTCCAAGAGAAGATGGCACGCGAAATGACAGTGACGGATCTCCTGGACCCCCCACTCTTAACGTAGGGATTCTAAGTTCTGGAGGGACAGCAAGATATCATCAACGCGTCGCTCGATCATTTGTTTTCTTCTTTGAGCGATTTATGCCGTTGCAAAATATTTTTTCTGAAGCGAACGATATTAAATAATTGGGATACAAGATTTTCCGTGCCATCTTCTCGTGGACGAGCTATACGCGTTTCATCCTCAGTCTTCGCGAACCGCGCGCGAACGAGCGAAGTGCAGCGATCTATGAACTGCGGACGAGCACGTTGTCTGCGTGTTGCGGATCGAGGACAAAGCGGAAAATTGAAGTGGATCGACTGACAATGAGCCGCTTAATACGGAAATGGTGCAAGTCGAAACAGTTAATTATTGGATAACAAGGAGTTAACGCTAGATCTAACGATCAGTGAGGAACTTAATTTTTTTTGGGTACGTACTATCGAGAAAATGGCTAAAAATTTGGATAGGTAAATTTTTGCTATTATCATGAAGCAAAATTTTGCTTACGTGCCATGTAATTGTGACATTATCAATGAATGGTAATCGAAACAAATGTCGACTTACACCACTTTCGCATTAAGCTTCTCAGCTAGCGAGACAGATAGAATAGAAACTGAAAAGAGGGGGATGACGATTTGTTAGTAACGAAAGTCATGGACAAGTGGCAATGAACATAGAGAGAGAGAGAGAGAGAGAGAGTGAGAGAGAGAAAGAGAGAGAGAGAGTGAACGATGAGAGAACGGTGGCTGATGTACGAACGGCGAGTATCGCGTTTCTCAATGCTCGACCGACGACGATGAGATGGGACGAGACACGGTATCGATGGTGATCGTCGATGACTGGGGCTGAAGCTCGAACAACAAGTCTACACACGGTCGACAAAGTAAAAGGCGAAGATAGACGATGAAGTAAAAAGAAAACAAAAAAAAATAAAATTGGAAAAAAAAAGAAACATAAAGACAACGAAAGACGAAGAAAACACAGAAAAAAAATTGAAAAAAAAAACAACAACAGAAAGAACCCCCGGTGAATGGGTCAGTGTGGTTGTGGTGGACGCCCTCTGGGAGTCTGGGAGGCAGAGAGAAATGCTCGCCTTGGTGTGTGCGGACGTGCTGATTCAGGATCGCCTTCTGACGGAAGTGTTTTCCGCACTCCGGACATTGGTATGGCTTCTCACCCGAGTGGATGCGCAGATGCTGGTTGAGGATCGCACGCTGCCGGAACGTACGCTCGCAGTACACGCACGCGTACGGCTTCTCGTTCGCGTGTATGCGCAGATGCTGCGTTAGGTGCGATTGTTGTCGGAACCGCTTCCCGCACTCCGGGCACCCGTACGGCCGGCTGTCCGTATGGATCCTCTCGTGTTGCAGCAGCGTCGACTTTTGCTTGAAGTCTTTGCCGCATGTCAGACACTTGAACAACCGTAGATCGCTGTTCGCCCCTTTGCCGGACTTGCCGCTTTGCTGGACGATGTCCGGCAGACCGGTTGCCATGTTCGGGGCCCCGGGGCTCGCGTACTGGTGTCCGTCGAGGCCGGGCCCGCCGTCACCCTGGCCGAGGGACGTCAGCATCACGCCCGGTTGCTTCAGATAGTGCAACGCGGAGAAACCGCCGGGCGTGAGCATGTGCGGCGGCACGGACGGCGACGGATGCGGCCGGGCCTCTTTGAAATAGTGCTGGGGATACTGCTGCAGCTCCCCGGCCCCGGGGAAACAGTCGCTGCGGTCCACCTCGTGGGGCGTAAGCTGCTGCTGGGGCGAATGGTCCTGCTGCTGCGACTGCTGTTGTTGTTGTTGTTGTTGCTGTTGCTGCTGCTGTTGCTGTTGGACCTGTTGTTGCTGTTGCTGTTGGACTTGCTGCTGTTGCGTCTGCTGTTGCTGTTGTTGCTGTTGTTGTTGTTGTTGTTGCTGCTGAGAGGTCGCCTGACTCGATTGTATGTCGTCGTCGGGCGGTGTTAAGGCTTGAGGCTCAGGCGGGGCCGAGGGGTACGGCGAGGGCACAGGAGAGGCCAACGAAGGCGGGGGACCGCTTTCTCCCTCGACTGGTGGACCACAGGCCTGCTGTGGACTGCCGGACGAGGAGGAGCCCTGCTGTTGCTGTTGTTGCTGTTGCTGCGGGTACAGTCCCCCGTCCTGGAGAGATCCCGGCCCCGGGCCCCATTGCCCCTGGGGTCTCTCCATGTTGTCCTTGTACAATACGTACGGCGCGCCAGTATCTGCAATCAGACAAGCCGAACGAACCTTTATCGATAACCGACCCGTGCTCGAGAGGAGGAACGGCGACTCTGACCGTCTCCCTTTGTCTTTCCGGTACGAGGATGAGGAGGAGGAGAGTTAGCCTTCGGGATTGAGTCAATACCGTGATTCTCAGGATTTTTTTTGGGAATGAGATTTTCGAGGTACTTTAGGGGATGGGGGTTTTTGGTTGGTTGGACGCTGTGCTAGGAGAATTTATCAGTTTTTTTACACACATCATCTTGCCATTTGGAGTCTAGCTGAAAGACTGCCTTTCACTTAGAAATATTATTAATTTTTACTTTAAGTAGTCCTCCAACGATTGCGGCACAGTTGCGATCTAGCTCCTATCGTCTGTTCCAAGCAGAGATAGAGATCGTGAAGGAAAACAAATTTTTTTTATGACTGTGTCGACCGCGCCGAAGGTACAAGGAACAGTGCCGAACGTAGAAAAGGACAGCGCATGTAAATACGGACCGCGCGACCGATGGCGCAACACACAATAGCGTATCGACGGGACAATGCTAGTGCAATAATGAAACTCCTTTATCTTTTACTTATTTTCAATGAAATTTTACCAATATATTTCCGACATTTTTCTGATTAAAATGTCACCAAACGAGATGTAATTTCGCCCATATTTACTGTACATGTGAAGCATAATTTATCATATATTTAATATATGCTATATACAGTTAATTTATCTCAAAGTCCCATCCTCGGTGGGACAGAGATCGTGAAGTTTAGTGTCATTTTAATCGGAAAAATGCCAGAAATAATTCGGTGAAAGTCCCATAAAAAAATAATGAAAAATAAAGAAGTTTTGTAATTGGACTAGTAGTGTGCCCCTCGGTGGAACGGTTATGCGAAGGGATAGAGATCGTGGAGCTCCAAGAGAGCTAGATCGCGACTTTACTGTAATATGAATTTTAACTAGCTCACCAAGTGATTTCCCAACAACTAACGTCTCTTAAACATATCATTCGATTAACTATATTAGTACACAGAAAACTCAGTAACAATTGATGAATCCAAACAATCCAACTCGGGACCTGCCTGACAACTTGCGAGCCTTTCGACGAAGATGTTTCCGTCTGAAAAATGCACACTACCTTCGAACAATATTTCAAATATCGTTCGTTCACAGCGAATCCAAATAACCCTGACTACCTTACATTTTAAAATACGCAGTCCCAAGGATGACCGGACTCGAGCGTCGCAGTAATCCTCCCCGGTGTTTCTTCTCGAAATCCCCACAGGACCAAGATATCGCGATCCTTCGAACGTGTTCCGATCGGTCGTTCAACTTTCGTCGCCACAGGACACGGGAAACGAAGAGGAAAACGATAGACACTCGAGGGTATCGTAAATTAGGCTTTTCTCAACCCAGCAAACAGTCTAAACAGTATTCCGAAAATGCGACGTTAGAACTATCCTTCTTTTCTAAACTCACGATAACTCAGCCCATCAATTCCACCTAAATTAATGTTTAATATTAACCCCCTTAGCACTCGGTTGGCGACTCTGAGGCACCACTGAAAATTGTTATGCCATTCTTAAAAATATTCTTCAGATTATTATTTTTGTTCGTATTTAATAAACTACACCAACTGCACCAGTGAATGAACATTTAAGAAATTGTTCAGGAAGATACTTTATTTTTTAAAAAATATGTGAATTAAAGGAATCTCATATATGCCAAATGGCTGCCTATACTTCATTTGTCAAAAATAAATGAACACAAATAAAATGAAATTATTATTATTTGTCTTTATTAAACGTTAAATAAAAAATATAAAAAATACCAGTCAATGAACACTACAGTCTAGTAATTGAACAATGATGGAAAAGCAAAAAATACAAAAATACAAAAGCGTTCATTTACTGGTGCCCGTTTGTCACTGGTGCAGTTACCCTACATGAAATATTATATCAATTTCATATGCAAAAAATTAAAACTTATTCTATAGAATGGAAATATTCTAGAAAGGAAAAATCTTTCGTTTTTTAGATAAAATAGCTCCGAGTGCAAAGGATTAAACACCACAGCACACACACACACATTTATCGTAAACAAAATGGCTAAAAATTTTTATCGACATATTCTTATTGTTTTAGGACCCACTTTTAGTACGTAAACCTGTGTTGGAATTGTACTAGTCATTTGAAGGCAGAGGGTTAACAATGACCTATTTGGCGGAATCATTTTTCGAGCGACGGTCACGAACCATTTCTAAGAGAACCCCTGGAGACCAGAATGGACTGCGAAGTGGTTCCCGGTGATATTTGCCGGGCACTTCCGGAAGAAGGACAAACCTTCGGGATCGGTTTTAATCGGCTAATCGAGCCCCGCCGTCTACGAGCAACTTTCGAGCCGGTGAAACATTGTATCGGGGCCCAGGTACACTTTCTACCGCGTCCGATCGACCACGTTCCTAGTCACGCATGGTCAGATACGTCCGGCTCCGAGCATTCGCAAGTTCAACGGCTGTTATGCAGGTCGGATGCACGCGGGGATACACGTTCCCGCGAATGATTTATGAAGTGTTCCACTGTATCTGCGATGTCGAATCTTTCTCTCTCTCCGCCCGACCTTCTGCGCGGCCGAAGAAAAAATCCGGGGCCCTCTCCTCTCTCCCCCCCCCCCCTCTCGCAGTTCCCTTTTTCTCTCGCTTCTCTCGGCTCGACCGTGGGCGGCGACCGTGTTCAGGCATTAGAACCCCGCAGAAAAGTCTATCAACGGATCGCATACTGCAGCAAACGTGCAGCAAACTTAACTCGAAAATGCGCGCCCGTTGCGATTTCTTCGTCGCGAGATTAATTGCTGAAAATTGTCTACATCGAGATCTGCGTCTCGAGTCAGTAGACACGGCCCGCAGTGGACAGACACGTTCACCGAACACGTTTTGACAGGGATATTCATTACATATTTTGTTGAATAGAGACTGGATTTTATGCTTATAGGGGAAAAATGATTTTCAAGCAATTTACACGAGATATAAATTTGTATTTACCCTCAAATTCCTTGGAAATAATATACAGGGTGTTCGACTACAGGTGGGAGAAAATTTAAATGGTGGTTCTCCATGACAATATTAGTCGACAATGAAGAATAAAAAAATTGAGATTTCGACTTCGTTATTTAGTTATCGGTTGCCGCATTTTAGGTGGATTTTTAATTGTTAACTCTTTGCACTCGGAGCTATTTTAATATAAAAGTTAATCATTTCTTCCTACCTAGTTATTTCCTCTGATTTTTAAAATTTGATGGATATGAAATTGATATAATACTTCATAGAATATTTAGATGTTTAGTAATTGATTAGATACCAACATATTTAATAATGTAAACAATATTTTGAATAATGGTACAGCAATTTTTCGTACAGCATAGCACATAGCACTTTTTATTCTTCATTTTCGACTTATATTATCATGGAGAACCACCCCTTAAATTTTCTCCCACCCGTAGTCGAACACCCTGTATAAACTATTTGCATAAAATCTAAAATTGCAGTATTTTTCCTTCGAAATACATTTAAAAAAATCGGAATGTAAAATTGTGCAATCGAATGAGAATTTTTTAATTCTGCATGAAAATAGATGACGTCGAGTAGCTGACAAAAGTGGAACAGACTGAAAGAAGACACAGTCATCAATCTAAACGAGAGACCCGTCCAGTCAATCGAACGAGGAGGTATCCATGTTTCATTCTACAACAAGAGCCCCCAGCGATTGTTTCCACTGTCGTTAATAGAGAGATTAGTTATGATCGTTTTGATCGATGGCACGAGTCACGCCAGCGACTATTAGCGTCCGGGTGCCTTCGTTTCCCAGACGATAGAGTCGATAGTCATCCAATAAAGGATTCCGATTGGCGGAGAGAAGTAATCCTAGGAAGCAGCTCTCTAGCAGTCGATTTTGTACTGCCACTTGAAATAGCAACCCCGCGAAGAAGGAATCTCTCGACAGGCCGAGTAATTGAATTGATAGAGCAGTCATCTAACAAACGACGAACCTCTGTTCGAGTGTCAGCAAACGGCCGAGCTATTACTCTCTTACCGGGAGCCTCCAGAAGAGAGAGACTATACATCTGCATCGTTGCTCATCAGAGATCGCATTCGTCACTATCGACGGACTCTAGATCGACAACGGAGCCGAGCAAGAAATTACTGTTCATCGGGTCCCTCGAATTTACCTTTGAATGAATAATTCGTGTTGTCGGCCCTACAGGTTCGATCTTCTACTAAAAAGCAATTTTGCAATTAATTACTTCTCAACGTTTCGATCTCATTGTGGATCATTATCAAGAGAATGTTGCGTCTGTAAAGTGTTGTATAAGTTAATGTATGTTTGATAATCTGAATGGTAGGATAACTGCACCAGTGAATAAACGGGCACCAGTAAATAAACGCTTTTGTATTTTTTGCTTTTCCATCATTGTTCAATTACTAGAATGTAGTGTTCATTGACTGGTATTTTTTATTTAACGTTTAATAAAGACAAATAATAATAATTTCATTTTATTTGTGTTCATTTATTTTTGACAAATGAAGTATAGGGAGATTCCTTTAATTCACATATTTTTTTTTAAATAAAATATCTTCCTGAACAATTTCTTAAATGTTCATGCACTGGTGCAGTTACCCTACAATTTTTAATTTAATTTACTTGCTTTGTTTAAACTATTCTATACCTTTGAATCTTGGACATTTTTCTAGAGAAAATCTCTGAAGCCAAGAAGAAATATTGAATTTCTCTTGAATGCATCTTTGCAATGTCAATAATCGGAAATTAACCCGGCGTTGGTAAGGTGGGGAAAAATGTATCGAAATTGGTAAGGTGGAGTCTCACCGAAATAATATATTGTATTATAGAAATAAATACCTTTTTCATGAATATAAGATTAGGTATTGCTTAAGAGGTTTGTAATTTTACAGAATGAAAACGCAGATCCACAAAATTAAATTTTTATTATTCGGAAATACTGAACACAATGAAACATATCTTTATTTTTCAACGAAAATCTAAAATCTCTGGGCTCTGCGAGACCCACCTAACTAACGCCGGGTTAAGTCTTGTTAAATAGTGTCAAAGATCATTTTGCAATATTCATTACTTCCGAAGTAATGGCACAACAATTTCAATATACTTCATCCCTTGTGTTCAAGGGCTGTTCCAACCCTTCCACTTTAGCCCGATTTTCTTTGGAATGCAACAACAGAATTATCAATTACGAAGGGAGATCGGAAACAAACTGAAGCATAAACCACGAGAAAAAGAATATAAGATTAGGTATTGCTTAAGAGGCTTGTAATTTTACAGAGTGAAAACGCTGATCCACAAAATTAAATTTTTATTATTCAAAAATACTGAACACAATGAACCCTACCTAACGAACGCCGGGTTAAGTCTTGTTAAATCGTGTCAAAGATCATTTTGCAATATTCATTACATCCGAAGTACTTGACACAACAATTTCAATATACTTCATCCCTTGTGTTCAAGGGCTGTTCCAACCCTTCCACTTTAGCCCGACTTTCTTTGCAATGCAACAAGAGAACGATCAATTACAAAGGAAGATCGGAAACAAACTAAAGAATAAACCACGAGAAAAAGAATAAACGATCAGGAAGAAAGATGATAAACAATCGAAATAATGAACAATCCGGGACAACGTGGAATCCGACAGCAAGATCATTCCTAGTGACAGGAAAGGCAACCGTGAACGGAAAAGTGATCGAGATCAGGATCAAGGTTCGTTATGCCATCGTGGTAATTGCGTGGAGCCGCGACACGATAGAAACAACGAGTACGCGCGCGGCTCTGCTCGGATCAGCCGCGGCGCCCGACGCGCGGCGCGCATCTCGTGATTACGGAGCTCGCATTATGCAACGTTACACAAAGTGTTCCGTTTTATCGGATTAATTACCCGCCGGCTCTTTATTCCATTCTTTCGTTGATCCGCGGCCGGTCGGCGTTCACTCGCTCGCGTAAAACGCTCGCTCGCTCCTTCCTTCCAGGCTGGTTTGGTTTTGTTAATGCGTGCGGCGCGTGACGCATCGACGGATTATCTTCGTTCCTGCGTTTATTAATATCGAGCACGCTTTCTTGCGTAGCCGCTTGTTACACGCTTCTCCCCCCCCTTTCTCTCTCTCTCTCTCTCTCTCTCTCTCTCTCTCTTCTTTCTTCCTCTTGTTCATCTTCATCTTGAGAGGATTGAGCGTATCGCGTTGAACGACCGCTCTTTAGTTACTCGAACATTATTGTAAGTCTCGGAGATTGCTATAGTTTAATTGGTGATTTTTTTATTATATATAACTATATATAATTATATATAATTTATATATAACCTAACCCAGACCTAACCCAGACCGCTTTTTAGTTACTCGAACATTATTGTAAGTCTCGGAGATTGTTAGTTTAATTGGTGACTTGTACAATAATTTGTATTGTCGGTTTTAATCTTTTTACGGGGATTTTCGAGTACATTTTTATCCACCTTTTCAAAAATTTAATCATGCCTCATAGCAAACGCACAAATACGAATTTATATTGTGATCCTTTAATGATGAACACCTCTTTTCAGATTTTGTATAATTAAATAAATTGGTTTGAGTACATCCACCTTTTCAAAAAATTTAATCACGCCTCATAGCAAACGCACAAAACTGGCAGATTAAGTAAATACTCCTTACAATCAATGATTTTCATCGTACGAATTTTTGTTGTGATCCATTAATGATGAACACCTCTTTTCAGGTTTTGTATAATTAAATAAATTGGTTCGAGTACATCCACCTTTTCAAAAAATTTAATCATGCCTCATAGCAAACGCACAAAATTGGCAGATTAAGTAAATACTCCTTACAATCAATGATTTTCATTATACAAATTTATGTTGTGATCCTTTAATGATGAACACCTTTTTTCAGATTTTGTATAATTAAATAAATTGGTTTGAGTACATCCACCTTTTCAAAAAATTGAATCATGCCTCATAGCAAACGCACAAAATTGCCAGATTAAGTAAATACTCCTTACAATCAATGATTTTCATCGTACGAATTTATATTGTGATCCTTTAATGATGAACACCTCTTTTCAGGTTTTGTATAATTAAATAAATTGGTTTGATTTTACTGAAATTTTGCGGTCGCCGAGTTTCCCCAGTGAATGTGTTAAACAGTATAGGCATAGCTACGCGAGTGACTGCGGTACGTGTCTGGTGACATGGCTGGTTGCCGAGTGATGCACGGCCGCGCGTTCACGGTTCTCGCTCGTAGATCGCTCGTAGATCGCTCGTAGATCGCCGGTTCGATTCGCGTGCCACGGTATTCTGCGGCGGAAGATACGCGCCGCGAAACAATCACCGTTCCTTCTGTCTAATTGGACACGAGATCGATCAATTTTACGGGCGTTCTGCAGATTCTGCTGAGAAATGACAGCGGGGGAAAAACGACAGAACGTATCGTCTGCGACGAGCCTCGTAAACTATCGACCCTTTTACTGCCTGGCGACGATACATCGATGGCTGCGCTGCGATTGTTCTCTTCTAATTTATGGTTTACTTTTAATTAGACCGCGGATATTATGCATTCAAAAATTAATCGATCAAATGGAACCGACTGAAAATATTCAAAGAATTCAAATCCAGGCTGTGGAATTTATGCAGTCAAAATAAAACTGACTATGTGCAATTTAAAACAGTAAAAATATTCGAAAAATTCCAGCATACTGTTGGACTATTTTCAACCGATTGAAATTATTAAGACATACGTACGTAAGATCTATTTTTGTTTTGCAAAAAACAATCTGCACTCCATTAATAATATTAGAATTTTTATCGTATTATAGCGTCAATTTGACGGGCTGTCACTCTTGATACAATATTGTTCATTAACAAATTTTATCTGGCATTAAAACGTAAATGTTAAGCCATTCAATATTTGAGATCATTATAAAAACATATATTCTGGTTAATTCGATAGGTTTTCGTTCCCGCATGACAAATGTGCATTAATATATAATTAAACAATTTTATGAGACATACAAATATAATGCATTATAAATATAAATTAAACGCAATCAAATGAAACCCAATACATTATGGGCTCTCGTTCTCGAATAAGAAATATGCATTAAAAAGTAATGAAAAAATTGTTACAAGACGTAGAAATATAAATAAAAAATTAAAAGTACATTTCGCGTTATTTTTTATTTGTGTAGATTGGAATAGTCGCTCTTCGACACGCGGTTAGTAAAATTGTGTGAAAACAAACTGTAAATTGTAAAAAAAAACAGCGTTTTTCAATAACTTAAAATAATACTTTTTAATGGAAGACCCTGTACAACAATATAGCGAGCTATTGCAACTTTCTACTCATCGAATCCGAGTCACAGTGTGCCCCGAGTAGGCTACAAGCAATTTGCTGGCACACCGAACGTCAATTTAATTAACGCGAAGTGTCATCCGCGTGGATCAGCGAATTTCAATAAATCCGACAGCGCGAAAGAAGTGCATCTCCGTTGCACCACCGCTGCACATCTCGAGATCTAGATCGTTTTGCGAACTATAATTTCCACCGGCTTGCTCCTCAAGCACACCACCGAAAATCATTTTCCTAAATGGGATCGTTGATCCGTTGCTCGAGAGGCGAGCATTATTTCTGTTTTGTCATTGGTTTCTTTCTTTTTTTAGCACACTCCCCCACTTTTTGCTTCCTTATCGCGGGACGTCACGATTGATCGGCCGCATCTACATAATATTATCGCTTATTTATTCTGCCGGCTGTCGTTGAAACGGGCTCCCGTATCATTAATTACGCTGATGAGTTCTGTGACGCGAGCGAGCGAGCCGGCGAATCGATGCGTCGATGTCGAGCTTCGCGAGCTTCTCTCTCCCGCTCTGTTTCGTTTCTCTTTCTCTCTTTTTCCCTCTCGTGATCAATAAACAACGTCAAGGAGACCCGGTGCCGGAAACTGGAATCCCCCGATCGCTTCCTTTTCGCGACTTTCGAACGACTACAGTCGATACGCGACCAATATTTCGATGATCGACACGCTATTCTAGGATCGATCTTGCGTACTTTCATCTGAGATGATTTGGACATTCGTAGGTAATAGTACTATACCTCTAAACTTGCCTAATCTTTTGCTAATTTGTTGGTTTATGCAATTTTTCCGAATATATACAATTGATACGGATCTACTTTGTTTTCTAAATTCTCAATTTAGGCCCACATAAAAATATTTTTAAGTACTTTAACCTGTTGCACTCGGAGCTATTTTCACTCGGAAACGAAAGATTTTTCCATTCTAGAATATTTCGATTCTATACAATGTTTTTTCATTTTTTGCATATGAAATTGATATAATATCTCGTGTAATATTTTAAATGTCTAGTAGTTCATTAAATTTTTCTGTAAGAATGTAAAAGTGATGGAACAATTGAAGCGGATATAGAGGAGTGGTGTAAAAAATTGTAACCCTAAGGGGAATTCAATAAAGTTATATAGTAGTTCATTAAATACGAACAAAAATAATAATGTGAACAATATTTTTAAGAATGGCACAGCAATTTTCAGTGGTGCCTCAGAGTCGCCATCCTAGTGCTAAGGGTTAAGTATTTCCTCTGTAATTCCGAAGAATTCTTTTCGAAATCTTTTTTCCCCCGGTCGTGTAGTAAAAATTGCTCTAACTTGTCGAAAAAATTCGTATGGTTCGATATTAAAAATATCTTTTTAAAAGTGACTGAATATACAAACAGGGAAAATGCTAATGCTCTCGGCGCAACAGTTCGATCATTCTTAAACAAAATAAAGCAATTGTGCTAGTTAAATGAAACCTTCAACGTTTCGATCCTTATGTGGGTCTTTTTCAAGAAAGAAGAAAACTGCGTCTGAAAATTTTTAATTATATTGTAATGACAATGTGAACCTCGGATCTCTGCCTTTGTAACTTGTCTACCGGCATAGACACAACATGTGTTTCTATGTGTTTCAAATTTATTCTTTAAAAATTTCATAAAGCAAGCGAGTAAATAATATGGTGTTTTGATTCTGTATTTAATTTTGTTGTCATTACAATATAATTAAAAATGTTCAGACGCAGTTTTCTTCTTTCTTGAAAAAGACCCACATAAGGGTCGAAACGTTGAAGGTTTCATTTAACTAACACAATTGCTTTGTTTTGTTTACAAAATGATCGAACCGTTGCGCCGAGAGCATTAGCATTTTCCCTGTTTTTAACAATTTACGATCGATAACTTTAACAACATTATGACTGAATATACTATTGAGTACAGGATCAAAAATGCTGAAACTGCTCAAGATCTGCAGTTCGATAATAATGTTCGTGGAATCATTTACAACAGTTCGAAGTTTGTTGAATCGACAGGTTCGCGAACTTCGGACAGTTCGACAGTGGCTCGCATCCCCAGTGCAAATACCTTAGCGAACACTTTTTTTTTTTCGAGTCGACGGTTTTCTTTTGGTTTCGGGCGAACAGGTAGAATATCGAGCTCGTGCATCGGACCCGAGTGGCCAGGCCGTGAAGGCTCGCTCTACTCACCTTGAGAACGGGATAAAAACTGCTCTAAGGATCGTGCGCGAACACTTCCTTTCGCAGTGCGCGAACGGTTTTTCCCCGCGCCGGAGTTTCGCAACATCGGCTCCTACGGAGGCGTAAATATAAATATCACTTCCCCTGGGCGGATGTATGCGACGTCCCGCAAAAGAAAGGTACGTGTAATATACTTTGGAACGTCCGAGTTTCGTGTACCACCCGCGGACTCGCATTGTTTGCCGTTCGAAACAGACGCTGCACCGTTGCGCGTCGTCTTTGCGACAGTTTTTCAAACTCGACGCAAGTGGAATAAGACTTCAGAAGTCCGTTGTCACGTTCCCGGCTTCGGTCGACTTCAGTTTTATTCCTCGTCTCGGTGTTTGCTCTCCGAACCCCATAACAGGACCATTAATTAACCCCCTTGTTTTATCATCCGAAGATCATTGCTTTATAATCACTGAAAATTATTATTGGAAATTAAAACCTTTATTCTTCACTGCTATTCAGATTTTTAACCGTCTTTAGTATAACCTAGGCTGTGGATCTTTATGAAATAAATATTTTCTTCGTAGCATAAATAGGAGCCGAACACAAATATCCCTTTTTTTAAAACATTTTGTAGAAAGTAATATACCGACAACTTGTAAACTCTTCATTGTTTTAACTTGCACCTACTCATATTTTCCATAAAATCCACAGTCTAATCATAATATACATGTCCAAGTATAAAACTGAAACTATGAATAATTCCCCATAAATGCAATTTTATAATCTCAGTAAATTATCATTTAAAAAGAAATAGAATTTATTGTATGCCTAGAATTATTTCAATGCTTAAATATGTTTCGGAATATCACAAGATCAGAATTTTATTTTTATTCAAACAAAGGATTAGTTACAAGTCAACAGGGCAAGTAGAACGAGTCGGCCAGGTCAGACATTTTTCGTTCACAGAGTCCACGCATGAACCTCGTGCTTTTAAAAACAATTATCCAGCTAATTTCATTTAAACTAGACCCTCGGGCAGTCATTCCTCGCAATCAAAGCACCGGGAATTAATTAATTATAAACGACAGCCGACTACGCTTTTTCCAGAATAAGTAGAATCGGCGTTCAAAGTCAGACGCTTCTTAATGGGCGAGCGGTGCTCACACATATTACAAAATAATTCTCCTTTTAATTTCAATTTAATTCCTCGTCCGCGCTGCCATTCTCCACACTCGAAACCAAGAGAACTAATTAATTATAAAGAACAGGCGCAAAACTCGGGGCTCTTTTATCTTCAAGATAAGTAGAACAAGCCCTCAAAGTCGGGCCGCTTAATCGCGCCGCGCGCGTACGGATTCTACTTCTCCTGCCTCGGAGCCCCGTTTTCTCGCATCTTCTTCACGCTTTTCTCGGGAAAGCGTCTTCGTTTTCTAAACTCGGCTGGTGTCTTCGTTTTTCGGACTTTGGGAAATGGGAGGAAGAGTTTCCCGAGGCCGCTCGTCTGTCGTTACTGTCATCGATCAGGGATCTGCTTGGTTTAACGCGCTGACAAGGCTGTCTTAGGGAATTTTTTAAACGAGAAGCAGTTGGTATTAAAATCTCAAATTTGGCATGGTCGTTGATTAACATTCGAGGAATGTACTCAAATTTTTTCAAGCTGCAATAATTATTTTTTTCGAAATTACAGTACTGTTACAGTACAATTACTGTTCTAATCTACTGTTCTATTACTGTGCTATCTTCACAGCTCCGTAACTTCGCTAATTTTCAACATTCGGACAATTACTTTTTTTTAAATTACTCGTCAATGTGTCCACTATTAACCTAAAAAACGGGTTGGTATGTCCATCGATCGATTTCAGAAAGATCCACCGATTTCTGTTACGTTAATCTCGACGCGTTTCAGGATTCTGGTTTCCCCTCCTCCGGACGCATTTCCCGCGTGTTTTTCCTGGTTTTCTCAATCGTGGGCATATCTCCGTTTCCCGGACGATGGAAAACAGGGTTGCGAGAGTTTTCCAGCTGGATCCTGGTCTGGTTCGCAACAGGGGCGTCGACGGACGGCGTCGATCGGGCATCATTCATGCGTGCACGGTCGCCTAACGGAAACGGGTTCTATTTTTCCCAATTTGCTGATAACCGAAACGAGTTTGCCGGCTGCCAGCCAGCCTGCTGGCCGGTCGTCGGTCGAACCGGCGCGGCGCGGCGCGGCGCGGCGCGGCCAGTGTCAGCCAGGCCCCGATAGATAGTCTTACTATTTAAATGACATTGGCAGCGAGCACGGTCGTGCAATTTTAAACGGCCGGCTACCAAGCGCGAGCCTCTCTAGCAATGGCCGCGGCGAAGGTTGATATACAGATTTCGCGGTGAAGGTCGGTTTACAATATCCGGTATCCGAGGCTCGACGGTTATTCCGCGGTTCTACCGTGCGCGTTGTATCTATCCACACACATCCGCCCGTGCTTTCTCTCGAGCCAGAGCCGCCTCCTACCTATGCGATACGTCAGCCCAGCGCGAAAATAATTGCTCCCGTCCGACGGAAAGTACAAATTTATCGGCCCTCTTTTTCTCCTCACCTTTTCCCTACCCACCTCTCTATACTCGGCTCTTTCCGCCCCTGTTCTCTCCCCCCGTGCCATCGCGTCTCCTCCCCTCCATACCGTCGCAGTCTACTTCCGTTTCCATCGGCGTTCGATAGCGTCGCCGACGATGGAACGCGACGGTAATCGGCGGGCTGCGACCGGAGACGGAATTCGGAATTGTTCCAACTTTGAACAGTTAGAACTGAGCATCCGAACACTGTATCAGATTTACAGCGCCTTTCTTTTCCATAGGCTTCCTTGTTATTGTTGCTACGAACTGTTCCAAGTGGTTTTGCAATCTTGCTCGATGAGATCGCTCGAAATCGGTAAGCTGCGAGCGGAAATGGAACTAACTCTAAACAGCTTGAATTCCAGAAGGATCGTCGTCTTGGAATTTCATCGAGATCGCGAGAATGACTCGAGCGGTGATGTGTATCCTCTCTGTTTCTCTTTTGAACGTCGACGACGACATCCGCACGACGCGCGTCTTGCATGTTGCGCAACAACTCGCGAAATCTTGATGATAAGATGAGATCGCGATCGGTTTTATGGCGGTTCGCGCGTCACCAACTATGAATTCGCGGCCGCGTAAAAATAAATGCGCGCCTGCGACACTCTTCGCACTTCGCGTATATTTAACCTTTCACACCCGATGACACTTTCATGACACCTCGGCACTTCGTTCGATCTCGGAAAAAATTTTTTTACATTCAGATAGAGCATCTTGATTCTATTGAATTTTGTTGATTCTGTGCGAAAGATCGATTCGATGCTATTCGATTTTGTTAATTCTGTGCGAAAGATCGATCCGATGCTATTCGATTTTGTTAATTCTATGCTAAAGATTGACTCGATGCTATTCGATTTTGTTAATTCTGTGCGAAAGATCGATCCGATGCTATTCGATTTTGTTAATTCTGTGAAAAAGATTGATTCGATGCTATTTGATTTTGTTAATTCTGTGCGAAATATTGAATCGATGCTATTCGATTTTGTTAATTCTGTGCGAAAGATCAATTCGATGCTATTCGATTTTGTTAATTCTGTGAGAAAGATTGATTCGATGGTATTGGATTTTGTTAATTCTGTGAGAAAGATCGATTCGATGCTATTCGATTTTGTTAATTCTGTGCGAAAGATCGATCCGATGCTATTCGATTTTGTTGATTCTGTGCGAAAGATCGATTCGATGCTATTCGATTTTGTTAATTCTGTGCGAAATATTGAATCGATGCTATTCGATTTTGTTAATTCTGTGCGAAATATTGAATCGATGCTATTCGATTTTGTTAATTCTGTGCGAAAGATCAATTCGATGCTATTCGATTTTGTTAATTCTGTGAGAAAGATTGATTCGATGGTATTGGATTTTGTTAATTCTGTGCGAAAGATCAATTCGATGCTATTCGATTTTGTTAATTCTGTGAGAAAGATTGATTCGATGGTATTGGATTTTGTTAATTCTGTGAGAAAGATCGATTCGATGCTATTCGATTTTGTTAATTCTGTGAGAAAGATTGATTCGATGGTATTGGATTTTGTTAATTCTGTGAGAAAGATCGATTCGATGCTATTCGATTTTGTTAATTCTGTGCGAAAGATCGATCCGATGCTATTCGATTTTGTTAATTCTGTGCGAAAGATTGACTCGATGCTATTCGATTTTGTTAATTCTGTGCGAAAGATCGATCCGATGCTATTCGATTTTGTTAATTCTGTGCGAAAGATTGACTCGATGCTATTCGATTTTGTTGATTCTGTGCGAAAGATCGATCCGATGCTATTCGATTTTGTTAATTCTGTGCGAAAGATTGACTCGATGCTATTCGATTTTGTTAATTCTGTGCGAAAGATCAATTCGATGCTATTTGATTTTGTTAATTCTGTGCGAAAGATCGACTCGATGGTATTCGATTTTGTTAATTCTGTGCAAAAGATCTATTCGATGCTATTCGATTTTGTTAATTCTATTCAAAAGACAAACATTAACCTGCAGGGACTGGCAGCCACGCTTCAATTGAAGAAAACGAAACGTGGAGTAAAATGGAGAACAATAATCTGGGCCCCATTCAGTTAAAAGTGGTGTTTCAATGTGTTTCGAGGAGACGGAGGGTTACAGCCGTTTCGACACATGTTTTTCGGGCCCGTTTCTCAGTCGAGTCGTTAAGACGCATTCCTGACGTGGTCCCGAGGAGTCGTAGAAGACCTATCGAGTCTGACCGAGACAACGGAACAGTACCTGTTGTGCAAAATCGCGTTTTTTCTACGTCGGACAATCGAATCGTGAAAGAGACGCGCGTTCAACGTCGGGAGAATCCTCGCCCCCGCTCTCTCTCTCTCCCTTTTTCTCTCTTTCTCTCTCGCTCCCACCCTTTCCCCCCCTGTCCCTCCCCTCGATCCGCCAGCTGAATGACGTTTTGGCGTGCAACCGGTTTGCCAGCGAAGGAATTTCTACGAAATTAAACGTCCCCGATAAAAATATGGCCGGGCTTCGGCTGTCTCGCCGATAAATTAGAAGGCTTCGTTCTAGATCGTCGTATAAATAAATATCAGCCGGTCTCTCGCTCGCCGTAAATACAGGATGGAAAACGGGGCCGGGGTCTAGCGTTGTCGGCTGCCTCGCGAATCCTCGGTGAAAACCGTGCGCCGAATGGAAACGAACAGCTTCCATTGGACGAGGATCCGGAAACCTTATAGGCAAAAAAAAGCTTTTTCGGTTCGCGAGAGCTTCGCGGACGATTCTGCCATATAGCGCTTACCCGTCGGATCGCTGCGAACCTACGCGATTTTTCGGGAATTTTTTGCGGTGTAACTGAACGGTGCGGCGGCGCATCTTTTCTGCGGTTTATTCGGAACCATAAACAAATTTTTGGTCGATCGATCCGCGAATAAACAGACATTCTATATGAAAAAGTTCTTAGTCTTCGAAGTAGGCGAGTTTTAGGAATTTTTTACAGCAAAACTAGCTGGTGTTAACTGAACAATCTTTTCGGTATTCACTCAGCCACGATTCAGGACTATACAGGGTGTTCGACTACAGGTGGGAGAAAATTTAAGGGGTGGTTCTCTATGATAATATAAGTCGAAAATGAAGAATAAAAAAATTGTGATTCCGGCTTCGTTATTTAGTTATTAACCCGTAGCACTCGAGTGGCGACCCTGCGTCACCACTAAAAATTGTTGTACCATTATTCAAAATATTATTATTATTATTATTATTTATTATTTACGGACCGAAGTCCTTTTATACAAATGTTTACAATAGAAGAAATTCATATAAAAAGAAAAAGAAAGTCTTAGCATAAAGTTACATGGTAATGGACATGCTGACAGGAATACATTATATCACAATTAATCATATAATCGCACGCAACATTTTCTTAAATGATAGTAACGAACCATTAAAAAAGTCAATATCACTATATAAAATGTTAGATTTAGCTGTGATGCGATTTAAAGGATTTATTAATCCATATGTGGATTTGGATTGAAATGTTTGAAATCCTGTCCTAGTTCTCAATACGCGTTCGGGTACATAGAAATTGATTTACCTCAGGAGAGAGGAACAATCAATATTGTTATTAATCAAATTAAAGATAAAGCTCTGGTCGGATACTGTTCTTCGAGCTTTCAATGTTTCTAAGTGGACTTTGCTTAATCAATCAAAATATTGTTTACATTATTAAATATGTTGGTATCTAATCAATTACTAAACATCTAAGTATTCTATGAGGTATTATATCAATTTCATATCCAGCAAATTTCAAAAATCAGAGGGAATATCTAGGTCGGAAGAAATGTTCAACTTTCGAAATAAAATAGCTCCGAGTGCAAAGGGTTAACAATTAAAAATCCACCTAAAATGTGCCAACCCATAACTAAACAACGAAGTCGAAATCGCAATTTTTTTATTCTTCATTTTCTACTTATATTGTCATGGAGAACCACCCCTTAAATTTTCTCCCACCTGTAGTCGAACACCCTGTATAGAAATTTTTGTTGATTTGTTGACAAAAGAACGTAGTAAATGAAAAATGCTTTTTAGAGCATTCCATTCCGTCGTTACTAGATGGCGTAGAATGGAAAATATTTTGGACGTCTCTGTTAATTTCAGTACAAATTAAAAATTCCTCCACAATATTCGATCATTGCCAAACGCAATCCAAAAATCGTTTCACCTCTGCATCGTTCAGTTCTCCCACAATAAATTCCTGAAAACAACCTATTCTTGTCCGTAACGAGGGAGTGCACTCGAGTATAAGGGATGCTACAGTCTAAACGCTATAACACAGCCAGTTAGGCTACAGTTCGGATATTAGTGAACGCATAAATAGCTGCATCTCCGCTGGTGGATCGCTGATCGAGGATCCCCGGTAGATCGGAGACAGCAGGTTTCAAAGGGACACTGTTCCGTCCATCAGATACCACTGTTTCTAGGGACTTATGTCTTTTCTCCTGTAGACAGAAGGGGTCGCTAATTGGGAGACGCTATTTGCGGAGGCACGAGGGGTCCGGAGATCGTTTCGCGGTAGAAAATTCGGGCCTCGAACTTCCAATGAATTGTTGCTAGGAAAATTCTAATATGAGCTATGCACATTTTACTGTCAATTAAACCCTACCTTGTTAACCCTGGTTCGCTGAACGCCGCTCGAACCGTCATCCTAATTCGCCGTCGTAAAATCCCGAGGTTAAAAGCAGCGTCGTTAAAACGTCTCATCGCGAATACTCGTCCATTCATACCGCTATTTTATCGGTTTATATTGTTCTTGTAGATGTTCGCATTTTTGCGATGAGTGCGCGAGTCTTGCGAACATGTGTTATTATTCTCGTTAGTCTGTTTTGATGATTCAGACTGTATTCGGACGAAAGAATATAGTGATTATTCCAGTAACAGTACCGAATATAAAGAATTTATTATAATATTATTAACCCTTTGCACTCGGAGCTAAATAAAAAAATGAAAGATTTTTCCATTCTAGAATATTTCGATTCTATGTTTTCTTCATTTTTTGCATATGAAACTGATATAATATCTCGTGTAATATTGTAAATGTCTAGTAGTTTATTAAATACGAACAAAAATAATGATGTGAACAATATTTTTATGAATGGCACAGCAATTTTCTGCCTCAGAGTCGCCATTCGAGTGCTAAAGGTTAAATTATTGTTGTTATTCTGTATTAATAATTGAGATTCTTGTCTGGCTGAGGAAGATGGTGGCATTTTTCGAGAAAGCTTAATAAATGGTATTTCACCGTTCGAAGAATTTTTGATTTTAAACTTTCAACTACCGACTGCTAATCTCCGTGAGAAAGATCGTTCGGTTTATTGAAAGCCAGTTCACAATGCATTCAATCTATCCCCAAGTCATACGTTATTCATTTCTGGTCGGCGAAAAAATCGACATCGATTCCACAAATAAAGAACACCAACCACATATTCGTGAACAATACAAGTAATCGTGAAACTGTGTGTACACGATGTTCCGCTAACAGCAGTCAATATTTTAGAAACGATTCGAAAATAAAACGAGAATCAAGATCAAGAAAATTGCACTGTTGGCTTGGTTTCCAAGTTATTAGCGACTCAAGTCCATCTAATAGCGTCGCGTGAGTCACATCTTCGTGTTTATCTCACGCAGAGTTCATCGATATCTGCTCTTGATCTGACCTGACTTATGCAGAGGAATTCTTGACAGTTTGACTGTTGCTAATCACCGCGGAACAGCGCCATCAGAAATCGTTTAAAAATCATTGCAACTACGTGAGTAGCATCAAATAGCAAGATTTATAAATTTACCTATATTTAAATACTTATATATTTTACCAGTTCTATATTTAAATAGCTACTATATTTAAATACTTCTATATTTGAATACCTCTATATTTAAATAGTTACTATATTTAAATACTTCTATATTTGAATACCTCTAGATTTAAGTAGTTACTATATTTAAATACTTCTATATTTTAATACCTCTATATTTAAGTAGTTACTATATTTAAATACTTCTATATTTGAATACCTCTAGATTTAAGTAGTTACTATATTTAAATACTTCTATATTTTAATACCTCTATATTTAAGTAGTTACTATATTTAAATACTTCTATATTTGAATACCTCTAGATTTAAGTAGTTACTATATTTAAATAGTTCTATATTTAAATAGTTCATATATTTAAATACTCCTATATTTAAAAAGTTACTATATTTAAATACTTCTATATTTGAATACTCTTATATTTGAATACTCCTATATTTAAATAGTTACTATATTTAAATACTTCTATATTTGAATACTCTTATATTTGAATACTCCTATATTTAAATATTCCTATATTTGAATACTCCTATAATTAAATAGTTACTATGTTTACATACTCCTATAATTAAATACTTCTACAGAACTTACAAAGTTCACTATATTTAATGGGTAAAAGATTGGCGCTTCCATAAAAATCGTGAAAGTTCGTCGAAAAATCAGCGCGATAATCGCTAATAATTGAATCAAGGTGCTTCTACGGCTGTGCTGCTTCAGCCGCTAGTAAGACACCCTAAAACGTCAGTAGCAGTTCGAGCAGCCCGCACAGTCGATCAGAGGCTCGACGGGGCAATCGTTCACCGTGGAGCGGTCCTAAACCGATTTTATCTGTCCCGTGAGCGGCGGGCAGTAAAAATCAACGAGAAATCCGGAGCGCGGGAGGGTTAATAAAAGCGGAGTCGTTGAAACTTATCGGAATACGTAAGCGTCGATCGAGCAGAAGAACGCGGCGGTAGAGCAGCGGTTCTTTACGGCGCGGCCGTCAACATCGGCGTTCCAATAAACGCGGCCTAATGGCGTGTTACCGGCTTTTCTCGGCTATAAAATCGGCCCGTTGTTTTGTCTACGGCCGCGCGAACACCACGAAGACGAACACGACCAAGAGGAAGGCAGATGGGGGACGGTTTTTTTCGCGCGCGAAACCCGAAACGACCGATTCGATTGCTCCGGGAACGATGCTCGCGAAAAACCTGCCCGAAAAAAGAAGTGGAACACGCATTTCGCCGCGAATAACGAGCTCGAGGACTTTCACTTGCGATAATGCCCGGTCCCTTCGCTTCAGATGAGCTGTCGATGTCTCTGGTTTATCCATGGGCCACCATGGAATTCGTCAGATTCTTTTTTTCCGTGAGAATACACAAGCTGTTTTTTTTTTTACTGTGGATTTTTATGCGAAATTGAAATCGATTGGATTTACTGTAGGACTTAGAAACTACGTAGACAATTACTTCTTCTTTTAATTAATTTTATCGAGTTGATAATAATTAAAGTATCATTCAATTCTCTAATTGGTTTTACTATTTTGCGTTTGCTCATTTTCCGTGATAAATGCATAAAATCCGCAGTCTATTTTAATCATGCATTTTTGAAGACATTCAAGCGCACTGTTTATAAATCCACCATTGAGACCCGTCTGAAGAACTAATAAACATACAGGGTGTCCTAGACCACCCTATTAAAATGGTGGAGAGTGATTTTTATTGAAAACTAAAAAAAATTTAATAACTAATTCGGGCACGCTCCATGGAATGGTGGTAGCTGCAATTTCCGGTACTAACCGGAAATATCATTTTCAGACTGGAAGTCGTTTTTTAAAAATAGGACCCTGTATTTTTCACTGGATATTCAGATTGTATGAAAAAAATAATAAAAGTTTCGTCTCGTACGTTTTTCTCGAAAATGCCTACATCGGGCAGAAAATGAACTCCAATGTATGAATTCACATTTTTGAAATTACAGATTTCATTTTTAATAATGAATTTCCACCAGTTACAGGACAAACAGTAATGGACAATACCTGCTCGGAAATAGATTAATAAACAACTTAACAGAAATAAACTATGGAAAACTTCTATTTTGTTTTTTGCGTGCAATCTGGATATGCAATAAAAAATATCAGGTTCCATAAGAAAACGACTTACGGTCTGAAAATCCTATTTCCGGTTAGCACCGGAAATTGCAACTACTACCAGTCGACAGAGCCTGCCCGAATTAGTTATTAAATTTTTTTTAGTTTTCAATAAAAATCACTCTCCAGCATTTCGATAGGGGTGGACGGGTGGTTTAGGACACCCTGTATATACAACGATTGTACACGTCCATAAACTATTAACCCTTAGCACTGTGGCACCACTGAAAATTGCTATGCCATTCTTAAAAATTGTGTTCATATTATTATTTTTGTTCGTATTTAATAAACTACTAGACATTTACATATTACTAGAATGGAAAAATCTTTCTTTTTTTAGTTAAAATAGCTCCGAGTGCAAAGGGTTAACCTAATTACCTAGCAATCGTACATATTCAAATATAATTCTACATCTCACTGGATCAACATCTATAAGCCTTTGGAAGTCGTTCCCAATAAACAAAAAGAAATATTTATCTTTATATCGATCGTAAATTATTAACAATAAATGTGTTGATGTTTTCGGCGCACGGGTTCGATCAGTTTTTTACAAGTTCACCGCCAAATATTGATTGGTCAATACATAGATCAATGAGAAGTTGTCTCCTTCAAATGTTTTCCGCAGTTTAGTCTCAGTTGTTTGTCTACTGACATGGAACTCACACGTGTCTCTACTTTTTCTTATTGAAAAAGAGAAAAAAAGTTTTTTCTTCTTTTTATTAAAATTAAATTTGTTGCATCATACATACAGCAAGTAAGTTTTGGTATTTTTAATATTGTTAATTTAAAATGCATAAATACATCGAATAATTAATTTACAGACGCAACATTTTTTCTTGAAAATGGTCTAAAAGAAGAGACCGAAACGTCGATAATTTGCAAATTTGCTAGTAACTTGTAAAAAACTGATCGTGCGCCGCAAAACATTAACACATTTATTGTAAACAAAAAGAAGAACGTCCTTCCGAAGAACGGGAGGAATCCGGCAAGAAAAATCGAAAGGAACGAACCACTGGAAACGAGACGTCACCGCGGCAGCATCGTCGAGCAATATTGAACTTGATCCGCAGTTAGCAGCATCTCGTTCGCCGCGAATTTCCTGCGATCGCTCGTTGCGATCTCGAGGCTCGCCTCGTTTCACTGTCCAATTCATCTCGTTAAACCGTGCTCGTACCGTCGCCTATTCGCCGAAAGATTGCGGCCAACCGCGCGGCCCGACCTTTGCCTTGCCCGCGAAAACCGACGCGAATCGAACTCGCCAAATCGCACAACATCGTTTCGCGTTCACCGCTACTCTTTTTTTATTTTTATTATTGTCAGCGCCCCGTTTCGAGGGGTTCATTAACAGCGATTTCGAATTTATAAGGCGACGGGGGAACGGGAACGATCGGCGAGATTTCGCGATGAAAAATTCGCGAGCCGCGACTCGATTAAACAGATACCGATCGACAAAGAGGGGAAAAAAAATCCGATGGCGAAAAACGATTGGGGGAAAGGGGGGGGGGCAGCTTCGGCCGTAATACGGCGTAGCAGGGGGCAATTTGCAAAATCAATGAAACGCCGGGAAATATTAATGCGGGAACGAACCGACCCGTCCCTCTCTCTCTTTTTCTCTCGTTCTCTCTCTCTCTCTCTCCCGTGTTCGCAGGCCTCGTTAAAGAATCATCCGGTTTGCGTTCGGCCGCGTAGAATCGGCCGAGACGATTTTCGAATCGCGATCAAATGATCGAAATAATGGACGGCCGTAGACAAATAATCGGTGTGTTTCGTGTCGTCGACCGGTCGATGGGTGTACTCGAGCCCTCGTGGACGGGTTGTTGACTCGTGGCGCGCGATCAACACCTTCTGAAAATTTCATTAACCCCGGGAGAAGCAAGCCGGCCGGCCGAACCTGCAAGAGAGCCGTGGCTCGATACCCGATGTTTGAACGAACCAGCAGAAATCGGGAATCGCGATTTTCTGCTCGTTTTTCTAGACACTCGCTGCAGAGCGAGATTCGCGAGGTGTTCCCGGTTTCGTATATTCAGAAAACCGATTTACAGCAGTCTCTCCGTAACTGTCGTATCGTCGACAGTTATAGCAGAGATGCTACATTTTTTGTTGAGCGTCGAAAAAGGTATAGGCATTGAAAGATGTAAGAATCTTTGTGGGCTCGCCATTGATCTAAATCACAGTTTCTCACAATTTTTGCCATTTTTAATTATTCATATTTCATAGCGACCTTAATCGATTTTTATGAAAGTGTATGCATACAACATACTTAAATCTAGAAAAGGCGTATTTTAAATTTCTATTATAGGCGCAGATAAAACAGTTCAAAATCATAACTATTACTTTTTTCATTGCAACTTTCTTAATCTTTCTAATATCTTCGTTTTTAAAGCATGGACGGATACTTCTGCGACTAAGTGTACATCAGTCTCGTTTAGAGGCGTTCCGGGTTTCGTATATTCAGAAAACCGATTTACAGCAGTCTCTCCGTAACTGTCGTATCGTCGGGTCTGCCGAGCGACAGTTATAGAAGAGATGCTATAGTTTTTGTTGAGCGTCGAAAAAGGTATAGGCATCGAAAGACGTAAGAATCTTTGTGGGCTCGCCATTGATCTAAATCACAGTTTCTCACAATTTCTGCCATTTTTAATTATTCATATTTCATAGCAACCTTAATCGATTTTTATGAAACTTTATGTATGCATACAACATAGACCTACAAAAGGCATATTTTAAATTTCTATTATAGGCGTGGATAAAACAGTTGAAAATCATAACAATTACTTTTTTCATTGCAACTTTCTTAATCCTTCTAATATCTTCGTTTTTAAAGCATGGACGGATACTTCTGCGACCGAGTGTACATCAGTCTCGGCAGTTCTAGCGTTAATAATAATCCACGGTTCGATAGCGATGAATTTTTTTGTCTAAAAAAGAGAGAATATTCTGCAATATAATTCGCAGAATATTGCAGTAACAATTATGGGGAGGACGCAGAGGGACGAAACAAGGTTTCCAGCGCGCAGCATCCGTCGGCGACGGGTAAGCGACGACACGGGACGCTCGTCGTCGTCGTCGTCGTCGTCGTCGTCGTCTAAAATAAAACTGTTCCTTGGCTGGTTGGTGCGGGGAAATTTTCGAAAACTTCGTTGTGACGAAGTGGCGTCGGTGGAACGCGTTTAGTGCACTCTGCGGCGAGTAAACGGCCCTGGTGGATACGCGCGATTACCGGGGAACCGTGGGCTGGATAGAAGAAAAAACTTTATTGTCGCTCGCCGACTCGGTAGACCGGCGATAAATCAGCGAAGGGGTATCGTGCGTGAACGTAAACTCCTTCCAAGTGGCGAGATAGCGCGCGCTGCCTTATCGTTCTGGCCGGTGTTTTCCATGGGAGGTTCCATTCGGTGCCATGGAAACGATCCGACTACTAACGTTCCCGAATAATCACCGATTTTCCACGGGGATCCACCAAAATCGAATTTCTCGCACGCGGATATCTTGGCGAGATTCTTAGTAGAGCGAGGAAATGGGAATCGGTGTGATACGTACCCTTAGGGGAAATTTCATCAAACAGTAACAAACATTTTTGTAACCCTTAGCACTCGAGCGGCGACTCAGAGTCTCCACAAAAATTGCTGTGCTGTTATTCAAAATATTGTTCACATTATTAAACAAGTTGGTAGCTAATCAATTACTGAACATTTAAGTATTGTACGAGGTGTTATATTAATTTCATATTCATAAAATAAAAAGAAATCATATGGAATGGAATTATTCTAGGTCGAAAGAAATGTTTAATTTTCCAGTTAAAATAGCTCCGAGTGTAAAGGGTTAATGTTTGTACAGCACTGGATCAAATTCCTCTGACAACGTAACAGGGATTTCTGTTACTAACATAGATCGTGCGAAAGAAGGATTGACTGCTAATTCAAACTGGACCAAACAGCTCCGTGGTTATCGAATATAGTGTCGATTCGAATTCATATAACGCACTATAAATTCTAATTTATTTTATTACGAAGGGTTAATGAGCTACAAAGGTCAAGTTTGCCCCCCCCTTAATAGAGCACATTTGATTCGCTAGCGCACAATAGCCACTCTAAAAACAAATTTAATGAGCCACAGCGAGTGCTTGTTTCAAGTGCTTCAAGATGTCCCGGCTCGCGATACTATGCGACCATTGCACGATCTCTCGTCAACCGTTAATTATAATACAATTATTGTGCAAATAAAGAATCGCGTATAAACTGTGCACGGTAAATCGATCTCCTGGACGTAATATAAAATTGGTGAACAAAGTTTTGCTTCTGGGTCGCGATGCCTCGGACAACAACAACAAAAAGTTGCTACGAAATTAATTTATAGCGTCCGCGCGACAAAAAGTCTGACCAGAAAGTTTCACTTTTCGGCAGAATTGCGTCGGACGGCGAAGTCGCCGCGCGGCTAAATGAATTTATGCGTCTTTGTAAACGAAAAATCCGACTAACTTCCAAGCGTGCTCACCGTTTTTGGGTCGGTCGAGTGCGTTTTCGGGTCGAATTTGCCCGATGGCGTGCGAGAGAAGGTCGGGTAACGATTCCACTCCGTTCGCCCCATAAATTTCAGAGTCACGGGGATTCCCGCGAAAAGCCTGACTCATTGTCAGTACTATAACGCTGATTCTGCCTCGGGAAGTCGACGGGCCAAGACGCGATAGCAAGATTTCCTCGACAGAAACCGTCGAATCAAATTCGTTTCTAAAATCCACGGAAATTCTTTTCTATAATTCCGTCGATTCATTTTGTAAATTCTTCGAATCCTTTTCGAAAGCGAATGTAAACACGCAAGATGGTCGATGTCGCGTGCTCCTCGCGAGAGAATAGAGAAATTTTCTGTTCGCTCGATGGATCTGCGGATCTTCGCTTTTGTATCGGGAAACACTTGAGCAAACACTCGTGTCGACTGTACACGGAGAAGTCTTGAGACTCGCTGTTTGGGATCATAGTACTCGCTATTCTCCGTTAGAAGTGGGCCTAATTACTCGGCTGGAGCGTCGTTGTGCCTTTCAGATGGTTTTCGAATTTTTAGACATCTTTTCAGGACGGAATAGACACCGTGTTCTTTTGAATGTTTCGGTAAAATGTGTATATTTTACTTTAGTTTATCCCTCTGGGAAATTTTTCTGATAATTTAATTGTAGCTAATCATTTTCTCCACGCGTTTTAAACAATGTCTAAAGGTGATCATGATTCGACGCGAAATCATTTTTTAAATACAGAATAGATAGTGTTCATGTATGTCTGGGTAAAATGTACATATTCTACTAGCTACCTTTAAATTCATCTCTCAGAGCATTTTGCTGTATTCTTTTATGCACTCCTTTATTGCTACTTATTGCTTTAATTTTAGTGTACGGCATTGTTCATTCCTTTGACAAATGTTCTGACAATTTAATTTTAGTAGACTGTTTCATTCATTCTTTTGGTACATTTTTGGATGATTTAATTTTAGATCATTCTGTTGGGGTATTTCAAGGAAAGATTGAAATCGGACGATTATAATGATGATGTTTGTAAAACGAACCTAATTTTCACCGAAACTGTTCATCGTTTAATTGGTGATCATGATTCGACACGAAATAATTTTTTAAATACAGAATAGGTAGTGTTCCTGTATGTCTGGGTAAAATGTACATATTCTACTAGCTACCTTTGAATTCATCTCTCTGAGAATTTTCCTGATAATTTAATTTTACTGTATTCGTTTATGCACTCCTTTATTGCTACTTATTGCTTTAATTTTAGTGTACGGCATTGTTCATTCCTTTCACAAATATCCTGACAATTTTAGTGTACTGCTTTATTCATTCTTTTGGTACATTTTCGGATGATTTAATTTTAGATCATTCTGTTGGGGTATTTCAAGGAAAGATTGAAATCGGACGATGATAATGATGATGTTTGTAAAACGGATCTAATTTTCACCGAAACTGTTCATCGTTCAATTGGTGATCATGATTCGACACGAAATAATTTTTTAAATACAGAACAGGTAGTGTTCATGTATTCCTTAGTATGTCTGGGTAAAATGTACATATTCTACTAGCTACCTTTAATTTCATCTCTCAGAGAATTTTCTGAGAATAATACTTATTGCATTAATTTTAGTGTACAGCATTGTTCATTCCTTTGACAAATATCCTGACAATTTAATTTTAGTGTACTGCTTTATTAATTATTTTGGTACATTTTCAGATGAATTAATTTTAGATCATTCTATTGGGGTATATTTCAAGTAAAGATTAAAATCGGACGATTATAATGATGATGTTTGTAAAACGGATCTAATTTTCACCGAAACTGCTCATCGCTTTTCGTTCTACTTTCAAAATGTGCAAATAAACACCATCGTTTCATCAAGCCGTTCATCTTGCCAGCAACGATTGAATCCGTCGATCGAATCGCGGATCCGTCGATAACGCAATTTTACAATAATCTCGTTGCGAATACCGGTGGCCGGTTTCAATAATTCTCTGATAACCGATATAGTCGCCGGCAGTAAATCGGCGAATCGGTCCCGAAGAAAATGACGACAACGACGACGACGACGACGACAGAGAGAGAGGCGGTCGTTTATCAATGGGGTCCGAGAGTTACTTATCACTTTCATCGGGTGCGCTCGGCCCCGTCGCAGAACAATCGGCTTATGAATTATTCGCAACATAATTACGCCGGTGTACAACGGTGTACACCTGCAGTCGTCGTCGTCGTTGTCGTCGTTGTCGTCGTTGTCGTCGTCGCCCGTCGATTGAGAACGTTCTTGCTCTCTCGATGCCCTTTTCTCTTGCGCGCCCGGCCGATTACGTTACGGCCGTCAAGTTCATTGAATGGTAAACGCGCCGCGATAATTGCTCGACGAAGGCGGACCACGGCCAGGATGGAATTCGAAGGATTAGAAAGCGGCCGACGGGAACGAAAAATGCAACCTTGCAACGTGGTGGGGATGCAACTGGCACGGTTGCTCTAGCAAGCACAATAAAAACGCTCGGAAGATGATTAAGAGGCCTTCTGGTCTAGAATCTCGAACACATCTATTTTTCTTTTGCTTCCTCTTCGAGTACGAGCTTCGTCGTGTGTACGGAAGGACTGCGAATTCGTGAGATTAATTTAAAAGCGAAAAGCACAGCCTGATGATTAAGGGGGTCATCCCATGTGAGAGTTACTTTTTCTTGCTTTCTTTAGGAATTTTTTTCGAAGGACCCTTAACACATACAATCTTGAAATTTTTACCACACATTTACTGACATTTTAACAGTCTCTCAGAATTTTTTCAAACCATAATAACTAGTTGGATCGACTGTACACCGTTCGGAAGACACTCATGTGTAAAAAAAAGTAGGTTGATGGCGATCGCGATTCCGGAGGTTACGATCATCTGATATCAAAAAATCAAACGGCATTTTAATTTGTAGACCCGCGGCTATCGCCGGTACCAAAATAGTATAAAAATATCGAAAATTGAATTTTTGGCACGGTTTTAAACGTTAAGTTCCAAGTTTCGTTATTTTCTTTCGTCTTTTTCAGCTTAAAAAAAAACTATAGCAGATATCAGAAATATTTTGGTACGGGTGGGAACTATAGATGTGCTGACTATACCATAAAAATTAGAGCGAAATCCGTTCAGTAGTTTTTGAGATATCGTGGTCGCCAATATGAAAAATACAGTTTTGAGATTCAAGTACGATTTACACAAAGAAAATGTAAACTCAACATTAGTCTACTATGTGTTGAGAAATTATCTTGGCTCTGAAGTGCACGTTGATTCGAATGCACTATTTTCCAGCACAAATTAACGTCCAGCTGATTGATATTTCACTGGTTATTTATTAATACTTTAATCGTAATGAGGCAAACAGAAATATCCTTTTACCTGCGTATTCTAAGAATGTTATAGAAGCAATTTGTGCAAAAAAAATGTTTCGATTTTTTGGATCTGCCATATGACCCCCTTGAAGGCTTTGAACTTTCAACAAATCAATTTTTCTTTTTTTAAGTAAAGGGTCTTCCATTAACAGGTGTCATTTTTAATTTCGCCCCATTTTTATTCGCAAAAATTAGAGTTGTCACTCTAATAGTAAAATTGTAAAAAAGTTGTTCAATTATCAAATTTGTGAGACCTTAACGCACGAAATCAACGGAGCAGTAAATTCGATATCGAGCTTTATAGTCCAGGATCCAGGGTACATTTTTACAATTGATTACTATCAAGCTAATTTTCCGTGAGTAGCTTCATTTTGATGAGACGCCCAACTTTTTCTCTTACAAAATTCTCGATTGTGGTAGCTAACAGGGGTAGCAGGGATAAAATATGTCGATTCTCAAAAATTTATTACTAACTGGGTTTTTTTTTGTTAAATCTCAAGATAATTATTTAATTATTTATCGATACATGTTCGAAGGAGGGGACTCGTTGATAAAACCATACATTTTGTAGGACAAATATTTTTTCGAATAATTTAAATAATTATCTTGAGATTTACCAAAAAAAAAACCCAGTTACTAATAAATTTTTGAGAATCGTCAAATCGACATATTTTATCCCTGCTATCCCTGTTAGCTACCACAATCGAGAATTTTGTAAGAGAAAAAGTTGGGCGTCTCATCAAAATGAAGCTACTCACGGAAAATTAGCTTGATAGTAATCAATTGTAAAAATGTACCCTGGATCTTGGACTATTACGTTCTACCCGAACGTTCAGAATTTTATTAAATCGTTCGAGAAATGAAAGAAACAAACAGAATATTGAATCGATGAGACATTTAGAAATGATTGCTATACAATGTGGGTACACATTTCGAGACTGAAGCGCAGTTAACCGAGATATACGTACATACAACGACGGACCGCTTATTTAAATAATCGGTGAATATTACGTTCCCCCGCGGCAGCGGTCAACTTAATCGAGGCAATTTATGTTTGGCCGGTCTTTACGTCCTTTTAATTGTGCTCGATTAACTTCTTTCGGAATTTCGCCCGGGGGATTAATCCTTTGAGGGATCGCTCGGCGATATTTTGCTTTCGCGATCGGAGTCGTTTAAAGAAATCGTAGCAGCAGCAGCAGCAGCAGCAGCAGCGTCGGAAAAATCGTCGATCGTGGCGTTCGCGGAGAACAAAGGGAAGGAACAGACACGACAATCTATTGTTTTGTCGTTGGCTGCTGTGCTGCTGCAACGCTGCTGCAGCGTTCTCTGCCTCTCTCTCTCTCTCTCTCTCTCTCGCCGTATCTTTTCAGTTATGCGTATTAACGTTGATTATAGAGAAAAAAACTCGAGCATCCATTCGCTCCTTCCTCGAGACAGGTTCATTGTTCGCCGGGACAAGCGATCGGGCACTTTTAAGCGGCGTAGCGGGGCGACACGAAACAGTTAATTAATACCAATTCATTAATAGAGATCCCGGTGGCCGATAGTTTCGGTGGTTGTATTCGGAATTCTCCTGCACAACCATGTAAATGTTTCTCCCGTTCGAGAAGTGAAACTCGAGTGTAACAGTATTAAATTTCTTCGGACTAATTTGGACAAATTAACGTGAACGAGAGCTGTTCATTGTAAATATCGTTCGGGATATACGCGAGAGATAAGCGGGGATTCTTGTTGCGACTTTTTCAGACGTTTCCAACCGGACCGAATTCTATCTAATCGCGAACGTTATGAAAGCGTAAACATTCGCAGCTTTTTTGGCTTCGTTGTCTTATACTCGCGGAACGATAACACACGTTTTATTATTAACGAGTCAAGAAAGCGAAAATCTTTTAATGAATTAAATGTTGCCGCGTTTTGCCGGGATATTGTTGAGATACGAAGGATTGAACGTGGGTTGAACGGAAAGTCGTTTATGTCGAGGAGAGAGAGAGAGAGAGAGATATGTAACGGCGGTTTATGATAGATCCATTAAGGATTGCTGGGAAATTCGAGGTCGGGCTGGGAAACGACAAATCTCGATCATAGGCAGCTCGCAGAAAAATGAGGGGTGACTTTCAGTTGATTTTAAGATGTATATACACGTAGGAATTTTTCAACTTCTTCGTTTGAAGAAGGAAGAACGCACTTTACGATAGAATTACTCGGATTGAAGAGAAAATTCGAAATTGTATCAAAAAATTGACAGATTTTTATGTATAGGTCGGAAAAACATTAGTGGTTTTTGAAGGGTTGCTTTGAATTGATTTAAAAATGTATTCCCTTAGGAATTTTTGTACTTCTGAGGGTTTAAATTCAAGACGGAAGAACGCACTTTACAATAGAATTTCTCGGATTGAAGAGAAAATTCAACATAACATCCAAAAATTGACAAATTTTTATGTATAAGTCGGAAGAAAATAAGTGATTGAGGGGTTGTTTCAAGTCGATTTAAAAATGTATTCCCTTAGAAATTTTTGTACTTCTGAGGGTTTAAATTGAAGAAGAAAGAACGCACTTTACGATAGAATTACTCAGATTCAAAAGAAAATTTGAAATTATATTAAAAAATTGACAAATGATGTATAGCTCGGACAAGAATAAGTAGTTTTTGAGGAGTCACTTCGAATCAATTTTAAGATGTATTCCCATAGGAATTTTTATTCTCCTGAGGGCTAAAACTGAAGATGAAAGAACGCACTTTACGATAGAATTACTCAGATTCCAAAGAAAATTCGAAATTATATTAAAAAATCATCAAATTTTGATGTATAGCTCGGACAAGAATAAGAGGTTTTTGAGGAGTTACTTCGCATCAAGTTTAAGATGTATTCCCGTAGGAATTTTTGTACTCCTGAGAGCTTAAACTGAAGAAGAAAGAACGCACTTTACGATAGAATTACTCGGATTCAACAGAAAACTCAAAATTATATTAAAAAATCATCAAATTTTGATGTATAGCTCGGACAAGAATAAGTGGTTTTTGAGGAGTTACTTCGAATCAAGTTCAAGATGTATTCCCGTAGGAGTTTTTGTACTCCTGAGGGCTTAAACTGAAGAAGAAAGAACGCACTTTACGATAGAATTACTCGGATTCAAAAGAAAATTCAAAATTATATTAAAAAATAAAAAAATTTTGATGTATAGCTCGGACAAGAATAAGTGGTTTTTGAGGAGTTAATTCGAATCAATTTTAAGATGTTATCCCATAGGAATTTTTGTACTCCTGAGGGCTTAAACTGAAGACGAAAGAACGCACTTTACGATAAAATTACTCAGATTGAAAAGAAAATTCGAAATTATATTAAAAAATAAAAAAATATTGATGTATAGCTCGCCCAAAAATAAGTGGTGTTTGAGGAGTTACTTCAAATCGATTTTAAGGTGTATTCCTGTAGGAATTTTTCAACTTCTGGGGGCTTAAATTGTAGCAGAAAGATCACACTTTCCAATAGAACGTGTAAACCAGCCATAAAATCTCATAAAAATAGATCAACATTCTTAAAATACGACCGAATCATCACAGTAAAAGTCGATATCAGTGATTATCCCTATAATCATTCTAAATCCCCGAAATTCTCATAAAATTCAATATCACGAAAAACATTCCACCTGAAAATTAATAACTAAAAATAAACAGAATTCTCAACTCTCAACAGAACAGAGGGCCCAAGCAATAGACCGAACCGAAAATAGCAAGGCAAATTCGTGTCTTCCGACTGGAAAGTGGCTTGAAAAATGCGACGATCTTCGAATTCGATTTCGCGAACGGTTCGCATTGATCTTGGAGCATTCTCGAATCCCATCCACGCGTCTAGAATCTTTCGAATCGGCAAAGAGGGAGCAACAAAGATCCGACGAAAACTCTAAAGAAACATAATCGACGGAAAATCTGTTGGAGTGCTCGTCCTGGAAACCGTCTGCACCGGCGACAAACGAAAGAAGCAGAGAATCATGGTCGCAACACCGGCTGCGGCACCTTTAAAATTCGATTTTCGTCCGGCCGAGGGATGTTTCCGCGTGGTCGCGAGGGTGTCATTGATTTTTCGGAAATGACTGGCCGATTACGCGAGCGGAGGCCGTCTTTACGATTTGTTTTGGCGGCGAGGTGCGCGTAAAAGAGAAACGAGGAGGAAAGAAAAAGAAAGCGGCTGCGAGAGAAACAGCGGGGGTGGAAACCGGGGACTGCGGGGAGAGGAAACACCGTCGAGGGGAATACCGTGGAATAGAGAGAGAGAGAGAGAGATAGAGAGAGCGAGAGAGAGAGAGAGAGGGAGAGAGAGCGATGGATACGCAGAACCAGAACGCGCGCCGGAGAAAGAGAGAGAAAGAGAGAGAAAGGAGGAAATGGCTGGTGGTTACGCATGCGCGCTTTTTTCGTCAGACAGCATTTTTAAAGATTTTTCCTCCCGTAGCAGCTTGCAGATTTAAGTCGCCAGGTCGATCCCGTCGATTCCCGAATGCCCCGAACCGCCTGCACTTCGTTACGACGCCGCGCCGCCCATTGCAACCGCCTCCAATATACGTTTTTCCCCCCTTTACCACCTCCTTTCTCCCCCTTTTTTTTCTATTTAGTTGCCCCTCTCTCTCTCTCTCTCTCGTCGGCGGCTGGCTATCTCTCCACCCCTTCGTCCCTTTAATTCCCTTATCAAAAATCGTTCCGAGCGTGCGAGTCCAGCGAACGTTGCCGGAGGATCGGCTCCAGTCGTACTCCCTCGCGTACCTAGCCCCCATCTTGATTAATCTTCTGTAAACAACAAGTATTTTTACACTCCGCTCGCTAAATATGGCCGAACGGGTTTTTTTTTCGAGAAATCGAGGATTCAACGATGAAGGGTTTTTAATCGTTCGTTGGGGCGGTACGAATTTGTTTGCGGAAGATGTTGAGCTTGATGATTCTTTTGGTTATTGTTGGTTAACCCTTAGCACTCGGATGGTGACTCTGAGGCAGAACTGAAAATTGCTATGCTATTCGTAAAAATATTGTTCACATTATGATTTTTTTTCACATTTAATAAACTACTAGACATATTACATGAGATACTATATCAGTTTGATATGAAAAAATGAAAAAAATAATTGTATAGAATGGAAATATTCTAGAATGGAATATTCTTTCGTTTTTTAGTTAATACCAATCTAGTTAATAGCAATCGTACATATCCAAATATAATTCTACATCTCACTGGATCAACATCTATAAACCTTTGGAAGCAACAATAGCAACAATAACAACATTAATTTAACCCTTAGCACTCGGATGGCGACTCTGAGGCACCACTGAATATTGCTATGCTATTCGTAAAAATATTGTTCACATTATTATTTTTTTTCACATTTAATAAACTACTAGACATTTACATATTACATGAGATATTATATCAGTTTGATATGAAAAAATGAAAAAAAAATATTCTAGAATGGAAAAATCTTTCGCTTTTTAGTTAAAGTAGCTCCGAGTGCAAAGGGTTAATAGTACATTTTTCGTAGGTTTATTTCAATGTTGCTGCTGTTGGAATTATTCGAATCGGGGTGATGCTTTCGTGAGAAATTATTGATTTCTTTGTTCAAGTGCTGCGACGAAGATTGTACAAGATTACTTTATTGTTCAGAAAAATTATCAGGATTTGTAGATTGGACAAAAATAATTAGCTTTCAAGGGGTTACTTCAAGTCGAGTTTAACATGTATTCCCGTAGGAATTTTTGAACTTCTCAGGTCTCGAATTAAAGATAGAAGAACGAACTTCACGATAGGTCGAACTGCATTAAAGTTTTTCACCATTTCCAATCGTTTTTAACTCATGAAACCAATCAATCAATTTTGTCGAAATTTTCAGTATGTTCAGAACTCGTACTAATCTACAAAACACAATTTTATAAATTTTCGTTACAACCCCAATCGAAACTTTCTCCATTTTTCTTCGTAATTTAGCCTAAACGCAATTTCTTCAAAAATTTTAGCTTGATAGAATAGCTGAAGTCGCAAAGATCCATTTAGAAAAAAGTTATTCTGATTTAAAGCTATCAATTATGAGACTGACTTTAGTCATCGGAGAACACACAAGCACACGATAAACATAAACTTTCCTCTAAAAAATTATAACTAGGATTTTATGCATTTATGACAACAATTAGCAAGTGTAATTTAAAATAGTAGAAACGAATTGGACGAATTTAAAAATGCTTTTATATTATTCTCAACCTACTAAACATACTAAGAGAGAAAATAAAGTCGCTCCGGTTTGTTGCAATTCAGGTGGAAAATTTTTATTATTTTTATTAAGAACCGAAGTCCTTTTATACAAATGCTTACAATAGAAAATAATCATAAAAAAAAGAAAAAGAAAGTCTTAGCATAAAGTTACATAGGAATGGACATGCTGAAAGTTACAGGGATACATTATATCACATATAATCATATAATCGCACGCAACTTTTTCTTAAATGATAGTATAACGAACCATTAAAAAAAGTCAATATTACGATATAAAATGTTAGATTTAGCTGTGATGCGATTTAAAGGATTTATTAATCCATACTTTTGTACTATTACTTTTAAATATCCGCTGTTTAAATATAACAAAGAAATTATCACTGCACATAATTCGTAAGGGTTGCAATAGCTGCGAGTGCAAAGGGTTAACTACACAACCTCCCTAAATAAAGATTCGCAGTGTGCTATACAAGCAGTACACATTTCGCTCGAACAGTGAGTAAAAATTGTCCGAGGTCCTCTCTTTCCCGTGTGTCTGGTTCGAGAGGTGCTTTCCGATCGACGAAAGCTGTTCAAGCACGTGAACCGGCGATATCGGTGTGCACACGGGAGAGCGTGTTCACGAGACGTTCGGCGACTCTGTATTTCTCCGTCGGCCGATTGATTCGTCTGAGAGAGGCGGGAGAAGGTTGCACACGAACGAACGAAACGTTTCGGGAACAGGTGTGGTCGCGAGAGCGTAATTCGGGACCCCGGTTGAATGACTTCTGTTTGAACAACTGCTCCGGTGTGTAACGTTACCTGTTGGCAGCTCGGTGAACGGGTCGTGCGCTTTCTTCCCCGAGCCGGCAACCTCGCGGATCTTAATTCGATTTTGCGATTTTCGACTACCCTTTCGTGCCTCGTAAGCTTTCCGTGCGCTTGCGAAGGTAGAAAAACAATTGCGAATCGATAAGCGAGGAACGGAGAAGAACTTCGAGGACAGTAAATAACTTGTAAACTGTCAATTTCTTGGCCATACGTTGCTAATTTTTATGTAGAATAGCAAGAAGAATCGATATGTATAAAGAAAAATGTCGATGACCTTCGTATGACCGCTACGCCTCCAGCTAGAGCAAAGGATCGACATCTTTTTATGCATCCTTTATGTATTTATGATAGAAATGCAAAACTGTGAAAACATTTAAAGGGTCTGAGTATCGTGCTTTCAGCTCATTAAAATATGTTGCTAATTTTTATGTAGAATAGCAAGAAGAATCGATATGTATAAAGAAGAATGTCGATGACCTTCGTATGACCGCTACGCCTCCAGCTAGAGCAAACGATTGACATCTTTTTATGCATCCTTTAAGAATTATTGTAAAAAGAATGAAATGCAAAATTGTGAAAACATTTAAAGGATCTGAGAATCGTGCTTCCAGCTAATTAAAATATGTTGGCTAATTTTTATGTAGAATAGCAAGAAGAATCGATATGTATAAAGAAAAATGTCGATGACCTTCGTATGACCGCTACGCCTCCAGCTAGAGCAAACAATCGACATCTTTTCGATAGGTATGTTGCTAATTTTTATGTAGAATAGCAAGAAGAATCGATATGTATAAAGAAAAATGTCGATGACCTTCGTATGACCGCTACGCCTCCAGCTAGAGCACACGATCGACATCTTTTTGTGGATCCTTTATGTATTTACGATAGAAAGAATGAAATGCAAAACTGTGAAAACATTTAAAGGATCTGAGAATCGTGCTTCCAGCTCATTAAAATATGTTGCTAATTTTTATGTAGCATAGCAAGAATACTATATGTATAAAGAAAAATGTCGATGACCTTCATACGACCGCTACGCCTCCAGCTAGAGCAAACGATCGACATCATTTTATGCATCCTTCATGTATTTACGATAGAAAGAATGAAATGCAAAACTGTGAAAACATTTAAAGGATCTGAGAATCGTGCTTCCAGCTCATTAAAATAATTGCGAAAGGAAACAAACGTCTATGTAGCTGCCGAGTATTGTAATTAATGCAGACAATTTTTATTTCGCATAAAAATCCACAGTCCAATAATAAAGCTGCAGGCTATTGTAGCATTTCTTGATTAAAACGGTAACAATTACATTCTATAATCGGACGTGTTCCATACGCGACAATTTAATGTACTGTTAAAAAATGAAGTTCAGCGGATCGGGACAGGATTAAGGAAGAGGAACGGCCGTAACCGAGAGGGGAGGGTTTCTCCCAGGCCCCGAGGATCCGATCTTTCGTTTTCTGGCACGCAGATCGAGCCAGCGCCTTCACTTTGAGCGGACAAAGTCGCTTTCACCCGGTCAATTAAACGCGGCGCGCGGACTTTCGAGCGAAGACAGGACACGGTTATGTCCGCGATCCGGCGCGGGACCTCGTAAATTTCGTCGGCCCTGCTGCTCCTCCACCTTCTCCTATGCGTCCGGAACTTAATTGGACCTTCGTTAAACACGCCGACGCCCGCCAATTATCGAAAAACCGGCCAGATTTCGCGCGCGACGACCGCTTTGATAACGGATTGTTCCTTCGGCCGAAACGAGCTTTTGCTCGAAGTCCCTTCAACTACCCCTAATGCTGAAGATTTTCACAAACTTTCAGCACATAAGTGCGATTGCTGTTCGGAATATTATTATTGCTGATTTAGGTACCTGATCTTTTACGCTTTGAGAATATCGCGTGCGGAACGTGCTTCGCGCCTTCTTGGATTCGATGTTTTTATACAGGGCGTCCCACAAGTATACTTCCTTCGAAGGGATGATATTCCTGAGGTCGTTTCAACTAACTTTTTCCTTTGGGGAAACGTTCACCGTGGCTTTCTTAAGATGTCATTAACCCCTTGCACTACGATTCATTTTACGGTTGCAGTGATTAGAACTTATTTTGTCGTTTCTAATTTCTTAGAAAGAAAGAAGTTTGTATGTAATTTATACCTATGCAGTCTCCAATGGTTTCAACAACAAGAAAATATAATTTTGTTTCAATTTAAAGTTTAAAGGAAATTAGTAGCATGAATATTTAGTAGATTATCTTCGAAATCTTCGTCACGAGTCCGACTCGGTATTATAGTGCAAGGGGTTAACAGAAAACACCGGACCAATCAGAGTACAGGTCCCGCTGAGCGTGGCGTTGTCATTGGCCGGGCCGAAGTCTGTCCGCAGTAGCAGCGTTCCGATTGGTCCGTGGTTTTCGTTGAGGAAAAAGTTACTTCGAACGAACTAGGGAACCGCACCCCTTTGAAGCACATTTTTGTGCCACCCTGTATATTGAATATGAAAATAACTTTTTTATAAATCGACCAAACGACTTTTCAAACCAAGCTGGTTCGATTAGTTTAGTAGACGATATGTAATGAGAACGCAAATTTTTCAAAATTTTTGTTCGAAGCGCGTGTCAGGAATTGCGAGGCTGACTGTACACGATTAATGCAGCGATCTAGAGAGAACGATCTTTCCTGGCATTCTAGAAATTCCGGGTTGCGATAAACGCCGAAAGATCCAGCGGAATGATGAGTGGATGATATTCACTGGTGCAAGGGATTTGCGAGCACCTGGACCGTTCCGAGCATGATCACTATGGTCCCGCGCAACACGTACCGGGTTCGCGGCGGTTTAACGCTCATGAAAACTTTATGAGCGGATTAAGGTCAGTTTATCGCGGGCCGATCCCGAAGAACCTCAGCTCCGTGGAATTTCGGGCCGTCGATCGGAAGCGGAACGGCACGCGCGAGTTCCGCGAGCGGGAAAAGGCGTTCTCTCCTCTCTCCTCTCTTTCTCTCTCTCTCTCTCTCCTCTCTCCTCTCTCTCTCTCGCTTCTCGCGTAAAGGAACCGCGCGAGAACTCCTTTCCCTTGTGCAGATCGAGAGAGAAAGAGGGAGTTCGAGAACGGAGCTAGGAAAAAGTTCATTGACGCGTCACTCGGCTGAGTGAAAGCATCGGTTTGTCCATTCAATTAGTCTCCTCCCTGTGGTAATGCTCGTATACACGCTCGCCGCCGCATTCCCGATAGAAATGAGTTATTGCGACGTGCAGCAGGCGACTCTGAATAATCGGCTGCGCTCGTCCACGTGCGGATTTGACGGATAATTGCGCTCGTAGCGAGCTACCTTGTCGGCTCTGTCCGGCCTCCTCGGATTAGCGAGAGAGAGAGAGAGAGAGGGAAGTTACAGACTTGGGAAATTCAATTCCAGGAGGTTGGTGGTTCTGGTCTAAGTAGAAAAATTGATTTGGGTGATTGAGGCGTGGTAACGCTGTGGGAGAGTTCCTCGGATTAGCCATAAAGAAGTGGACAGTTGCGGAACACCTAACTAATTATGATTCAGAACACATCTTAATAGCACATTTATAGAAGAGTATAATTTAATCCGAAAAGGTTGGAAGTCCTAGTCTACGTAGACAAATTGATTTGGGGGATTGAGGTGTGGACACACTGTGGGAGAGTTCTCCGGATTAGCCATAAAGAAGTGGACAGTTGCGGAACACCTAATTAATTACAATTAAGAACACATCTTAATAGCACATTTATAGAAGAGTATAATTTAATCCGAGGAGGTTGGAGGTCCTAGTCTACGTAGAAAAATTTATTTGGGGGATTGAGGTGTGGTCACACTGTGGAAGAGTTCCCCGGATTAGCGACAAAGAAGTGGACAGTTGCGGAACACCTAATTATAATTCAGAACAAATCTTAATAGCACATTTATAGAAGAGTATAATTTAATCCGAGGAGGTTGGAGGTCCTAGTCTACGTAGAAAAATTGATTTGGGGGATTGAGGTGTGGACACACCGCGGTACAGTGCCCCGGATTATAAACAGGCAGACAATTTTGAGGAAGATGTAGATTAAGCGAAATACTTAATCCGAGGAAGTGGAAGCTGTTAGTATACTAATCAAATTAAATTTTTACAGCTTCGGTGCTGAATAAAGAACTGTGTAAACATGGGCGTGAACTGGATGCCTCTTGGATTAGCGAGAGAAAAGTGAGCGCTTGGAGAATTCAATCCGGGAAAGTCGAAGTTTTTATTCTCCCGAGAAAAGGAAATTTGAACAGTTTAAATGTTTGCGAAGAACCACGCGAGCTTGTGCTTGATAATCGCGTGCTATTATTACTAAGAGAACAGTGGACGTTTGGAACGTCTAAATTGGGGTGGTTCGAGTTTCTATTCCCCCAAGAAACCCAAATTTGACCATTAAAAATGCAGACTGAACAATCACGTGAGCTTTTGCGTGATAATCGCGTCCCCGGATTAGTGAAAAAATAATGAATGCATAGAACGTGTAAACCGGGGTGGTTCAAGTTTCTATTCCCCCAAAAAGCCTAAATTTGACCATTCAAAATGCACACTGAACAATCACATGAGCTTGAGCTTGATAATCGCGTCCTCGGATTATCTGGAGACAAAAGTGGACCCTTCGAACGTCTAAACCGGGGAGGTTCAAGTTTCTATTCCCCCAAGAAACCTAAATTTAACCATTAAAAATACAGACTGAACAATGACGTGAATTTCAGCGTGATAATCGCATCCTCGGATTAGCGAAACGAAAGTGAATGTACAGAACGTGTAAACCGGGGTAGATCAAGTCTCTATTCCCCTTAAAAGAACCTAAACTCGACCAGGCTCGATAAAGAACGATGAATTAACGAGAAAGACGCAACTGAGATCTAGAGTCGAAGGTGTTCGCTATTGGCATTGACTGTTCGATTTTTATTCGCGGCCGGTCGCGCAGAAGGATAAGCCATTACAAACTCGAACAAAGTGTCGCCTCGGTGGTGTGCACGCTTGGTCCCATTGAGGCGTACGCGTAACACTTGTCCGACGCTCGGCTGGTTAACATACCGGACGCGGTTGCAACTCATTCCCATTCCGAATCGACGGAGGATCGGTTATTTTGTCGCGTCCTTGTCGCGGCCACGACGAACGTTCGCGTCCGCGAGCGCGCGCGCGCGCGCCTTTCGACTACACCTCTCCTCGCTTAAGATTCTCCGGGAACGCGGCTGATTTAATCGTACGCGGATAACAATACCCGCGGCTGCACGCGACTGGGCATATTGAACTTTCGCGTCGTGAGAAGAAATAGAAATGGCCGTTTAGCCGATAACGCCTCCTCCTCGCGAGACACCCTCCTCTCTCTCTCTCTCTCTCTCTCTCTCTATGGTTCTCCTACTCCTTTTTCTCACCTCGTCCTTTTTTTCCGCGGCAGGATCCGCCGCGCCGAGCTCGCTTAATCGTTCTATAACACCTGCGTGCCGATGAAATACCCGAACAACGGACCGCCTTCCACCACGGTTTATTAATGTTTCGATAACTCTGCGGGTGCGTCAGCCGATTCGAAATTGGCCCCGGCCCTTTTTAATTCCCTCCAGTCGTTCATATTGCCCGAAAAACGCCGAAGCTCTTATTAATTTCTTCGTAACGAGAAAAATTAGATATGTCTTTTGTAATTCTAATTGATCAGTCGACTGCAGATATTACGCACTCGTGGCAGAAATGAGTGAAACTTGTAAAAAATTTAAAGAGATTAAGAACATCGATATATTACTTTCAATTGATTAAAACGTCCAAAAAAATGGTGTCCTGCAATAAATTCAGCAAATTTTTATCCGGCGCAAAAATGCGCATTCCATTAATCACGTTAATCGTCTCTGTCCATTCCGAAAGAATTCGCTGTGAAACGAGAAGAAAAAACCGTATAAAATTCCAGCGCGTTAAAAGAAGAATGCGCGAAATTAATAATTCCACTAACAGCAGAACCAGCAAAGAATTTGATCTTCCCGGAACATTTCCGCGAAGCATTACGCAAACTGCAAAACTTCGAAGACCTTGCGCCCCGAAGGCGAAGGGATGATAACCGAGGCCGAAACACGAGACCTCGATATAACATCGAAAGCGAAAGCGACTTATGCTCTTCTCTGTTATCGAATGGAAAACAGAGAGGATTTTCCGTGGCTCTTCTGAATCATTGTTAAGGGTCGTGGTTCGTAGCATGGAACCTCGCGAGACGTTCGAGCGCGTTGCCGAGGCCTAATTAATGAGGGTGGCAGTACGAAAGACAACGGGCCGGGCTCATTGACACGTCGACACCGAATTCTATACGAGAGCGCCGAGCTTTTCTGGGGTCGTCGGCACCGGGTTTATATATCGAACCTTTCGCGTTGCTCGAAGAAATAGAAAAGAAGGTTCATCGATAACGCCTCTCCTCGACTCCACGGATGGCTGCCACTTTTTCGACGGGATCTACTCGGTGTCTGATCCCTGCGGAAGATTCCACTTTTCGAATTTTCAACGTAGTTTCTGTGTCGGCTTCGTCTGACGATTTTCCTTCGACGAGTCCCGCCGGGAATTTTGCCCACAGAAATAGAAGAAAATTTTATTTCTTAAATAATTTACAGCTTAGTTTAAATTGCGAACGTTTTCGTCCTCGGTAGTTCAATATTGAAGCTGGATCAATTTTTCTGTCACTTCTAGTTTAGAATTTGCTTCGGAACATTTTAAGGTGAAAGGTAACGCAGTCGATTATTTTTTACCCTGTTACATTGTATGAGACTGATTATTTTTTGAAAAGTACCCTGTTTCATTTTATCAGATCAATTCTTGCGAAACAGTAATCTATTACATTGCAGTATACTGATTATTTTTTAAAAGTACCCTGTTTCATTTTATCAGATCAATTCTTAGAAAACAGTGCTATATTACATTGCAGTATACTGATTATAATTGAAAAGTACCCTATTTCATTTTATCAGATCAATTCTTGGGGTAACAGTACTCTATTACATTGCAGTATACTGATTATATTTGAAAAGTACCCTGTTTCATTTTATCAGATTAATTCTTGGGAAACAGTAATATATCACATTGCAGTATACTGATTACATTTGAAAAGTACCTTGTTTCATTTTATCAGATCAATTCTTAGAAACTAACATATATAACAGTACCCTGTTTCATTTTATCAGATCAATTCTTGCGAAACAGTAATCTATTACATTGCAGTATACTGATTATTTTTGAAAAGTACCCTGTTTCATTTTATCACATCAATTATTCGGAAACAGTACTCTATTACATTGTATGAGACTGATTATTTTTGAAATGTACCCTGTTTCATTTTGTCAGATCAATTCTTGGGGAAACAGTACTCTATTACATTGCCGTATACTGATTATTTTTGAAAAGTACCCTGTTTCATTTTATCAGATCAATTCTTAGAAAACAGTGCTCTATTACATTGCAGTATATTGATTATATTTGAAAAGTAACCTGTTTCATTTTATGAGATCAATTCTTGGGAAACAGTACTCTATTACATTGCAGTGTACTGATTATTTTTGAAAAGTACCCTGTTTCATTTTATCACATCAATTCTTGGAGAAACAGTACTCTATTACATTGCAGTATACTGATTATTTTTTAAAAGTACCCTGTTTCATTTTATCAGATCAATTCTTGGGAAACAGTAATCTATTACATTGCAGTATACTGATTAGTTTTGAATAGTACCCTGATTCATTTTATCAGATCAATTCTTGGGAAACAGTACTCTATTACATTGCAGTGTACTGATTATTTTTGAACAGGATCTTGATTCATTGTATCAGATCAGTTCTTGTGCAACAGTATCCTAATCAGGCTAATCTTTGTCACCAATCGGTCAGTCTTCGGTCGCTCCTACCTTATCTTTCCTCATTGTAAATGTTGCAAGGGACAACAACACGAGGCGAGCACACGCGAATTATGATTTTTCTGCTGACAGATTATTTGCGCTCCGCAGAACATAGTTTATTACGTTCGCAACCGGCGTGCAATGGAATTACATCACTTTCTCAGTCGCGTTCACGTAATAATTCTCCCTCAAAAAATTTTCGCGTGTGATGCATACTCTCGCGAATTACTCACACTTTGGCGAGCAGAGTTACTTTCGCTCGCAACGATTAAACAGTGCAGCCACATCGCTTTACCGGTTAATTCCGCTTGATGATTCTCCCATAAAATGTTTGGAGAATCAAGAGAGAGAGAGAGAGAGAGAGAGAGAGACCAAGAGAAAGAATCGTTGGTAGTCGGGAGGGCAGAATTTCTTTCGTCGCGAAAGAAAATTTCTGGCATGATTTTCTGCAAGCTTAGCACGATAAAACGCAGGTCCACTTTATAATCACCTCTGGTTGATAACTCTCCTCGGAATTTTCGAAGGTCCAAGAGAAAGAGTAGGCTCACAAATCATTTACACTTTCAAGAACAGAGTTCCTTTTGCTTCGTCGTGAGTAATGGTCCTGGCCTAGCGTTACCTTCTGCCAGGGAAGAGCCGGGTTACTTTATAATCACCCTTCCTTGACAAACCTGCTCGAAAATTTCGGAGGCCCGAGCTGAAGAGTATAGTGAATCATCTATACTCTCAGGAACAGAGTTCACTTGTACAACTGTTGCCAAAAACTGCTTCGGTGTAGTCCATAATTAACACATTACTTTGCGATGACTATCTAACAGATTTTGTTTGGAAAATAAAAATCGCTTTAGTATCTTTCTTTAATAAACTTAACAATTTGCAGATGATTATGCATTCTTAGAGAACGAGAGTATTTCCTAGAGAATTATTCATAAATTAATAATGCACCTTAAGAAGAACGTATTTCAATTGTTTTCTTTCGAGAAATGATTTTTGGCAGTGTTGAAGCACCGCGAATTTCACTGTGCATTTATGCGAAAACTGTGCAGACGAAACACAAAAGAGCAGAAGCATCGGAGAGCGTACAACTACGATCGTTTAATTTTGCACTTAATTAAAACGAGGGAATAAAAATAAATATCTATTCGCCTCTCCCTTCCAGCAATTAATTTGAGAAAATTTTTATGCACAAAGATCCCGAGTTCAACAATTAAACACGGCCAATTCTCGAATAACAAGGTACTCGAATTACACGAAAAATTCGAACAATTAAAACAGTCTCTAATTGGCTTTGAAACTTCGGCATTCGAAGATTCCCAAAGAATGATAATTTTTTGTTCAGACTTTGATAGACCGGATGGATTTATTCTCAGTATAAATAAAGAATGTAGTTCGAGGATTTCCTGTATTGTAATTCCCGATGTTATTTTTCTGTCGTTTTCGTTCGGTCCCCGTGGTTTTTGCAACGAGCCGAGAGAGTCTAGACGGCGATGACTCAATCCGAGAGAAAACAACACGGACGCTGACTTATCGGAGTTATGCGAGAAACTTCGATCCGAGCCAAGAAACACACGTTCGTGGCACGGGACAGCGATGCAACGGGACGACGACGGGCGGGACGGGGCCGATTATTTACAAGGAATCATTCATAAGTCCCTTTTAATGTCGGAACGATCGCGCGCCGGGGCTAAGTTTAGCGATAAAGCGGCGCCAGAATGCGTCCATTGTTCGCAGCTTTCGCGAAAGCTCGGACGAAGACTGCCGCGCGCCGCGCCGCGACATTAGCGCACTTCGTGCAACAGATAGATCGACTTGGATGACTATGCTCATAGTTCGCAAGCTAAATCGGCGTGGACTAACTCTAGTCTGTTTATTCGATCATTGTTTGCAGCATTAAAAGTCGCTAGATTTTTCTGCATTAATTTCAAGATATACAGTGACTCGCTGTAATATTCGGCCACTTTTAAAAGGACGATAACATTTTTAATATCGAAACGATTTGGATTTTTTTTTTGTGGAGTTGGAACAATAGTTTTCTACGTGAGGTGGGAAAAAAATTTTTGAAAAAATTCCAATTCGCCGGAAGTACAGAGAAAATACTAAAAGTTGGTGTTCACGACTCTTTTATGTGGTGTTATATTGAAAATTTAAGAAATAGACTCTGAGGCACCACTGAAAATTGCTATGGCATTCTGAAAAATATTGTTCACATTATTATTTTTGTTCGTATTTATTAAACGACTAGACATTTACATATTACATGAGGTAGTAGTTTCATATGCAAAAAATGAAAACAAATTGTATAGAATGGAAATATTCTAGAATGGAAAAATCTTTCGTTTTTGAGTTAAAATAGCTCCGAGTGCAAAGGGTTAATATTGAAACGATTTAGATTTTTTTGTGGAGTTAGAACAATAGTTTTCTACATGAGGTGGGAAAATAATTTTGAAAAAATTCCAATTCGCCGGAAGTACAGAGAAAATATTAAAAGTTGGTGTTCACGACTCTTTTATGTGGTGTTATATTTTTAAGAAATACCTTAAAAACCTTAAACATTCTAAATTCTAAATGTTAAAACAATGTCGATCGTAAGTTGCTAAAGCAGAATTTTAATGTTTTCGGCGCATTGGTTCGATCAAATATTACTAAACAACTATTTGCAAATTAACAGAATATCCTTTCTCAACGTTTCGATCTTCATTTAGATCATTCTCAAGAGAATAACGAAAACATTGCGTCTGTAAAATAACAATGAATAATACAATATATACATTGTGAAACCAACATCGGAAAAATAACCAAAAAAGAAAATTAACGAAAACCTTACTCACTTGCTTAGTGTCGCAGGGTAATTTTTATTTAAAAATTAAATTCTACATACTCCAGAGATACTTCTTTGAGAAAATTAAATACTGGCTCTGAAAATAGAGGTTTTAGACCCGAAAATGAGTGAAGAATGATTGCTGTACGATTTTGTATTACGAAGTTACAATAATTTAAGTAAAATTCTGAATAACAAACACATCGACACGTAGATCAGAATATTCCCAATATACAGATTAACTTGAGAAATTTTTGTCGATCGTAAATTGGTTTTAAACAATTTTCTGGAATAATAATATCGGCGCCTAATAATAATATCCTACAGATTAACTGTGTTTTGTTCACTTGATTCTTATTTGTAGCATTAAAAGTCACTAGAGCTAGTCACGTACTAATATTAAGCGTGATTTGTTTCGGGTATGTTTTATATGGATAACGAAGAGAGTTATGTATACTGGTATACGGAAATTTGAAGTTTTTCAAGTGGTAATTATTTGTCGACAATGTTTCAATTTTGTACGAGTTTTAATTGCCTCTTTGGACAAACAGGTGTGTATCGACAGGCTCGGATAAATGGTCTTCAGTTGGTTTTGTTGAACGAACAGGCAATTGAGTCGGCCGCGTCTGTTCATTGCTCGCTCATTCTACTTAATCCACGATAATCGTGAGCCTCGCGAATACATTTCCAGAATCGAGATTTTAAAAATGCTTGAGACTGCTCATTACACGTTTCAAACTAATCTTCCCATTCGCCCTCTTAATTAATTAATTATAAGAGCACTGTGGGGATAAATAAACATACTTTTTTAAATGTTCTGTCTATCCTAAAACGATACAAATTATGTACAATGAAAATGTTTTAGGTCGAATAAAATATCTGGATTTGAAAATGGGTCTAATCGGATTTTCCAATAAGTGTGCCCAAAAGGAAGCTTAACACTAGAAAGCCTGAAACTTAGTATATACCTATATTGCCCAAAAGCAGTCAAAATGACTGCATTGTGAAAGAATAACTAATGTGTAAAGAAATTTGTTTAAAATTAATTTTTAATATTTTTTATATTATTTACAGTTATATAACAAGTTATTAGTAAATATTAACAATAAAAAAAATTTACCTCACTTGGGACATCGTATTTAGTATTTTCTCGACGAAATTTACAGGATAAGATACGTAACAACCGAAAATCTGTGGGTTCGGGAGGAAAAGTTTACCCATTTATCATGTACTTGTATGTTATTACGTGACGGTAATCGAAAAAAAATGAAAACTGTTATTTCAATACAGAGCCGAACTGGTCATATAAGAAATTTACTCAATTCAATAATAAGTCATTTGATTATTTAAAATTTCCCAAGCAGTCAAAATGACTGCTTTTGGGCAATATAGGTGTAACACATATATATACCGGAAATGAAGGAGAGGGGAGGTAACTACAATGATTAATAAACGCAATTTATATGTTGTACAAAAAGTCACAAAATTCTAAGAAATTGTGTCATTATATACATAATTATTTTACTAATTGAAATTAAAAAGCAGTCAAAATGACCTCCTTGGGCAATCTAGTGTTAATAAAAATCTTCTTTTCACGATAATCCAAAATCAGATAATTAAATTGCATTACCGGATGCTTGTCAAAGATTGAAATTATTATACAGTTATAAAAATTCCGAGACAATCGCCAGCAGAAGCGTTAATCCCGAGTTCCTGGAGGTTTTCTTCGCGCAAAAAGAACGTAGTCTCTGCCGGGAGTTTCGAGGATCGATTATTCGTATCGGGGTTCTCGAAAGGATCTGCCTAAGGTGGGGGTGTCGAGGATGGAAAAAACCGGGCGGGGGTGGGGGGGGGGGTTATGGAATCGTATCGTTGGTGCTCAGGAGTTAAAATCACTCGTGGCGTTCGCGGGAAACATTCATTTGCAAGAGCAAACATTCGTCGCTATTTATCGAGTGTCAGAGGGAATACCTGCGGCCCATTTTCGTATCGAGCGCCGAAGGGACCGACGCGGAATCGAGCAGAACGGAGCGTGTGCGGAGCGGGATCCGCCGCGGAACCAGAAAGAGACGAAAAAACACACGAATCGGGCGCAACAAAAACATAACTTTTCCGCGATGGCGGCGCGAAGGGTGCTCGAGGAACGAGTGGGTCCTTCTCTAGTATTCCATCGGTGTTATATAGCTCGTCAGATCGAATGTTTGTTTTCAGAAAAATAGACAGAAACGAGACGCGCGGCCGCCGCGCCGCGCCGCGCCGCCTGTAACACGCATTCGCGGAAGCCGAAACGTCGCCGCCCCTGTGTTTCGCGTGTATTTTCTCGTTTTTTTCTCTCTCGTTTTGTTTTGTTGTTTGTCTCGTTTTGTTTGTTGCTCCTCGGCGCTTTGTCCCACCCACCCCCTCCCTCCCCCCTCCCCTTCCTTTATTATCCCGTGCTGTAGACACTTTGTTGTTTTTCAACACTTCTCGCGCGCGCCGCCGTTGTTTCGCGGACGAACGCCGACGATGGATCGACGAGAAGATCCTTCGATCCTCTCGCCTCTCGGCGCTATCATTGTTTGTCACGTGTACATTGTCCGCGGAAGCGTTGCAGAATTGTGCGGAATACACACATATGTATATGTATATATATATATATCGCGAGTAATTTCGCGCGGGGTCTCGACGCGCCCCGAGGCTGCTGGGAAATTCATAATGCGGCGAAATGAAATTTGGAGGGAACGGTGTGCTTGAATTTCGAAGCAACAAGTATGCAGCAAGAAAATCCAAAAAATGCCGGAGAAACGGCAAATGGAATGGTAAATTACAGTTTGGCAATGCGAGGATTTGTTGTTGACTGCTACGTGAAGGAACAGGATTATTTGATATTATTTGATTCGTGATGTAGTTGCTCGAACTAAACTCCATTCGGATTTTATGCGTTTAACTAAAAGACAGAAGAATTTCAGGACATCGTTCTATTGTTTTTAATTTTTGTACTTAGGGATAACAGCATTATATCTTCAGGAAGACCATACTTATAAAGATGTTTGTGACCTCGATGTTGAATTAAGATAAATTTTAAATGCAGATGTTTAAAAATTAAGTCTGTTCGACTTATAGAATCTTACATAATTTGAGTTCAAATCGGTGTAAGCCAGATCGGTTTCTATCTTTAAAAAGGTATAATATTTTTGTGCGAAAGGACTAAGTATTTTTAAAATTTAAATGATTTAAATCCTCTTCGTCTCCTTTAGACCAAAGACGATGAAGAGAACAAGAAAATACAATGTCCAGAAACGATTTCCAAAACTCAGAATAAATCCTTCACAAATCAATCATGACTTTAGACCAAAGAAGATAAAGAGGACAAGCAAATAAAATATCCTGAAACGATTACCAAACAATCAGAATAAATCCTTCACAAATTAATCATGACTTCAGACCAAAGAAGATGAAGAGAACAAGCAAATAAAATGGCCAGAAACGATTTCCAAAAATTCGAATAAATCCTTCACAAATCAATCATGATTTCAGACCAAAGAAAATGAAGAGAACAAGCAAATAAAATGACCAGAAACGATTACCAAAAAATCAGAATAAATCCTTCACAAATCAATCATGACTTTAGACCACCGACGATGAAGAGAACAAGCAAATAAAATGTCTTGAAACGATTTCCAAAAATCAGAATAAATCCTTCATAAATGAACCATGACTTTAGACCAAAGACGATGAAGAGAACAAGCAAATAAAATGTCCGGAAACGATTTCCAAAAATCCGAATAAATCCTTCACAAACGAACCATGACTTCAGACCAAAGACGACGAAGAGAACAAAAGCAAATAAGCACAGATTACCGCGATTATCAGAGCTCATCAGCAAAATCTAAATTCGAGCACGCCGGTCCCCGGATCGACGGTAGCCGGCATTCTTGCATCAGGCAGCTCACCGAAGTTGTAGCTCGTCGATCTCCAATTTGATCCCCCCCCCCCCCCTGTGCCCCCCGCGGTCGCAAGAAGATCGTCCTTGTATCCGAGCAGCCAGCGGCTTATCAGAATCGTTACGCGAAACGAACATACAAGAGCGCTGCGCCGGGGCTAGGGGTCTCTAACTTTCAATCCGGCGAGGTTAAACGAGATCGTGGAGAGGCGATACGCGTCGCCGACGATCTTGGCAGCGTCGCGTCGCCGCGGCCAAGATGATAAATCAACGATTCGTCGCTTCATTCGACTCGCATTACCGCGCGGCCCCTCCCCTCCCCTCCCTCCCCCGTAGATGATCGATCCTTCCTCCCGTGGCCCGCGAGATTCAGCGGCGTGAGAGAGTCGAGATGAGTTAAAGCACACGCAGATTTCCGAGCGCGCAAAACACACCGCGGGTACCACGATTTTTGTACGCGCTCTCGAGCTGATACGGTGCCGGTGCTCTTATCGGCAGAAGTCACACGATAAACCCGTCGACAAGTTTATTCTCCAAATAATCGCGAGACTCGTACTTCGTGGTTATTCAATAGGCGATCGTGACGGGACGGATGAGAACGAGATCGATCGGGGATCGATCGAGATTTTTTTTTTACCTGGATTAAGGGAAATCGAGAGAAAGGCGTACATTGGTCAGTTATTTCGTTTGGCCTGTATACGGAATTTAATTTTATTAGCCTTTTGATGCTTGCCATGAGAGAATGTGCACGTGCGATTACAGTGGTTCTCCAGCTACACTTTCTTTCGTTCTTAAAAAAAAAAGTAACACTGGATGAATAATGATATGACTGGATGGATAATAATGAATAAATTCATTCATAGCGTGTGCCTGTGTGAATCATGTTTTTTTTTAAATTAATGTAATTCTCTTAGAAAATTAATAATCCTGTATGAATATATAGTTAGAACGTATATACTCTTGTGGACCATGTTTATTTGATTACGGTTTTGAAAATGATTATTTTATGTTGATTTCACGATTTGCTTTAATATTTTTTCCGACGTCTGTGAGCACGGTGCTAATAGTTGCATGCAAATTAGAGTGATGCCTCTCTCGCGCGACGCGACGCTGATAAGCCGACGATACACCGGCAACCATAAGTCACAAGACACCTGGTTATACTCGGGATAGATTGCGGTGCAGTGTATTTTTGATTCCCCCGTGTGTGCCTCGTTTATTTGCGATCTTTTATAAATAGACGACGGATATTTATGCGTTTATACCAACTGTAAATATGCAGAATGTAGGAGAGTGATTACGTTGATAAATATTTGGGACCGGTTCTACCTTATTTTTACCCTGGGGACAATTATCCAGTCAAACAATGCTGGTGAAAATAATGCGTATTGTTAAATGTAATGTTACATTGAACCACGGTTGACGGTTCGCTATTCAAGTCGAAATTCAACTTGCGAAACAATCGTCCCTTATATTTCGTATAATAAAAGTCTATGTTCGTTAAATAATTACTGTATTTGCAGAATGTAGAATAGTGATTACGTTGATAAATATTTGGGACCGGTTCTACCTTATTTTTACCCTGGGGACAATTATCGAGTTAAACAATGGAGGTGAAAATAATGCGTATTGTAAAATGTAATGTTACATTGAACCACAAAAGTCTGTGTTCGTTAAATAATTAGTTCATTTATAATGCGTCCGATTCGAAGCTGCGATATCAAAAATTAATGTTTAACCTACTAGCCTCCTTCTAATCAGGAGAAAATTGGTGCCTGGGTACAATTCTACTAAACAAGTATTAAACAAATTATTCGAATCGGCAATAAAGCAAGTTTATCCTGAGAAACGAAGACAACGAGATGAGAATCTCGGTTCCAACAGAATCCCCACTCATCGTAAAAGAAAATGATTTCTCGAGTACAATTTTATTAACACTAGGTTTAAGGGACCCGTCGAGATGACGAATTCTAACATTTTTAACCTTTAGCACTCGGATGGTGACTCTGAGGCACCACTGAAAATTGCTATGCCATTCATAAAAATATTGTTCAGATTATTATTTTTGTTCGTATTTAATAAACTACTAAACATTTAATTGCAGGAGTAATGATATCAGTTTTATATGCAAAAAATGAAAAAGAATTAGAATAATAGAAATAGAAATGAAAATGAAATAGAATAGAAAAATTCTAGAATGGAAAAGTCTTTCGTTTTTCAGTTAAAATAGCTCCGAGTGCACATTATTGTTTTTGTCTGTATTTAATAAACTACTAAACATTTAATTACAGGAGTAATTATATCAGTTTCATATGCAAAAAATGACAAAGAATTAGAATAATAGAAATAGAATAGAAATGAAAATGAAATAGAATAGAAAAATTCTAGAATGGAAAAATCTTTCGTTTTTCAGTTAAAATAGCTCCGAGTGCAAAGGATTAAAATAGCTCCGAGTGCAAGAGGTTAATTTAATTTTGATGGAATTATCGAACAAATTTATTTATTTTAGTATATCTTCTATACCAAACGTCTTCGACATTTTTTCCAAAGTAATGTAAAATGGTCAGTGCTCCACGAACCTAGTGTTGAACAAACATTTAAAAAATCCCCTAAATTGATCGGAAAGAACACAAGAGCACAAATCTTGGAGTACGCGCCGGCGAGACGGTTCCCGGACCCGAAATGGTTTCGAATGGCAGTAAAGTACCTCGGGAATAAGCAAAGTTCCACAGGCCGATCTCCGTGATTCCGTTGTTGGCCTCGGTGCAGCAGCCGGCTATAGTTCGCCGTGGCTAAACGAAAACCAATCGTTCCGCTGGTCCCGATTGACTCCGTGCTGTCCGATAACGATCCGGGATCACCAGCCGGCGCCGATATCATCCTCGTCATGTCAACCGGCGAGAGAATGATCCTGTTTCGATGACGACGTCGAAGAGGAATATCGCGATGAACCCCCGCGCAGGGCCTGCGCCAGCGATAACGTTTGCTCGATCGTGTCCTTTTCTCTCTCTCACTCACACTTGTTTTCCGTCTCTCTTCGTCCTTCTCTCTATTTTTTCGCGGACCTCTTTTTGGTCCGTTCGTTTGAAACTAGATTACAATTCGACGCTTCATAGAACGGAAACAAGTGAATCACCGCGCGTGTTTCATCCCGTTTCCGCGACGATTTTCTCTCTCTCTCTCTCTCTCTCTCTCCGTTTCATGCTCGTCGGACGCGTCGACGCTCCGTCATTACGACGGGAAGATCGTCGACGCGTGTTCACCGGCCTCGGGATCCGCGAAACGACCAGGCTACCGACAGTGGCTCGCTAACTTCACAATAGGCGGACGTAATTGCTCGCCAGAGGCTGCTTCGAAATCTCCGCCGAGGAAGACCTTGAACTCGGCGCGCGATGCCGAGGAAAATGCGAATTTGTCTGGGATATTTAACCTCTGCACGCGGCTGTGCTACAAATCATGCGTGCCCAGCTGTCTGGTACGCGTTTTCCTGGAATCGATTCATGGATCGATGATGAGTTGCGTCATTCATAGGTCGATGGTTGGAGGCTTCCGAAGACACGTGGTCTTTCTTTGCGAATTGGAGATTGTTCACAGGCTGTTGGAGATGTTAATTATTTCATGTATGTATAGTGGGGATGTGATTTTGTTCGATTTGGACCACGAGGCAAGGCGCTTCTCGAGTAATGTGATTTTTGGTGGCACGTTCGATGCATGGTTTAGCACTTGGAAATTATTCAGTGACAGTTGGATTAATTAATTACTTTGTACATATATATAGTAATTTCTTGAGTCCTCTGATTTATGGTGGCACGTTCGATGCATACTTTAGCACATGGAGGGGATCGAACCTCTCTTCTTTGCAAAATGAACATTATTCAGTGACAGTTGGATTAATTAATTACTTTATACATATACAGTAATAATAATATATAGGAATTGCTTTAAATTGGAAGATAGTAATTACTACAAATCATCCCTTAAATCTTCCAATTTGAATCACAGCACAGAATCAAGATCTTCGAATCTTTGGTAGCTGTTTATCACATGTACAAACTTCTCTTGCATCCAAAATCGACACTCGCACAGAATCGACAACTTGCACAATCTCCGAAAAATTGCTCCACAGAAATCCCCTTCGATAACCGGTCCATCACTCACGGTCGCCCAACCCTAACTCTCCCAACCCTAACTCTTGCCCCCTATTCCCCCGCATAAAATCCACTTCGAGACAAGTGTCCGACACCATGAAGTACCCAAAGTCCATCGAACTCCCTCAACTCAAAGACCCGTCCGCCATGTCGAATCCACAATATCCCGGCTACCATAATCCCAAGGTAGCAGGAGCGTTTAGTTGGCCGGTAGCTTCGCGATCACTGTACGCCGATGTGTTTGGCGTTGTGTATCGTGGCGCGGAAGACGGATCGAGCGGATCGAGAGGATGTTGGTTGCGCGCGCGAGACACAGGGTCCGGCCGTTGGGATCGAGGATCTACGATCGCGGCGCGGCGGTGGCTCACGATCCCGCGAGGGCCGTTCTCTCTCTCGGTCAGGAGCGGCACGATCATCCGCGCGCTAGTTCTCCGTCAGCGAAACGTTCACCTTGACCAGAGAGGCCGGGCTCTCGATCGGCGATTTACACGCGGCCTGGCTTGGGCGTTAACACGATCAGAACGATCAGCATCCGAAGGACTCGCTCGCTCGCTCACGCGCGCGCGCGCGCGCGCGCCCGACCACCACCACGACACAAACACAACGACGAAGAGAAAGAGAGCCTGGCCTGTTCTCTGGCACAATCGAAAACCTACTTGCTACCGAACGACCGACGGGAGAGCAGCGAGCGTTTCGTCACTCTGCACTGGCGAGACGATAATTTCAGTGGCGATTAGATGACCCAACACCGACGATAGCTAACGAGACCGTATTTTGCGGATCAGCATGGCAGAGAGTCTCTTCCGTCTCTCTTCCGCTCGTCGAGCCTCTCTTTCTTGCCGACTCTATCTACCTCCTCCCACTCTCTCTCTCTCTTTATTTCTTCTTCTTTTTTCTCTGTCTTTCTATTTGCTCCCCTCTATCTAGAGCCTCGTCTCTTTCTCTCGTTCGACTTTTTCCTCGAGCGTTTTGCAAATCGCCAACACAACCATGATCTCCGAAGCGACACGGTCTCTCTCATTCTTCGCTCAGGCTACTCACGGGGAGGGGGGAGGGTTTGCAACGTGTTATCCTACGACCTATCCACCAGCGCCGGGTTAAACTGCGTCAAGGACACCGCGGTGACTCGAGGAACCGAGTCCCTCTCTTTCCGACTACCAGCGGATTTTTCGCGGCACAATTCGGCCAGGGCATTCCCCGAGCATATATGCTTTTGTAGCGACGTCTGTGGCCACCGGTTTTTGAGGGATCCTGTCGTCCGAGAATTGGTTAGCGTTGAATTGGACACCAAGGACGACGGTGAAGCGTGGATCGTGTGATTCACTCGGGTCTTTTAATAGGAACTAGTTTTGGGAATTTCGTCGGGCGTCGATGCACGCTTTTGAGTTGTGGGATGGACAGTGGAACAGTCCTACTTGATCTTAGATTATTCCGATCTTTTTTTCTGGTATTCAAATTAGTTTCGATTTAGTGGGTTTTAATTGGATTGACATTCACATTTAGCTACGGCACAAGGACGCAGGATCGGGTCATTCACTATTTCTGCAGATTCTTGCTCTTTGGACCATTTTGCAATTTTTTTTTTCTTCTTTTTTCGGAGGTTTTCGTACGTCACTTTTTTTTTTTATTTATAACGTGTTATACCGAGATTGAAATTAAGCTACGCCAAGGACGCAGGACCAGGTGATTCACTGTTTCTGCAGACTTTCGCTCTTTGAATCATTTTGCAACTTTTTCTGTATCCGAGTGTTTTTATACATGATGGTTTTTTTTTTATTCACCGCGCGAGATCCTAGAAGATTGAAATTGAGCGATGTCAAGGACGCAGGAGCACCTAATCCATTCGTTCTTTCTACAGAGTTTTGCTCTTTCGGATGTAAACATTCTTGACCCCACGACTTTTGTTCTTTATTTACGCGGTCTCTCTGTCAACTAGCTTTTAGTATACCGCGTTGTCTTGGAAGCGAGGTTTAAATTGAATTGAGTCAAGGACGCAGTGGAGACTTGTGTACCACCTGATCCTCTTTGTTTCTCTTAGCAGACGTTTGTTTGTTTATGTGTTTAGCGAATCGCTGGATCGGATGATCGTAACTGGCAACAGTTACAAAGATTACTAGCAATCCTTTACTTGTAATCCTTTGTTTATATTATCTATCTAATAATTTTATTTCTTGACAGAATACATTATTCGAGGAGATCATTATGATTGAATGAAGCAGGATCAATGGCACAGGATTATTTTTGTTCTTTTGATAGATTTTTCCTATTTCCTGATTTTCAAATTGTCAGTGCGAATAATCATGCTCTATTTATGCTAGCTCTACCAACACACCAATTACTTTGTTGACACACTATAGAACTGTAGGGTTCACTAGGTTTGAATTAACCCTCATCCACACGGGTAATTTTTTATACTCATCAAATGAATTTGAAATAGGTACCTGGGTACCACGACGTGTCGATGAGGGTTAAACAGCGTCAAAGACACAGGACATAATAATATCACCTAATCCCCTTAAACAGCAACTAGAACAAGTCGATCATTCATTCAGTATCTTCACACAAACTTTTCTTGTCTGGCGAGTTTTACAAATCGCCTCGGATGAATCTTGACCTCCTAACCCTTAAGCTCCTATTCATACTACTTCCATCTGCTCGTCAGCTGTCTTCCGGAACACATTATTCCCTACAACCAATCAAGTCCTACTCAACCAGGGAAAACCGACAATCCACCCAATTTCGCCATACTTTCCTCCCCCTCAAATCGACTAAGACAATTCTAGGCACCATCCATCAACACTCTGTTTTCACGTGCTCATCGGCTGTCTTCCCCGAAACACATTATCCTCTACAACCAATCAAGCTCTACTTTAGGAAAACGAACACTCCACTCCTCCTCAAATCTCCTAAGCTAATTCCAGCCACCATGCGTCCCCTATTCACTCCAACCCCATTCCCTCAAAACACAAGAGAAGTCCTAACCCGGGCCATAGTCGAATTCCGTGAACGCCCTCTTAAAAATGTACACATCGATCCAGCACCCACTGCGTCTCATCGTTCGATCCGGCAACTTCGAGTCGTGGAGCACGTGGACCTGTGTCGCAACGCGGTTTTCTCAAGTAGATCCAGCTAGCCGAGCTCAGACCCTAGCTACCCGCTCGTCACCAGTGTCCGCGCGGGTTCCACGACGGGTAAACGCGTCGTGCAGGCAACGTGCGTGGTGCGCGCACACGAGTTTAGAAGCGAGCGGGCACGTGTCTAGCCAGCGGCGTGTTTTAATCGGTGTCGGAAGAGCACTTCTGCTAGTAGATGCCGGCTCGGCATGTCTGTCTGGCAGCTCGGCGTGGAGCGCCGGTATGTGCATGTGTGTGTATGTGTGTATGTTCACACGCGTGTGTATACATTATGACGGTGTGTAGGAGAAGGGCGGCTTGGACACATGGAGAGACATACAGAAAGAGCGGGAACGTGGGAGAAGCAAGAGAGACCCACGGTACACCTAGCCGGTGAAACAGAGAGAGAGAGAGAGAGAGTGAGGAGGAAGGGCGGGAAAATTTGAAAGCGCGCGTACGGGCCGCGCGGGCTCCCGATGACGTCGCCGTTTTGGCAAAACGTGGACGACGCACAGGTGGCTGCGTGCGTGATTTCGGGATGATGACGGGTCGGGGGTGGGGGCACCGGTCGTTTGGCGGGTAACTCTCGAACGGCGCGGTTTCGCGCGCTAATCCGCGACTGACGGCTACTCGGATGGATACCTTCTAGCAGACGGCGTGTCTCTTCTCAAGGATTGATCGTTTGGATCATGTACTCAAAATTGACGGTCAGTTCTTTCAAGGATTGATCGCAGATGGACTCGGAATTGACAGTCTCTCAAAGATCGATTGGTGTACCTGCTCGAACATCTATTCTTTCGGGGATTGATCAGAGGTTGTGTAACTGCTCAAACTCGACAGACTACCCTAAAGATGGTGCACTCAAAATTGCCTTTTATAGAATTGGAGATGGTGTACCTGATCAAATTCAACACACTATCTTCTAAAAGATTGACTGGATATGATGCACTTAAAACTGACCGTCTTTCCAAGAATGATTGGAGATGGTGTACCTGCTCAAACTCGATAGACTATCTTTTCGAGGATCGACAAGATACGATGTGCTCTAGCTTGACAGTCTCTCGGAGATAGATTGGAGACGGTGTACCTGCTCAAACTAGACTATCTTTGGGTAGATTGACAGGATACGATGTGCTCAAGCTTGACAGTCTTTCAGAGATAGATTGGAGATGGTGTACCTGCTCAAACTCGACTATCTTTGGGTAGATTGACAGGATACGATGTGCTCAAGCTTGACAGTCTTTCAGAGATAGATTGGAGATGGTGTACCTGCTCAAACTCGACTATCTTTGGGTAGATTGACAGGATACGATGTGCTCAAGCTTGACAGTCTTTCAGACATAGATTGGAGACGGTGTACCTGCTCAAACTCGACTATCTTTCGGAAGATTGACACGATACGATATGCTCAAGCTTGACAGTCTTTCACAGATACATGGTGTACCTACTCAGAATTACCGGTGTGCTATTTCAAGGATTGGCTGTGGATGCTGTGGTCAAAATTGACGGTGTTTCGTGGATACGGCTCGTGTGTTTACACTCACGGTCTATCCTCTCGAAGATAGATTGGGGACGGTGTGGCTCAAAGTCGCGTATTTTCTGAATGATTGACATGGTACTCACCGGAGTTGTAGTATTCCTTAAAGTATCGTGTCGCCGCCCGCTGGACGATCGAGTAATACAAGTTCACGTACGACGTCGACTGGTTCTGTGCGGAGAGCGCCATTTACACTGATTTTTGGTCGCGCGTGTATCACCGTGTATATTATTACTCCTCCTTCCTCTTCTTCCTCCTCTTCCAGAGACTCCTCGTCGTCCTCTTCTTCGTCTTCTTCTTCTTCTTTCGGCTCGGTGTCCTCTCGAAGATCAGAACGCCGGCATGCGTGTGCACGCGTACACGCGCGGCGCGGCACACACGCACCGCGGCTAGGTGTCTCGTATCGGGAGCGTACGCGTAGATCGGACGCGGCGCGCGTTCCTCGTCGCGCGGCGATCACGAGCGGACGACGACGCGGCGACCAGCGACAAACGCGCGAAACGTGTTCCCGGTCCACGGCTGCTGCGTTCCTCGTTTCCCTCCGTCTCTCTTTTCCTTTCTCTCTCTCTCTCTCTTCGGTGCGTGTGTCGCCTCTCTCTCTCTCTCCTCTCCCGACGTATCCTCTTCTGTCGACGATGGTCCTTTGTCTCTCCCGCGGGTACCTCGCCGGTTCCCGGTAACCCTTTCGGCGCGGAAATCTCCTCGGACAGAGAGACGATTCCGAAGAGAGCAGCTCCACTGGCAGATCGGCGACCGGCTTCCGGTCGTCGCGGCGAACTTTCGTCGAAAAACACGGATCCTCTTCGTCTCTTGCTGTTCCTCGAGCTGTCGATCCTCTTTTTCGGGGTGCGTGTACGCGTGGAACCGTGCGTGTCTGGTGCGAGGATCCCGTGTCTCCGTTTTTCTTTTCTTTCCTTTTTTTTTTCTCTCTCTTTCTCCGTTCGTCGCAAAAACAACCGCCGCGCCGGTAGGACGAGATAAGATTTTTCGGAAAACCAACGTAGTCTCTGGTGTCTTTCTGTTTTGTTTGTTTGCTTGTTTGTTTGTTTGTTTGTTTGTTTGTTGTGTGTCTCTTTTGTAATGTGCGTGTACGTGCTGCGAGATTGTGTGTCTGTATGTGTGTGGTTTGTGTGTGTGAGTGTGTGTCGTGTGTGGTCGATCGGTGCTGTTTTCCCGGTTTCGTATACGGCCTTCGAGCAGCGAGACGGTCTCGCGTGCCGGCAAGAGGCCCGCGACTTTAATCCTCGGCACACTCGCTTTCGGGTTACCCGCGCCGGTAGACACAAACTCGGTAGACTCGGCCTGAGCCCCCCCGAGTAACTTCGCCAAGACCGAGACACTGGCGAGCTGCAGCGTTGCCACACTTCCGTCGCCGCGGTGCGCGCCCGCGGAGTGGGGATTTCTGGACTGGTTCGTTCGTTCGTTCGTTCGCTCGCTCGCACGTTCACTCGCTCGCTCGCTCGCTCGTTCGTTCGTTCGTTCGTTCGTTCGTTCGTTCGTTCGCTCGCTCGTTCGTTCGTTCGTTCGTTCGTTCGTTCGTTCGTTCGTTCGTTCGTTCGTTCGGCTCGGGTTTGGGATGGTAGACACCGTCGTCGGGAGAGGACGAGCGGAGAAGGTGCCGGCGCGGCGATGGCCGAGTGGTGATGGAGGCAGGGGCGGATTCACACGAGTCGAGGGCTCCTCTGTCGCGAAAGCGCGCCGCGACGACCAGTCGGACTCTCCAGACCCGCTCTTCTCGACCTTCGCGATCATCGACAGAGAGAACCGTCAGTAATCTCTATCTCTCTCTTTCTCTCTCTCTCGCTATCTGCCCCCATCGTCGCGCGGGGTACCAGAGGCAAATTGGGGTAGCGTGACGAGCAAAAATTTCGAGCGGCTCGCATGCGGACGATTGCCGGTCAACGAGCTCCCGATTCGCCTGTTAATTGGACGCCGTTGGATTTATACTTTGTTTCCAAGCCAATTACCCCGAAATCCTCCGGGGCCCCCACTGCCTTAGGGTTCCCCGTCGAGATCCGCAGGACTGTTTGGTAATTTTCGAAAATTGCCTGTAGCTAGTTTCGTCTGTACGAAACGTAGACAAATATCGAGACGGCGGGTTGATCCTGCTAAAATGAAAGAGAGAGAGGGAGATAAGTCGTCTATGGGACGACCTAGACCCAGGCGTCATGAAATGATTCCCCGGCGGATAGCCGGTCGGGACTGGTTGCGGGGGGCCAGACGGCTAGAAGATCGGTCGAGAAATCGGCGCGAGGATCCAGGGGCGGCGAAACTTCCGCCCCTGGCGACCAGCAGCGGAGGGTGGTGGTGACTCTGCGCTGGTGGTGGTGGCACCGGTGGCGGCGGCGGTGACCGCGCCGGAGGGAGAATCGTGACGGAGAGGAGAGGATCGGAGAGAGTAGGACAGGACGCGCACCGCGTGCAGCGGCCAGTGGGAGGGAGCAGAGGCGGTTGAGTCGGCTCCAAGGGAGGGAGAGAGACGCGGCGAGGACCGAGAGGACGAGGGAGCGAGGATGTTGTGTCCGTAGGACGGCCGTGGTGGGGATTCGATACGGTGTCGAGAGGGGAGGGACGGGCTCCGGTGGGAGAACTTTCGGCGGAGAGGCGCCGGAGCGGTGGGGGTTCCTCCAGTCGCCTTTCCTGCCCCTCGCCCTTCCTCATCGGCTTCGTCCCCACCCCCCTGCCCGAGCTCCCCTGGCCTCTACCCCGCGGAGCCGCCGTCGCCGTCTCTCTTGCTCTCTATCCCGCTTGCCCCGGCGGCTGATGTACCCCTCGATGCGCGCTGCGCCGTGATGCATCGCGCTGCCGGCCGCCTCTGCGAGTCACAAGGTATGCTCGTGCCACGAATACGAACTGCCTCTCCCAAATCAATATCAGTCGTCGAAAAAAAAAGCGACTCGGCACCTATAATTGCCGAACTTCCGCGATAACCGTCTCTTCTCTCTCGCCGGCCCTGTCCCCGCCGCTGCGTCTCTCCGCCTCTCCTCCACCTATCTCTCTCATTCTCTCTCTCTCTCTCTCTCTCTGTCTCTCTCTCTCTCACTCTCTCTCTGCATCCGACGTCGCCGTTGCCGCCACCGCTACCACCACAACGCGGGACGCGACGTCGACGACGACGACACGCCACCCCCTGGCCACGCCACGCTACCTCGTCGTTGCGTTAGGTTGGGTTCACGCGCCTAGCTTGATTAGGACCTCCCTCCCGCCCCCCGGACCCGGCCGCCGGCCCGCACACCCGTGTCACGCACGTTTCCCGCCACCCAATGTCCGCGCACGATGATTTTCACTGACTATGCCTCCTGGCCACGTGCACCGCTCGCGAGCTCACTCGCACTTGATACCCTCGCCCGTACCCGACCCACCACCCGCCCGAAGGTTAGACGTCGAAAACAAAGCGCACGACGTCTAGGTATGTACTCGGTTATAGTCCTCGGATCGGAGAGGATCGTGGTTGTACCTTCAACGCGATGGGTAAACGAACGCGTGTACTTCGTCCATGAAAAGAACTACTGTGTTTCTTCTCGCGAACGAATCATACTAACTCGAGAGCGACGGAGTACGTTTCCCCGATAGTTAGCAGAGAATGAACGACGTTGAATGGAGCATAGCCAGGCCCTGTCCACCAGGTTCAAGGTGCAGGTTCAACCGTTCTTTGGTTTAGAACGGCGTACAGTCGATAGACGGGTGATCATCGCTGGCCGGTGATTAGCTCCCTGTTTGCTGTGAGCGATGGAGCTCCCGCTTAATGACCGGTGTTTAGCCGTTGTTTCGAGGAAGGAGTCGAAGCAGATGATTTATCGGTGATTTGCGCGGAGAGGGTTGATCTTGAGACGGGCGCCGCTCTTCACTCGATAGATGAGGGTTGAAATTGTTCTATTAGCGTCCGGTAGATTGAGTCTGCATAGAACGTAATGCACGCAAAAATTTTCTGGCCTGCAGACCTGCACGGGCATCGTCAACTTTTATATAATTAGAGTGGCGTCGAACCGGACAAACATTGACTTACACTAATTTTGCAAAAATATAAAAATACAGATTTTACAGGAGAGCGATTCAAAAAACTTTGATAGTTTGCCTAGCTGTGAGTTAAAACAAATAAAATCTAATAGGGCTATCCATGGGGTTAGTTTTGTAAGTACGTGTTAACATAAATTTTTCTTTTTTTTTATTGAGCCACTGCAACCTATTATTATTTCGGCTTTAACAAGAGTACGTTAACAAGAGGCTGTAACAAGTCATCCGTTTTTAAACGGCCAAACGTCAACCAGCTATAGAGGACCCCAAATGAAACAACTTTCACCCCTAACACTTTTTTTGATTCGGTCTTCAATAAAAAAGATGCCCCTATTTATTTTAAACCAAACAAAGGAAAAATCATCAAGATACATAATTGCAGTCCTAATATATTTAATCTTAAGTGAACGCAAAAAATTATGGGTTTTTGCAATTATCTAAAAATCAAGACCGAATCAAAAAAAGTGTTAGGGGTGAAAGTTGTTCCATTTGGGGCCCTCTATAGCTGGTTGACGTTTGGCTGTTTAAAAACGGATGACCCTGTATATACAAGCTTTCATATTTGGTTCCGTAAAGAACATGACGAGTATTTTAATTCAATAAAATGAAAACCGAATGACGTTGTGACGTTTCTCTTGCATATGAGCCATGTGTTAAGAGCTTCTATCGTCCTCTAGAAGAATTCTTCGGCTGAAAATGAAATAAAAATTCATTTTCGAGTACCTAGGCCTTAGAAATCTTCAATCTAATTACATTGAAATTATCATTACAATTGAACTCGGCTCCTAAATTACATTGGCACCCAGCTGATGCTAACCCTGTCACAATAGATTCAAATTCGCGCTATCCATCAAAGAGGAACGTCTTTTCTCTGAAAAGAGCTCCAGAGTATCTCAAAGTACCATCGCCTCTGTCTTTCTCTTCCCCAGTTCCAAAGCAGCAGGACCGACCCGAGCATCGTTTCGTTAAAAAACAATTCCCGACTCGTCGGTTCCTCTAGATCGAACGTTTTCCTGTTTACACGCGCCCGCGTATCGAGGCGAACGATTATATCCGTAACGTTCCCCGGCGCTTGACAATGCACCGTTGTGCGGACCGCAAGTTATCGCCCGCGGTAACGGCCGGCCCGATAACACAAGGAGGATCGAGAACTCGATGCATCCCTGCTCGATTCCGAGGAAGGACCGCGGCCGGTTGCAGTTGCAACTCTGTGCTACCAGATTAGACCCTTGATCTTGGACCCGGGGATCTCATATCGAGCCCTAATGACTCCAGATCGGGCCCTGGTGCAGTCAGATTACATGACCCTAGATCGGGCAGCCAGCGATCCTAGATTAAGGTGATCTTAGATTGGGTCCAGAAGATTTTCCCACATAGAATCTTTCTATTTTCTACCTTCTGTTTCCTTAACTTCATTGTAATTTATATTTTGTAGAAGATATCTTATTTTGACCTTCCGTCTGCTTTCTGTCTACCTTCTTCTGTTTGCATTTTATAAATTAATTTTCATCTGATTTATAAAATCATCTAGAAATATTCCAGGTCGGCAGAAATGTTCGGTGTTACAATAGCAATCGCAAAGGGTTAACCCGGCGTCAGTTAGGTGGGGTCTCGCAGAACCCAGAGATTTGAGATTTTCGTTGAAAAATAATGTTTCATTGTGTCAGTATTTTTTGAACAATAAAAATTAAATTTTGTGGAACTGCGTGTTTTCACTCTGTAAAATTACAAGCCTCTTAAGCAATGCCTAATCTTATATTCCTGAAAAAAGGTATTTATTTCTATAATACAATATATTATTCCGGTGAGACCCCACCTTACCACTTTCGATACATTTTCCCACCTTACCAACGCCGGGTTAATACCATCGAACGACAAGAATCGAACGACCTTCGAACGAACGTACTTCATCTTAAAAAATGAATGTGCACTGTTTCATCAATTTCTCCATTTCTCAATTCCTCAATCCGCGAACGATCGTCTCATTACCAACGTCGTTAGCACGGTCCCAGACCGGGTCTGCAGAGACCCAGCGGGTTCCCCTCGTACGAAGCGAGACGCTTGCCGTACAGCACAGCGAGGCATCATCAGAATCATCAGAATCCCCGGTCGGTTGGCATGGTGCCCCGTTCACCAAACGATTCCCCCATCGCGACCAGATATTTCGGTGCGAAAGAAGGAAAGATCGCGGGCTCGTTGCGCGCGGAGCTAGAGCAGGCCGAAAAAAGACGAGGATGAAGAATGGAAAGCACCGGGGCAACGTGCCGGCCCGAAGTTCTCGGCCACGAAACGAATTTAACGATCGCTCTCGCACATGGGAGAGAGAACGAGCGAGCGGGACGGAGCCAGGAGGGAGGTGGTGTGCCCGAGAGAAAAAGAGATAGCCCGCAGGAGGAATGCCGTCGGTGGCTAGATGGCTGCCTCGTCCCAAAGACGAGCACCGGAGAGAAAAGTGCGCGGCGCGGCCTGTGCAGCCGTGGGCTGCCTATATTTATCCGAGGATGCAATATTTGGCTGCGTCTTCTAGAGACTCGACCGGCCACAATTTTTTTTTTTTTTTTTTCTCTTTCTCGTCCCAACTTGCAGCGCACGGACGGGCGCATGAACGAACGAACTGCCTCCGAGAGCAGCCTACACCTCTCTCTCTCTCTCTCTCTCTCTCGCTCTCCTTTCTCTCGTTCTATCCAACGGCTTTTTTTCCCCTCTTTCTCTCTCCGGGCCACTACCTTGCTCTCTTCTTCGCTCGCTCTCCCCGCAGTTCCCTCCTCTTCGTCTTTCTTTCCCCTCTTTCTTTCTCTCCTCTCTTTCCCGCCCGGTTCTCTCCTCTCTCTCTCTCTTCTCCCGTTCTCCCCGCTACCCCACCCCCCCCGCTGCCTCTCTCCCGGTGGCTCTCCGCTCCTTCTTCAGCTTTATCACAATGAGCAACCGCGTGTGCGTGTCCGTGTCGTTAGGCAGTAGCTGTCGGTGCAGGCGTGGTTGGTTCCTTGCCCTCTGTCGCGTATTTATATCTAGCGAGTAGAGCGAATGCATTGCGGCTCGCTTCTTGTTTGCCGGGACCCGCGCGCGCTTCTCTTTCTTCGTTTCTCTTGCCGGCGCGGCGCGGCGCGGAGCGGCGCTGCGCTGAGTCCGGCGAGCAAGCGAGCGAGCGAGTACTATACACTCTCCGCGCGATCGGCCGTTCGCGGCTACACGTTCTGCCGTTGCTGATGCTGCTGCTCCCTCGAGAGAGAGATCGCTTTCCCTCTCGCTCCAACGGCCGATCCCTCCAGCCCGAGACCAGATCGGCCCCGCCAAACCTGCTCCGAGAAGCGTTAACGCCTAGCGCCGGCTAATCACCGGGATACGCCGATTTTTCACCGTGAGGGACACTTACCTGCGCGATTTTCGACCCCGGTCGTCTACCGACTATGAGCTGGTTTCGACGGGATCCCAGGATCAGAGATCCTGTGGGACTCGGTTCCAGGATTAATTTGGTGATAGGTGATAGCCTGACCTTTTCTTGTATACTATAATCGTATCTGTTGTTCATCCGATTCAAACTCCCCCAATTCTTCATGGACTAATGACTTTTTTCAACGTTGGAGTCCTGTGTATGATAGGGACCTGTGCGATTATCGACCCTGTTTTGCGAGATCTACCAGGGTCTCTGATCCTGAGGCACTCGGTTCTAAGCTGAATTTGGTGATAGGTGGTAGCCTAATCATTTGTTGTATGCCGATGTTATAGCTGTTCCTCATCCGATTTAAATTCTTCCAATCCTTCATGGACTAATGACTTTTTTCAACGATAGAGTCCTCTGTGTGATAGGGACCTGTGCGATAGGGACCTGTGCGATTATCGATCCTGTTTTGCAAGATCTACCAGAGTCTTCGATCCTGAGGCACTTGGTTCTAAGCTGAATTTGGTGATAGATTTTAGCCTAATCATTTGTTGTATGCCGATGTTATAGCTGTTCCTCATCCGATTCAAATTCTTCCAATCCTTCATGGACTAATACCTTTTTTCAACGATAGAGTCCTTTGTGTGATAGGGACCTGTGCGATTATCGACCCTGTTTTGCGAGATCTGCCTGAGTCTTCGATCCTGAGGCACTTGGTTCTAAGCTGAATTTCGTGATAGGTGGTAGCCTAATCATTTGTTGTATACCGATGTTATAGCTGTTGCTCTTCCGAGTCAAACTCTCCCAATCCTTCATGGACTAATGACTTTTTTCAACGATAGAGTCCTGTGTGTGATAGGGACCTGTGCGATTGTCGACCCTCTTCGACTGACCACGAGATCTATCAGAGTAGATCCTGAGGCACTTGGTTCTAAGCTGAATTTGGTGATAGATGATAGCCTGACCGTTTCTTGTATGCTATAGTATCTGTTATTCATCCGATTCAATCTCCCAATCCTCCATGGACTAATGACTTTTTTCAAGGATAGAGTCCTCTGTGTGATAGGGACCTGTGCGATTATCGACCCTGTTCTGCGAGATCTACCAGAGTTTTCGATCCTGAGGGACTTGGTTCTAAGCAGAATTTGCTGATAGGTGGTAGCCTAATCCTTTGTTGTATACCGATGTTATATCTGTTGCTCATTCGATTCAAACTCTCCCAATTCTTCATGGACTAATGACTTTTTTCAACGATGAACTCCTGTGTGTGATAGGGACCTGTGCGATTATCGACCCTCTTCGACTGACTGCGAGATCTACCAGAGTAGATCCTGAGGCACTTGGTTTTAAGCTGAATTTGGTGATAGGTGATAGCCTGACCGTTTCTTGTATGCTATAGTATCTGTTGTTCATCCGATTCAATATCCCAATCCTCCATAGGCTAATGACTCTTTTTCAAGGATAGAGTCCTCTGTGTGATAGGGACCTGTGCGATAGGGACCTGTGCGATAGGGACCTGTGCGATAGGGACCTGTGCGATAGGGACATGTGCGATTATCGACACTGTTCTGCGAGATCTACCAGAGTCTTCGATTCTGGGGGTCTTTGTTCAAAGCAGAATTTGCTGATAGGTGGTAGCCCAATCCTTTGTTGTATACCGATGTTATATCTGTTGCTCATTCGATTCAAATTCTCCCAATTCTTCATGGACTAATGACTTTTTTGAACGATAGAGTCCTGTGTGTGATAGGGACCTGTGCGATTATCGACCCTGTTCAACTGCAAGATCTACCAGAGTCTTCGATACTGAGGGACTTGGTTCTAAGCTGAATTTGGTGATAGATGGTAACCTGACCACTTTTTGTATGCTATAGTGGTAACTGTTGTTCATCCGATTCAAACTCTCTGAATCTGTCGTGCATTAAGAGGGTAGGACCCCCTCTAGAATACCTTAGAATACCCTAGAAATCTGGGCGACACATGGGTTTGCACGGGACGGGTTTACGTCCTTATACGAGCATATTTTTCGTTAGACAAGGGCTCATTGGATAGAGGAAGGTTAAATGAAGGAAAGCTCATCCAATGGCATAAAAATGGCTTGCATTACATTATTGAACATCATCAATTTTGGCTTACTTCTAACACTTATATTACAAAATATATGCATAATTTCATATAACAAAGGAGCTGAGCCCAATTCATTGAACCTGAGCGAATGAGCTATTCTAGAGGGGGTCCTACCCCCTTAAGGGCTTTGTAAGACTTGGTTATGGTTAGGCCTAGTATGATAATAGAGGTACTACAAAGGACCTGACCTTTTCCTATATAGGGTAACTGCATCAGTGAATGAACATTTAAGAAATTGTTCAGGAAGATATTTTATTTAAAAAAAGAATATGTGAATTAAAGGAATCTCATATATGCCAAATGGCTCCCTATACTTCATTTGTCAAAAATAAATGAACACAAATAAAATGAAATTATTATTATTTGTCTTTATTAAACGTTAAATAAAAAATATAAAAAATACCAGTCAATGAACACTACATTCTAGTAATTGAACAATGATGGAAAAGCAAAAAATACAAAAGCGTTCATTTACTGGTGCCCGTTTATTCACTGGTGCAGTTACCCTACCATAACGTTTTTCAGCAAAAAGAAGCTTCACACAATTTGTCTAAAAATCCCAAGAAATCGTCACAGTTCCTCGCAGAACGCGATCAGTTTTCCCTGTTCCGCCACGAATCCCAAATCCGGTCAGGAGTCGCTGAAGGAAACGTCGCGGATCAGCCGCGAAGATCCGAGAAAACTCTGATCGGCGCGGTGTTCCGTTGCTAGTATCGAGCTCGTTATCGCGAGCGTAATTTCCCGGCGCACGGAATTTCTATTAAAGTGAGACAGAGAATGAGAGCGAGAGAGAGAGCGCGAAGAGCCCGCGCGCGCGATTCGGAGCGGGTCCGTTCGATATACGAGCGCGCAGCTGCGTCCGCAGGAAAAGCGCTATTAATCGAACCGGCGGAAAAAGCGCGCGGCGTTTCCGCGATCGTTCAATGAAAGAGAGAGAGAAAGAGCGAGAGAGAGAGAGAGCGTATATCTTAGATCGGAGAAAGAGAGTATCGGTCGTAAACGCGCAATCACGCGATTACACGTTATTTTAATCGGGGCCCAGACGATGCTCGACGACGCAGGAACGCTTCGAACGACGGGGCGGGCTCGATCGCGCGCCGCGCACGCCGGATGTCGTAAAATTACGGCGGCCGGTGGCATTAAAATCGAGAGATTCCGAACTCCGCCGGCTACACTGTTGGAAATTAGAACTCGTCACGCGAACCGCTAGCCAACAGCCCCGAAGAGAAACGAAGGCCGACGGTGTGCCTGAGCGAGTGCGAGAGAGAAAGTACTCCGTACGTTTGCCGATTTTTTAGCATTATTATCGGGCTCTTTAGGCCGAGACCCGCAATTTCTACGGATTTTAAATTCCTACCGGTTCGTCAGCTCTTTTCGGAGGGGTGGATTGAAATAATGGATACGCTTTATGCGGTCTGAATATTGTTTATTGGTGGTGCGACGAGAGGGTGCTTATCATTGCGATGTATTACCGATTGTTTACCTGCTAGACAACCCTCTTTTTATTGCTGTCGATCATTTTCCTTTAGGATTCGAGTTTAGGATTTAAACGCCCAGATGTTTCGGAGAAATACTTGCAGTTGTGCTATAGCGAAAAGTATTGTATAAAAATTTTATTGGGCTGATAAGAGACCTATGTTTATTAGAGCTGCGACACGAGGATGCTTGTCCTTGCAATTAATTACCGATTGTTACCTGCTAAAGAACCTCTTTTGTTTTGCTGTGGATCATTTTCCTTTAGGATTGGACTTTAGGATTTAAACGCCCAGATGTTTCGGAGAAATACTTGCAGTTGTCCAATAGCGAAAAGTATTGTGTAAAAATGTTATTGGGCTGATAAGAGACCCCATGTTTATTGGAGCTGCGACGCGAGGATGCTTGTCCTTGCGATTAATTATTTGGCGAAACAGATATTTCAAATACTATTTAATATTTTAGATTTTATTTTGCTTAACAAAAATAGTATTTTATTTGAACAATCTGAACCTGAAAATAAAATATTTCTATTTCAACAATTTGATTCAGAAAATAAAATATTTCTATTTCAACAATCTGATCCAGAAAATAAAATATTTCTATTTCAACCATTTGATCCAGAAAATAAGATATTTCTTCTTTAACAATCTGAAACACTTTTGGATTGTTATAATACTCTGAGGAACCGCATAAACATACACTGTATCTTATCGTTAAGAAACGATTTACACTCATAAGTGTATTGAATTCGAACCATTATTTTCAGCAATAATATTTATAATTGAAATTGAAAATAAAGAGAGAGAGACAAAATACAAATGTTATCAATATTATTCAAATAAAATACTATTTTCAAAAATTACTGCATCAAATAAAATATTTTATTTTTAAAATTGTGCACATACTCTAAAATAAATAGGATCATTTAATATTTACTATTTCAAATACTATTTTCCCCAGCTCCGTTGCGATGTATTACCGATTGTTACCTGCTAGACAACATCTTTTTTTGCCGTCGATCATTTTCCTATAGGATTGGACTTTAGGATTTAAACGCCCAGATGTTCGGAGAAATGAAATAGTTGCAGTTGTGCTATAGCGAAAAGTATTGTGTAAAAATGTTATTGGGCTGATAAGAGACCCATGTTTATTGGAGCTGCGACGCGAGGATGCTTGTCCTTGCAATTAATTACCGATTGTTACCTGCTAAAGAACCTCTTTTGTTTTGCTGTGGATCATTTTCCTTTAGGATTGGACTTTAGGATTTAAACGCCCAGATGTTTCGGAGAAATACTTGCAGTTGTGCAATAGCGAAAAGTATTGTATAAAAATGTTATTGGGCTGATAAGAGACCCCATGATATTGTAGGGTTAATTATTACAACAGAGAGTTTCCCTCGATGATCAATCGGATGTTTACGATCCAAGGTTTGAACAAGCCGTTGCCCCTTGGTTTTATCTGGCGATGGCCGCGACTGCTTAATTAGCGGCTAATCTCGACCTCGAGGGCGTCGATCGTCGAAGACGAGGAAGAAATCGGTCGCAGTGCGTCAGCGAGCCAAAGCGAATCAACGGAAACGGAGGTTTCGCTCGTAAATAGCACCGCGAGGAGGTAAAAGTCGACTGGCTCGTTAATGGGGAATACACTGTGCTTCCAAGAAGCACCAGAAACGCCGGCGAGCACAAGGGAACGATGACAGAGCGCGACGATCACTATACCGGAGGGGCGGCGCGACGTGTTCCAGCCGATTTATCGTTAATTTATGCGGGGCCTATTCTTTAACCGTGGCTACTACCACGTTTTCGCAAACTTTCAGTCGAAACCCGAAGAACTGATCTGCGAAAATCAGACAAACACGCATTTTAAAAAAACTGTAGGAATCTATGAACGAACACTTAGGCTACATGTCTGTCGAAATTATTATTTCATTCCCCGAGTGCTATTTCTATAAGAAAGCTGTGTCATTGTTAAGTTCTTGCATTCCGAAAGACAATTCTAATATTTGATGGTTATAGCACTCAGTTTCCTTAGATCGTACAGTTACCGTTTTCTTAGATCGAATATTTACTGTAACTCCAAATCGTTCCTCCAACAGAGGTCATTCTCTATTTATTATGGAGAGAGTATTTTATTTATTTGTAGACGAAGTTGTCATATTATTTACTACCCTTACAACACATACTGTCCATCGATTTATAATTCGATGTTGAACAATTAATGTTGTTCGAATCTTGTCTCCTATTATCTTGCATCGATTCGACGCCAAAGAACTAATCAAATTGTCAATTCATTTTTTCAATTTCCAATGTGGCAATTCCTCCTCTGTTTCATTTTATCGAACGAGTCTGTAACACGCTCGGTTTGATAAAACCGCCATAAAAACGCTGTACTCAATGATTGTACTCCGCTGAACGGGCTCAGTAGGTCCCAACAATAACAAAGTTAACGAAGAAGTTCAGTATAGCAGGACCTTGATCAACTGGGTCGCGATTATCCGCAATCTGAAACGCGCCAAGTCTGTATGTCTGACAGATTCGTCATATTACGCAAAAGCCAAATTCGTTTTGCTTAAATTTTTCTTCTGTCAACGATCACTCATTTTTCCCATAAATGCATGAAATCCAATAATTATAAAAGATGTGCATCGAGTCAAGAAATTCTGTAGGTTCTCGTGCATCGGTATGAGAAGTAGAATCAGCCGTTCGCGATCAGACGCGCTAGCCCATTCCTCTTCAATAGCACGCTAATTATAATATCTAAATCCGCTTCCACGTTTTCTTATTTTTTCCATCAAAATGACTTTTTTAATTCCATCATATAATGGGTAACTAGACGAGAATTCGGTACAAAATCGGTCATTTAATGGATGACGGTCTGGTTTAGATTTTGATTGTCCAAAATCTCCTCAAAATCCACTTCCACGTTTTCTTATTTTTTTCCATCAAAATGACTTTTTTAATTGCATCATAAAATGGGTTACTAGACAGGAATTCGGTACATAATCGGTCATTTAACGGACGACGGTCTGGGTTAGATCTTGATTGTCCAAAATCTCCTCAAAATCCACTTCCACGTTTTCTTATTTTTTAATTCCGTCAAAAAATGAGTTACTAGATGGGAATTCGGTACAAAATCGGTCATTTAACGGATGACGGTCTGGGTTAGATCTTTATCGTCCAAAATCTCCTCAAAATCGTTCCAGCTTCTCCGGACGAAATCTCGCACAACAAAATCCACTTCCACGTTTTCTTATTGTTTCCATCAAAATGACTTTTTTAATTCCATCATATAATGGGTTACTAGACGGGAATTCGGTACAAAATCGGTCATTTAACGGATGATGGTCTGGGTTAGATCTTCATCGTCCAAAATCTCAGCTTCTCCAGACATTAGTCGTTGGATCTCTTTACCTCTCCTCCTCCGTTTATATGTATCTCCTTAGCTGAAGAAACACAGCGCGGAAAGTAATATCGCGGTGCTGGCCGATAAGTCGTGACTCCGGGACAATCGCCTTAACCGATGACGAAGAACAAGAAACAACTACAAACACCCTCTCTCTCTCTCTTCGACAAAACACATCGCGGAACAAAGACAGAAGCGCGAAAATTAGAGTTGAAGAAAGAGACTCGAGAAGCGAGAGAAGACTAAGTAGACAGACGAAGAGGAGAAAAGATTAAAAAAGAAGAAGAGGAAGAGAGAGAGACAGAGTGGGAGAGAGAGAGAGAGTAAGAAATGACAAGCTGTCGTAGGAAAAGACGACGGAAGGGAATCGTGCCTCTTTAAAGTATCGGGAGCAATCTCCCTCGGTTGCCACTGTTACAATTTCAAACAGTCCTGCGTTTCATTTATTTTTTATCGGGGAGAGAAGTTTGTTGACCTTGCAGTGCGAAACGCCAGGAATACATTGGAGGAGGCACGAAAGTGGGGTAGAGTAGACGACGATGCCGCTGGTAGTGGTGGTGGTGGTGTTGGCGATGCTTTTGCCATGGAGTAGGGGGGTCAGGGGGTGATACGGGGTGATAAGGGGTGATAGGGGGGGGCAGGAGAGACGACGTCGGGGGTTGTGTGTGTGAGGGTTGCTCGGCTCTTTGGAGTGGGACGAATCGGACGGCGAGCAAGTTATTTCGCGCGAAATCTGCATTGGCCGAATTCGAGCCCCGCGATTCTCTCCGCCCCCGCCGCCCCCCGCCGATATTCTTCGACTATTACTGCCACGCGACCCGACTATCGCCGTGACAGCCTTCCTGGAGACGTCTTATTAACCCCTTGCCCTATTACGTCGAGTTTCGACGCCGTCTTCACACCCCTCGCACAATTATTTATACTGGCAATAATAGTTATGGATGTGCAATTTTGTTTTTATTTTGTCGAACGGTATATAGAAATAAACTTGGAATAATAATATTGGCGCGCTGGTTCGATCAAATTCTACCCTATATATATAGCTAATTTGTTGTAAACTCAAACGTTTCGATTCGGATATGAATCTGTGCGTCATAAGACCACATTTGCTATAGAATTGTTTTTTATTCGAGAAAACTAAATTGTCACCAATTAGTGTATTAATAACGTTCCTTCCGACACTTGTGTCTAAGGCAGGGCCCGCTAGATAGCCTTACTGATGAGTCCTCTAGCGGGTCCAGGACGAAACACCACCTTTCTTTTCCTCGAATAGAAAACAATTCTATAGCGAAACGTGGTCTTATGACGCACAGATTCATATCCGAATCGAAACGTTTGAGTTTACAACAAATTAGCTATATATAGGGTAGAATTTGATCGAACCAGCGCGCCAATATTATTATTCCAAGTTTATTTAAAACATTGACGATCAACAAGAATAAATAAAATTAAAGGTATATAGAAATTACTGAATTTTTATTTAGATTTCTCGGAATTTTTAGAACAATAATGCATGGTCGAATGAAGAAATTGAATAAAATCGAAAGTTTTCGATGAGACGATTTCAGTCGTTGCTAGTAAGAAATGTTGAGTTCGTGCGATTAACCCCTTGCACTACGATTCATTTTACGGTTGCAGTGATTAGAACTTGTTTGTCGTTTTTAATTTCATAGAAAAAAAGAAGTTTGTATGTAAGTTATACCTATGCAGTCTCCAATGGTTTCAACAACAAGAAAATATAATTTTGTTTCAATTTAAAGTTTAAAGGAAATTAGTAACATGAATATTTAGTATCTTCGAAATCGTCGTCACGAGTCCGACTCGGTATTATAGTGCAAGGGGTTAAAGAATGGATCAAAGTGGACAGGAAATTAATAAGACACATATTCGCACAGGAAACCGCTTCGGAAACGGCAAGAATCGTTCTTGATACGCGCAGCTTCAAAAGCAAAGATTTCCTTTCATCCCGATCAACCCATCTTTTGCTTGAACGATAGCAAAAAGTGTGGCAGACTGCGGATCCTCCTGCATTTATGACTCCTCCCCGTAGATCTTCGAGAACGAATAAAACAGAGCTATCCCAATAAAATGTTATTCTTGCACGCAGTGTTTTCCGCGCCTGCTGAAACGACTAACGCGAGAAAACAAATTCTATTTCGCCGCGAATTCGTGACGGCCGCTCGTAAAAATGTAAAGCTGCATCAACCCCGCAATCTATTCCAAAAGCACTGTAATCAAGAGATACCGTGCGAGTCGGAAAATGTTGTTGAAGCAAATCATTTGTTATGCACACAAACGACACACGCGCACTGTTGGCAATCAGACGAAACATCGACGATAACTAAGTATTGAATTTTGACAATTCTGAACAAATTGGCTACAAGTTCTTTGTCTAATTGACGATAATTAAATATTGATTTTTCCGGAAGGGGCGGAAATTCTGTTGCTGGAAAAAATGGTCAATGGAGAAATGACACGCAAATCATGCAATTAAAAATCAAAATAAAATGCGCTATTATGCAAATACTAAATTCACGAGGATGAAAATTTCCTTACAAGAGAAAATGGCCCCTACATAAAATGTCTACGGAACAAGTTCCTATACACCCTAATGCTTTCGTAAAAATTAAACACATGCAATTAAAAATCTGAATAAAATTCGACATTATGCAAATACTAAATTCACGGGGATGAAAATTTCCTTACAAGAGAAAATGGCCCCTACAGCAAATGTCCACAGGACAAGTTCCTATACACCCTAATGCTTTCATAAAAATTAAACACACGCAATTACAAATCAAAATAAAATTCGACATTATGCAAATACTAAATTCACGGGGATGAAAATTTCCTTCCAAGAGAAAATGGCCCCTACACAAAATCTCTACAGGACAAGTTCCTATACACCCTAATGCTTTCATAAAAATCAAACACATGCAATTAAAAATCAAAATAAAATTCGACATTATGCAAATACTAAATTCACGGGGATGAAAATTTCCTTCCAAGAGAAAATGGCCCATACACAAAATCTCTACAGGACAAGTTCCTATACACCCTAATGCTTTCATAAAAATTAAACACACGCAATTAAAAATCAAAATAAAATTCGACATTATGCAAATACTAAATTCACGGGGATGAAAATTTCCTTCCAAGAGAAAATGGCCCCTACACAAAATCTCTACAGGACAAGTTCCTATACACCCTAATGCTTTCATAAAAATCAAACACATGCAATTAAAAATCAAAATAAAATTCGACATTATGCAAGTACTAAATTCACTGGGATGAAAATTTCCTTACAAGAGAAAATGGCCCCCACACAATATGTGTTCACCACAAGTTTCTACACACTCTAATGCTTCAATAAAAATTAAACACAAGACGTTAAAAATCTAAATAAAATACTATCATCGCCAAATATTAAATTTCTAAAATTGGGGGTGTAAAGTCCATTATGGGACAAAATGGCCCCATCATTGTGTTGCTTAAAGGAGTAATTATCGGTGCAGGGTATAAGGTTCGCCGCGCGGCAAAATTTGAACAGAACCAGCAGAATCGAGATGTCTTTATTCGTCTTTATTCGTCTTTATTCGACACTGCTAACATTTCCTTTGTCCCGCTCGGTCGAGTTAGCCGACGGGCACGAGGACGCTTTAAGGAGCTGCCAGGAAAACAGACAGAAATCGCGGGTTCTCCTTTCTCTGTTTCTCTGTCTCTCTCGTCTCGTTCGCGATGGAACGAAATCGTGGAGAGTTTCAGAAGTGGCGGCCGAGTGCGACTGCGTGTCGCTTGTTTGGCTATTAGCGAAGCTCCGCGACTGTTTACCGTGTTTCTTCGTTTGAATTAAAGGAGAGGAGGCCGAAAGACACTGCGTGCCAGCTGTAAATGGATGTGTCTAACGCGCGATGATCATTGGGGGACCCGGTTGATCTTCAGAGACAATTACCGATCGGGATGTCCCCTGCTTCAACTCTGCGAATGTATAGCACTTTTAATGAAAATGATCTAAACAAAGATCGGAATTACTCTGTTAATTTGCAAAATTGATTTGTAAATAATTAACATTTCTGTATAGCACTTTTACTTTACTTTGTCTACGAGCAATCTGTTTCTTTACTGAAATGTCTGCCTGATTTTTATAAAATACTCTATGGAAATGTAGATTTGTATAAAGATTTGCAGTACGATAACTATATTATAAAAATTTCATGAATGACCACTGGCATACCTTCCACCACGAATTTTTATAACGGTGAAAAATGGTCAGTTCAATTTAGCTAACCCTTAATAGGTATTATGCCCTTAACGATATTCAATAACAGAAGAATTTTATATTCGTACCTCAGAAATTGCCAATATACGGTTAAATGTTTAATTATAGTAGTCAGTGGTGTTCGGTCTCTGCGGTATTTTATTACAATAATTAAAATTGCTATCCTGCATATATTTCTGTCAAGGTGAACAATATTATAAACATTATATGGACTTAAAAAGAAATTCCGTCATCCTAGGAAAAATCTTGTCGTCTATAAAAATTAGCATGCATTTTCTAGAAACACAGTAATAAAACTTGTTGCCCATAAATATTAGTATATATTTGTAGGAACGCAGAAATGAATCTTGTCGTTTGTAAAAATTAGTACATACATATTTTCTAGAAACGCGAGAAATTAATTTTATCGTCGAATAAAAATTATTATACTGTACTTGAAATGTATGAACTAATTTTATCGTCGCAAAAAAATTATTATACTATTCTTGAATTGTATAAATTAATTTTATCACAGAAAAAAATTTATTATACTATACTTGTAATATATAAATTAATTTTATCGTCGAAAAAAAATTATTATACTATATTTGAAATGTATAAATTAATTTTATCGTCGAAACAAAATTATAATATACTATACTTGAAATGTACAAATGAATTTTATCGTCGAAATAAATTACTATACTATACTTGAAATGTATAAATTAATTTTATCGTCGAAAAAAAATGATCATACTATACTTGAAATGTATAAATGAATTTTGTCGTTTATGAAAATTTGTATACATTTTCTGGAAACGTAGGAACACTTCGCAGAACGATGGTTCAGTTCGAACAATTGGCAAGTGGTACGCAGTGGTGTCGTAATATCCCGAGACGTCGCAGGCGAATTCCCCGGGCATTAATTAACGAAGATTAGCGTGTGCAACAATGTTCCGCAGATATTATCGCGGAAATGATCGCGCCCGTAACACGGCCACTAAATTAAATCCGCGCCTCTCTCGCCGGGAATGTTTTTCGCGAGCGGTAACGCGCCCGCGACGATGAATCAAACTAATTAAATCATTCGCCCACGCGGTACAATTATTTCGTTTTAAGGCGTCGAGGGGCCGGGATGGTTTTGCTCGGGCCAAAACGGGCCCGGAGGAAACCCGACGATTAAGAGCATCCTTGACAACCGGACACGCGATCCACCATTATCATTGTCAATCATCGTCGCTTTATCTACACCGTTCACTATGCTTCGTCCGTGCGGTCTGTACTCAGTTTATTTACTACACTTTAAGTCTCCCATTCTCGAGAAATCGCCGATATTTGAACTGTAATAATTTCGTTAAAAAAAAATGTAATTGGACTCACTTTAAAGCTTGATGTTCATTTTTGTCCAAAATATTTTTTTATGATTCAGTGACTGGAAACCGTAGACACATTTTTGGACCAAAATATTATAAATTGAAACGTCTGTAAAAATATTTAAAAATTTTTCTTGCGACTAAAATCAAAGTAGATTTAAAGATTGAAACTTCACCTTTGCAAAGAATGCTTAAAACTCGATTTACGTTTTTTCTAGTTCTTGACATCTCAGAAAAAAATCCAATTGTACTTATTCGAAGAGTCCCTTAAAATGGTACATAATTAATTGAAAAGTTTTTACAATCAATAGGTACTGAATTTTTTTTTCGCTTCTCTAACTTCTCACAAAAAAAATCCAATTCGTATGCTTCGATATTAAAAATCTACGGTCGTTTAAAACGTGTGCCAATACTATTTCGATTCAGCGTATCCGAAGAAAAATGATCGTAGATCACGGCCGCTCGAATGACGAGGACTTTCACGAGAGCGAGATCCTCGGTAGGCTTGTCTTTGGGTCACTCGGCTGCGGGCCGCCTAAAATTGAAAGTAGCCTAACCACGGGTTACGGGTGGCGTGTTCGTGTTCTCGCGTGTCTGCGTCTCGTCTGGCCACGTGTATCTCGAAGCCGGCTCGGTTCTTTCGCGAGTTTTTTGGCTCGGCTAGCTCGCATCGTGCTCTCGGGGAGGAGAGAAGCTGTTTTGCCTGGCCGCTTCGAACCGAATTTAGAGCGTGTGGTAGTGAAAAGAGGCGGTGGCCCGGTTCGAAAAGAGACGGAGCTCTTTCTCTCTCGGCGGAAAAAAAAGAACTGAGAGGGAGAGAGAGAGCGAGAGAGAGAGAGAGAGAGAAAGCGACAGAGAGAGAGGGAGAGAGGGAGAAAGAGAAAAAGGGAGAAGAGCTCGGCAGCCGCGCGAAATCGCGGCCGAGCCCCGGCATAGGAGATTCGTTATGCGTTGCGCCGGATGAAAGATACGCCCTACGACGAAACGAAGGAAAATTATGAGCGCGCGCTAACGCGAAGTAATATTTAATGCGGCAGAAAATTCTGGCCGCGAGACTCGGCGCTCCAGCGTTCCCGTGATTCTCCAACCCCCATATTCTCTCTCTCTCTCTCTCTCGCTTCTTTGTTTTTCCTTCGTTCTTTTCTGTTTTCAGTGGCCGCCGCCGCCGCCGCCGCCCCATCGTTGACACACCCGAAGAATTGTGCCCGTAATTAATGGCCGTTAATATGTTTAACAAAGGCAATTAATATCCGTGGTCCGCGAGCAAACGGACGCGCTTTCTCGCTCTCTCTCTCTCTCTCTCTATCTTTCTCTTTTTTTTCCTCTCGCTCTTATGGCTCCACCCTCGCGTTCATTAGAGCCCGGCCGAAGTGTAAATGATGGCGGGCCAGACGATTGACGCGTTCTGATAATTAACACGTAATAATATACCGTTAATATTCTTCTACAATTGCATCCTCGAATATTCATGGGCTCTAGATTCTCTCTCCCTCTCCATCTCTCTCCTTTTCTCTCTCTCTCTCTCTCTCTCTCTCTCTCTGGATTCTCCACCGGGATTTTTTCTCTCGCTTCTTCCCCCAGCATAGTTTCTCGTTTCATCTTTCGCTGTTTTTGCTCCGTTCCAGTGCTGGTTGCATAATACCGCTCATTAACTTCGCAATCAGATTGAACCGCGTTGGCCAGCGGCCGTGCACGTATCCCGACATTGTATCTATTTTGCCGCGTGCGCGAGCAACACTGCCCCGGAACACGTTCATAGCTCGCGCGCGATTATGTTGATGGCCTCGCGAATCGCGCGACCACTTCGCCCATTGTGCTTCCCCGTTTGCCGATCCGCCCGCGATACCTTAATCACCGCTAATTATTGCACAGACATCTGGAATGGAACATCGCTCCGATCCTACGATTTTCGCGGAGATCATGCTCGTTGATGATCTGGGCGTCGGGACGTTACGATGTTATAGTAGTAGATGTTTGTAATAGTTGGTAGTATTTTTAATTAATTTATGTAGCATTTTAAGAAACCCTTCTAATGATTGTAATTTGATTTTTGCATAGCTCATTTAATTTTTCTGAGTTGTCAAGGTCACGTTGTGTTTCTTCAAAGTCGATGCACCTCTTTTTTAATACCACGTTGTTACTATGATGAGCTCGAGGTGACCTTGGAAGAACCTTTGAAAATACTCAAGGTCACCTTGATATCTCAGAAAAAAACGTGATCTAAAAAAATTGAATTGTACTCATCTCAGTGCGTCCTTTAGAATGCTGCATTATTCATTAAAAAGTTTTCTTGTACAACCAATAAATACCGAGTTATCTATTGTTTTTTAAATAAAATTGTCACAGTTCAATTATCGACAATTTCTAGAAAATGATAAACTTATAGTGTTCAAATATATTTTAATTCTAACGAAAAGAAGGGGCATCGAAGATAACCAAACAAAATATTACAAACCAATACATAAATTCGGTTCATCTGCAGCTTTGAAAATACTCAAGGTCACCTTGATATCCCAGAAAAAACGTGATCTAAAAAAATTAAATTGTACTCATTCAGTGTGTCCACTAAAATGCTGCATTCTTCATTAAAAAGTTTTCTTGTACAACCAATAAATACCGAGTTATCTATTTTTTAAAATAAAATTGTCACAGCTCAAATATCGACAATTTCTTGAAAATGATAAACTTATAGTGTTCAAATATATTTTAATTCTAACGAAAAGAAGGGGCATTGAAGATAACCAAAAAAAAATATTACAAACCAATAAATAAAGGTTCATCTGCAGCTTACTGTTAGTCGTAGCAAAGCAACTTGTCGACACGAATAATGCCAACATTGTGGTCATAAATTTTGAGTGATGTTTCTCCGGACTGTCTTCCAGCTAATTCCTTTGTTATAATTGTTGCAACAAGTATTAAATAGAAGTTGAGGAAACACGTCGCACGGAAGGGAAGGAAAAAGGAAAGAGAGTGGAACGTAAAAGGCGAGGATCAGCTGCCGGGACTGTTGCCAGACCTAAACCATGTTAAATTAAACTGCGCAGGGAGAAGAAAGTATTCATGCCCCCGGAAAGCTGAATTCGCGCGGAACTGGCTGATATAAATAATTTTTTTCCCGGCGCCCGCGATAAAACATGTATCAAGGGTTGAAAGCGAGAGTCCGCGATCTGTGAAAACTGTTCCAGCTTTTTGTTCGGTGGAGCGGGAAGTTCGTTTTTCGAGATTCTCATGAAAGAGTCACCGGTGTTACTATGATCCTATGTTACCATGTTCTTTCTTTCATGATATGCGCGTTCAGAGACTTCTATGATTCTAGGCGGTCCGATTAAAATTTCATTTTTCTTCCGGAGCATTGTATGCAGAAAATAAATTTTTTTGCTCAGTTTACTATAACTTGGAATGAACCGACGAAGGTCATTCTTGACCTAATTCAGGTCTAGTTAGACTAACATCGCTGGTGTGTCTTGTAAAGACACATGAGTTCAAGATTAACACTAAACCGGTTGTTATAAATGACCGGTTTTATATGTTTCATTTTGTAATTATTGAAATTATGAAGCTGCTTTCATGGGAATTGATTCAACAAATCTTTTTATCCAAGAACATATTGAAATAAAAATTGCACAAAATCTAAATAAACAGAGCCTTGTCATTTTTACAAGCTACAACATTTTAATCGCTTTTAGTGTTCGGTAGGTTTAGCATTAAGGGACAAGAAAAGGAAACAAACATGAATTTGGGAGTATATACGGAGAGCCCATAAAGTGGGCCAGTAGTGACTCTAAAGGAAATAGCGCAGAGTCCCGCAGCAAGGACACTATCACCCAACTTCTTAATCATGAAGTATCCTACACCTCTAGACTAAAAGTGGGGCTACAGAGTGGAAAAGGTAATTTACGGACACAGTTCATCTATTAGGTCCGATACCCTAACTTGCTAGGTCCTACTCATCTAGCTTGGCAATGAAAGGTAGCTATGGGCTTTAGAGTAGAAGTTTAGAAATTGGATCGCAGATAAAATTAACTAAAATAGTGCCAAGTCTTGGAGCAAGGACCCTATCCCCAACATCTTAATCAAGAAGAATCCTACACATCTAGACTAAAAGGGGTAGAGTGGAAAAGGTGATTTAAGGACACAGTTCATCTATTAGGTCCGATACCCTAACACGCTAGGTCCTGATCATCTACCTTGGTAATGAGAGGTAGCTATGGGCTCCAGAGTAGAAGTTTAGAAATTGGATCGCAGATGAAATTAACTAAAATAGTGCAAAGTCCTGAAGCAAGGACCCTATCCCCCAACTTCCTAATCAAAAAGAGTCCCTTATGCTTAAACTAAAAGACTGCAAAGGGGGGCCGGAAGTGAAGATGCCAATTTAAGGACAGAGTTCCGCTGCTAGATCCCTATCCTCTAAATCACCAATGCAAACTAGCCGTATCCCCAACTCCAAGAGCTTATAAAACTGGATCAGAGCGTGCAAGACCTGAAGAATCTGATCAAGGCTGGGTGATCAAGGCTGGGGCATTCAAACGCAAGGTCCCGGGGCGGGAATGCGTGCGCTAGCTCTCGCTAGCGTACGCGCAGGCGAGGTGTGCACCTCGTGCACGGTGCACCGCCTGGTAACCGACGGCAACCGGAGAACCAGGTGAAAAAAGGGTGGTCGGGACACAATCGTGGTCGAATGGGTCTCTCCGAAGTGTGCCAATGGAGTCGCCTTGCCGGTTCGACGCGTCTACAAGCCGCGGGAAGGATTCCCGGTTGGAACGCGTCGTCGCGGAGATTTCTTCTTCTTCTTCTTCTTCTTCTTGTTCTACCTCTTCCTTCTGCTCTCCCTCTCCCCAACCCCCCTCTGTTTCTCTCTTATCCGACCACCACCTCCCCGTCACGCGATAATTAAAGAAGAGTTTTATTCATACGAGATGCACGCGAGTTAACGAGCAACATGGATGACGCTGCTCCCTAAGCAGCGCTCCAGATAATGATGCTGCGCATCGGTCTTGCGCCGTTGCGCGGTTGCCAGCGCTCTTTCCGCTGCTGCGTCGAGTTGGGCTGCAGCGCCGTTACACGCACCCGGATCAGCTGCATCTAGAGCCCGAATGCGTGTATATGCACCTAGACGGGCCGAACTGACACACCCATAATCACGGCAATTATGCACGCGAACCCACGACAGCCACTTCTTCCCTTTCCACCTCTGCCGATCCTAACTCCCTGCTGCTTTCGAAGCATCTTCTTTCTCGCTCTACCGTTCCTTGACTTCTTTACACGCGGTCTACTATACGTCACCGATTTCCCGTCTACGCCTTCTTCTTCGTTGCCTTCATTGAAAGAAGATCGTTTACCCCGACGCGATTTAATTACGCTTTCGAATCTCTTATGCTACGATGGAGAACGCCTCGCGTTGCTAACGCAGCGCCATGTTTGAATTTCCCGCCCGATTCTGCGGCACCGTTAGCTGCCAGTTGTTCGCGTTGCAGTTTCCTTTTATCCGTTGCTGAATATTTTCTACTCAATGTCACTCGAAGGTCACAGCGTTTGTAGAATCTTGCATTGGCTTTGATCTCAGCTGTTGTGCCGCGATAATAACAATGGGGACCAGCCATAGGTCACTAGGACTATACGCACATAATAAAAAAGAGAGTCCGAAGAAAGGAGAGAGAAAGAGAGAGAGACAGGTAGCTTTCTACGTAATTACCGGTATCGATTTCGTCGTATTACCGGCTGGTGCATGGGCCACGGTGCGATGCATCGCGATGCGGCGAGTGCATAAACGCGGTTACGCTGTTCCTCCTCCTCCTCCTCCACCTCCTCCTCCTCCTCCTCCTCTCTCTCTCTCCCTCTTTCATCCCACTCCTGACTATTTTTTCCTCGGTGGCCCGGAGCACTGCGGCCAAGCTGCGCCACTCGCCGCCCCCGAAAATTGGAGCAACAACGCGCGCGCCACCCCCGCACCAAAAGACACCCCCATTTCCTTGGTCCGGGCCGCGCCAAATCTCGCGGTGCCCGTTAACCTAACCCCGAACCATGGTTGCCGTAAATCACCGGACCGGCGAATTCGTCCGCGACCCTGCCAAATTGCCGGACCCCGCGTCGCGCAATTTTTTGGAACGTAAACAATGTGGAACGAAGTCATGGTCTCTCCCTCGTTCTCCCACCAACCACACACACACATACACACGCGCGCGTGCACACTGTCGTCTTGTTTCTCCCACCTTGAATCGGCGGACCTTTATGCAACCGGGGTTCTTTATGCAAATTTCGATTATTCGGCTCCACTTTTATCCAAGAGAAACGAACCCCGAGTCGCGATCTCGCGCAGAATTTCCCTCGGAATTAGCCGAATTTATGGCCGGTTTGTGCGGAAAGTCTGCCGCGCATTTGGCACGATGTGGATTTATTGAGTTTGTTGTGGGTGGTATAATAATCGTGTAATAGATTACTTGGGTCGGTGTAGGTTCGATGATACAAGTTTGAAAGTTGTCTTTGACCGGATGTCGTAGGGGATTGTTGATCGTGGAGAATTTGGCAGAATGTAAATTATGTGACTACATAGTATTTGTTGGATCCTGTGCTCGTGCGTATTGTAGATAGGGTGTTCGGTATTTTAATTGAATATACACGGTGTTCACAATGACACTGGACAGCGTTTTTCTTGCAAATAGTGAACATTAGAAACAAATGAAAGAGGAAGAACTATTTTTTGCAAGCGATGTAACGTCACATGAAAGCGTGTGCCAAAACGAATTCATTCTTATATGACACAATGACCTTCAAGGTCACACAAGGTCAGAAATTGAGGAAATACTCCGAGCAAAGCTTGTACAATACAATCTTAACAACATTGGTATAATGTGGCAAATTATGTGGCGACATAGTATTACGGTTGGATCTCCTGTGCTCGTGGGTATTGTAGATCGGGTGTTCGGTATTTTAATTGAATATACACGGTGTTCACAATGACACTGGACAGCGTTTTTCTTACAAATAGTGAACATTAGAAACAAATGAAAGAGGAAGAACTGTTTTTTGCAAGCAATGTAACGTCACGTGAAAGCGTGTCCCAAAACGAATTCATTCTTATACGACACAATGACCATCAAGGTCACACAAGGTCAGAAATTGAGGAAATACTCAGAGCATTGCTTGCACAATACAATCTTAACAACATTGGTATAATGTGGCAAATTATGTGACGACATAGTATTACGGTTGGATCTCCTGTGCTCGTGGGTATTGTAGATCGGGTGTTCGGTATTTTAATTGAATATACACGGTGTTCACAATGACACTGTACAGCGTTTTTCTTGCAAATAGTGAACATTAGAAACAAATGAAAGAGGAAGAACTGTTTTTTGCAAGCAATGTAACGTCACGTGAAAGCGTGTGCCAAAACGAATTCATTCTTATACGACACAATGACCATCAAGGTCACACAAGGTCAGAAATTGAGGAAATACTCAGAGCATTGCTTGCACAATACAATCTTAACAACAGTGTTGCTCACAGACATGATTGGGGACAATGATCGAATGTCGATGCTCAGCAATATCTGCTCAACAATATCACAATGTTAATACGTACATTGTTTTTCCATCATTGTCAGTTGATCTGCATCAAGACAGTTACATTTAGACAGTTTAAGGGGGTAGGACCTCATCTAGGGTGTCCCTAGAATTCCCTAGAATACCCTAGAAATCTATACCCTAAAAAAATGCTCATAAGTACGAAAACCCATACCGCACAAACCCATGTTTCGGGCAGATTTATAGGGTAATACCCTAATACCCTAGAATTCCCTAGAATGCCCTAGAAATCTATACCTTAAAAAAATGCTCATGTAAGTACGAAAACCCGTACCGCACAAACCCATGTTTCGGGCAGATTTATAGGGTAATACCCTAATACCCTAGAATACCGTAGAAATCTATACCCTAAAAAAATGCTCATATACGTACGAAACCCCATACCGCACAAACCCATGTTTCGGGCAGATTTCTAGGGTAATCTAGGGTATTCTAGGGACCCCCTAGAGGGGGTCCTACCACCTTAAGGACAAACATTGTAAATAGGAACAAGCCTAAACACTTTTCGACGTCCGGTCCATAGGGGCCCGCATGTAACCACCGATTATTATAATCTTGGGCGAAAAGCCGCCGAGACCCGTAGATACCCGCAGGTACCCGGGACCCTGTTGATTACCCGACATTTTCTCTAATGAGATACGGCCGGTACCAGAGCGTTCCGCACCGCGTGCTTCCCTCACGGCAGCCTCGACGGTTCGCGGAAACTTGCATAACTTCGGTAATTACAAATCTACTATTATTATTATTATTATTATTATTATCGTTAGGATTGTTATCGTGCCGATCGTCGCCTGACCGCTCACTGGATCGTGCACTCGCGGCGATACTCGCTGTTTATCCTGTTTCCCGGGACGCGTTTGCACTTTCACGGTTCTTGACGCGCTGGGGAAATAATTGTTGAGATTATATTCAAATGAAGTCATTGAGAAAAAGGGTAGTTTTATTTGTTATAGTATTTTGAAGCTTTTGAGAGGTCTCCGAGGATTCTGCTCCTGATGTCACCGTAGATCCTTTGGATCCATTTACAGATCCACGAGAAGAGTACCTTACCACGTAACAAAGAACTACTTTTACTTACCAAATATATTAACTTTTAGTTTTTCATTTGTAAACTTGTTGGTAATTATGCAGATGATTGTCGACCTCGCTGATTTTGATGACCTTGAAATATGTTGTCAAGGTCATTATTCTGAACAACTTTTCCATATACATGTTACCGCCGCTTGACCTTCGTTTTCGAGATATACGTAAAAAACTTTGGTTATTCTTATAAGTTACCTGTATAGTGTATTCTCGGAAAAATGATCACTAAATGGTGATTGGAAGAGTAATTGGATTTGAGGTTATATTTTCTGGCGGGGAGGGTTTCACATCACCATCTTACATCATCTCGAGTAGAATCTCGTCTATTATACTGGGGGAATCCAGGGAACCCAGACCTAATCCAGACCTAACCCAGACCTAACACAGAGTTAAAAATTCGTAGAATTTCATAGAATTCATTTTATTTCAAAAGAACATTATGCTGGATACCTTGCCGAATTTTTATTTCGCCGACAACATGACTTCGATAACCGAATAACTGCATTTTTTGATATTATGGCTGATGTATTTCCAATTACATAATTATTAATAAAGCAGTGTATTACTATAAATATATAATTTATTTTTACGTATATCTCGGAACATGTATCGGGAAAAGTTGTTCAGAACAGTGACCTTGACAACATATTTCAAGGTCATCAAAATCGGTCAGGTCGTCGATCATCTGCACAATTACCAACTTATTTTCCGGCGGACGCAATCACTCGATTCCGAGGACGATCTCGATGTAGATCGAAACGTAAATCGATATAATTTTTTGCAAACAAGCGGCCGAAATCATTTTCGTTAAATTGTTATATCAACTAAATTTAGTTTGCAATTTGCACCAAGCGTCAGTACGCGCACGGCAACATAAATCACCGTTGTTTATCCGCTCGTCTCCTTAACCCTGTCATATTTCATTTCTCCCGGAATCACCGTCGAACGACGGACATTCTTCCGACCGTTCTACATGCGGCACGCAACGAGGTTCGTCGTATTAATAATCCCGATCTCGTTAGGCTCGTTCTCTTTGTTCCTGTTCGAAAGAGAAACTACACGGCGTCCTGTCCTACACCGCGACACGTCGCGTCGCGGATCACGGAATACGCGAGCGTGTACGAGTCTCTCGGCTCTAATCGCGCGAAATTGAAGTTTTCCCCGACTCGAAATTATATCGATAAGTATACCTCGGCCGATTCCGTGCCGGATAATCGATCTCACCGCCGATTAATCCCGTTCCCCTTCTCTCTCTCTCTCTCTCTCTCTCTCTCTCTCTCTCTCTCTCTCTCTCGATCCTCGCGCCCCGCCGAGGCCCCCGGATTGACACGGGCGCGCGATCGATCCGAGCGCGTAGATCGCTCGTTACCGCTAATCACCGTCGATCCTACGATCGGCTCCGCGATGATCCGCGCCGCAACGATCATCCTCCGTAGAAGAAAAAAAAAACACTCAGGAACGTCCTCGATCAAAAAGAAAAATCCTCGATCGAGACGTCGCGTCGCAGGATGCGAGCAACCAGGATAATTTAGATCGCGGAGCCTATAGCCGGCGCGCATGCGCGCTCGCAACACAAGCAGCCACCGATCTCTTTCCCAATTAAATCGAGTTCCAGCAATTACCGGGGACAGGATGTTTCGGGGCGGCGGCGATAACGCGAGACGACTTTCTAATCGCGATCGACGGACAGGGTTAGCCCGCGCTCGCCGGAAACTGCGCTCTCTCGAAGCGAGTCCGTCGAACCGGACCCGGCAGAAAATAGATCTCCACCGCGGCTAGATCGCGGGCGAGTCTTGCGACCCGTGACGCTGCTGTGCATTTTCCCAATTTCACCGAGTACCGAACATCCATTTCAGATCCATTCACTAGACAGTATTAAATCCCTGTTCGTCGCAATGCGCATCTTGACTGTACACCTCGAATTAAATTTGCCAATTAAACAATCTCCTTAAGCACTTTGTGGCGGTCCTACCTTCGCCACAAGATGGACAGTTAGTCAAGAAGGTCTTTCTCGCTAGTACCTGATCCGCCAGATATTCTATATATACCGTCATCAACCGCCTGCCGATATCCCCCCCCCCCCATGATTATAGTTTTTTTGAAATCTATATCCCCATACATGACCAAAGAAACCCCACCCCATCATGAAACCAAGTAAGTCTTTTTTCTGTTCACAGGATATCTAGGTTAAAGGGAAAATAGAGTTCCCTCAGGCACCAGACGACACCAAACCCAAGGGAAACCCCCCTCAAAAAAAATAAACCTGCCGATATCCTAACGTCTAAGGCAGGGCCAGCTAGATAGCCTCACTGATGAGTCCTCTAGCGGGTCTAGGACGAAACGCTCCTTCCTTTTTCCTGCTCACTTTCACATATTTCATGCTCCCACAACTTAAAAAAATTCCCTATCAGCAAGGGCGATTTTCCACACAGGATTTACCCCAAAGAGGATCAAATGAGGAGTCGATCGAGGCGTTCGGATAGGGGCCCGACGAAGCCCGTAGGTAACGGGCGGTGCCCCGAAGGGCGGGCTGATGGCGAAGGCCTGTTTCGAAAAGGCTGTCACTCAGTTTACGCGATCCGGAGCTGGAAACCGGTTCAGAATCGCGGAGGGACTCGCGGCGGCGGCGGCAGTGGCGCTCGGAGGATTCGTTCGCTCTCGCGGAGATCGAACGAGGAGAGGATCGTGCGAGCAAGCAGCAACAAGCAACACCAGCAGCATCAGAATCACCAGCAGCATCCCGAGCAGAACAGCAGCAGCAGCATCAGCGGAGTACCAGCAGAGCAGCATCTCTGCAGCCGCGTAACGGAAGCCGCAATAGCCGCACGGATTCTTGTTTTCGCGTTGCTTCTCCATTTTTTCTCTGTCCATCCCTCTCTTCGCCGAGGCTGGAGCCACAGCCCCTCTCTGCCCCTCACGGCATCCCGGTGGCCCCTTCAACCCGCGAGGCGAGCTCACTGGCCCGGTTCTCTCTCCTCTCCTTCTCTCTTTCTCTCCCTTTCTCTCTTTGTATTCCCCCGTTTCTCGTCTCTATCTCTATCGCTTTCGTTTCCTCTCTTTTTCCTCTTTTTATTATTATTTTTCCTCGTGTTGCTTCTCTTTGCGCGCAAGCTCGTGCATATACGCATCGGCGGGCGTAGCTCTCTGCTTCTGGTGGTGCTGCCTGCTGCTGCTGATGCTGCCTGCCTGCCTGCCTGCCTGCCTGCCTGCTGATGTTGCCTGCCTGCCTGCTAGCTAGCTAGCTAGCTGGCTGCCTGCTGCCTCTGCTGCCCGCTCCCTGATAAAATCCCACAAAAATCGAGAAGCCGTTAGCTCTCCGGCTAGCTATGGTAACCGAGAGGTGGAACCGGTGCTCAATATAGATTCTGGGAGCAGCCTTTACACGGAGTGCACTCGACGGCTCTCGCTCGTTGTTAATGCTAAATGAATTTTAATCCTCGATTTTTTTCGGACGCACCAACGCCCGCTGGACCGCCCTACTCTCGCTCTCTTTCTCTCTCTCCGCGGCCTCGCCCTTCCTCTGGACGCGACACCCTGCGACTCGCAGCCACGATGCGCCAAGTGTAATTAAAATATCGACTGATCTCGCGGATGAGACGCCACGCGATTATGATTATGATTTTTGTCTTCAGACTCGGGGATTTTTTGATCTCGGGAGATTTGGAAAATGATTTTTTTTCTTGGGACTCGGGGAGATTTTTTGTTTTCAGGAGATTTGAACGATGATTTTTTCTTGGGACTCCGGGATTTTTTGTTTTCGGGAGATTTGGGAAATGATTTTTTCTTGGGACTCGGAGAGTTTTTGTTTTCGGGAGATTTGAAAAATGATTTTTTCTTGGAACTCGGGGATTTTTTGTTTTCGGGAGATTTGAAAAATTATTTTTTCTTGGGACTCGGGGATGTTTTGTTTTCGGGAGATTTCAATAATGATTTTTTCTAGGAACTCGGGGATTTTTTGTTTTCGTTAGATTTGAATAGTAATTTTTTCTTGCAACTCGGGGATTTTTTGTTTTCGGCAGATTTCAAAATTGATTTTTTCTTGGGACTCGGGGATTTTTTGTTTTCGGGGGATTTGAAAAATTATTTTTTCTTGGGACTCGGGGATTTTTTGTTTTCGGGAGATTTGAACAATGCTTTTTTTCTGGGGACAGTTGGATTTTTCGTTTTCGGGAGATTTGAAAAATTATTTTCTCCTGGGACTCGGGGATATTTTGTTTTCGGGTGATTTGAATAATGATTTTTTCTTG